>BPTQ01000009.1:74906494-75636853 GCA_019973895.1 Chrysanthemum seticuspe | reverse complement strand
AAGATCGGTATCATCCTACACTCGTACTCCATCCGGTGCAAAAACTTTAAGATAATGTAAATGTTGACTTTGTTTTAACTCTTTGCTTATTCTATTATGTATTTAAACAATATTTTCTCATCTGTATAACGGTAATAATCCATTCCACGTAATGGAGGGACCCTGAACGGTTTTTATACCACAAAACATTCTAGTAAATTGTCAAGTCATTCGAATTCGAACTTTTGCGCGCACCTGTGAAGACCTGCCAGTACACGAAAAACGGGACCTTACACGAAATTGTAAAGACTTTAAAGTCCGGTGAAACATAATCGTCACTTTCACTACTTGTCCAGACCCAAAGGTATACAAGCTGTCTATCGGTAACGCAGGACCATCAAAACGTAGTATATGGAACCCGGCGGATATTTTGAAAAACCATCCTGCTAAGCGAAAGGGTTGGGAGAACTAATGTGATGCAAATGATGCAAATGAAATGTAGACTAAACTTAGTCCATATGAAATGTTCGTGATGATATGATCATGAATTCGCCGCTAAACCTTTAAGGTTACGCGAATTTGGAACAAGTAAACCAAGTTTACGATAAATGTTGAAATTGTAAGGCATGAATTGTGTCGAGAAATGACCTGAAAGTACGGGTTGTCACAACACAGGCAGGGGTCCATATACCTTTAGACTAAATGGCCAAAACTATCATCGAATAGGTTCTCTGCTTCCTAAACAGGGCACTCAGCCTAAATTTGCGCAGCTATACTTTTTTGACACTGGAAATGAACTTAAGAACCGAATGGGAGCTTTTGTAAGCAAAGATAGTGGAGAGGGCTTGGATGAAAATATAGTAGCAAGCCTTATGAAGATGTTTAATCAAAAAAATCCAATCACCAAGGCATTTAGAATGGCAAGGGATTGGTCTGAGTCCCATAATTCAGCCCACTTTGAACTACGTCTCCTAAGTGGTCGAGGTGCATCTCGGCAATATAATGCCCCAACTGTACCAGAGATTGCAGCTCTGATTTCTACAGATTTTGGTGATGGTATTCCCACGAGAGATATTGTTGTAAGAAACAAGGAGGAAGGGCTGAAACGTATCTCTGAGCTGCGTCCGGAATACATGGCCCTCCAATATCCATTATTATTTCCATATGGAGAGGACGGGTATCATGAAAAGATACTGTATCACAACAACAAAGGTGTGCGCAAAACCAAAAGGCCTTTTGTTACAATGAAAGAGTACTATTCATACATAATACAACATCGAAATAACCAAGGCACTACATTGCTTAGAGGTGGCCGATTATTGCAAAAGTTTTTGGTTGACGCATATGTGGCTGTCGAGGAGCAAAGACTTACATGGAATAGGAAAAATCAAGATACGTTACGTGTGGATTTATATCACAACGTGTGTGACGCTGTAACAAGAGGTGACACAAATGCAGCAGGGTTGGGAAAGCGAATCGTCCTACCAAAAAGTTTTATAGGCGGCCCAAGGTATATGATGCAAAACTACCAGGACGCAATGGCTATCTGTCGAACATATGGAAACCCAGACCTGTTCATCACTTTCACTGCTAATACAAAGTGGCCTGAAATTTCAGAAATGTTAAAGCACATTCCAGGGCAAAAAGCACATGACCGTCCAGAAGTGTCCACGCGCGTTTTCAAGCTTAAGCTTACTGAACTGTTAAATGATCTTACAAAACACCATATTTTTGGCAAGTCCCAGGGAGGTAATGCACCTTACCTAATAATGGCAATATGTCTACTCTTTTATAACAAATTTATGTATTATCTTATTCGTTTCTCAATTTTGTTTCAGTTGTAAATGTAATAGAATTTCAAAAACGTGGCCTACCTCATGCTCACATCCTACTATGGCTAGAAGAAGAATTGAAATGCAAAACCCCGTCCCAGATAAATGATATAATTATGGCAGAAATACCATGTCGAGAAAATGATCCAGACGGGTATAAAGTGGTAACTGAATTTATGTTACATGGTCCTTGCGGTAAAGATGCTAAACACGCACCATGTACATCTGAGGGTAAATGCTCAAAACATTTTCCTAAACGTTTCGTTGCTGAAACAATGGTCGATAGTGATGGTTATGCTATTTATCGTCGGAGGGATAATAAAGCTTACCATATAAAAGGCAAATTCAAATATGACAACAGATATGTGGTTCCTCACAACCGTTATCTCCTTCTGAAATACCAAGCCCACATCAACGTATAATGGTGCAACAGATCAAAGGCAATTAAGTACTTATACAAGTACTTGAATAAAGGTCCTGATAGAGCCACAATTGTTATACAAGAAAATGTAAAAAACAATGGTGGTCAGGCAGATGTCCAGATTTTAGAGGTGGACGAAATAAAGAATTATTTGAATTGTCATTTTTTAGCTCCATGTGAGGCGGTATGGCGTTTGTTTTCCTATGACATCCATTACTCAGATCCATCAGTCATTAAACTCAATTACCACCTGCCAAATCAGCATGCAATCATACTTCGTGACTCAGAAAGCTTACCAGCCCTAATTCAAAGGGAAGGCATCGATATAACCATGTTCACTGATTGGTTTGAATTAAACGAGCGTGATATAGAAGCGAATAAATACACGTATTCTGAGATACCTGCCCATTATGTATGGCATGAGAAAGACAAAATGTGGAAAGAACGAAAGAAGCATAAATGCATTGGGAGGATTGTTTACTCGCATCCGGCCTCTGGAGAACGATACTATCTTCGAATGTTGTTGAACATTGTCAGAGGACCTCGCTCCTTTGAGAAACTCATGACTGTTAACGACAGATTATGTTCCACGTTCAAGGAAGCCTGTTTTGCATATGGCCTTTTAAACGATGACACAGAATGGACGCATGCTATATCTGAAGCAAGTGTATGGATGTTCGGACCACAGCTCCATGACATGTTTGTGACAATTCTATTGTTTTGTGATGTCAGCAGGCCTTTAAATTTATGGGAAGAAAACTGGCATTTTTTTAGCAGAGGATATCCTACACAAGAAAAGGAAAATGTTCGATTACCCTAACTTGGAATTGACAGATGAACAACTTCGGAACTATTGTTTGCTTGAAATACAAGAGTTGTTAAATAGTTGTGGAAGATCTTTAGGAGATTTTCAAGATCTACCACTACCAGACCCAATGTTGCTAACCAACATGGACAATCGTCTCATAAGAGAAGCGCTGGCTTATGATATGAAGGAAAGTAAGATTCAACATCAACAACTCCATTCATTGTTAAATCCCCAACAGCGTCTAATCTATGAGGAGGTTATTGAATCTGTAAATGGTAACAAAGGGAAATTTTACTTTGTGTACGGACCAGGAGGAACCGGAAAGACATTTTTATACAAGACGATCATCTCAAGGTTGAGATCAGAACGTAAAATAGTGCTTGCCGTCGCATCTTCAGGTATATATTTATACTAAATTTAAATAAACAACTAACTTGCACATTTAAACAAATACGCAACTGATTAGTGTCCTTAAATTGTATAGGGATTGCTTCATTGTTGCTACCAGGCGGGAGAACGGCACATAGCCGTTTTGTTATACCACTAGAATTATTAGAAAACAGCACATGCGGCATAAAACAAAACACGCATATGTCAGAACTCATGCAGAAAGTAAAACTAATTATCTGGGATGAAGCTCCAATGAACAAAAAATATGCTTTTGAGGCGTTGGACAAGACGCCGAGAGATATCTTAGGATATCATGACCTTGACAGTAGAGATCGAATATTTGGGGGCGTGACGGTCTTGCTAGGAGGCGACTTTCGTCAAGTGCTGCCAGTTATACCAAAAGCAAGCAGGCCAGTCATTGTTCAATCATGTATAAACCAGTCTGAGTTGTGGAAGCATTGCAAGGTATTTACCCTTACACGGAGTATGCGTGTCAATGAGTATAGTGAAAATGGACTGCTTGATACTCGAAAACAGGATTTCAATAAATGGGTATTGGCTGTGGGGGATGGCAATTTGCCAGCAAAATGCAAAGAAGATGAGGACGAGCCATCTTGGATCGATATTCCTGAAAGTTTCCTAATCCAATCATGGGATTGTCCTATCGAGAAAATTGTAGCCGAGACATACCCTGATTTTACAACAAGACAGACTAACGATGTGTATCTCAAAGAAAGGGCAATCCTAACTCCTCGGAATGATGATGCTGATACTATCAATGACTATATGTTTAAACAATTAAAAGGGGACTCTGTTACATACAATAGCGCGGATGAAGTTTGCAAGGCATCTACAGACAATCTAGATCAGCATGACATGTACCCGATTGAATTTCTAAATTACTTAAATTTTCCCGGGATGCCCCCACAAGAACTTCAATTAAAAAAGGAACTACCCATTATGCTATTCCGTAACATCAATCCAAGCAAAGGTCTGTGTAATGGAACAAGATTGCTCATCACAGATTTAGGCCAATTTGTTATTCACGCAAAGATCCTTACAGGTTCAAATATAGGAGACAATGTCATTATACACAGGATTATACTAACATCAACGCAATCCAGATGGCCATTTATCCTAAAACGGCGACAATTCCCTGTAAGGGCATGTTATGCGATGACTATCAACAAAATTAAGGGCCAATCACTTACTTACGTTGGCCTCTATTTACCTACTCCTGTGTTTACACATGGACAACTTTATGTGGTGCTATCTAGAGTTACCACTCCTGACGGCCTTAAGATACTAATGATTGAAGACAAAGACCCTAGACTTAAGCACTGCACACGTAACAGTGTTTTCGAAGAAGCTTTCAGTAGTCTGTCTTAGCATATCTATGTAATGTTCAAATATTAAATATAATAAAGTGGTACATTTTATTTTAGATATACATTATTTGTGTTTCCATATTCAGATACACGTAATAAAATTTGAACGCCAACACCTATGCATAATTAAGCACATTTATTTATTATTACTTGATTACTTGCCACAAACACTCATAAACTTTATAATATTGCTCCAATTCTTAACAGGTGTCCATTATCTGTATTCCCATGTTAAAAGACACATAATAAATTGTGACCACCAATACTTATTCATATAGCATTGTTTTCTGATTTATGAAATAACCTCAAAACCTAACTGCATACTCATCAAGTGCTATTATTGCAGACAATATTAATAGTATGCACAAATGTTCACATAAATATATAATAAATTGATTTTATGGTTGATTAGGAGTTACATATCCTTTATTAATTTCAAGTCAGTTCAAAAGCTTGATGAGACATTTAAAAACCAACTTATCTCAGTAATATAGACATATCAACTCCTTTATTATCATACAGAAATCAGCTATCGGCAGTCTAAAACTATGTCATTCAGCAGGGATGTCATATCACACTACTTTCATATGCCCTTACATCGAGCTGCAAAATGCTTTAATGTTGGTTCGTCTCTTTTTAAAGTGCATTGTCGATCGGTTGGAATTAAATCTTGGCCATATCGAAAACTTCTCAGTTTAGAAAAGTTGATTAGCTATTTTCAGGTTAGCAATGAATTGACCCTAACTTTTGATTCTGATTTTCATACGACAAACCTGATTTAAGAGGAAAACGTTGATCTGCAAGTTTCAATATTTCCAAATAAAAGAATGATTTCAATATTATAGTAATGGTTTTCCCTATTTGCTAATATATACATATTTTAAGTCACAAACATTAACATTTAACTATGCTTTTTATAGTACGCATTCATATGTTTTCTATATTGTGATATCCAAGTTTGTTTTCATTATAGGGCAAGGATGGTGATTCAAATACTAATGAAAATATGCAAGAGATAATTACAAAACTGCAGGATGAAAAAAGACGGATAAAGGAAGATCCAGAATTAGCAATTCAAATAACACGAAAAAATTGAGACGACGTTTTTTCAAAGCTACCTACAGGAAAAAAAACACATCAATTTGGAATTGTCATTAGCACCACCAATAGTTCTGGATGTGGAACCGTTGCAGGTTATATATCCTAACAATCATGCAAGCTATGAACATATAGAGTTCTCTTATGGCAGCGACTATAAAGAGCAATAATAATGGAAAGCTTATTGATACCTAAACTCAAGTGTTCAAGTAGTTTTTTTAACAAGTTTTTTTCCTAGATTTCTTTCTTGAAGTTTGGTATGTTATTCTCTAAGTTTTTAAAATGAATAATGCTTAAACAACAAGTTGCGTCCTACGTTGTTTGGTCAGCTTTAATAAATCATACCCCAACTGTTGTTATTATAATACCAATTAAATCAGCATAAAATTTTAAAATTCAGTAATTAATAAACTGCATACCTTATTGACTATTATGCGATCAGCGCACGCAGTTTGCTCCGCTGTCTCATTGACGAAGAATCTCATTATTCGCGTATACTAAAGCGAAACACCCATCAAGCCTAAAACATCGTTATAATCTGTGTTGCATTCACTAGCCCTGACAATATTAGCAAATCTCCCGTTGATCTTACTCACCAACTCTCATATCATCGCAATATCCTCAACGCCTCCATCTTTTGCATCAGCTAAAGGCACATCGATATTCACCTACCCACTGCATGTATAACACGTAATCGTTATTAGCTCAACTAATGAGCCATAAATCAGCAAACAACTACGCTTTCCTATGCAAGTGACTAATACCCTGACTAAAAACCAATATTGCCATGACTTAAGCTAAATACAATTTGTCGCGGCTCACCATTATTCACTCACCTATTATCTATATCTAAACCAAGAACAAGATTCAAAACAAAAGGAAAATAAAATAATATCTCAGCTTTGTTCAACACACTTTTAAATATTTAAGGATCTAAAAAGATCTCATGTTCTTGAACTCATAACATCATAAATCTATAAGAAGTCAAGCTTCTTTTTTACAAAAACAAAAACGAAACAAGACAAAAACCTTCACCTACCTGAGACATCATTAATCTTTATCGAAGCTTAGCTTCTATATATATCCGAAAAATTAAAGGGAAAGATCAAAACATAACTTTGTAACCTCTCTTTCATTCGGTTTAATCATAAACAAAACAATAACACACGTAGAAACCTACATGAGATCCTCCAAAGGATCTTGAAGCAATAAAGGTTCTTTGTTGATAGACTATGTTGCAGATGACAAACTAGGTAAAGGTACGGTTGTGAGTTAATGTTTGTGATGTCTGATTCATAGAGTGCGTTAGATGATGATGGATAATGAGATGAGATGAGTTTTTGAGTTGTGATTAGATGTAGATTAGATGGTTTGGTGGATGAACTTGATGAGGGCCACTTCAAGATTGTTCGCACCTAGCAGGAACTAAACTTTATAATGTAAAATCATTGAACCCCAAAAAAGCTCAAACCCCTAACTGAATTATCACTACAAAAACAAACTTTACCTTACACTTATTCAAACCCAGTTCAATGATTACCAATCTGAACATAAAAACAACAAAAAGATTCAAGCTTTATAATGCAAAATTGATAAACTCTAATCAAATTATCATTAACAATTGAAACATTCTAACAACTATTATAAAAATCTTCAAACATCTTCCAAATTTACTATGATATTTAAAACATATACTTGATTTTCAAGATTAAATCGAAACTAACATAACACAATATCATTTATAAATCAACAAACATCCTAAAGTAACAAACTTGCAATAAATTATAACATTTTAACATTCACCCTTTCAATCTATCATATTCAAATCGAATACCTGAGATATTAGGCTCAATCAGCAGATAATCAAGCACTTTATAATAGCCCTCAATAATATTCGATTGCTTAACATTTATTTTGATTGATTTTGCGTTTGATTGAAAACCCTAAATCGGATGTTTGAATGTAACTGTGTGTTTTGACCGAGTGTAAGTGAGATAGATGTGTGAAATACTGAAAGTCAACACACACACTACTTGACCATTTTGTAATAAAAGTAAATAACTAAATAAAAATAATTACTTTCTTCAAGGTACTAAGGCATTAAACCTAAAACCATTAAACTGATCATTGATCCGTTTAATCCATTACCAATATATTGTTATAGTTAAAATAATAGAGTAGCAGTCAATAAAAGCTTACATACAACCATAAAATTTACATCAAAACACAAAAAAAACTCCCCAATCTTCCTATTCTTCATCTTCGGAATCATCAACCTCATCCAAGTCTTCCAAGAACTCCTCCTTCTCCGCCAAACTCCGACGACATAGCACCAAAAGCTGAGCCACAAAGTCAATCTTTCTTCGATCCTTCAACTGTATCTCACGAAGGGCAAACTCACATGTTGCTGCAACGGCATTGAAACGAGTAAACAATCTTCCAGCCTCATCGATTGTTTCTTCTTTTTTGGCAACAGTTTCCCTGAGAATGTTGCTCTCTTCTCCCAGCTTCTCGATCAACTTTTTCTCCTCTGCTATGTCTTGCAATATCAACAACCTGAAAGCATCGCTGAGCTTTCCTGATTCAGTGACAGCTTTCATTTCATCAATGTTAGGTGTGGAAGACATTTTATGATTAGGGTTAAGTTATGGATGGTTGTGTTTATGGTTATGTAAGTATAAGTAATTACAATGTACTAACTCACAACATGCACAAATAATCACAAAAAAAAAACACTCAACAGGCATTGGAAAATTTAATTTGGGTGTTACTGTAGCCCTTTCATATTCTTCATGCAAAAATGTGATATGCAGTATTTAGGAAGATATCTAATATTGCAATTTAAACCCTTCATTTTTTCATTGGATCTAAACCAGCCCCTATATACACAATGCTTTAGCATTAACATCCTAATCTTAAAAAAAATAACTTATAGATTATCTTTATATTTATATACTAACAATTCCACTATGTGTTAAATGAAACTTTAAATAAAATTAAGCTAATTTAAATACACCAAGTTTATCATTTGCCATGAAATAAATATATATTTCTTTGACATATCATCATCCCAAAAACAAACAAAACATTCAAATTATTAGAACCAACAAAAGTACCTAAACTCAAACAACTACTTAAACTCATTCATCTTAATAGCATTAGCTTCTTCCTCACGGGCACCCACTTTCGCTTCATCTAACAAATAGTTTAACTCTGCAAGCAATAACCGATGCCTATCTTGAGTTTTTCTTAAAGCTTCAAGTGACTCCAAAGCAACCCCGTTAGCACCATAAGCTTCCATGTTTGCCATCATGGTATGGTTCTTCGCTATTACCCGCCTCAAATGTTGGCAACAACCGAATAACATTTTGGATAATGCATCATCTTCACTTGCCTGTTGCACAAACCACAAGCGCATGCAATTATGGAATTTTGAAGAACCAGTGACATTCGATAAATTACCTATCAACTCGAAATTTGCCATTGAAAATAAAATATACAAAAAACCAAATGGTTCTATAACTCATTATGAAACAAGCACCAAATAAATAGGCCAAACATTATTTATGTAACATACTAATATTAAAGTGTTACATATGAAAGGTCTCTTTTTAAATGTAACATATTAACATAAACCTCTTCAGATATACTCTTATAAGGTTAATTGACTATCTAAAATAATAGGAACCTAAATTAATTAATGAGTTTTGTTCAGTAATAGGCCATGGTACAAAAAACAAATGTAGTCATCTTTACAATGTAGGACATTGACCAAAATAAAAATTAGTCATCATTATTATGTATTCATCTACAATAGAACTGAAGAAGCAACTTTGGCAGATAATGAATGCGGTAGTTATTAATTTGCGAACCATGCAAATTTGCATAACGAAACCCACGTAAACATTACCCGACAAGGTTACAACAACATTACGCAACAAGAATTTACCTCCGACCTATGATTACAAATCTTATGATAACATCAATTGCAATATCTTATATTTAACTACTTGCATACAATATTACGTAAAAAAAAACGTATACATTCAACCTTTACCCAATCGGTGCAACGCACGGGTTTATGTAGCCTCGTGTTCTTAATGGGGCAATCATACACATTTAAATGTATTATTCCTATTGGAACGTTACTCTCTTACCTTGCGGTCAAGAGAATCCACTTAAATCATATTTATATGTGTTGTACCTTGCACACTATAAAGATTTCTCCCACTTGTGCATGGAACAACATCATGTAGCAGATAAACAACACGATAAACGTTCGTTTATTTGATTAATATGATTTGTGTCATAGATATAACAAGTAGATGTAGGACTATATTGTTTAGTAAGGAAACGAACATGACTATCCTTAAAAACATAAGTGCCTACAATTGGAAAGTAATTATCTTTGAAGATAATCTGGGTTACTACACAGGAAACAAAGCTTGTAGCTCCCACTGAATTAGAAATCATTTCAACAACTTTTTATTCAGTAATGCAACACAATGCTCCCACTGGATTTGACAACATTGTAAGTGTTTCATAACCAGTGAAAACAATTTGCTTGCTTTTTACTTTCCTACACCTTTGAAGAACCATACGTAATCATTACTAAGGTACTAAAAGGTGTATTATACTATATGAATGATGGGTTATCCACCAATGTTATTAACTTGAAAAATTGGGTACGCAATTTCTTCCTTAACAGGCCTACCATGCCCATACTGGTATGTAGCACCTTTAAAGGCTAAAGCAAAACAACTAGATAAAATATGCTAGTTTGCATTTTATCAATTTTCGCGGTAATTAGTCTAGCTTCTAATTTAGTAACTCGTATACATGTTTTCCAGTTAACCTACATTCATGTTTGTTACAAAAGGATTCATTCACCAAATGAGGGTAATGAAATCTTTATGGAAAATAAGATGTGCAATTATTTGCTATGAGTTATATTAGAATTTAGACAATTCAAATATTCCTATTATACCTTTCTCATTTATGAAAAGGAATAGGATTGAGTCTCATTCTTCTCCCATGGAAAAGAGACTTTGTTTGTCTTTTCGGTAAATTATTCTCGATCAAACATTTGTTTGAAAGCAGAATGGATCAATTTATTAATAAAAGACTAAACCACATTTACGGTTAAGTGTTGCATTAATATATTCAAAAGAAATTACAAAATTCAATTTTAGTATTTTCGATAATTAACCTTTTCAAGAAAATTAATTACCCATGGTTCATAAGCATAAAACCATTTAAGTTTCACTGAAAACTAGGATCCAAATTGACATAGTTTCATCACATCAGTTGATCTGCTAGTAATGAAATTATTCAAGATGGGACGAGTCGAACCTCAATTGCCAATTTTCAAATTGCAACTCCTAGATTTATGGGATTTACATCCAGCCAATTTCAATTGTCATGTAAACATGTTTTATCCGCATCTTATGCCTTGAGTTGTCAGTTCTCACCACAAAGCTCAATTAAGTTGTCCAACTTAAGAAACTGCAAAATCATCCATGCCCGTTCTCACGTCACGTGGATATTTTGCCCTTTTATTACGATCTAAATCACGTTCTCATGCAAATAAAAAGTAATTTCAGGTGTTTCCGTTTTGTTGGATGGCATACAACTTAAATTAAGGGTAATAATTTTGATGTCAAATCAAATATAAACAAAGATGTCATGCATTCATCTTTGTAGCATAAGGTTTTATTAAAACAGTCACATCCTTGTTTTAATGTTTAAGCTTTTCATCATCAAACTTTAATCGAGGTATTGGTTACACCAATTAAAGAATTACCTTTAATTACCACTATATCCTACTGCTGCATCAGTCATAAGACAAGTTATTCGGATAATTACCACAAAAGTGGCGCGTAGAATTTAAGGTCAATTCACCCTTAAGATTTTATGCACATTCATAGGAATACTTGGTAGCTCCATTAAGACGCACAAACGAGCGGAGAATTAGGTCAGCGCGAAGCATATTACATACCCTCATCTTTAAGGTCACAATTTAACGCGTACCAACCTTGTACCCATCACACAGTTTGTCATTAATGGGTGAGCCGTTCTAACTATTTTGTGCAAAAAATCAATCAATTAAACGATTACGATTACTATGATTAAAAATTACACGTTTCACTATTGTTTAGGTCAGTTTATTTTTCTTATAAAAATACCCTTGTTACACATAACAAACAAGCAATTATTTAAAAAAAAATAAACATATAAACAATGAATACATAACATAATAATTAGTCATGCATATCAAATAGCCACATGCAAACCTTTTGATAAATCCTATTAATAATCAATTCTAGATCTGTCAATATGTATATGCTTGATTAAGACTTTCACCCGTTTTCAGCAATGTACAAGGTGAGCCACATGCATCGATTTATCGATTGCATAAGTCAAATTAAAACATATACCACATAGCACATAATTGATTTAATAATAATGATTGAGGTCTTCCCCAATTTTAAATCTATCAAAAATTAGTGTATATCACTTAACAAATTAAAGCATACAATAAAAGGATCCATGACAAACATGCATGTATTTATCATGGACATAAATTACACTTAACAATTAATGTAATTAATCAAGAGTTACGCAATTTAATACACATAAAATTGCATGCAACCTAGGGTTTTCTAATCCAATTAAAAACTAAAAGTTTACAAAACCCTAATTAGGGCACAAAAAATAAACGCCCCCCCCCCCCAAAAAAAACAATTAGGGTTTAGGTTTTGCAAACCCTAGATCTACACATACAATTAATAACACAATGAAATTTATTTGTTTTATGCGTTTCAGTAAATAATTACTTATTATACAAGGCTCGTGATGCCACTGTTTAGGTAAAGAAACATGATATACAATAATAACATGTATGATAACATCAAATAGTCCTGAATATTAAGTGTCAATTTCCCCCGATAATGCTCGTTATTTATATCATTTATATGGATTTACGCTTGTTTTCCATTTTTTTCCACTTTCAGGTAAATTACGAGCATTGGAGCTAAAGAGACGCGAAAATGGAAACATTACTAAAGATTTATCATAGTATGCCTATTTTGAAGAAGTTACGGCGTAACTCATCTCTTACATTACGCCGTAACTATTACGTGACCCAGAAGTCCAACTTATCAAGAGGTTACGGCGTAACTCTTCCCAAAGGTTACGACGTAACTCCATTAGGTCAAAAGAGGTTCCGCGCCGCTGATACTTACGCCATAACTACGACGTAACCGAGTTTATTGAAGACTACGGCGTAACCACTTTTAAGGTTACACCGTAACTAGCAGATCTAGTGCATTTACGAAGAAATAGAAGGTTACGGCGTAACTCCTCTATTGGTTACGCCGTAACCGAGACCTGGCCTATAAATACCCCACGAATTACAGCATTTCAAAGCATCCCATTCCACACACAACACTCT
The DNA here is from genome assembly GCA_019973895.1 of Chrysanthemum seticuspe. Taxonomy (NCBI): domain Eukaryota; kingdom Viridiplantae; phylum Streptophyta; class Magnoliopsida; order Asterales; family Asteraceae; genus Chrysanthemum; species Chrysanthemum seticuspe. The sequence goes on along the minus strand of BPTQ01000009.1, from coordinate 75,623,484 downwards.
GAGAACATGGGAAAAAGCTCAAGGCATGTATTTCGTACTTTTGAATATTGAATTGATTTGCATGATTAATATGAGCGGTTAAGCACCCTTTGGTGCTAGCCTAGTTATGATTCCATAATTTGTTTTGTTTGCGTTTACCTTTACTTCCGTACAATTATTTCTAAGTTTATGCATGCATTGTTCTTTGGTAGTCACCCTTGGTTTGGTAGTTTTGAATGGCGATAGAGGCCAATTGCCTAGGAGATATGACCAACTGACCCTAGGTGAGCGGACTAAGACGGGAAGGGTAAGATATGACCAACTGAAGACCCTTTCTACTTGTGCGATTTGACCAACTGATCACCTATCGTTTGGATGAAGTTAGGAATTGGGGGTGTAGTGTCTAAGTTCCTAACGGTCGGGCACTCACTATTTAGAATCTAGCATGTAGCGGTACTTAATGACTTGGCTTAGGGGACCAGGAACAACAGGACTTATGACGGTGCGCCTGATTTCTCCTGTGGTGGCATCTTTGCTGATAGGTTAGGGCGAATTGACCAAATGTTGTCCTCTCAAATTTGACCCCACCTGAAGTAATTGGAAGTAGGTAGACGTAGACATAACTAGCTAGGAGGATTGGCTAGGTTAGTGTTAGAATCGATGCTCTAGGTTGTTTAGACCTTATCCAGGATTATCAATAAAGCACAAATAACAATGAACAATATATATGCACAGCGGAATAATCAAACTATCATTGTTATTATTAAGGTTTCTTCGTCATCATCATGTGTTCTACAAAACACATCTACAGCCCCAATCCTAGAAGATCAACTCTAAGACAGTTACAATCTAACAGGGATCAATGTTCCTTGAGGCTAAACTCTATATGTCGACATTCACCAAAACCCTAGGCACCCCATGCCTGGGTTTTCCCACACACACACACCTTTGGTGTTTTACATCTTGACACGTATAAACCTAATTCCCTGTATCTCTTTATATAATAAAGATACTAGGGTTACAAATGACTACAAGGGACTAGATAATAAATACTTCTTTGCCAAGTAGGTCCCTTGTCTTTCTTTGTCTTCAATAGGCCTTCATCTTTCATGTATTTTGTCTTATCAACTTTAAATATAGTTCCCAACAATCTTCCCCTAGTTGATAATGACAAAACCAAATAAGCACGAACAAGTATGTCATGAAAGATAAATAAACTTCCCCTTAAACATGCAATATCACCAAGGATCTTCAAGTTGCAGCTTCTTTGTCGTCTTTCTTCCCCTTTTTGTCATAATCTACTAGGAGAACTGCGAATATTATCAACTTTGATCTTGACCATCACAAATCATCACCACACTTCCAATTCAGCCATCCAATGTCTCAAATTACCCACCATGAAGTTTTCCGCAACTAAAAATGAACTTAAGACACTAGATACTTAAACCAAAAGTAATAATAATGAATTACAAGAGTAAAAATCTTCCCCTCGAATGATGCATGTAGATGGTTTAAACATTGAACAATAAGCTTCCCTCGAAACCCATGTGTTAACCATCTTCTTGATTCTTCAAATCTGAAAGCTCCTTGTAATGATCACCAATGAAGAAAACCAAATATAACGAATTTGATGAAGAAGTAGAATAACCCAAACGTATGTCTTATGTCTTGTACAAACCATATGACTCCGAACGTATAACCATGTATAGGGAGACCTTAATCTCTTGACAATAATCACTGAGCACAATAACGTAACTCCTTCAAGTGTTTTGTCAATTCTTTGTCACAATAAGAATGCACAAAAATAAGAACACGCATCTAAGAAATCCTCTTCACCTTCAAATAAGTGATAAATAACCTCCATTGTAATCAATTCTTCAATAGAAACCAAATACGAGCTTTTTTTAAAACCTTTAAGAACAAAAAACCAAAATCCAAACACCATGTGTGTGTGAACCAACCTCCTGTGTGTGTTCTCCGACATCTTCCAATCTCAACCGAGAACTAGGTTAATACCCTTGTTGCTCACTTGAATCTGTTACCTCTCCATCCATACTCATTAATACCATGCATATAAACTCCAACTATAACATAACACAGCCATATTCCATGCAAAATAGAATAGTAATTAAACGAGTACACCACAGACCCATAAACATAGATATATTATCATATGAAAACTTAGATATACCAAGTCAACAATATCATGCCAATGATATGGACCCATGAGACTTTCTTACCAATCCATTGTCTTTGATGTAACCAATCAGATACAACTATAGAACCCTACCTTCTTGTATTAACAACCGAATTATGACTTCTTGCTACATATGATTGGCTGCGAAACCCTAAACAAAAGTAGGTCACACATCTGATGGACTGCTACATCAGATTAGCAAATGGGTTTTGCAAAACAGTGCGAAGTCGAACATCTGGTAGCACTAAGTAATAGAACGAGCAGTACAAGGTAGAGTAAAACGCAGCAGTTGTAATTGAAAGCGCAGCAGTGGTAACGTAGCAGTGGTAATGATAACACAAGCAGTGGTTACCTTTCACGAGCAGTGGTAACAAACATGAGCAGTGGTATCAAGAACAATAAGCAAGCTAGCAGTGGTTACCATAGTTTTGCAGTGGTAACGAGAAGCACTGTAGCAGGGGTAACAAGCAACCGATATCGTGGAGCAGTGGTCATAACCTATTGAGTTTCAAACCCTAACATTCACCAAGAATATCACAACCTGTTGAAAAGCCATGACTAAACGACTCCAAACAGCAGCAAATTTAATCATACCAAACAGAACAGTACCAATTTTATCAAATCATAAATAATAATAGGAACCATCATATAGGCTTGCGTAATGTGAGGTTACTTGCACATGAGGTCACCATCCAAACAACCAATCAAAGGTGTTAGGTCACCATATTAGTAACACAAGAATAAATATGTAGAAATATAGAAGAGAGAATGATCGGTTGAACAATAGCACACACACACACACGTATGAATATAGAATGGTTATGCGTAGGAGTGAAAGTGAAATGAATTGAACAACCAACCCTCAAGTGAGGGATATTACAAGGTATTTATAGGAGAGGGAGCTAGGGCAACACTCTTAGTCCCTTCCTTTCTCTTATGGACTTGGCTTATGGGCCTTCTACATAAGCCTAAGCTAATAACAAACATAAAGGCCATATTAAGCTAACTATTACATATGAATCACTAACACTTGATTAAGGTTTAGGAGTGATTCCAACAATCTCCCCCTAAGTGTTAGTGATGAATGAATGAGTGATAAACGTTGTAGGTGCTGATGTAATAGTAGCTTTGACGTCTTCTGACATTCTTCTTTCTTGTGAGAAGAAGTCTCTTGATTCAAACAATCTTCCCAGTGTAGAGAAATTGTTTCTTTTGAGGTATTTTGCTTTGACGTCTTCATTTTCTTTGTTCTTTAGTTCTTTGTTCTTTGAAAGTGATAGTATGTTGTGGTAATCTGCATCAGGTCTGCTTCGCTGCTCCAGTGTCTCCACGTCTTTCTCCAACATGCTCACACGCTCTTTAACATTGGATTACAGTTGATGAAGTTCTTTAAGTCTTTAAACTTTGTAGATTCTTTGTTGATGAAGAATCATTCTGACTTTGTGTTGCCTTTGTTTATGAGAGAACTTTCATAAGTGATGTTGTTGGCATGAGCATGTGGAGAATCTGCTCGATCAGTCCGCTCCAGAGCTTCCATAAGAAGTAAACATAGGAAAGGTTAGTAATAAGCGGATTCCGGCACTTACAAGTTTGAACTTCGAGAGTGTTAACAGCATAGTGTGAAAACACAACTCTAATTCTCACAAAGGCCGTTCCTGAACCGGAGTCCCACAAGTGAGATAACGTGATGTACCGAAGTACACCTACGGTTCAGATGAGTCGCTGAGGTACACCGAAGCATCACCTCACGACTGTAGACCGTTTGAGACCACAAAGAGTAATCCACGGGGAGTTACCGAAGCGACCTGTTGTCAGGGCTGTTAGATGTTGACCCTGGCAGGAGTTTCTATTCAATCACTGAGGATCACAATTATGAACCTCTCATAAATGTTCTTGACAGATTGCTAAGATCTGTGAAGGACAGATTGCTAAATCTTTTCAAGGTACGATCCTTTTGTTCTTATTGTTGAACAACAAGTGATGAAATGTCAAGTGTACCTAAGAGATCTTTTGATGAATCTCGTGGCTCTAGACTCAATAGTGCGTTTTGGTTTTCCTGAGCGGAGACTAGGGAGAGGGTCTCCTTCTTCAATACCAACAATCTCTAAGAGAAAGCCGATAGTTTATGTAGGGTTCCCTGTGAGAATCAAACATGCTTCTGTTGGGAGAAACTTGAGTGGCTAAGAAGGTTTAGTGCATGTGTAACACCCCAACCCGACAAGGGTAGAAGTGTCACATTCTGGTGTCATATCATAACATACAATTAAAAGCGGAAGTCTTAAGAATAAAGTATCAAGTCATTTAAACAATGATTTACACGGAAAATTACAAAACCCAAAATGTCTAAGATAAAATGAAATCTCAAAACAAAAGCCCGTCAAAATAAGTCCAAATAATAAGGTAACTAGGGTTGGTCCACTCAGATAATCCAACTCTCAGCCCATCAAAGCCCATCTTCAAACCTAAAACCTGCCGCAGGAAAAGAAATGCGGCTGAGCTTAAAAAGCCCAGTGAACAAATATAACAAAATGAAACCTAAATAAAATCTGAAATGCAAAATGAAACAAGGGAAACGGATAACATGGTCGCAGCGGAATGAGAATAATGAGTCAAAGAGGATCCTGCAGAACACAATTATACAGATATCCAAAACGAACAGATAACAAGGAGAATGAAGCAAAGCAAAGCATCGATGACATATAAACAAGCACATACAAACCAGGCATACAAAGACTGAAACATAAGCAAACATAGCAGGCGTCACATCTATACAACATATATGTCATAAAATCAATTCAGGAAATCGGGAGACATACAAGCCAAACAGATATCTACAGGCAAGCGGAAGCAATTAATTAATAAGTGAGCATGGCAATTCACACAGGTCAAAACCCTTAGTTGAAAACATAACCAGTATCATAATAGCGGAAGTACTAACAACAGTCAACACATGGCAGTCACGCGTAATAAGTAGGAATACATTATAAACGATATGATTAAATGGATTAAAGACATAGCAGGGCAACTAAACAAATTAACAAGCCAGACGTCACAAGCTGAACCATTTACCCAATCAAACCGTAGCATAAACCGAAATGCAAACATGGCAGGTCAACAACACGCAGATAAGGATACAACGGATAGTCATAGTCCACGAGATCAACTGAACGTAGTACACATAATAAACAGACAAAACTATCGATTACACATTAGCATGATCACCAGACAATACAGAGGGTCACATAACAGTGAGATCACATATCATCAGATAGAAACAGGTAACTCAGATAACCGCATATTAATCACATCATAGCAGGATAATCAATGGCCACATAAAACATGAATAGTATAATCAAATTCAATAAGCATATAATAACCCGGTACGTGAGTGGAACCATAGTCTGAAGTAACGGAATGAAAGTGTAACAGATCAATGTAATGGAGTATCTATATCTTGGTAAAAGTGAATCATATAAGGGTATTGAGTAATGAACAAGTAATACAGATTATGGTGCGTTGGGGAATACGGAAGGTACAATATAGGTTTATCAAAAGTGTAAGGGTTATCAGAAATCTACCCGAGCCCAGAAACACATCATATCATATCATATCATAAGCAGCCATTGTATTCGGAGAGGTGGCCTCGGAATACCATACATAATAGGAGGGGAGACCTCAGTAACAAATGGAGTAGCTAGCTCCCAGAATTGTGAAGACGCGGATTGCACCCGACATCATTCACCATATATATCTCCAAACATATCAAATCCCTCGAAACATATCATATCTAGGATGCATCCATACGCCCCCCAGTGGCCAAATCATATACATATAGTGAGCTCATAATCATATCATATCATAATGGGGGACGGTGTGTATCATCACTCGTACACACTGGAGTCATGCCATTGGTGCATCAATGACACAGTCAGGTTACCTTCCTGACTAGGAACACATATTTGGCTCGGGTATCAGACTGAAGGGTCAAAGCATAATCATATCATATCATAAGGTTTCATATCAAAGTTCATATCAAAGTTCATATCAAAGTTCATATCAGAGTTCATAATCATGAGGTTCATAATCAGAAGTTCAGAATCATAACAAACGAATATCATAGCGAACAGAATCATATCAAAGGATTATGTCGGAATCATATCAAAAGGATCATAGCATGAGGAAATCATAGCAAAGGAATATCATAAGTGAAGTAAAGTCAAGGATCGAAAAGTCAGGAGATATCCCTACTGAGAAGGGATAGAATATCTGTACCTTAACGCCAATTAAAGGAAAGCAAACGAATGAGTGAACACGAAGACACAACGTCACACCTCCTTCAACGAATCTACACGGATTACGATTTGTTTAATACTTATTAGCTCATTTAAGTCATAACGGATGAATCCTATTAATATTTTTAGAGTTATAAGCGTATTCTAATTTGTTTAGTAATGGACCGAATTAAAATACTTTATGGTAATAATCATTAATTAGCCAAACTTAGGGGTTACAAGTAATAAATGGTAAACTTAAAGGTTTATTATGACCATTATCCTATTTTAAGGCTTTATTATATTATACTTCAAAGTATAGGGTTCGCATGGTAAATATCTCAAAGTGTAAGGTTTATATTGTAATTAGACTTAATGTATCATGTTACATGTTAAAAAATGTCATGCACAACCAAACTATTTTAACCTTAACATGAATCACTTAGAACCTCAATTCATGTCCCACGTTTAACATGCATGCTCTTTCATTACATAACGAAACACAATTTAATCTGTAACTTCTTCATATATCACCACTACTACACAAATGGGTTTAGAGACCCCTTCATTAAGACCCTTTTTTAAAAAAAAAGGTCTCAATTATCATTTTCAGCCAGCCCAAAAATATCAAGACCAGTTCTAAAGAAAAAACCCGGTTTTGATATAAATAACATCTCCAGACCGGTTTCTAAACTACAAACACGTCTCTTTTAGGCCTAATATTGACCGGTTTTAATTTTGAAACCCGGCCTCTATTTATTGTTTACAAGCAGACATGTTTTAAGGAAGAAACGGTTGTCAGCGGGACTTTTTCCCCCTTCTATTCTTTTCAAATATTTTCAAATGAATTTCAAACTAAACCTAGTTTCTTTTTCTATCTCATTTCTTTATAGTCCATACATACCACCATGGCACACCTCTGCCACCGCCACTTGTGCCACTGCCATCACTCTTGTTTACTGGCGTATTTATATCAAAAGGTTTGTAAAACTTGAACTAAAACTATCATTTTTTTTAAATAATTATGTATTTTTCTTAAACTCATCTGTTTGTTTTCTACTTCTTGCGTTTATATCAGTTAATTGATTTTTTAACTTATGGCTTATATAGGTTAAAGCTAGCTTACTTTATTAGTGTTTGTATCATAAGAAATAGAGGTTATGTGAGCAAATTCGAGTTGGCTAGGTAGCAGATTCATGTGGTTCAAGCTTGCACATAAGGTGTTTGATGAAATGCTTGATTTTGTTTTTATGTTTTTATTTCACATTCAAAGGTTGCTTAAGATGGCGGATGGTTTGAACTTTTACGACTTTTTGATACTTTTTTTTTCTTATAATTCTGAAGCAAGTATGGCACACAAGATTAAATGTAAGGTTAACACATTCATAGGTAAGTTGTACTGTAAGAATATGAGGGGTAGTTGTTGAAATTTGTTTAATGTATCGAGATTCGAGTGTTGTAGGTCTGTTTTGAAAATCTATATATAGCAGTCCGCTGAAATCGAGTTTGAGACGTGTGCAGTTCAAGTCATGATGCGTAGTGTGTTAACATTTGGAAAATGTGTCGAGATTCGTGTGGGGTAGCTTTGTTTTGTTTACCTTTGTTGACTATTATCAAGGTTTTTTGAATGATGCGCAAATTGAAGATTGTTGCATCTTAAGCTTGTCAATGAAAAATTAGTTATGGTTTATATAGTTACTATGAGTCGATCTAGGAACAACACATGTACTTTTTTATTAGCAATGCATCATGTTAGATCATTCATATTGTGTATATTTGCTTGTTTGACTTTTGGAGTACCATCAAGACTGAACTAAGCAAGATCTGTGATGGGATTCTAGGACTTTTGGAGTCACATCTTGTTCCATCTGCATCGTCTGCTGAGTCGAAGATCTTTTACTAGAAGATGAAGGGTGACTACTTTAGGTACTTGGCTGTGTTTAAGACCGGATCTAAGAGGAAGGAAGCTGCTGAGACACTTTGTTGGCGTACATATCTGCTCAGGTACGGTGGGGAATCCTTATTTGTTTATATACTATGGTTTAGTTATGTTTTGTGTCTGTCTCGTATGATAACTTATAATTATGGTATTTTGTTGTAGGATATGGATATCGCTCTCTGACTTGGCTCTCACTCACCCCATCAGGCTTGGACATGAGCTTAGTTCTCAATGTTTTATTATGAGATCCTTAACTCACCTGACCGTGCTTGCAACCTTGCCAAGCAGGTAATTTTGTTACCTTTGAGTGGTGAAACTCCTATTTTCTTTTCTTTGGTGTTTGTTAATGTGAACATGTTTTCGGCAAATATCAGGTGAGTTAATGTGAACATATTAATGTGAACATGTTTTTAAGATCAGTAGGCTCTAATTACAAGCATTTTGCAGCTTGGGAGGCGCATTGAGTCAATAGTTCTACCCGTAGAACTATTACAGCAATTTAAATCTTCTGATTTCCCGACACAACGAGAATATGAAGTATGGCAGAGAAGAAACTTGAAAGTACTCGAGGCTGGACTTTTGCTTCACCCTAAAGTACCTCTTGATAGAAAAGACCCATCAGCTCAGCAACTTTGCCAGATCATACGTGGGGCCAGGGAACGATCCATTGAGACTGGGAAACACAGTGAAGCGGTACTAACGCTAAGGGCTGTTACAATGCAGCTTGCTTGTAGGTCACTCGAAGATTATGCACCTGACATGTGTCATTGGGCAGATGGGACCCCATTGAATCTTAGGCTGTATCAAATTCTTCTTGAAGCTCTTTTTGATATCGAAGAGCCAACATCCATGATTGAAGAGGTTGATGAGGTATTAGAACTTATAAAAAAGACGTGGGGTATTTTGGGAATAGACCAGAGGTTCCATAATCTTTGTTTTTCATGGGTTTTATTTAATCATTTTGTATCCACGGGTCAAGTTGAGAATGATTTCCTATTTGCTGCTGATAGCTTATTGCTAGAAGTAAAAAAAGATGCAAAGTCAACTTTAGATTCAGCGTATTCCAAGATTTTGTGTTCAACTTTGAACTCGATGTTGGAGTGGGCTGAAAGAGCGCTGTTAGCTTACCATGAATCGATGTTGAGTCTTTATTCTGTTTGGTTCTTCTAATAGTCAAAGAGGTTTAAGATTTAGTATCTTTGTGTTGTGTGTTACTGTATTAGTGATTTGTTTAGCTTGTTGTTCTTGTGGGAATTTTTAGTATCTCTTGATATTGACTAACACTTATCTCCTTAGGATGTTAGGATACAAGTCAGATTATAATGGAAGATGGAGGTTGAAGCTTCGGTTGACAATATTATCTCAGCTATCTCCACAGGATACAAGTCAGATTATATTAGGAGTTGGGTTGCTACTCAAGTCTGATTATTACTCTACTATTCGATATTATTTCGTTATTATTTAGTTTCAAGTTTCTCTGCTTCTTTGATATGCACGATGGTCTAAATAAGAATGTATAAACTTAGCCTATACTTCTACTAACATGCTTTTACATGTGATAATACTCGAAGGTTTATAGATTGCATTGCTTATTAAAAATGATTATAGGGCTGTTTGGGGTAGCTTACTGTTACTACTAATAAAGTGATTGTTATGGGATCACTTACAAAAACATGAGCTTATATAGGGAGTGTCTGGGATTGCTTATTAAAGTGCTTATAAGGGATGTTTGGGATTGGCAATAAGCTATCTTAAACAACCATTATTAGCCACTTCAATAAGCAACCGCAAATACTCCCTATATAAGCTCAAGTTTCTGCAAGCAATCCCATAACAATCACTTTATTAGCATTTACGGTAAGCTATCTCAAACAGTCCGATTTTTTTAATTTTTAAAAATAATAAAGAGACCGGTTTTTAAGTTAGAAACCGGTCTGCATTTGTCTTATCGAGACCCGTTTGTAGACCGGTCTCATTTGATTTTCACATGGAGAGCCCCCCTCATAGAGACCATATAAAAAACCGGTCTCGAGGTGTCTCTCAACAGGTCTTGGAAGGCTTTTTTGTAGTAGTGCACGTTTAAGTGTGGGGTTTTAACTTCATATATCACGTTTTATTGATAGCAGGTTCATATGGCTTGCTTTACCCATCTCATTCGACACTATGAACACACACACAAGACACTCTTTACATCAAGTGAACTGTTTAAAGATTCGAAATCCGGCTCGTCGATACTTATCAATAATCATATAGTAGCAACTATGTTTATAAGGGCCAACTATTACGTAATGTTATTCATGAATGCAAAGTTTCATCTTGATTAACCTTAATGTACAAACATGTACATGCCTGTTCTATACATTCAGAAACCATCTTCATACTTATTTATTTTTGACGTAAATGATAATATGCATGCAGCTCATGGTCAGTCCATATAAAACATGTTTTAAATGACAGGTTAAGAATTCTTCATTATTTCATGTGACATATATGTATTCGACTTTACATGTACTCTAGGCGATTTCAAAAATGGTTATGGACACATTCGAAAACAACAATCAAAGAGAAAATTAAACGAGGTCGAAGAGATTACCCTTGAAGCGTGATTACAAGAAAAAAAAGACGCGACCAAATGATGAGAATGGGTCGATTATCAGCACCACCGAACAGCCACACCAATCTTCTAACAAAGGAACACCCACGATCACGAGTTACCCATGAATCACGTACGAGCCGCCTGGTTTGCTTCCCTTTGATCGACAGAAGAAGATGGAGCAGAAAATAAAATGGCTGCCGTGGGTTTTTGAGATAGGTTGCTAGGGTTTTTTTTTGTACTTTTGTGATATTGGTTTTGTGACAAAAGATGAGATATACGGTTTTTAATATTGTTGCCATGAAAAGGGATACACCAAAAAGGGAAGTGCTCAAATCAAGGGATAATTGATGGAGACTTTCCACATTTGAGTCAATCATGAACTTGGTCTCATTCCTCGATGCGATACGTTGTGAACTCAATTTTTCGGTTAGGGTCAAATAAAAGAAACGTGACACCAATAAATGTGTAGGAATTATTTTGTCGTACGTTTATTTCCGTGTAATTTTTATTGTTCGGATGTTAACGATATAAATATTTAAGTTATGGTCGTAATGTATACGTTTAATAATTAACGCCTTTTCTAAGTTTGAGATTAAAGGGTATTTTGGTATTTTAACGTGTTTCGAAAATGTGGGTTTTACAGCATGCGTCACTGGGTCCATGACGACTTTTAATCTTCAATACCGGCGTCATCAAGTGACAACCAGTAGCATATGAATTGAACCGAGTGTCTGCCCTAGGTTGAATAATCTGGAGGGCTATTTCTTTTCACCCTTTTCTTTGCATTTCTTTTTAATTCTTCAACTCCTTCTTTCTCCGATTCTCACTTTCTCCTTTTTATAATCATACCTAAGGACTTCTAAGTACTAACTATTTGTGATGTCCTTGGGTAGATCCCTCCGGCTCTGGCGGATCATAGGACGGTTATTCCTAACCTTAATCACCTTATAACTCCATTGCCGTAAAATCATTTTCATGAAAATCTCTCAAAGTGTTTGTGAATGAAAAAACATGTTTGAACACTTCAAGAGTTTTAGATTTTCAGAAATACTCCCCCTCAACATGTGCTTAAGAATTTTGACAGAAATCTGCACAGTGAGGAAAGAGCGCGCACTTTTTGAATTGATCGACTCAAGATAGACAATTCCCTGCGAGCCACTATTATGTTGCATAGTTAAAGAGATACATTGTCAGCTTTTAGGTGACAACTAGCTCTAATAACTACCTTGAAGATGTGGACAATCCCGAGAGGTTGTCAAACCCGTCACAGTTCATGTCTATCAAGAGCTTCTCGAATAGGTACAATTTACTTGGATAAGTCTTGGAAGATAAATCTTTTCAATGTAAGACTGTTCAGGTCCCATCAATTCATGGGTTGAAGTCTTTTCACACGAGGATTCAAAATCCGTTTCACAACATATTTCTTATCACATAATTTTCTCCCCCTCAAAAATGGCATATAAATGTTATTTTTGATAACGTTTTGAGAATAAATATGACCATTTCGAGTTTTGTGCGAAGATTATCACGAAGAACAATTTAGTGAACAAAGTTTTTAGCAAATACTCCCCCTCAACAAGTAATACTAACTTTTGAGGTTTTGAAAACGTAAGGGGAAGTACTTGTTCTTTTGAGCAAAACCTTGAAAAGGGAAAGGTTTGATAGGTTTTACTAAAAAGTAAGAAGCTTTCGCTCCTTTTATAGGATTGTGGCACTGAAGCGTACCACAGGGTCCTTTCATTACAAGAACGGGTTGTACACTGTAATGTGTGCACAAGCCATTGTCAATTTATATAAAATCACACATCCAAAATAATATGAAATAGAAGCATTTTAAGGGGTACCAGGAATTTCAGGTAGGTCAGCAAGAACTCCAGGAATGCGAACTGGGCGTTGATAGCTTGTGAGATTAATGCGTTGACGACCACCTACGAAGCTTTCCAATGTTCTGAACTGGTCCCTTCGAAACAACCTTTCATCAATCATCTTGATGATTCTCTTTACATCCCGTCTTTCTTTAGAATCCTATCTCTTTTGTGACCCAATGCCTTGTTGAATCTCCTTTAACCGATAAGCTAGTCCATCCTTGACATGCTTCAATGTTGAATCACCAAACTTATGAAGCTCTGTACACGCCATCAACAGTTGCGGTGTAGTTCACTGCGGTAGACTACTCCAAAGGGTTTGCTGATGAGAGTGTATTGAGGAAGATGGTTTATGTCAGGAAGTTCTAGCTAAGGTTTGGTGAAGTTGACACGTGTCTGATACGACTCAACAGCAAGTTGTAGATCTTCTACACGTTCCTGGATTACGATGCTTCTGATGAAGATAAGCAAAGACTTGATGTATTCACGTTGAATTTCTGTGGAGAATTGTCTCATGCATCCTTGTACCTTTGCAAGATACAGATCTTCAATGTCGTTGGGAGACAAATTCTGAAAGTCCGCTTCACAGAAAGCATAGTCCTTTTCGTCTTGTCTTTTGACCACGATGTTCGTTAGAAAGGTGTAGTCCCATTTAGACGAAAGAGCAACATGCTTAAGAGCAACGATTCCTTTATCACTGTGCACTTGATGTTGAGATTTACGAACCTGGCAGCTTCTGTAGTAGATTCTTCGGCGTTCCGGCCAATGGTGAATCCCATACAGTGCATCGATGTCATACTCTTCCACTCTGTTGTTGAACATGTGGGTAGCCTTTACTTCGATGGCTATGCAGTTTGAGTATATGGCTGCCGGGAACGGAAGTGTAAGTGAGGTGGCATATTTATTTGACACATCGCTACCATGTAGAAGAAATTCCAAGTCGTTGTTGAAGAAGTATCGAAATGGAATATGAGGTTGATATGGTAGACCAATGGTAGGTAGAGGTTTGGTCCAATCTGTGTAGTATGAAGCATTGTCTTTTCTAGTGTACTCGATGTTTGCTTCAGGGTTGAGCCAATCAATGTTGTTAGACATGGCCCGTGCTATGTTTTCAAGGTGATATTCAACTTCAATAGCACTTTCCGAGCTGTCTTTGAGTATTTGAAAAGCTTCATTCTTGATTCGTTTCAACTCTGATTTCGTCATCTTCTTCACTCGGAACTTTTCTTGCAGTAACTTAGCATGCTCCAACGTACTACCTTCTACCATATCTTGGTCATCAATTAATGTGGGTGCAACAGCAACAAGTGTGGAGAACCAATCATACTCGGTGTCGTCATCATCAAGCCATGAGACGACATCAGCCTTGGGAATCTTCTTCTTTTTCTTAGGCATTGATGAGGATGATGGTTTATTTGTTGTTGAAGCGGGAGAGGTGGGTTGTTGTTGGGGCTCAAGGACTTCCTCATCGTCACCACCAGTGTACTCAAAGTGATCACCGGTTTTCTCTGTCTGGGGTGGCAACTCAGAGTCCTGAGGTTTTTCACTAGAAGAACGTGGAGGAGATCGTGGTTGAGTTGGAGTCTTTTGGGGTGGAGGTTGCATGGAGGATGATTCACCAGTTTTCTTCGGGTGTTTAGGCTCTTTATCTTTATCCTTATCTTCATCGTCTCTTGGACTCTTAGGCCGCTCAGCTTCTTCTCTGCATGCTTATTTAAGTTGGTATTCCAGCAATGCTTCAAACAATTTACCTTCGTAAGAGGAAAATGTTGCAGATCATTTAGACATTTGAGCTACGAGCCTGGAAACCAATTCAGCATCTGAGAATATTATGGGATCAACTGGATTGATGTTCACATGCATAGGTGTTGATCTCATAGTTTGCTTGGCCAAATGCAATAGATTTGGATAGAGTTCTTTGGTAAAAATCTCCATTGTAACTCTAGGAACGATGTCAAGAAGGAACTTGTGAGTGTAACCTTTGATCATCTCGTTCATTTCCCCTTGAGGATCACGTTCCATGAACTTCTGGATGTACTCCCTTGCAGCTGACATCTTGTCATTCTCGTCATGAAGATACTGAACCTGGTCAGCGAGAAAATTCAGCTTTCGGTAAAGCATGTCTTTCTTCCTGACCTGCTTGACAGCTTTAACGATCCTAGTCTTTATTCGAGAAATCCAAGATTCTGTTGGCTTCTTCACTGATTTGGATGTGGATCTGGTTGATCTTTTGGATGGTGGTGGTGAAGAGTGAGAAGATGAGTCTGATGATGATGAGACGTGAGGAGGCTCGGGGTCCTTAGGTGGTTCAGAAGTTTCCTCCTTAGAACGTGCGAGACTGTCTAGAAGAAAATGATCATAGGCGGTTTCTTCTTCATTTCTAGACCTAGCCGTTTCATTAGCCTTAGTATCATCAGCAGGAGTTTTCTCAGTCTTTTCCGTTTCTGGTTCCTCAATATCAAAGTTGATGGAATCCTCAATCTGCCGTTGTTGTTGTTCGTGAGTGATGGTGGTACCAGTTCCCTTATCGGGTCGATTAACCGCATCAGGAACTGGTGTGGCTTGAGTACCGCCACTTGAACCTCTAGGGCCACGAGTTTGATCTTTTACGAATTCTTCGGCAAAGTGTTTTTGTCTGAGTTCCTTCAACTTCATTTGATATTCTCTTTCTTCGTCAACTGGTTCATCTTCATAACTCTCCTTATCATGCTCAATCACTGGGGTTTTCCCTTTACCTTTGTCAGCTGGTGGACTGGGAGATTTAGCTACTGATAGAGTAATATCGGTTGTAGTTTCAGGGTAGAAAACTTCATCGTCTGATTTGGTATCTTCAGAGCTTTCATCCACTAGCTTTCTTTTCGGTTCAGACTTATGAATGGGAATAGGAACAACTTCCTTAGAGGGAACTTTCCGTCTGTGGCCAGGTTTCCTCTTAGGTAACTTCCTTTTACTCTCAGTGCTTGCAGCACTTCCTGCACTTCCTCTTCTGGTTTTCCTGGTGGGTGTGCCAGAAGGCTTGTCATCGAGAAAACCAACTTTGCCTTCTTCAACTGCTACCAGATACCTTTTGTATGTGTAGAGCTTTTTGATTTCATCAAACAGAAGGTGATCCGACAACACAGCACCCTGATGAGTGTCTAAATACTCATCATTTTTGTACCATTTAAACTGCAAAAACATCTGAAAACACTCAGAAATGCATCAAAATGATAAAAATATCACAAATAAGTGTTTTATGTGTTTTAAATGCAAAAATATCAAAATCTGGTGAAAAACGTATCAAGTTTGCATAATTGGCAGTTTTAGTCTCCCAAGTTTCAAAAGTTGTCAAAAATAGTCCCTGGTAAAACAAAATAAAGAAAAATATCATTTCAAGTCCCTAGGGATTCATGAGTTGTCAAAATTGGTCCTTGAGATTTAAAATTGCAAAATTACAACTTAGGTCCCTAAACTTTGAAAATTGTCACAAACGGTCCTTAGAAATTTGAAAATGTCAACAATGGTCCTTGTACTATTCACATTTGGCAGTTTTGGTCCTTGTGACATCTTTGGAGAAATTACAGGTTTGGTCCCTCTAGTTTGGCAGAATTACAAAATGGTCCTTGTATTACTAAGCCTTAAACCTTTGAACCCTTCCTATAACCTTTGAACCCTGCCAACCATTTTTGACCCCCTGCCATAAACCAGTGACCTCCCTTTTTGGACCCCTGGTCAACCCACCAGTCAAATACATCCTTTCCCTCCCACCTGTCCACTGTGCTTCTTCCCTACTGGACCAAGCCCTCTCCCATCACCTTATCTCCTTATCCCTCCCCCCTCATCATCACATCCACCAACCTTTCACACCACAATTAATGCCACCCCCCCCCTAGTTGCAAAATCAGAAACCCAAAGATCAAAAACAGCTTTCCCGCCAAAATTGATCAAACGGCCTATATGGTCTCAAGTCATCCAATGGTCCTAAAACCAAGTGGGATTCACTCAGAGGACACGTGGAAGCATTTCTGGGTATAAAAGAGAGAAGAAGAAGCAAGAGATAGAGTAGTACTTAGTTTTTAAATTCCTTGTATGTCGTTTTTATTAAAATTATCTTAATTAGTGTTTTAAACTGTAATTTCAAGCTTTATTGTACTAATACTAAGCCACTTAGTCCTTGTAATTCATTTCAAGTGATAATTTAAAAGTTTCATTTAAGTTTCATATGTTCATGTCACTGTTGCAAATTTTAGTTTCAAACTCTTAAAAACCAAGCTTCAATAAGCTTCATTTAAGTTCACATAAGCTTATTTAAGCTTTGTATAGCTTTTGGTAAGCTTATCACTCAGTTTCAAGCAAGTTTGGTTTTTGGTCAACGAAAATCAACTGTGCAGAGATTTTGGTTCAAACAGGTTTGGAAATGGAATGGGGTTGATGCAGTGCTGTTTTTGGATTGGTTTGGTATAGAATAGCATAGTGTGGGTTCTGTTTAAGCTGCACAATAAAGCTGGACACTTGTGAGTTTACATCTCATTTTCCATTTCATATTCAGTTTGCATAAGTGTTTGTATTGGAATCTGTAGTCATCAAGTATTTTAAACCTGTCTACTTAGTTGTAATTAGGATAATTATAATCAGTGTAAGTGATAATATATACTAGATCAGTGGTTAGCCCAGTTAAAAGATCAAATCAGTCACAAAAAGAGTGTTTGGATCAGTGGGATTGATTGATCTCAAACTGTTGTTTGTGTTTAAAACTTGTCCCATTAGTCTCATTTAAGTCCATTTGCATCATTTGAGTCACTCAATTGTGCATCAAATCTCTCAAAGTCAAAATCAAACATCAACTGTCTTAATCTCATGTCTGTTGAGAATTTGTAAAACCAAAATCTTGTATTGTGTTTAGATATCATTAGCATAGCTTGTAATAGGTTTAATTCATCATAACACAACATAATCAGTCCACAAATTAGGATCAAAGTTCACCAAAGTCAAAGTTCTATAACTGCTCAAAAGTCAAAACAAGTGAAAAACCAGATTTTCACCAACCTAGGGTGATTTTTAATTAAGTCGTTTCTGGGTCAAATCAAGTGAGACTTTTGGTTTTTAAAACTTCATTTGGTCAAGTTACTTATTATGAATTTTATATATTTTTAGAAATTTTGTAAAAGTTCCAAAAGAGCTTGTCAAACAGGGCTTATTTGCCCTGTTCACAAACTCAGTGAACACTGAGTTTTCTCAGTTTGGTGCAGTCCTTGCACATAGCTCATCAGAGCTTCTCTAGGTCTGGTCTTTGGTTTACAAGTAGCCAACCAGGTGTACTTTAGGTTCCTACTTTTGGTTTTGAGTGTAGCTTATTGGGTAGCTTATTCTTAAGCTACAAAGTAGTAGGTCAAAACCTGTTTTTAGCACTTAATCAATCAAGCCAAATCATAGTAGTTTGAAATTTAGAGGTTAAAGCTTGTTGTAACTAGTTGCATTTGAGTAATTTTAGCATAACTTAGCTTTTGTAACAGTTTGGTGCTCATTTGTAGCCTTTGGCTTATTTCAAGTGCTTATTACATAAGCACTTGCATTGCAGTTTCATTTTCTTACACATAAGCTACTGTTTTTATATTTTTTATAGATTCATAATATTAATTTAGACTTTTCTTGAATTTTTCAGATTTTTCTAGGTCAGTTTGCTATTTTTCTCCATTTAAAACAGTTTTTAGGTAATTTTAATTAGCTTTTAATACAATTAATTCAGAAAAGTTTCAAAAAAATAAGTTTTCAATTTTCCTAGGTTAAGATAAATATAAAAAGTCAAAAAAATATTTTTCCAGATTTTTCTTAGTTAAATTTGTATTTTTAAGCAATTTAAGTAGTTAAAAATAGTTTTTAATTCATAGAAAATAGAAAAATAATCAGAAAAATATAAAAATAGTTTTGAAAATTCTCTTTAGTTATTTTAGATTTTTCCAAGTCATAATTTCATTTTTCTAGCTTTATTTCATATTTTCTTGTATTTTAGGCTATTATTAAATAAGTAAAAATAGTTTTTAATTAATAATAATTAGATAAATAGTCATAAAAATAATTTTCTTTTTCTAATAATTTTCTCTATTTATTAGTTTTGTAAAAACATCATTTTTATATTTTTAGGATTAATATTGTTCAAGTTTCACATTATCTTGTGTACGTCACGTAGTTTTTAATTTAGATTTATAAAAGAAAAATCAAAAACATCAGTTTAAAAATAGTGATAGCGTTTATTTAATATAGTTTATCTTTTTAATTTTCTTGAATTTGCATTTAAGCCCCTGTAATTTACAAAACTTTTCTTTAGGTATAAATAACTCAAAATCCTTACTGATCACTATCCTTAGTGATTATTCGACATATGTCTGTGTTAAACACCAATTCATCCTCCGTGGGACTTAACGACCCAGGAATCCACTATATTCCTCTGATCTAAATTGCATTTGCTTCCAGACTGTTTTAAGTTTGTTACGGTTGGCCATTCACAAGTGGTCAGCTTGTGTGACTAAACTTGACTGTTCGAGAGCCAATCAAATTTTGGCGCCGCTGCCGGGGAGGCTGTAAGCGTGTCCTAAGCATTTTCAGACCCGTACTTGCACATATACCACCTTTTGTAAACAGTTTTTTTGTAAAGTTATAACAAAATCAAAAAGTTCATTAACACTTTTCCTGAAGTGTTAACAACACCAAACAAAATATAAAACAACAAAACAATCGTAACGTTTTCTAGCTTGTGTTTCTTTTAAGGTGATTCTTAAAGAAATACGATTTGGTTAAACGAGACGATACCAAAAATATTTTCCAAAAGTTTTTAAACCATCAGCACATATCCATACCTACGTCTTTTCAGTGGTACTTAATTTATACATAAAAATCAACCACTGCAAATCAAGGCAGTACACCTACTAACTGGGGGTGTGACCATAATAAGTTCCCGAACAACAGATTTAAAACTTGCCTTTGTGTCCTTGTGATTTGGTGTACCTTTTTCAAAGAAGCCATTTCATTTGTGATTATTGGTTGAGTTCACTTGTCGTTTTGCCTCGCATTTGTTTTGAAAACTGATTTTTATACTTAGTGCATGCGCACTCGTTCTTCCAGTTCTACAAGTCCACTTTCTGAGCTTGCAAATATTCCTCGTAGACGTAGAGGACGTTCTGCTCCTTCAGCCGTGACTGAGGAACGTCTACCACCACCACCCCCTGCCGTAATGGCAGAAGACAAGCCGATGAATGAGCTTCTCCAAGCACCCATCGAGGGTTACGGAGATGCTATTGTTGTCCCAGCCATTGTGGCTGATACTTTTGAGCTCAAAACCGGGTTGCTTAATCTGGTAACCCAAAGCCAATTCTATGGTTTTGAGCGGGATGATCCTCATGCACATATTCGATGGTTTAACAAGATTGCATCTACCATCAAATACAAGAATGTCCCACATGAAGCTATCAAGCTTCTTCTGTTCCCATTTTCTCTAGAGGGACAAGCACGGAATTGGCTTGAGAAACAACCCCCTCGTTCCATTGAGACATGGGAAGATCTAGTCACAAAGTTTGTTAACGAATTCTATCCTCCATCCCGAACTACAAGTCTTAAGAATGAGATAATGAAATTTTCTCAAAGATTTGATGAATCATTCGGGGAGGCATGGGATCGTTACAAAGAATTGCTCCGCAAGTGTCCGCATCATGGTTTTACCGAGTTAATGCAAATGGATACTTTCTACAATGGTCTGAAACAAGCTGACCAAGACTCTTTGAATGCCTTCGCGAGAGGTAATTTCTTGAGCAAGACCACAAAAGAAGCCTTGCAAATCATTGAAAACAAGTCCCAGGTCCGTCCTTTCCGCACGAAGACATATCAGTCTCAGTCTAATGCTGGACCTTCTACTTCATCTCCCGTGAGTACATCTAGCACCGATGCTAAGATTGACAAACTCACGGATATTGTTCAGGCTTTGGTTCTTGCTAACCAAAAGAAAGTCACTTTCACTCAGACACCATCACATGGTGAAGTGAAGAAAGTTGAAGTTTGTGTTACTTGTGGTG
Source organism: Chrysanthemum seticuspe (assembly GCA_019973895.1). NCBI lineage: Eukaryota > Viridiplantae > Streptophyta > Magnoliopsida > Asterales > Asteraceae > Chrysanthemum > Chrysanthemum seticuspe. Next base: position 75,602,595 of record BPTQ01000009.1, on the reverse strand, counting down.
GTCCTCATGCATACTACAACTGTACTGCCACCGATGGTAGTTCGTTTGAAGCTAATGCTATAGCCGGTACTTCAAATCAAGGAGGTAATCAATACCGTCCTCAAAATGAACCAAACTACAGAGCTAATACTTATCAGGCACCACCCGGTTTTAACCAGAATCCTAACCGGAATCAGAACCAAGGTTATCAAAACCAAGGTAATTTCTATTCCGGACCCAATCAAGGTTTCCAACATCAAGGAAACCTTAATCAAAACAATTTCAATCGAGGGAATCAATTTCAGGGAAATGTAAATCCTAATCAAGGGAATTTTCAACAACAAGGTCATAATCAAAACATACGACCTCAAAATTTCCCTCCACCTGCTCCAGTACCATCATCTGATGAGTTATTGAAGCAATTCATGAAATCCCAAGATGAAATGAACAGGTTGTTGGTCAGTCAGATCGCTGATCTCAAGAAGTCTTTAAATGATCAACCCTCGGGCTCAGGAAAACTTCCGAGCAACACGATCGCTAACCCGAGGGAAGATGCAAAGGCGATCACAACCAGAAGTGGTGTTTCATACAATGGACCCGCTATTCCTACTACCTCTTCTTCTTCTCTCCCGAAGGTAGTGGAAAGTGAATCTGAGGCTACAAAGGACAAAGAACTTCCTACTAATAACGGAGGTACCAACGATGTCCATCCTCAAGTTGTCCAGAAACCCAAATCCAATCCAGGAGTTGTTTTTGAACCTCCTGTAGCTCCCGTTGAAAACTCCAAATCCAAATCTTATATTCCTTACCCATCACGTTTGAATGAGCAAAAGCTCTGCGAAAAAGCCAGTCATCAAATGGACAAATTTTTTCAAATTTTCCAAGAACTATATTTTGACATAAGCTTTGCGGATGCTATCATGCTGATGCCCAAGTTTGCATCGACTCTCAAACACATGTTAAGCAACAAGGAAAAGCTGTTTGAAATGGCTAAAACTCCTCTGAACGAGAAATGCTCTGCAGTTATCTTGAAGAAGCTTCCAGAAAAGCTTGGATATCCTGGAAAATTTCTCTTACCTTGTGTATTTCCAGGAATGGTTGAATGCTTTGCCTTAGCCGATCTTGGTGCAAGCATAAACCTGATGCCTCATTCAGTATGGAAGAAACTTTCTCTTCCGGACCTTACTCCTACATGCATGACTCTCGAGCTTGCAGATCGTACAATATCCCGTCCACTTGGAATTGCCGAGGACGTATTTGTGAAAGTAGGAAAGTTCCATTTTCCAGCTGACTTTGTAGTTGTTGATTTCGATGCGGATCCACGGGTTCCTCTCATTGTTGGAAGAGGATTCCTGAGAACGGGCCGTGCTCTCATTGATGTATTTGAGCAAGAAATCACATTACGTGTTGGTAATGAAGCTGTCACCTTTAACCTTGATCAAACTTCGAGGTACTCCGCAAACTATGATTCTGAGTCGGTTAACCGAATAGATATCATTGATGTTGCTTCTGAAGAGTACTCTCAAGAAGTTCTTGGTTATGATCATAATTCTTCGAGTGATAATCTCACTCATTCATCTCAACCCATCATTGCTAATTCTACTCCTTCTCTCACTCCGTTTGAGGAAAGTGACTTCATCTTGGAAGAGATTGAAGCATACTTGTCCAGTGATTTTGTTCCATGGGAAATTGATCACGCTCCCATCGACATTGAGGGGGATATACTTCTCATTGAGAAGTTACTTAATAATGATCCATCATCATCACTCCCTCCCGTCGTCCTTCATAACAAGGAAGTCAAGTCAGTTGAGAAAACTGAAGAATTTCCTGAAGTCGAACTTAAGGACTTACCGCCTCATCTCGAGTATGCATTTCTTGAAGGTGATGATAAATTACCAGTCATTATTGCTCGAGATTTGAGTAAAGATGAAAAGACTGATCTCATAAAGGTCTTGAAGTCACACAAGCAAGCAATTGCTTGGAAACTCTCCGACATTAAGGGTATCAACCCTGAATTTTGTACTCACAAAATCTTGATGGAGGATGACTTCAAACCAGCAGTTCAACATCAGAGAAGAGTAAATCCAAAAATCCATGATGTTATCAAACAGGAGGTTATTAAACTTCTTGATGCAGGATTGATTTACCCAATCTCAGATAGTCCTTGGGTTAGCCCAATTCATTGTGTTCCTAAAAAGGGTGGCATAACTGTTGTCACAAATGAAGATAACGAGTTAATTCCAACTCGATTGGTTACGGGATGGCGTGTGTGTATTGACTATCGTAAGTTGAATGACGCCACCCGTAAAGACCATTTTCCTCTACCCTTCATGGACCAAATGCTTGAGAGATTAGCAGGGAATGAGTACTATTGTTTCCTTGATGGTTTCTCGGGTTACTTTCAGATCCCCATTGATCCACAGGATCAAGAGAAGACCACATTCACCTACCCATACGGAACTTTTGCCTACAGACGTATGCCTTTTGGCTTATGTAATGCTCCTGGCATGTTCCAACGATGTATGATGGCCATATTCCATGACATGATCGGGGAAACAATGGAGGTGTTTATGGATGACTTCTCGGTCATTGGGGACTCGTTTCAAACATGTCTCTCCCATTTAGATAAAATGCTAAAACGGTGTGAGGACACCAATCTCTGTCTAAATTGGGAGAAGAGTCACTTTATGGTCAAAGAAGGCATAGTCCTTGGCCATAAGATTTCAAAAAACGGGATTGAGGTCGATAGAGCAAAAGTCGATGTTATTGCTAAACTGCCTCATCCTACTACCGTCAAAGGTATTAGGAGTTTTTTAGGTCATGCCGGTTTCTATCGTAGATTCATACAAGATTTTTCCAAAATTGCCCGGCCTATGACCCATCTTCTTGAAAAAGATGCTCCTTTTGTCTTCTCACCCGAGTGCATCGAAGCTTTTGAAACATTAAAGAAAAAGCTTACTGAAGCACCCATTCTCGTTGCTCCCGACTGGGACTTGCCTTTTGAGCTCATGTGCGATGCAAGTGATTTTGCTATCGGTGCAGTCTTAGGGCAACGTAGAGCTAAGCATTTTCAGCCTATCCACTACGCAAGTAAGACTATGACTGAAGCTCAAACCCATTACACCACTACATAAAAAGAACTATTAGCTGTGGTGTATGCGTTTGAGAAATTTCGGCCATACCTTATCTTGACCAAATGCGTGGTGTATACGGATCACTCGGCTCTCAAATATCTCTTTGCAAAACAAGATGCAAAGCCGAGATTGCTCCGTTGGGTTCTCCTCCTACAAGAATTTGATATCATTATACGTGATAAAAAAGGAGCTGAGAACCTGGCTGCTGATCATCTGTCCCGTCTAGAAAACCCTCACCAGGATGTGTTTGAGAAAAAGGAAATAAATGAAACATTTCCTCTCGAAACACTCAATATGGTTTCTTTTCGTGGAGACTCTTCTACCCCATGGTTTGCTGACTTTGCAAATTACCATGCGGGTAACTTTGTGGTGAAAGGGATGTCGTCCCAACAGAAAAATAACTTCTTCAAAGATGTAAAACATTACTTCTGGGACGACCCCTACTTATTCAAAATTTGCGCGGATCAAGTCATCCGACGGTGTGTTTATGGACAAGAAGCTCTTGACATTCTCAAAGCTTGCCATGCTGGACCCACTGGGGGCCATCATAGTCCAAACTACACCGCCAAAAAGGTGTTTGATTCCGGATTCTATTGGCCCACGATTTACAAGGATGCCCATGAATTTGTCAAAACTTGTGATGCTTGTCAACATCACGGGAATATCTCACAAAGAAATGAAATGCCCCAAAACGCCATTCAAGTGTGTGAGATTTTTGATATCTGGGGCATTGACTTTATGGGGCCATTTCCATCATCTCGCGGTAATAAATACATACTCGTGGCCGTTGACTATTTGTCAAAATGGGTTGAAGCGAAAGCTTTGCCTACCAACGATGCCCGAGTTGTTGTGAAATTCTTAAAATCTCTTTTTGCTAGGTTTGGAACTCCACGAGCTATAATCAGTGATCGTGGTACGCATTTCTGCAATGACCAGTTTGATAGAGTCATGCAAAAGTATGGTGTAACTCACCGTCTCTCTACTGCGTACCACCCCCAAACAAGTGGGCAAGTGGAAGTTTCCAACCGAGGGATTAAAAGAATTCTGGAGAGGACGGTTGGCGAAAACCGTGCCTCTTGGTCAGATAAGCTAGATGACGCACTCTGGGCCTTCCGTACAGCTTATAAAACACCTATCGGGTGTACTCCATACAAGCTTGTATACGGAAAGGCATGTCATCTGCCGGTTGAGCTTGAGCACAAGGCATACTGGGCCTTGAAACATGCCAACTTCGATATTCAGACAGCTGGTGATCACCGGAAAGTTCAAATAAATGAATTAAATGAACTCCGTGATCAAGCATATGAGAACTCTTTGATCTACAAGGAAAAGACAAAGAAGATTCATGACTCCAAAATCAAAAACCGCGTTTTCAACGTCGGTGATCGAGTCCTTCTTTTCAATTCAAGATTGAAGATTTTCTCGGGAAAACTAAAATCCCGCTGGTCTGGACCATTCACCATCACTAAAGTATTTCCATATGGAACCATTGAGTTATCTCAACCCGATGGTCCAAATTTTAAAGTGAATGGTCATCGATTGAAGCATTATTTTGGAGAGGACATTCCTCCTGTGGTTGTCCCAGATCTACAAACTTTCCCCATGAACCAATGAATGCGGGGATCGAGTCAAGCTAGCGACTCGGGAATCAAAAACAGTAGCATGCTACATGGGTTTTCACCCGTGTGTACCACCCTAGTGTGGGGGAGTTGCCCCCCGCTGTTGTATATAAGAGTTTCATGAAAAAAAAAAAAAAAAAAAAAAAAAAAAAAAAAAAAAAAAAAAAAAATCTTGCTAAATAATGGCCGTAGTATTTCCCTTTTACGTTCTATGTTTCGGCATAACCGCTGGTACTTTGAATATTGAGGGCAATATTCATTTCTAGTGTGGGGGGGAATTCTCACGAATTTTATCATGTATTTATTCCACCCAATTCCCCTATTTTTGGCAAAAAAAAAAAAAAAAAAAAAAAAAAAAAAAATTTGGAGTAAGTGTTTTTCACTTACTCATCTTATGGTTATCAGTCCGCCTTGTCTAATAAACAAAATGATTGGCTAATCCAGGAGCAAACGGCTCTTGGTAAAGATATCTCAAATCCGTTTATGGCTTGCAATTTGCCCAAAATTGTATGGTATTCAGCTCACCATGTCCTTAAAAGTGAAGAGTTGGCTAGCCCGCAAGTTTATAGCTTGTGGTAAAGGAAGTGGAAAACCATAATTGGTAATCAGCTCACCAAAGATATTTTATCTAAGAGTTGGCTAGTCCAGAAGCAAACGGCTTCTGGTAAAGACAAATCAAATCCGTTGAAAGCTGGTGGTTTGCTCAAAATCACTTGGTTATCAGTGTACCAAGGTTCTTACTTGAACTGAAACATTTGGCTACTCCAGAAGTAATGGCTTTTGGTAAAGAGATGAAATCCATTAATTTTTCTCAAAACATTGCTAGGGACTAGCAATATCTTAGTGTGGGGGATTGATGAGTGTCTAAATACTCATCATTTTTGTACCATTTAAACTGCAAAAACATCTGAAAACACTCAGAAATGCATCAAAATGATAAAAATATCACAAATAAGTGTTTTATGTGTTTTAAATGCAAAAATATCAAAATCTGGTGAAAAACGTATCAAGTTTGCATAATTGGCAGTTTTAGTCCGCCAAGTTTCAAAAGTTGTCAAAAATAGTCCCTGGTAAAACAAAATAAAGAAAAATATCATTTCAAGTCCCTAGGGATTCATGAGTTGTCAAAATTGGTCCTTGAGATTTAAAATTGCAAAATTACAACTTAGGTCCCTAAACTTTGAAAATAGTCACAAATGGTCCTTAGAAATTTGAAAATGTCAACAATGGTCCTTGTACTATTCACATTTGGCAGTTTTGGTCCTTGTGACATCTTTGGAGAAATTACAGGTTTGGTCCCTCTAGTTTGGCAGAATTACAAAATGGTCCTTGTATTACTAAGCCTTAAACCTTTGAACCCTTCCTATAACCTTTGAACCCTGCCAACCATTTTTGACCCCCTGCCATAAACCAGTGACCTCCCTTTTTGGACCCCTGGTCAACCCACCAGTCAAATACATCCTTTCCCTCCCACCTGTCCACTGTGCTTCTTCCCCACTGGACCAAGCCCTCTCCCATCACCTTATCTCCTTATCCCTCCCCCCTCATCATCACATCCACCAACCTTTCACACCACAATTAATGCCACCCCCCCCCCTAGTTGCAAAATCAGAAACCCAAAGATCAAAAACAGCTTTCCCGCCAAAATTGATCAAACGGCCTATATGGTCTCAAGTCATCCAATGGTCCTAAAACCAAGTGGGATTCACTCAGAGGACACGTGGAAGCATTTCTGGGTATAAAAGAGAGAAGAAGAAGCAAGAGATAGAGTAGTACTTAGTTTTTAAATTCCTTGTATGTCGTTTTTATTAAAATTATCTTAATTAGTGTTTTAAACTGTAATTTCAAGCTTTATTGTACTAATACTAAGCCACTTAGTCCTTGTAATTCATTTCAAGTGATAATTTAAAAGATTCATTTAAGTTTCATATGTTCATGTCACTGTTGCAAATTTTAGTTTCAAACTCTTAAAAACCAAGCTTCAATAAGCTTCATTTAAGTTCACATAAGCTTATTTAAGCTTTGTATAGCTTTTGGTAAGCTTATCACTCAGTTTCAAGCAAGTTTGGTTTTTGGTCAACGAAAGTCAACTGTGCAGAGATTTTGGTTCAAACAGGTTTGGAAATGGAATGGGGTTGATGCAGTGCTGTTTTTGGATTGGTTTGGTATAGAATAGCATAGTGTGGGTTCTGTTTAAGCTGCACAATAAAGCTGGACACTTGTGAGTTTACATCTCATTTTCCATTTCATATTCAGTTTGCATAAGTGTTTGTATTGGAATCTGTAGTCATCAAGTATTTTAAACCTGTCTACTTAGTTGTAATTAGGATAATTATAATCAGTGTAAGTGATAATATATACTAGATCAGTGGTTAGCCCAGTTAAAAGATCAAATCAGTCACAAAAAGAGTGTTTGGATCAGTGGGATTGATTGATCTCAAACTGTTGTTTGTGTTTAAAACTTGTCCCATTAGTCTCATTTAAGTCCATTTGCATCATTTGAGTCACTCAATTGTGCATCAAATCTCTCAAAGTCAAAATCAAACATCAACTGTCTTAATCTCATGTCTGTTGAGAATTTGTAAAACCAAAATCTTGTATTGTGTTTAGATATCATTAGCATAGCTTGTAATAGGTTTAATTCATCATAACACAACATAATCAGTCCACAAATTAGGATCAAAGTTCACCAAAGTCAAAGTTCTATAACTGCTCAAAAGTCAAAACAAGTGAAAAACCAGATTTTCACCAACCTAGGGTGATTTTTAATTAAGTCGTTTCTGGGTCAAATCAAGTGAGACTTTTGGTTTTTAAAACTTCATTTGGTCAAGTTACTTATTATGAATTTTATATATTTTTAGAAATTTTGTAAAAGTTCCAAAAGAGCTTGTCAAACAGGGCTTATTTGCCCTGTTCACAAACTCAGTGAACACTGAGTTTTCTCAGTTTGGTGCAGTCCTTGCACAGAGCTCATCAGAGCTTCTCTAGGTCTGGTCTTTGGTTTACAAGTAGCCAACCAGGTGTACTTTAGGTTCCTACTTTTGGTTTTGAGTGTAGCTTATTGGGTAGCTTATTCTTAAGCTACAAAGTAGTAGGTCAAAACCTGTTTTTAGCACTTAATCAATCAAGCCAAATCATAGTAGTTTGAAATTTAGAGGTTAAAGCTTGTTGTAACTAGTTGCATTTGAGTAATTTTAGCATAACTTAGCTTTTGTAACAGTTTGGTGCTCATTTGTAGCCTTTGGCTTATTTCAAGTGCTTATTACATAAGCACTTGCATTGCAGTTTCATTTTCTTACACATAAGCTACTGTTTTTATATTTTTTATAGATTCATAATATTAATTTAGACTTTTCTTGAATTTTTCAGATTTTTCTAGGTCAGTTTGCTATTTTTCTCCATTTAAAACAGTTTTTAGGTAATTTTAATTAGCTTTTAATACAATTAATTAAGAAAAGTTTCAAAAAAATAAGTTTTCAATTTTCCTAGGTTAAGATAAATATAAAAAGTCAAAACAATATTTTTCCAGATTTTTCTTAGTTAAATTTGTATTTTTAAGCAATTTAAGTAGTTAAAAATAGTTTTTAATTCATAGAAAATAGAAAAATAATCAGAAAAATATAAAAATAGTTTTGAAAATTCTCTTTAGTTATTTTAGATTTTTCCAAGTCATAATTTCATTTTTCTAGCTTTATTTTATATTTTCTTGTATTTTAGGCTATTATTAAATAAGTAAAAATAGTTTTTAATTAATAATAATTAGATAAATAGTCATAAAAATAATTTTCTTTTTCTAATAATTTTCTCTATTTATTAGGTTTGTAAAAACATCATTTTTATATTTTTAGGATTAATATTGTTCAAGTTTCACATTTTCTTGTGTACGTCACGTAGTTTTTAATTTAGATTTATAAAAGAAAAATAAAAAACATCAGTTTAAAAATAGTGATAGCGTTTATTTAATATAGTTTATCTTTTTAATTTTCTTTAATTTGCATTTAAGCCCCTGTAATTTACAAAACTTTTCTTTAGGTATAAATAACTCAAAATCCTTACTGATCACTATCCTTAGTGATTATTCGACATCTGTCTGTGTTAAACACCAATTCATCCTCCGTGGGACTTAACGACCCAGGAATCCACTATATTCCTCTGATCTAAATTGCTTTTGCTTCCAGACTGTTTTAAGTTTGTTACGGTTGGCCATTCACAAGTGGTCAGCTTGTGTGACTAAACTTGACTGTTCGGGAGCCAATCACACCCTGTTTCTTTGTTGTTGATTCCTTGAATCTGACAGTTAGTGTAGGTTCAGACAACATGTCATGATTGTTGGGGTCATTGAGTCTCTTGGGGATATCAGGATTAAGCCCAAGTACTTTTTGGATCAACAATTTTGTATATCTGATATAAGGAATCTTTGAGCCAAGCTTTTTGAGGAATGACATCATGTCGTCCCATATCAGAGCTTCAATTTCGATGTGCTTCATGTTGATCAAAGCCCAAAAGATCTGCAGTTCCATGAGCTTGGGATGCTCATAGCCACTGTCACGACTGGAAACAGATTTGGTGATGATGATGTAGAGAGTTCTCCAGGGTTGAGGAATATTCTTAAGATCCACGTATGAATGCGTACAGATTACTCCTGTAGCCGCGTCATAACCAATGTCGATCATGAATTGTAGAAGAATCTCTTCAGTTGGTGCAGCAACGTAATCGATAGGCTCGATGTCGGGAATGAGGAGAACAACCCTTAAGTCTTTAGGTGTGATGGTGACTTGTTTGTGGTTGAGAGTCACTGTCACACCATTTTGTCCTTTGATCTTTTGCATTGTGTTCCAGAACTGATGAATGTAGATCTCAAGCACTGTAGCAGAATTTGAGAGCATGTTCTGATAAGGATGATTCTTTAGAATATCCACAACAATCAAGCAAGAAGACTCTAAGCAGGTGAGAATTTCAAAGTCAACACGAAGGTTGTTCTTTCTAATCTTCATTGGATAGCCATTAGGGAAGATATCGGCAACGGTGAGAACATTTGGTGCATCCACATTCTGCATTTGAGCGTCCATGTCGTGATCTGAAATATATTTAGCCAAAAGAACCAACATATCGAAAGACATTATGTTAGTCAACAGATGGTTTTATTGTCTAATTATTGAATGTGCTATGTTGGTGATTGCTACGAGTCCAATGTTACTTGTTTGTCCAATAGTCCAATGATGTCGTGATAAGTTTCGTGAGTTAATTAACTTTAAGTGTTAAAGTCCATGTTATCACTTATTTTTCACAACATATTAAACGTTTAAGCTTATTAGTGACATTATTGGTTTCGTGACGTTATGATTTATTTATTTACAAGTTTGCATGCGTAACAATTCATGATTAAGGTTAAACAAGGCTTAGGCTTAGAAATGGCAAGCTTATGCGTAAACAGGAGTGATATATGCATAAAACGCAAGCTTATGCGAAGGTTCTTGACTTACGCGTAAGAAATATTACGCGTAGGAAAAGGGGACCTTATGCGTAGAGCTTACGTGTAAGCGCATATAAAACCTTACGCGTAAGGCTTACTCGTAAGAGTAGACCTTATGCGTAGAGGTAACTGTTTATGCATATCCTTCACAGGATACGCGTAGTCCCTTATGTAGAACCTTACGCGTAACAGTTACGCGTAAGATTACTCTTACGCATAACCTTCTACGCGTAAGGTGATCCTTATGCGTAGATTGCTAATAACCTTGATTCTGAATTTTCACTTGTAACAAACCTGAAATAAGTTCATCATAGCGTCAATATTAACGCACACATTCATTCTATTAACAAATTTAATCACAAACACTCATTCAAACAGTTATGCGAAAAAACCCTTATGCGTAAAACTAAACCCTAAAGTTCATGAATTACGCCTAAGAAATTTAGCCATGGAAAATGCATCAAAGTTTTTCTGGTAGTTCTAAGAAGTCATGTGAGTGTTATGACCAAGTTTTAACATCAAATTCTCAGTGAATCAAAAGTACCCAAATGTCAAGAACGTTAAACCCTAATTTCTAATTATCAATCAATTAGTGTTTTTGGGTTGATTTTAAACATGGATATGATCAATTCATCTTGTAAACAACAACACATAACAATCTTTTTAACCAAAAACGTTCTCATTTGAAAACACCCAATTTCACGCATAAACCCTAATTCCCAAAATCAATCAATTCGTGTATCTGGGTGTGTTTAAGTGATGAAAATGTAATCATTGATGTTAGTAAAACGTTTTGACACTATCATTTTAACCAAAAACACACAAACTTGATTATGTGTTCATACGCATATGCGTAGAACACAAAATCAACCATATACGTAAATCTAACCGTTGGATTTGTTTAAGATTCAAAACCAATGTTTGTAATCATGTTAGAAACATAAAACCACTTACAGTTTGTTGATCAAAAACACGGATTAGACGAATGATTCTTAGGCGTAGGATATGTTTGGTGAAAATTAAATGTGAAGAGTTAATGAGGTTGGTGGGTAGTTTTGTTAAAATAAGTTTCTGCTTTTGATAGTTTTAGCCCCTCCACCTTTACCATTTACATCCAATGCCTTTAACTTCCATTTTGGTTACCAAACGAAGGTTATCTTGAAAGAATTATGACGACACTCCCCCTCGACTTAAGAAATAATGAAAGTTTATAAATTTTAGTCCGAGGAGTGTCAGAGAACCAGAAATGTGACCACCATTATTAAAGAAACAACCGGGATAAGATAACATGCAAGTACAAGGTTTTATGAAACTGAAATATTTGTTTTCTCCCCCTCAACACTTGATCGAAAAAATACTGGATTTTGAAAGATTAGAGTGTTGACGGAGGATTTGTACTTGCCATGGTAAATGAATTATAGATAGAAGAATATTTTTGTTGTTTTAATTGATTTTATAATTTTGTATTTTGTTTTTGAAAAATATTTACAAGAGATGTTTTGGTGTTTGACATGTTTTTAAGAATGTTTTAAGAGTTCATCCAGTTCCTCTTTAGTCAAACACCGCATACCAATCCGGTGGACCAACTCATTAAACCTAGCAGGAGCTAAGGCTTTGGTGAGGAGATCTGCCAATTGGTATTTTGTACCCATAAAGTATGATTCAACAGTACCCTGTTCCACGTGGTCCTTGATGAAATGATATCGAAGATCGATGTGCTTTGATTTCGAATGTTGAACAGTGTTGCACGAGATTGCAATAGCACTCCGATTGTCGCAGTACATCGGGATTCTGTCAAATATGTAACCATAGTCTTTGAGTTGTGTTCTCATCCAAATGACTTGAGCACAACACGCCAACATGGCTACATATTCTGCTTCTGTTGAGGAGAGCGATGTACAATCCTGCTTCTTCGCTTGCCATGACACCAGTTTATCTTCAAGAAATTGTAGTGCTCCTGAAGTACTTTTCCGTGAGTCTAAGCATCCTGCGTGATCAGCATCTGAAAAAGCTATTAGTTCAAAACCAGAATCCTTCGGATACAAGATCCCCAAATTAATGGTTCCTTTGAGGTATCGGAGGATTCTTTTAGCCTCAGAGAGGTGGGTTTCAGTTGGTCTCGACTGATAACGGGAGCAAAGATATACGGCAAAAACAATATCAGGTCTGCTAGTTGTTAGATACATGAGAGACCCAATAATACTTCGGTATTTGGTAGGGTCCACCAATTTCCGATGTAAATCAGCATCTAGCTTCTTGGTATGAGCCATTGGTGTGGCATAGGTGTCACAGTTTTGCATTCCAAATTTGTTTAACAATTCAAGGGCATATTTGGACTGACTCAAGAAAATACCACGGGGTGATTGATGAACTTGCATTCCTAGAAAGAATGTGAGTTCACCCATCATTGACATTTCAAAATGTTTTGTCATTAATTTTGCAAAAGCATTTTAGTATTTTAAATGTGTTGACCCAAAAATGATGTCATCCACATAGATTTGAACTATTAAGATGTGAGCCCCGTGATATTGTATGAAAAGTGTAGGATCGACCGAACCTTTGGTGAATTTATTGGCAATGAGGAAGGATGATAACTTATCGTACCACGCCCGAGGAGCTTGTTTGAGACCATACAGAGCTTTGTTCAATTTGTAGACATGGTTCGGGAACTCGGGATCAACGAATCCTTCTGGCTGGCTGACATAAACCGTTTCTTTCAGTTGCCCATTCAGAAAAGCAGTTTTGACGTCCATTTGAAAGACCGTTATGTTCATATGAGCCGTGAGCGCGAGAAAAATCCGAACAGCCTTAAGACGAGCAACCGGAGCGAATGATTCTTCAAAGTCAATACCCTCTTCCTGTCTATAACCCTTAGCCACCAGACGTGACTTGTTTCTGATTACGTTCCCTTCAGCATCCAATTTGTTTTTCCAAATCCATTTGAGACCAATGACGTAGACCCCTGTTGGTCTTTTAACCAGTTCCCATACTTCAAGACATTTGAATTGGTTGAGTTCTTCTTGCATGGATTCAATCCAGTTGTCTTTTGTCATTGCGTCTTTAATGTTTTTAGGCTCAGATTGGCAGACAGTGAGAGCATAAATGCAATGTTCACCATCTGTGTGAAGACGTTGTCTTGTAACGACTGGTTGATTCGGTTTGCCAATAATATTCTATAGAGGATGGTCTTTTGTCCAACGATGTATAGAGGGTTGATGTTGGTATACATTGTGCAAATTTTGAGGATTCAAATGGTTTGTTGATTATTCCGCGACATTAGGTGTAGCAGTTTCATTGGCAAATGGGTTAAAGAACTCATTTGGATCAAAATCTGCAGGTGGGGGTACTTCATTAAGAACATCAGCAGCTGGTTCAGCGTCGTTGGAAGCAGTTTGTTCAACTGTTGTTGTAGAGTCAACTGGTGGTGCTTCTTCAACAGTAGTTGTTGTAGCAGGTGTATCAGGTTTAAGAGTATGATCAGGTTGAGCAGCGGAAACAGCGGATACACCTGGAGCACGTTCATCAATGTCATCACTAAACAACGGAGCAAATAGCGTTTCCATATGTTGACGAGTAAGCTGGGGGCTTAGTTCAGCTGATGATGGGGTTTGAGGGAAGTTTAAACGGTTGTGACCGGGTTCCAAGCTGTTATGCTCAGAAGCCATTTCTGTAAGTTCATCAACATTAGCGTGAATCGTTTCCATAACCTGCTTTGTACGACGATTCCAGATCCAAAAACCCTTAGAATTTTCACAATATCCTATAAATTCTCCAATGTCAGCTTTGGCTTTGAGCTTACCAAAGGCATCACGATCATTATTCGGATAGCAAAGGGATCCAAATACATGAAAGTGTTTGAGATTCGGTTTATGGTTATGGATAAGCTCAAAAGGTGTTTTGTTGTGGCGTTTTGTAATCATTGAACGATTTTGAGTATAGCATGCAGTTGATACAGCTTCTGCCCATAAGTAATCTGGAAGTTTAGCATTGATTAACATTATTCTTGCAGCTTCCACTAACGTTCGGTTTCATCTTTCAACAACTCCGTTTTGTTCTGGTGTACGTGCAATAGATGTCTGATGCTCAATTCCCACTTTTTCATAAAATTTTTGAAGAGTTTGGTTAACAAATTCAGTTCCTTTGTCTGTTCTGATTTGGCGGATGGTGTTCCGGAGCTGAACTTGAATTTTCGTGAGAAAGGTGATGATCATCTGTGGAGCTTGATCTTTACTTCGAATAAAGTAGACCCAAGTCTATTGTGAATAGTCATCGACAATTACCAGGATTTAGCGTTTGCCATTAATCGTTTGCACGCGCATCGGGCCACACAAATCCATGTGAAGAAGATGAAGCACATGCTGAGAGCTGTGTTCCACCTTTGAAGGAAAATGAGCACGAGTGCTTTTCCCTTGTTCACAAGCTGAGCATAGGTGATCTTTGGAATACCGGAATCTCGGGAGACCTTCAACAAGTTTGTGTCGAGCAAGGTTGGTGATGGTTTGAAAGTTTAGATGTGAGAGACGACGGTGCCATAGCCAGGATTTTGTTGATGTAGCCTTTGAGAGTAGACAGATGGGAGATGAAGCAACCATGTCTTGCATTGAGATTGTGTATAGACTAGAATTGCGAGAGCCAAACATTAGATCGTTTCCTTGTAGATCACGAATGAAACAAGTTTTCTCCTGAAAAGCAACTTCCAAATCTCCATCACAGAATTGACCGACTGAAAAGAGATTGTGACCGAGGCCTTCCACATAATAAACCCTGCTAATTTCAATATTGCCATTGATATAATCTCCGTAGCCCATGATAGCTGCGAAGTGATCATTCCCGAATCTGACAGTGCCAATGAACTTTGCAATAAAGTTTGATAACAGTTTAAGATTGCATGTCATGTGTCGGGAACATCCGCTATTAACAATCCAAAGGATGATCTGTATCACATGCATTACACACATACGACAAAAATGGAATAGAGGTAGATGTGGAACCCGATGAGTTAGAGGGTTCCTCATCAGTTATAGTAGAAATACACACATCAATGATTTTAGGCATCCATTTAAATCCTAGTGTATTATGTATCCATTTCTAAGATTGCATGTCATGTGTCGGGAACATCCGCTATTAACAATCCAAAGGATGATCTGTATCACATGCATTACACACATACGACAAAAATGGAATAGAGGTAGATGTGGAACCCGATGAGTTAGAGGGTTCCTCATCAGTTATAGTAGAAATACACACATCAATGATTTTAGGCATCCATTTAAATCCTAGTGTATTATGTATCCATTTCTGCCATCTCCAACTAGTCTTAGCTTTAGTCTTAGTGAATGCACTAGGTGGTACTACATTCTTTGGAGGTGATACTGGAACTACAGGGACATCAATGCGTTTCTTAGAATCTAAGGAGGGCGGTCTACCAAGCACAGACTTAGAAGCATTAGTGTGCCTCGAGGTATTCCGATTCTTAGGATTCCTTAAACAAGACAAGATAGCTCTAGCAACACATTTGTCATGACAATCAGAAAGCATACTTTTACGACAAATAACACAAGAAGCATCAGAGTGAATATCAAAAGTACTTAAAGGTTTAGCATTTGTTACAACACTTTTTCCATTACATTTGTCAGACGCAATATCTAAAGTAGGTGCAACGTGAGTCTTATTCAAAGTCCTATGGTGTTCTTCTACTTCAGCATTCCTTATTATTCTTTTCTTAGGTCGCAACTTCCTATTCTTCCATGTATTGCTCCTAGGATGTGAAGTGCGGACGTTTGGAAAAGAAGCAACTAGTCCTTTTGCAGTAGAGGGAAGCACATTAGTAACTTGTGTTTTGTTAGTAGGCAATCTGGGTTCACGTTTGCTAAGTGTTACAGGTGCAATTTTCTTAATGATGCTAGGCTGAACATATTCATACTTTCCTAACATTTCCCGTAACTTAATGATATTGTGCACCAAATATTGATTTTCAGAACGAAGATTTCCAGCAAAATTCATGACTTCTTTAGTGTGTGCAAGATAATGATCAAGTTCGTTTGATGCTTCATCACGAGTCTGTTTGAGTAAATCAAATATGACACCATATTCCTGTTTAACTTTTGAAAGTTCATGTTCATATTTTGAGATTTGACATTTAAAAGACACGTTTTGATCATCCAGTTGCTCAAGTTTTGGATTAAGATTTTTTGCATGCAACTTGACGATTTTGTTTTGAAAAACAAGTTTTTGATCGTGAATATCTTTTTGACACCAATTAAGAAGACGTTTTGCATTTGAAAGTTCGTTTAATAATCGTTCATTTTCAACTTTTAAAGACTCGATTTGAAGCACATTATCAGTATTCTCAACAATTTTAACAGAATCAACAGAATCAGCAGTGATATGATCAGATGCATATGCAACAGATTGTAATAAAACCAGAATATTGATATCAGCACAGATAACACCTTCCAAGAGTCGATCAACATCTTTTCTCAACAATTTCTTTTTACGTTTAGTATTTGAAATCGATGTTTCTGTTTTCTCGAAAACAGTTTTCATGAGACCAAGTTCCTTGTGAAAATCCCTTTCCCAATATAGTACACAAGTTTTCAAATTTTTAACATGGGGTAAAAGTCTTTTCTGAAGAATGTCTCGATGTTCTCGCGCCATTGGCGATTGAAAATGTTCAACTTTTATTTCAGAATGAAATTCAATCTCACGTTCCAAAATTTTGTGGTCAGATAAGAAAGTGTCAAAGTATTATATGACGCGACAACTTTCAGCTTTTGTTGTAACTTCACTAAGTGAAGGTAAAGGACCATTAATTTGTGCACCATTTTGTTTGGGACTAACTTCAGAAATTGGTGTGATAACAAAAGGTTTGTTAGAAATATCTTGTTGTTTGACAAAAGTAACGGCTTTTGAATAGTTAAATGGTTTGTTATAAACGACATTTTCCATTTTTGACCGACTCTCGTCATCTGCATCTAATTTCTCCATGCGATTATATTACAGTCATAATTGAATCATCAATTCTATGTTCTACACTGTAAACTTCAGGATTTGGTTTGAATGCTCTATTTGAAAACTTAGGTTTGTAATCAGCAAGAATTGGTCCATATCCATTTGGATTAGGTTTAAAAGTAAACTTTTGAATGGTTGTGATTGACTCACCATGTTTGTAAATAACATTTCGAAATTCTTTGATTTTGGTTTGTAAGTCGACAATTTCTTCAAGATAGTTATCTATTCGTTTCGTGGAATGCTGTTTGTACTCAGAGAACTGTTTTTGACAAGTTAACAACTCAGCCTTGGCTTTTTGAGTTTCCAAAGTAAGAGCGTTAAGTTGTTTTTTATGTTCATGTTTCAGTTGTTCTATTTGAGACAACAGAGCATTCTTGGAAGCGGCTAGATCACGTATCTGTCGTTCTAATGATTTTTTGTTTTGATGAGATTTAGCAAACGCGAGTTCAAAACCTTTTTCACGGTTTTCTTGAGTTTAAAAAAATTGATTTGTCGAATTAAGCATTCATTATCCCTAATTAACAGTGCATTTTCAGCTTTTAATTTTGTATTGACATCATGATAATGTTCCACTTGGGATTGTTGGTCTTTAACTAAGGTCTTGAGCTCAAATTCTGGATAAAAAAAATCATTTTGTTCAACGTGAGTCTCAACATGGTCATTATTTAGATCCTCAAGTATAACCACGGAGTCAACTTGATCATCAATGGTAACCATAAGGTCATCTTGATCATCAAATATAACTACGGGGTCTAGTTGATGATCCTCGGAATGAGATGTAGAAGGCTCATGTGGAACACTCTGATCCTTGTCAGATGCAGATGTTGGCGGAGAGATCAGATCATTAATGATAATTGTTTATTCAGGTACCTGAGCCAAGCCATCAGTGTCATACACTGGGCCTGTATCACTCATGTGTAGAGCTTGCATTTGTGCCATCAACATCACTGTTGCATTAGCCTGCAAGTCTTCCATGTCATCATCAGAGTCCGCATCTGCCATAAAGCTCTGTTCCTTGTTGTTAAGAGTTCCACCAGCTTCATCCTTAAGAGCCAAGAGCAAAGCCTCTTTGAAATAAGCACTGCCTCTTGTCCTCGGCTTAGGACATGCATTAGCCAGATGACCCTTTTCATTGCAGTTATAACAACGAAGACCATTAACCTCTGTTGTTGTGGAGCACCCTGGTTATTCCTTCCAATAGCATTAAACCTTTTACCACCTCCCATCTGACGACCATAACCACGGTTCTGAACTTCAACACGTCCATTGTTCACAACAGCTTGATTCCTTGTGTTGGATGAGGAATGAATGCTATTGTTGGATTTTTTTGTATACCGACCGAAGGCTTTAGCAATCATAACAAATCCTTGTTGCAATTCATCGAAAGCAGCAGAGTCCTCATCAGCTTCACTGTAAAGTGCTTGAGCATTGTTGTTGTTGTATGGAACCGATTGAGTTTGTTGAGGTTGTTGCTGTGACTGATCATATGGTGTGATGGTTGCAGTTGGTTGAGGATCTGGTTACTGAGCTGTTTGAGGAGGAAGATTAGTTTGAGCCCACAAAGCAAGTTGTTGATTATCAGGAATTGACTGTGAAGTCGGGAGTCCACGGATAGTCCTTTCTTTGTCAACTTCTTTTTCGTGAGGCTTCAAATAGTCATACAACAATCCGTATGTAGCATGATGAAGATTCTTAGCTTGACGGAGAAAAATGACATACTTCTCCCATTCCGGACCAAGGCTACTTAGGAACTTAGTGTTGACAGCAATTCGTGGCATGATTATGTTGTGTTTGTCCAAATCATTAATGATATCTGAAAAATGATGATGATATGACTCTAATGTCTCTCCTGGTTCAATCATGAAGTGTTCATAAGCCAAGTAGATTTTGGATTCCATGTCTTCCTGATTGAGTGTTGTGCCTTCCATTAGTAGATGAATATGTTCCCACATTGCTTTAGCTGTCTTTTGAGCATCAACACTTCGAAGGATCGGATTAGGTAGTCCCAAAAGGATGTATTGCATTGCTAGTTCATCGGCTTCAAAGTGTAGAAGTTCATCACCAGTGAGGTCTGAGATAGTTGCAATGTTGGTGACAACATCTCTTGGTGGATTGGCATCTGGATCTGCGGGTGTAATAACAGTAGGCAACTGAAATGGACCTTCTATAATGACCTTCTTTAAAACTTTCCATGTGGCTTCTTTAGATCACAAAACCTAAAGAACCTTATCACCCATTGATCATAATTACCGGGAGTGAGCATTGGAGGTTTATCAAGTGAGCCAGCTTCATGAATTGATTGTTGGCTACTTAGAGCTTCACACATCTTGCCAAACCATGTCGGTTCCTTCATAGTATTCCTGGATGGATGTTGGCTGTAGAAGCTTGTGTAAGGTTGTACTTGAAGACTAGGTGGTGGTTGAACCATTTGTGGTGGTGGAATTGCTCCAAGTTGTGGAGTATGTTGTTGATTAAATTGTTGTTGATGAATTTGTTGTTGATGATTAAATTGTTGATGCTGTGGATTTAGTTGTTGTTGTTGTTGTTGTTGATGATAAGTGTAAGGAAAATAGTTAGAGTATGGTGGTTGTGACATGTTGAAAACTTGTGTTGTTAAATGGATCTTTGTAGTCGAATGAACCGTTGTTGATGAAGAGTCCTTAGACGAAGAAATCACAGAAAAGCCAAGTACCACTTATGCGTAAAAACACCAAAGTTACGCGTAACAGCAAGAGTTACACGTAAGTAAGGAGAAAACACTAAAGTTATGCGTAAACAAGAAGTTAGGCGTAGAAAACTTAGGCGTAGGATTAACTTATGCGTAAGACAAAGCTTAGGCGTAAGATTAATCTTATGCTTAAAATATTCTACGCGTAAGCTTAAGCTTATACGTAAATTTAGGGTTTTGCCCAAATGATCTTTTACACTATCACAGTGCAAAAGATATCTAAAGTCGAAGTGTTTTCAGGCTTATCCAAGCAAGAAAAACACTGAGTAAGCCACGAAACTGAAGATCAAACCACGTAACAGTTACGCGTAAGATTAGGGTTTCTCTTACGCGTAGAAATTAGCCAAAAGTGATTTCTGCCAAATGATGTTTCCAAACCAGATTTTTGTGATGAAATAGCTTCAATATCACCAAAATAACACACAAGTGTGAAACTTGATGATCCAAAGCTCAAAAACACGTTATGCGTAGAACAATACCCACGTACAAAACCTAGCTTAAAAACAATGATCCACGCGTAAAGTTTGAAACTTTTTGCCAAAAACAGATAGTTTAACACCTAAAAACGTTGAAAGGACAAGAATCTTGGATTAAAAAGTGTAAAAAATCAGTTTTTAAGCGTGAGAAAGATGGAACCTGTTTTACGCATATGACCCAAAGCAAAAAACTTCAAAAACAAATATGTTCACCCAACTATTTGGCAAATGATACCACTGTTAGGTCACCATATTAGTAACACAAGCATCAATATGTAGAAATATAGAAGAGAGAATGATCGGTTGAACAATAGCGCACACACACACACACACACACACGTATGAATATAGAATGGTTATGCGTAGGAGTGAAAGTGAAATGAATTGAACAACCAACCCTCAAGTGAGGGATATTACAAGGTATTTATAGGAGAGGGAGCTAGGGCAACACTCCTAGTCCCTTCCTTTCTCTTATGGACTTGGGCCTAGGCTTATGGGCCTTCTACATAAGCCTAAGCTAATAACAAACATAAAGGCCATATTAAGCTAACTATTACATGTGAATCACTAACACTTGAATAAGGTTTAGGAGTGATTCCAACAAAAGGTTAGTAAATGTCCCATATTACCATTCACTTATCAAAATATATAGATCAATAAATTTGGACCAGTACATGATGGAATATTACACATAAGTGGGACCATTATTAAACCAATGAGACCATCAATCTTGCCAATTTCTGTGTCCCCAATTAATTCGATCAATAATAACCAATCAACAATAAAAATTCGATTTTGCATGATTTGAAACACTAAAATTCGAAACTTAAATACATCCTATGCAGCCAACTTCGACACTGAATAACTTTTGCATAAAAGCTCCGATCGACGATCCCTTCGGTGGAAAGTTAGATGGGTATATAGAGAACGTCCACCTAAAATTTCGTCACGATCCAACGGTTAACGAAAAAGTTATGATCGTTACAAAACAGTGCTGCAGAAACATATACGAAAATTTTCAGATTCGAATTTCTTCATCTTTTCGCCATTCTTTTCGAGAAAACTTGTAGATCCTAGATATCAAGAGCAACACGCTCTGATACCACATGTTAGAATCGATGCTCTAGGTAGTTTAGACCTTATCTAGGATTATCAATAAAGCACAAATAACAATGAACAATATATATGCACAGCGGAATAATCAAACTATCATTGTTATTATTAAGGTTTCTTCGTCATCATCATGTGTTCCACAAAACACATCTACGACCCCAATCCTAGACGATCAACTCTAAGACGGTTACAATCTAACAGGGATCAATGATCCTTGAGGCTAAACACTATATGTCGACATTCACCAAAACCCTAGGCACCCCATGCCTGGGTTTTCCCACACACACACACCTTTGGTGTTTTACATCTTGACACGTATAAATCTAATTCCCTGTATCTCTTTATATAATAAAGATACTAGGGTTACAAATGACTACAAGAGACTAGATAATAAATACTAGGTCCCTTGTCTTTCTTTGTCTTCAATAGGCCTTCATCTTTCATGTATTTTGTCTTATCAACTTTAAATATAGTTCCCAACAGTTAGCACCACTATTCCTCTATTGATTTCCCTTTACCATTTATTTGCTTTTATATTCTGCATTAGTAGTTTAATTAATTAAATCCCTATCAAAACCATTATTATTCTGTGACAATTAGACTTAGTAATAATCCAACACACATAGTGTGACAATCCGTCAATTTCCCGGCTATTATTTATATCAGAATATGCGAGTTATTTATTTTCTGATAATTATAACTCAAAAACGAGTAGTTATCTCGTGTTTTCCCAAGTCTTGGCACCACACACGTACCGACACCATAATAAAATTGGCACGAAATTTATTTTCAAATGTCAAGATAATAATAATACCATATTAATCTACTCGTCAAGACGTTTCCAAAAATATAAAATTTATAAAATACGGATACCCGAAAAATATTCTACATAATAAAACGTTATCATTTACGGAACAATTTATACAGTACGGGGTACATATAATACACTAAATAATAATAATAATAATAATAAAAATACACCTAATAACCCTACCTCTTACCCACGCCCCTTCCCTACTCATTTTCAGAACCTGTTCCCTTCTTCTTCTGGAAAAGAAGACACGCCTTCTTCATCTCCAAATACACAACATTCCATTTTAATGATAAATCCTTTCCTACACTATCCAAACTACTCCTAGTTCTGCCTCATAGAATCCATACGTGGCTGGGATAGATGTGAAGAAAGCTAAAAATGGGTAGAAACATGTTTTGAAGATTCAAGAGGGTCACAATCATTCTCCTAGTCTCTCATCTATAAAAGGGGTTAATTTTCACAAGAACTTTTATTCATCTCAATCAAAATCCGAAAATTAGGGTTCCACTAATCAAAGGGCTTTTTGAAATTGATTGAGGGGTTTGATTAAGAGAAGTATAAGGAAGGTTTTGCAAGTGTTTAATTGTACCAAATCGTTTCGGGTCACCTCCAATCGAAGTTTTCGTGTTCGGTGTTCATAGCCAAGTCATCCCTTTCTTGATCTAATTGTAAGAATCATCTCTTTGTCAATCTTTTCAATCCATCTTGTTGTAATCTTGGTACATTCGAATTATTAATATATAATATATTTTTTTTAATTACCATACATGTGATGGAAGAACCATGTTTCATTTTAATGGAAGTTGTTAATTGGAAATGTTAAGATTAGTTAATGATTATCTTGGTTAGTTAAAAAGATTTCAAATATTGGAGTTGTTGTTGTTGCTTTACTGCCGATACACAAAACACAAATCAAGAACAAAGGAAAATTTTTAAGGGTTAAAATTTGGTTAACGTTATTTTGGGTTAGTCAAAACTTGCTAATTGTTGGTGTTTTTTTTGTTGTCGTCGAATTTCTGTCGAGACATAAGTAATAGAATTTTTTTTTAATAAAAGATAACCTTGACATAATCATGTTAATTTTCGACCTATTTGATTTGCGTATTGGTTTGTCGCTCAAAAACTGTTATAAGCACCCGGCCTAAGCACTTGGTTGTTTAAATTGTATTTTCGTCCGGTAAAAACAAGTATAATGGTAAGTCATTTCGGTTTGCGTCCCGTTAGTCGGAGCTTCTAAGGTTTGGTAGTTCTTCTCGTGAATCGGGTCTTTGTCTTCGTGATTGTCACGTCGAGACGCAAGGCATGTTAGCCAAGAATCTCGACTACCTGAACCGTGACCCGAGCCGAAATCTTGGCTTGGTAAATTCCCACCAAAAACATGACCATGAAGATGTTTGCTTGTCCAAAAATCCAAACCAAATTCTTCCTGTTACAAAATTTTGTATTCATGGGCCACTCGGCCCATCACATCCTTTGGACTAATCCAACAAATCTGAGGGTCCATTCGGTTTGTGCTTCGGGCCACAGCCCGAGCACGACATTTTTACTCGTTCGTCTTTTCGAAAATTACTCGCCGACTAGCATTTTTATCTATGTCGTCACGATAAATTGCATATAATAAAACATATACACTTAAAAATTGAGTAAGTAAACTTTTAAACAAATACATAGTGTGGTTGTGTAAAATTTCCTTAAACTAAATTAACGGAAAGGTTTATTTTTCAAAAACAAATATTTCATTTAGACCCGACACATTTATATATATAATAAATAATGTACTTTACTTATAATATTATTAAACAAAACTTTCTTGTTTGATCAAACGTCATATTTTTCATAAAATGTTCGTCAAAACCTCATATATAACCCATTTTAAGCCAAAAATATATACTTTCAATATCATTTCAAAACAAGTTCTAATAGCCAAAATATACCCTTTTATTTTGAAAATGACAACAACAACAACAACAACAACAACAATTTTTTTTTATTAAACCTTGTCGAGTCATAATCATGAATAAAGACTAAATTTGCCATACTAATCTAGGTCGCGTGTCAGTGCCATCCAATAATTCTATTTGACTGATGCTTTAGACTGCTAATTGCCAAGGTGAGTATTCACGGACCCTCTTTTTAAATGATTTAATTGTTTTGGGGTGGAATGCATGAATTATCTTTGAATTAAATTAAATAATGTTTTATGAACTTATTGAACTTTTTATGCTTGTGAGTATTCACAGCCCCCTTTTTTACCGCTTTACTTTATTTGGGGTGAAATGCATGAACTTAAATCTAAAACTATATTTTTGTTCTAAATTATAAATTTATTTGGACTATTTGATATATCTTGAACCCTTTGACTTATTATAACCTTATGACTTGTTCCTGATCCCTTAGTATGCATAGACCTATAATCTGCTTTATGTGCTAAGTCTTAAAGTCTCCATTGTTCGGAGCAACCCTGAATTGATAATATATAATAGCTATGTACTGTGCAAGTCTCCCTCTGAGCAATACTAAGTCTCCATTAGAGCAATACTAAGTCTCCTTGTCGGTAGGAGCAACACAAAGTCTCCCTTGTTCGGAGCAGGCGTGATCTATTATATATTAGGCATTATTTATCATGGACTATTATGACCAAATATGTATTAATTACCGGGCATACTACTTGAACTATGGGAGTGTATGTGAAATTATATGTTACAAGTCTTGTATGGGCGGGACTTGTAACATGGTGAGTTCATAGGACACTTGCCAGGCAGACTTTCTAATTATAGTTTTCATAAAACCTGTGTACTCACCAACTATTTTCATAGTTGACCCGTTTTCTCATGCATTTCAGGTGATCTTTGTTTAGCTTATATTATGGAGATTTTAAATAAAGGAGTCGTCACAAGTTATCCGAGTCGTCCGGTAGTAAAATGTTATCTTTTGGAAGTCAAACTTTATGTTTCAATTGCCAAGGTTGGCTAGAACCTTGTTGTAATGTTACAATATTTCTTTAAATTTAAATTATGGTATTGTACTATATCTCTTTGCGATGAATATTGATTATGTTACACCTCGCGTTTCCGCCTCCGGCGGGGTGTGACACATAGCTCTTGGGACGACCTCAGCTTTACCATTTACTACACTACACATGACCGGGTACACTGCCAGTTAGTGCATTAGGGTAGACCATAGGTATAGCGAGACACTATAAATATTAAGACCTGGTCAGTAAAACATGCATCAAGTTTTTGGCGCCGCTGCCGGGGAGTTATATTAGGATTAATATTAAGTCTTTCATTTCATTTTTAAACTTTTCTCACGATCATATTTAAAGTTTTCAGGTACCATGGAAGTTGTTAACATTGATGACCTCACTCTTGAGGAATACTTGGCGTTGACAAGAGCGAAACAAGGGCCGGGTCTCGTAAGACCGGCAATCGGAGCAGATGTTCATTTCATAATTAAAGACCAATTTATGAGGGAGCTTCGCGCTAACCCTTTTTCAGGAAATAGGGACGAAGACGCATATGAGCACGTTGAAAATGTCCTATACATCGCTAGCCTTTTCAACATTCCAGGCGTGTCTCATGATGCTATTATGCTTAGGGTGTTCCCTATGACTCTCACTGGAGCAGCCAGAAGATGGATCGAAAGATTGCCCGCCGGGGCAGTTAACACTTGGGCGCTACTAAAGAAACACTTTATCCAAAGATATTGCCCACCATCGAAGATTTCTAATCAGCTTTTAGAGATCCATAATTTCAAACAAGAAGACGACGAAACTCTGTATCAAGCTTGGGACAGATACAACGATCTTCTTTATAAGTGTCCTACCAATGATCTAAATAACCAGCAGAAGGTCAATATTTTCTACAAAGGAATAAATGTAACTACAAGGCAGATGCTGGACTATCAAGGACCTATCCCGAACATGACTCCTACTACTGGAATTGAAGCCATTCAAAAAATGGCGGACCACTCTAAAAAATGGCACGAAGGTGGGAGTAAAAGAAACCAAGGCGGAAATTTTGACGGAATTGCAGCAATCGCTAGTAAAATTGAAAGTCTGAGTCGAGATATGCTGAAGGTCATAGAAACCGTTCATGCCATCCATGTAGGTTCTGAAAACTGTGGTGGGGGACATTCGACTAAAAACTGTCCTAAAGTTGACAAGGAAGATACGATCGAGGAAGCTAAATATGGAGAGAATAGGCCCTTCTACGAGGATAATCGTAGTGGGTTTCGTGGAGGACCCCCATCGTATTATGAGCGTAATAAGAGAAGAGCTAACCTGGAGGAAATTATTAACAAGTACCTTGTGGACACTACCAAGAGGCAAAAGGAGCAAGAGGAGTGGCTTAAAAATTTCCAAGATAATACTAACAAAAGCCTTGCGTCCCATGACCTATCACTTAAAAACTTGGAAAATCTAATTGTAAAGCTTGGCAAGGAGGTTCAAAAGAGAAACAAAGAACAAAAGAGCAATTCCACTATATGTAAGGTTGTGTTCTCTGATAACAACAAGTACTCTGATGAGTCGGATACTGATGGCGAAAGTAAGTTACGCCGTAATCACACTCCAGAGTTACGGCGTAACCCAGATTCAAGAAAAGACACGGGCACAAAGGACGACAACCCTAAAAGAAGAAGTAATTGGTGTAAGGCCATTGCAATTGACGATGAAGAATGCTACAGCTTGTGGGCCTCATGTGATCCTCAGAAAACCTGCGATGGTGGTGTCGATAAAGAAAGGATAAAATATGACAGATACAAGTGGACCACACTAAACGGCGAAGAAAGGTTAGCCAAGTTCTCAATTAACGAAGTGGAAGGGCCGCCCATTAAGCATTTCTGCAAACCATTACTCATCATGGAAGATGAGATTACTCACGCTTGGCCAACGTGCAATTCTTTTCATGATTATTGAAACGGAGGAGGTAATATGAAGAACGAAGTTTGGATATGCCCGCACGAATCTGGGAGACACGACGTTGATTTTGGAAATCTATCATTCAGTGATTGGTATTCAATAAAATTCGGGGACGCTATAATTAATTCAACTCTGTTTAGAAATCTGGAACTCAAATATGAGAAACACATTCTTCAGGGGAAAACCATTAAGCCCCTCGATGATATTCCTTCTAAAGATGACTATGACGAAGGAGTTCGGAATCATTGGTGCGAACAAATTAAAACCAGCGACGGAAAAGTTTGGGCCTCCTGCAACCCTTTTGAGTATGAATGTGATGGAGGAAGCAGCATTGAGAGAGCTGGGGAAGACGAATTCCTTTGGACTTCGACTAATGATTCCGAAAGAACAGAACTGCCTTGGCCAGATGATCTTGGATTCGACGATTGGATCAAAATCAAATACGGAAAAATTGACGCGTCGACTAAAAAGAAAATCTGGGAAGGGTGTATGAGTAAAAATCAACCTAACAACGAAGCTCCTAATGAAAAACCAGAAGATGACACCAAAGGCTCGTCTAAAGTAAACAATGAAGAATGCAAACAAATTCTCAACCAACTTGAAGATATCGATTCCGAAAATGATTTCAATTATCTCGAGTTACAAGGCGAAGACGGTTTCATTGACCTAGATGATGAAATACACGAGAAACGAAGATGCAAGCTTCTTGGCATCCCATTTAAGAGGCCACCTCCTATTATAGCCGAAAAATTTGAGTTTACGCGATACCATTTGGGGCCTGAAGAAAATTTTTGCAAGATACAGAAAATTGAAACCAAAGAATAGCTGTGCACTGCAACAAATGTCGGATGGGTTAGGCGCAACTTAATGAAAGACGTGGATGAAGTCGGGGATGTTCAAAGGCCCCCATAGGAGCCCCGCGGCTCCGAGTCTAACTTAAAGACTCGTTAATAAAGAAAAGTGCTCTTTCGGGAAACAACCCGAATTATCCCTTTCTTTTGTTTTTATTTCCTTTCTGTTGGGTTTTGTGTTTTCTAACCATTTTGCAGGAAATGAGGAACTAATTGCTGCTGCAGTTGCTGATCTGAACAGAGTTATGGCGTAACTCATCTTGGTGATTACGCCGTAACCAACATTTTAGCAGCAGAATTCTTGACGCATTACCAATTACGGCGTAATTCGATCTTAGTGGTTACGCCATAACTATTCGCTTCACAGCTCATACCAGGTTTTGCCAGTTATGGCGTAACCCCTCATAGGAGTTACGATGTAACTCTCCTCTGCTTTAATTCTTTCATTTTAAAACACAGTAACCTTGTATTAGTTTTTAAATGAACTCTGTGGGTTTGTTCCCTGTAAACCCTCACGAGACTTCACTCGTCCACTTGGGACACCAAGTGGTTTAAAAGGCTTGTTGCATTCGCTAAATGCAACCGTGATTCCTACGAAAGTGAGTTAGGTTTGTTTTTCATTTTAATTTTTTATTTTTAGAATTATGCTTGTCGGTATTGTGATTTCAGGGATTGAAGCTTGTTCATGACGCTTAAACGAAGGCACGATTCTTTCTCGTGGGCCTTCTTCTTTTTGGAGCAAATTTCAGGGAAGTTCTCGCTTTAATTCTACCTTTCTCTTCACCTTTATTTTAATGCCTAGTACAAAAGGGACTTTGTACAATTTAAGTGGGGGGACGGGAGTAAAATTATCTCTTGAACTTTATTTCGCCCTCATTTTTCTAGTTTATTTGGAAAAATTATGCCATTTTGAAAATTTTGACATGTTTTTCTGAACCTAACTAGATTAGACCTTAGCCGAGCACATACAACCCTTGACATTACATGGTGAGATTAGCCTTATCCGTTTCCAATATTTTACCCCAAATCCACCAAATTATGAGTGTGCCGGTAGCTTGTAAACTTTAGAACTTGGCCTTTGCATCATTTCGAGACCATAGATGAGGTATGTTGAGTTAGCTTGATGTATTTGGACTTTTCAGTTTTAGAAGGCAATATTATAGGATTATCACCCAAACAGCCTACCATTGTGAGTCTATCGATTAGTCACCTCGACTTTTCGACCCCCATGTGAAACCCTTTTGTTGCACTCCTCTTTAGTGCAAGATACCCCTAGATACACCCTTCTGAGCCATTCCTTTCATTTTGTCAACCCAATATATTGTTTCGTTACACCTATACACTTTAGCCTACCCTGTAGTCTTTATTTGTGATTGGGAAGTCATCATTTGCCTAAGTTCAAGGTTCGAGTGGAAAGGTTTGGAAATCACGCTTTCATCGACAACATTTATGAAGATCATTGAAGACCCCCCGAATTCCCATTGTTCATCTCAAGTGGGGGGATATTATGTTATTATGTTATGCTGAGAAAAAAAGTTGATTGAGTTATGATATTGTAAAGTGCGATGTTATAAGCACTATAGTATGGGCTTTATTAATTAGTATCGAGGAGGCCACCTCGGTCACATTTGAAGATTAGAGTTGGTGGTTTTGCCAACAGAAGAAGAAAAGGTAGTATCAAGGTTGCAAAAATCATGAATCGGTAGTGAGGCGGTCGACCCCCCTGTAGCTTGTTATCGGTCTAGGCGGGATTAATCGGTGATTAATCGAATTGGCATTTTTGGCAAGTTTTGGGTATTTCTGGGAAGTTTTGGGTATTCCCAAAAAGATTTTCCTTAAAAACATCTTGTAATAGATATAAACAGCGACTATAAGTGATTACATTTGTTCAGGGTTGCAAAAATAGCGAATCGGTGATTAATTGTATTGGCATTTTTGGCAAGTTTTAAGTATTTACGGCAAGTGTTGGTATTTTCGACAAGATTTTCCTTGAAAAACATCTTGTAATAGATATAAACAGTGATTATAACTAATTAATGGCGAGTTTAGGGTATTTTCGGTAAGATTTCCATGTTTTCGGCAAGTTTGACCATCGTTAACCGCCATTGACCATGGTTGACCGATTTGTTTGAACGATTTACACAAATCGGAAAGGTCGGTGACCCAGTAGCACCTAATCTGTGATTAATCGGCCTTGTAGACCTTTTTTGCAACACTGGGTAGTATGCCCATCACGACGTCCTCTAATGACGCATCTACCTCGCATTTCATGATCCGGTCTCTAGACTTCTAAGCTTGAACTTTGGGCAGACGGTAAGTGGTGATGACTTGGTTATAGATTTAGACTACTTGCTTGTTTTTCATTTTACACCAATTATATATCCCATGTCTTATCCTACCCTTTAGTCATGAAGCGTGTCTAGGTGATGCAGCGAGCAATCTTTGTTGTCTTGGCCATGGATTTGGTCATGTATCATTGATTTTTTCCACTTCGCCGTGACATGTTAGTAATGACGAGTCACCCCTTAACCTTAGTCGTGTCTACCCATATTGCCTTCAAGAATTGTTTAGCCCTTAACTCTAGTGGTGGAGATTTGTGTAACCGCCAAACTTATGATAGAATACATGCTATGACTGTGCGATTAAGTGATCAGCCCGAAATTGACACTTAGAATAGTTGAGACATTTGAGTGTTTGTTCCCCTTTCGTGAGGTGTTCGGCTTTGTTTTATTCTAGCATAAGGGATTTGTAAACTCATATTTTCCAGGTTTTGGGAGATATCTTTTTAGGAATCTATCTAATAAGGTCTACTTGAGGGCAAGTAGAGTTCAAGTGGGGGGATATTTGATAACATCAAATAGTCCTGAATATTAAGTGTCAATTTCCCCCGATAATGCTCGTTATTTATATCATTTATATGGATTTACGCTTGTTTTCCATTGTTTTCCACTTTCAGGTAAATTACGAGCATTGGAGCTAAAGAGACGCGCAAATGGAAACATTACTAAATATTTATCACAGTATGCCTATTTTGAAGAAGTTACGGCGTAACTCATCTCTCACATTACGCCGTAACTATTGCGTGACCCAGAAGTCCAACTTATCAAGAGGTTACGGCGTAACTCTTCCCAAAGGTTACGACGTAACTCCATTAGGTCAAAAGAGGTTCCGCGCCGCTGATACTTACGCCGTAACTACTGCATCACTTACGACATAACCAAGTTTATTGAAGACTACGACATAACCACTTATAAGGTTACGCCGTAACTAGCAGATCTAGTGCATTTACGAAGAAATAGAAGGTTACGGCGTAACTCCTCTAGTGGTTACGCCGTAACCCAGACCTGGCCTATAAATACCCCACGAATTCCAGCATTTCAAAGCATCCCATTCCACACACAACACTCTGAGAACGTGGGAAAAATCTCAAGGCAGGTCTAGGGGAGCATACGGAGCTGTTTACAAGGGAGAAGTCACACCATTACGATAAGCTTTAGCATTTTATATTTCTTTTACTTTCAATTCATGTATTTCGTACTTTTGAATATTGAATTGATTTGCATGGTTAATATGAGCGGCTAAGCACCCTTTGGTGCTAGCCTAGTTATGATTCCTTAATTATTTTGTTTGTGTTTACCTTTACTTCCGTACAATTATTTCTATGTGTATGCATGCATAGTTCTTTGGTAGTTACCCTTGGTTCGGTAGTTTTGAATGGCGATAGAGGCCAATTGCCTAGGAGATATGACCAACTGACCCTAGGTGAGCGGACTGAGACGGGAAGGGTAAGATAAGACCAACTGACGACTCTTTCTACTTGTGCGATTTGACCAACTGATCACCTATCGTTTGGATGAACTTAAGAATTGGGGGGTGTAGTATCTAAGTTCCTAACGGCCGGGCACTCACTATTTAGAATCTAGCATGTACCGGTACTTAATGACTCGGCTTAGGGGACCAGGAACAACAGGACTTATGACGGTGCGCCTGATTTCTCATGTGGTGGCATCTTTGCTGATAGGTTAGGGCGAATTGACCAAATGCTGTCCTCTCGAACTTGACCCCACCTGAAGTAATTGGAAGTAGGTAGACGTAGACATAACTAGCTAGGAGGATTGACTAGGTTAGCACCACTATTCCTCTATTGATTTCTCTTTACCATTTATTTGCTTTTATATTCTGCATTAGTAGTTTAATTAATTAAATCCCTATCAAAACCATTATTATTCTGTGACAATTAGACTTAGTAATAATCCAACACACATAGCTCTTGGGACGACCTCGGCTTTACCATTTACTACACTACACACGACCGGGTACACTGCCCGTTAGTGCATTAGGGTAGACCATAGGTATAGCGAGACACTATAAATATTAAGACCTGGTCAGTAAAACCTGCATCAATGTATGACACCACAGAGTACACAGCGGAAGACTTCATATAATAGTAAATTAATTAACCGAAAATAAAGCGTAAACACACATTTTCCAAATTGCAAGAACTTCTTCAGTCAAGAACCCTAATTTGGGTTTAT
Organism: Chrysanthemum seticuspe; assembly: GCA_019973895.1. Taxonomy (NCBI): domain Eukaryota; kingdom Viridiplantae; phylum Streptophyta; class Magnoliopsida; order Asterales; family Asteraceae; genus Chrysanthemum; species Chrysanthemum seticuspe. The sequence goes on along the minus strand of BPTQ01000009.1, from coordinate 75,569,941 downwards.
GTGGTTTAACGAATTGACCCTTACCGTTTTTCAATTCAAACCAATTGATGTAACAATAATGTGTTACACCACGTTCTTGTACACACGTACTATTAGCGATTCGATGCGAATGCTAGTTCTTGATCACAATAGATTAACCAAACACCTTTGTTATGCTCAAGGTCACTCGCAAATCCCTTACATGGGGTTTTACTCGTCGACCTAAGAACAAAAGGGAAGAAAGAAGAAGTTTGGCCTTCTATTGAAAGCTAGTGTACCAAAGGATGAATACATGGGGATGTATTTATAGCCTTATGGTAGATGTCAAGATTACTATGGTTTCCGATGTGGGATTCCATAGTTTCGGCCAAAAACAAGCCCAAAAGAGGGTTCCTAAAACCTTATTTTGGCTTGTTAACTTTTCTTCATATCCCGTTGACATTTAATGATCGATAGTCACTTCTGATAAGTACTTATCACTCGTTATGTCGTTTATTGTGAATTTAATAATTAAACATAATATTTTATATTAATTATTTAAACATCGAGTCTCATACGTAAAGTTGCAATACCGTGGTCTCGAGCTCGAATCAGGTCATACACATATTAAATATATCCATAAACCAACAGTACTTCCATTCATCTCTTTTTTGTAACCACTCAACAAGTTCAATGGAAGTAGCATCTCTAACCGATATATTATACCCCCAAAGATATCTAGCAGCATCAAACCTCGCGTAAAACGGGACAAAAATAGCTGAAGCTAAAGACGAATCATGTGTCAGACATTCGTAGTATTTCAGCCTACTATGGAAAATAATCTCAAGAGTATAATGATCTGTAGCATACCATCCATTATCCGAAAGCATACCTTCTGTATCATTTAACAACGGTCCAAACCCCGTTATTCATAGCGTGCATACCCTTACACATATCTTCCCATTTGTTAATACTACCACATTCCTTAACCATATCTTCGTTAAAACGTAAAGGAAGATCATGAATATATACATATCTTCCTCCACACAGATCACTTTTATTCTCTGTATTTCTCTTTGCCTTCATAAATGGGAAAACTGACTTATTATTAGTTTTCAAAATTTCAGATACAGATATGGGATCAACCTGAAGAGTTTTCTCAGTATTGAACAAGTAAACTTTCTCTTCTGATACTCCAGACGGGAAGTATAGTATGTAACTCCAATATATAGCACAAACGAAACCTAGTGCAAAAATACAAGATTGTTGGAACATGTTGGATTGTTTTGAGAGAATTAAAGGTGAATTTGTAGGGAATGTTGGTATATAAATCGAGTGATATATATAAAGCGTAAGTTTGCGTGACAGGCGCAACGTAAAAATCTGACGTGATGCTCTGCGGAAATTTTTCAAACTTGTGTTGTTGTGCTCAGATTAATTGTTCTTTATATCTGTCATTCAGGTTATGATAACTGTATTGGTGACTGTTAAGTTGTTAAACATCAAAAATTATATTATGTCAATGCTTATAATGAGCATGTTGGTGATTGGTCAAGCAAATAAGATTTACCCATTCAAATTTAAGTCTTAACCACCATCCTTTAATACAAACACGCTTGCTTCTTAGGTCTGCAAAGTGATCTAACGAAGGTTAATTCAATTAATGAGTTTACAGATTGGTTTCTATATAGTTTTATAAACAAAAAAATGCAAGAAGGACGATCGCACATATTGTTCTTGCAAAACAACGATAACCAATAATGTTGACCTATGCACAAGCCCTGTCCATTTAACAGTATTTGAAACGCGTTGTTCAAACTAAACGGAATCCCGCTAAGGAGATTGTGATTGTTATTATATGTAAATGGATTTAATAATTTAACTGGCCGGTCCACGCGTTCTGCCAAAAGACAATATATATACATAACAGTATGCGTGCCCCATAATAAGAAACGTGACCATATTCCCAAAAAAATTCTAAATGAATCCAACAGAGGTCCGTATGTTAGGCTGACCAGAGCTTTACTTACAACCACATAAACCTTGCACTCATCAACTCAATACAAAACTAAACCACAAAACCAGTAAAATCTATTGACTCACTTGACATCTAACATGCTCTATATACATCTAACTTGCTCTAAAGCATAGACTAGATAAATAATGATATCTAGCTATTTTAAATCGTGAATCGCCATCCATCTGTGTATGATAGATGAGAAATAACTTAGAATCAACCCCCCATTGATAATGCGACCAATACCATTGAACATTGTTCTTTTAAGAATATGACAACTTGTTACTTGATGAATTACATCAAACTGTTTACTAAGAAACCTACTAGTTTATGATCATCCTTAATGGGCAACTTTGATCATTAGTCATCATCTTAATAAAGCACAACTGGGTGTATCTTCTTTATTCATCTTGGATAAGAAATGTTGAGTTGTGGAGACTCATATAGGCTTTGATGCTAATCCGACGCAGCATAACAAAGGTAGGACTATGCATAAGTAGACACTCCTTGGAATCTTACTCTAAAGAAGAGCAGAAGAAGATTGACGAAGCTTAGTCAGGCAAGGCTCTGAGATACAGGCTTCGAGCGAAGGCTCCGAGGCAGAAACTCAAACATGGGCTTGGCCCATATGTAATTAGTACGACCTTTAAGATGTGATCTTGGGAGCAATTAGTGTTAACATTAAAAGTAACGACATTACGGGATTGGACTAGAAACCTAACTATCTTTACCCCCAGAGACTATTAATGTATACGAGGCAAAGTTATGTTGTGTTGTGCCTATAAATACCCCTCTAGAATCTCCTGGATGTGTTTGAGTTAGGATTTATTCAAAATAACAAACCTCTTCCTTTTTTTCTCATCCTCTCTCTACATTTTCCCTCTCTAGAACCAACCATGTTTTTCTAGCTTCTAACACCACCCGAACCACAATATCAACTATTATTTCTATTGAAATATATATCAAATGCAAACTTACAAAAGTTAAAGGGTTAATATGAGTAGCTAACTCTAACCTTTAATGTGTGTTTTAAGTATTTTAAATGTGCAGGGTCTAAAGTGGAACTTGGCACTATATAAGGTCTTATAACAAATTAAGGTTGCATTCATTCATCCCAACTTTCACATACAACTTATTTTCTCTCAAGCAACATCTGGGTTTTAGTAGTTGGTTTATGCATCAGTTATCCAGGCTGTTGTTTAGTGGTTAGATTCAGTGTTTGGTGTACTGTACTTGTCAAGATCATCTTAATCTTGACTGTTAATTTGGTTTGGTTAGGATTTGTTTAAGTGTGAGTCAGATACACCCATTAGGGGGATTGTCAATCTTTCTTTGTATTGTAATACAAGAACTCAGTTGAATACTTGCCAACAGTGTTTATTGTTATAATAAAAGTATCACCAAGAGGTGGTTGGTTGGGTGACTAGCAATCTTGTTGTCTTTGAATTTTCACATGGTATCAGAGACCTAGGTTATGATCAATTGGTTTTTTTTAAATCTTGGTTAGAGTTGATTGATTCAACGCTTAGGTGTTGATTTCAGATTGATTCTTGGTTTAATTTAAGGTTCAGGGTATCAATTGAAGATTTAAAATTTTTTCTTGAAACCCTAATTTTGGGGGTTTTTGTTTCTGGTACAATTGGGAAGATCTGGTAATGGTTTCTTTAAGAATTAACGGTTAATTGTTAGTTCTTGGTTGGGTTCTTAAAAACCATAATTTGGTAATTTTGGGGGGATTTTTTGACTCTATTAGATTTGTGTGGTTCTGGACTGGTTCTTGGTTCAATTACTCCAGACTAAGTGAATCTAGAGTGGTTGATTGTTCTTTTCTGCTGCAACTGGTATAAAGCTCTGTAAGTGAAATTTCTTCCTTAAAGAATAATTGATTTTTGGTTAAGTGGGTGCAAACGGGTTCATTTAACATCTTGATCTGCCACCATTGAGCGGTATGAATACCTGCTCTGACCAACCCTGTTCACTTGACTAAAATCAAATTATTTCTTGGTTGTGAGTTTTATTTTCTTTCATTTAGTTTTGTTTTTGTGAGTCTAAAGTGAGGAGGTTAGGTATTGGGCAGTCTTGGAAATTGAGGATTGTTTGGTATAATTGGTTGTTACTTGTGATTGTTGGTGTTGAGGTGTATTTGTTAGTTTCTGTTTGTTTGGTCTAGTTTATATGTGGTTGTTATCTGTTGTTTTATCTTGTTTTCATCATATCTATTATGATTAGTAATTTGGATCAAAGTAATCCTCTATATTTGCATACTAATGACTCTAATGGTGCTTCTATTATTTCTGTTAAATTGTCTAGTATTAAAAATTATAGAATCTGGGCTAGTGCTATGAAATTGGCTATTCAAATTAAAAATAAAATGGGTTTTCTTGATTGTACTTGTCTTAGGATCAATTATGCTGCTAGTCCTTTGTTACTTGCTCAGTAGGATGGGTGTAATGTAGTTGTCTTGTCTTGGATTTTAAGTTCTTTGTCCCAAGATGTCTATTTAAGACATGTGTTTTCTGATAATGCTAGTAATGTGTGGAAAGAATTAAAAGAGACTTATGATACAGTGGATGGTTCTATTCTTTTTAATCTATTACAGAAAATTAACATCTTTAAACAAGGTGGTTTGCATGTGTCTGAATACTAACGCAGATTAAACTCTCTATGGAGAGAGTTTGATATTGTAACATATTGGATTTCATAAACACATTATAACATTATAAATGGGGCGTATGGTTTAAGGGTTTAGAGAGAGAAAGTGGGACGGGAGCCTTTCTAGAGAGAAAGTGAAAGAAAACATAGAAGGTTAGATTAAGAATGAAAGGTCCAACCCTCTACCTTGGGAGGTAGAGGGTATTTATAGTTACAAACTAATACGTCCTCCTGACGGACTGTGGATCAGGCATACAGTGGGTAAAGACCCGTCCTTCCTCCACGGTGTTATACTAAGCTAATAACTAAACTAATAAATAGTAAATAGCGATATGTCTACGAGCTAACTTGTGCTAGTCTATAGTTGGGGTGACCGACACTTCACTATGGAATTTCAATTCCTAACAATCTCCCCCTAAGGGAGGTCACCCCATGTTTTACATTTCGAATCCTAGCATTCTAGTTTGACTTCTGTTCTGAGCTCGTAGACTAGAATTATTCAAATCCACAATCTTTGTGCTTTAGCAATGACTCTTCATAGTCCGCATATTTGTACTTTCAGTGGAGGTCTTTGAACTGATCCACATCTTGATGATCTTCACGCTTTCAATGAGATCATCAGCCACAGTAAATCTCTGGATCACCCTTTATTGTGTTGCCATCATGTGAAGTTGTGACTTTCGGACCGACATGCTCACATTTTGGATCATGATATCTTCTCATCAGAATTGCAGAAGCTTTTGTTGATTCATAATATTTCCAGCAGTGTAGCAGAAGCATGGATTGAAAATATCATAGTCAGTTGATGAAGATATGCACTTATCATGATTTCTTTAGATTGTGAAAGCGATGTGTGAGCATGCGGTTATGGATTGACTCCTCAATTCTGATCAGCTGCAACCGTCCAAATGTACCTGCAAACAACAGTTAGCAATAAAACACCAGAAAGTGTCTTTGATCACTTTCGTTGAATTGAGGTACACGACCCATGGTTACCCGTTGATCAGTACAAGTACTGCCTGTGATCAGGTATAATTCCGAAGAATCTCCTTGACAGGGTTTCGCAGCTGTTCTAGCTGTTCTCAAACCGGAACGTCTCAAAGAAGACAACACGGAGTGAGTGAACCAGCAAATTGAGATTTACTGATTGATTAAAAATGATTTGAAAAGAATCGCGTATTGCTTGAAGAAAGAGTTTTGCAATACGACGAAGGTTTTATAAGAAAAATCAAATTTCAATCATAAATACCCTTTTAATTTTGAAAACTTAATACACAGTCGATGTGCAATAGAAAAGAGTTTGAGCACACCAACCGGTTTTTCAAAGGTATCCGTCAATCCATTTCCTGGACCAAGGTTGATTCAAGAGTGAATCGCCCCATTGTTTCTATCCAGTTGTCACAAGCTTGATCTTTTGCAAGATCTCACATGTCACCCACCAAGAGCTTGTTTGATGTTGGCTCTAGAAGGATTTCCATCTTCATCATGAATACTTTACATATCACTCGGATATTCTGGCAATACCACAAGGATAATGCGTAGGACTCTCAATATATATACTTACTTTCCACATTGTGTGAAACAGCAAGTCTTCATTAATTTTGTGTCCTAATGAGATATTGTGGATGATCTCTTGGCTCTAGACTCAGTTGTGCACATTTGGTTCTTATGCCGGAGACTAGGGAGAGGGTCTCCTTCTTCAATATCAACAATCTCTAAGAGAAAGTTGATAGATAATGTCGGTTCCCCGTGAGAATGAAACAAGCCCTTTTAAGAGGAACTTGAGTAGTTTGGGAAGTTTAGTGCAGTGCGTCACTGGGTCCATGACGTCTTGTCTTCAATACTAGTGTTACCTTAGTAACCACCAGTAGCATATGTATTGAACCCGGTTTCTGCCCTAAGGTTGAATTATTGGAGGGCTATTTCTTTTCACCCTTTTTCACATTCATTTGTTTTTCATTCTTCAACCCCTTCAGTTCTTACCGAGAATTCATAACTAGAACCTTGTTGGGTTTATTCCAGTACTAGCTCTGTCTCAGTCGGCACTCTTCCCATATTCTTATTTTTCTCCTTTTTTCATCATACCTAAAGACTTCTACACTAACTAGTGGATTGTCCCTGGGTAGATCCCTCCGGCTCTGGCGGGATCGTGGGAACGAATACCTAACCTAACCATCCTTATAACTCCATACATAAAGTAAAATGGTCGGTCTTTTGGTACAGTTCATTCCTTCTCGAAACCAATTGAAAAATCATTTGGAAAATCCAATCAAGGTACTTGTGATATAAAATCAAAACATTTTGTACCTTAATTGTTTTTGATCATTTATAAATGCTCCCCCTCAACATGTGCGTATGATTTTGAAATTGTTTAGCACATGGAGGCAAGAGTTCTTTGAAATAATTTCTTGATCACAATTTCCGTAGAAAGAGCCATTTGAATTTATTTTGGTAAATTCTCCTCCTCAATGTGTGCATAGGATTTTTGAAATCATTTTATCACATAGAGGAAAGAGTTCTTTTGAAGCACATCCACGAACACAAAATCCATTAAGAAACCATTTGTTCCCCCTCAATATGTGCTTCGAGATTCGAAAGCGTTTAGCACATATGAGAGTGCAGTATGCACACTTGAATCAAAACGATCACCTTTTCTCAAATTTCGTTATTAAATCACAAATTCTCCCCCGATCAAAAATATCAAACCCTTTGAGATTTTGGATCCCAAGTGATTTAATACGATTTAGTAAACATGGGATAAAATGTGCCTGATTTAAAAACTCATCTAGTTTTTGGATAAATTCTCCCCCTCAACATGTGCATTAAGTATATTGAGATCGTTTGGCACATGGAGGCAGGAGTGCCTTTGAAAAAATCACCTTTTTAAAACCGATTTGAGATTTAAATCACGATCTCTCCCCCGATCAAAAATTTCAAACCAATTGAGATTTTCGATCCCGATTGATTTAAATCATTTAGAAAATTTTAGGGAAAGACGTGGCAAAATTTAATTTTGAAAAATGATTAATAAGGAACAGTTTTTCGACATTAAAGATTGTTAGTGTCAGGTATGATAGTTTTTAAGAGATCTTTTAAGTAAAATAAAACAATTTCACAATCAAACAAGAACAGAAAAAAATTTCATTTTGAAAGACCTTGATTTTTAAAGAAAATCATACCATGACATAACATTAAATCTTTAGATCACCACATTATAACGTACAAACGGACTTTTTGATGAAATATCGTTTGAAAATATTTAATTTGAAATCACTGAAGATTTGACAAAATAAAGTCCGGTTGATTTCAAAGCTTTGACCAGTTTATTTTCAAAACCAATATTTTTCCATTTTTTCAAAACAATATTATTTGAAAATTGTTTAAAAAATGGTATCAGATTTCCTGCACAAAGATACGTTAGGTGGTTGAGAAGCTTATGTTGTTGCTGTAGGGCTTGGAAGAAAAACCGTCTGCTGATGGAGTGAGACTTCTTACGTTGCATTTTAATGCCAACTGAGGTCAATTTAAGCTCCGTTTCTTCATTTGCTGATGAAGAAAACCATCTACTGATGCAGTGAGACCTCTTACGTTGCATTTTTACATGCCAACTCTCCATAGAAGTCCAATTAAGCTCCGTTTCTTCCTTTGTCAACCCAAGATATAGTTACCCTTTCCTTTCGGCATCCAATCATCTTCAATTGTAGGATCCGGATCGGGAACATTCTTATATACCAATATACCTGCATACGTTATTGAACACACATACAAATATATGATGGTCAACATCACCCAAACAACAATCGACTAATAAAAGTCAATTCAACATATCATTAATCAGATCATACATGGGCATGGGAATTATATGTTCATCAATCTATAATCATCTAAACCTAACAGTCACATCCTAGAAACCTAGTCCTTCAACATAGGCAATTATATTTTTCAGATAAGCACGTAGGATGATTAAGAAAGCCCGTTAGATGATGTAAATATGAAAAACATTCTCCCCCTCAATCAATGACTCATTTTCTGAAATGTTTTAAAAGCGCTGAAGTCATTGATTGAGTTTGCAAATTTATGAACATTGTGAAACTGATTGTTTTTCAAGCAACTCATTCACCACCATTTTGAAAACAACAAATATTTTTCTGAAGAATTTTAGACGGAAAAACATTTGTATAGGAACAGCAGTCCTTCGACATACTTTCCTTGTATTTGTTTTAGGATAAGTGCACGAGATTTTTGAAAATTGATTTATCGTAGCACTTTCCTTTCTTGAAGAGCGGGTTGCTATCTGAAATAATAGCAAACCATTGTTTAAGCACGGGTTACAGTCTGAAATAACTGTAAGCCATTTTTGAGACATGTTTAGAAAGAAATATTTACACCTCCTGCTCGAACTTCATCTAAAGTCCCGTGCCATTATTGAATGGCATTTCTAAGACCGTAGATGTTATCGATACCAGAAGACATGTCTTGAGAAAACATATTTTTGGTATTTTTCAATTTTCTGATTTTTATGGGCTTTTGTTGATTTTATATTTTTCTATTTTGTTTTTGTTGGTTTTATATTTTTGTATTTTGCTTTTTGAAAAATATTTATAATGATAGAGAAATAGTTTAAGAAGATGATGATACGAGTACCAAGATAAGGAAATCATTCAGCACTTTGTAGAAGATAGAAGTCATTATCTCTTAAACTTTCACCACCAAAGCATTCGAGGCTCTTGAATCGTCGTAAGAACTTGAGCCTTCAAAAAGTGAATCTTTGGTAGCTTCCCCCCAAACCAATAATCCACCTAAAAAGACCATTTCCCCCAAGAAGAAGAAGTGAAGCAAACAGTCTAATTGTATGAAGCTTTAAGAACCCGAAGAAGACGATAAAACTGAAGTAACAAGTTAACACGGATCATTTCTGTGGTTATCAAACCCGAAATAAATGATTAAGCCCGATCACATGAACTTGTTGTGCGTTCCCGATGTACACATACCTCTTCGAGTTTGAGCAGTTATCAATTCAGGAGAACAATATATCAACACCTTCATTTCACCAAATGCATTCCAGTTATCTAACATATAACCAATCAACCCATAACGTACACATGTACCCAACAAGAGAAGAGACAATGACATCACAATAACTGGTTGAATCACTGATCTTCTCTGCGGATGTCAACTCCGGAATAACTGATTAAGCTCGATCATGTGAATATGTTGTGCGACCCAGATGTACACATATCTCTCCCTTGATGGTTGCGATCTCATCGGAATTATCATTACATTGTGTACATGAAGCACTAACCGGAAGCACTTTATCATAAATCGTATAGAAGATGTCGATAAGCAATATCATCTCACGCTCCACATAGTCTTCTCATATTTCTTCCTACTGAGAGCTGAGATAACACATACCAAAAGTATCCAGAGACCACTTCCCCCAAATGGTTGGAATAATACATCCTTCCCCCAAATAGTTGGAATAATATATCCTTCCCCCAAATAGTTGGAATAATACACCAGAAGTGATAAGGTTTTAAAAGGTACCATTTTGAGGGGTCGTTTAAGTCCTTATTTGATCACTTTTGTATCCGTTATTGCTTAATATCGTTCCTTTTCACTTTTTAGGTCTCTTGAAGGCAAAATGCTGGAATGGCACTTATTTGGACGAAAAGGCGCGAATATATGAAGAAAATGGCCAAAGTCAGAATCGAGACACTCAAAGCTGCTGAAAACAGAAGGCGACGGCATCAGGTGTTAATTGCCACGCCGTCAGAGGATTTTTTGTGACGATACAGTAGCCAAAAACCCTATTTTCAAGTGACGACGTCGGGCTTTAAAAGAGTAGGCCGTTGCTACTCAGACGGCCTAGATGCAACCCAGACGACGTCAGAAGCTGAAGAGGACGGCGTCACGGACATAAGGTGACGCCGTCGCAAGGTTAACGTGGCCAAGACAAAACCCTAATGACGGCGACACGACGGCGTCACGAAACATAAGGTGACGCCGTCGCATATGTAATCTTATATATAGAATCCGAATTTTTCAGTTTTAGAGAGAGTCTTTTGGAGTAAAAACCTAAAACCGAACCTAAGGTGTCTTGTACAGTATTTTAGGGTTTTAAACCCTATCTTACATCAAGATAAGTATTTACTTCATTAATTCAATTATGTCTTTGATTATTTGTGTGTATGCTTGCATGTTCTCCATGTCCGGCTAATTTATTTGTGTGTTTGCTTAGGAAGTATGAAACTTAATTATTGAATATTGATTGGTTGTTTCTTATCTTAGTTGATCAATGATCTAGTAATGCGATAGGTCATTCGTTGTGTACTTAATGCTTGATTCATCTTTGTGAACCTTAGAATATGATTACCTGAGTAGTTGTAGGCTAAATTATCCAAAGAGTGCCTTAGAGTAAGAGTTTATCATCCCTAGTGGGTTTTGTAAACGAGACCCTTTGGTAAGTTCAAAGAGTTAGGGAGAAACGCATACCCTACAACTTTAGACACACAACGCAACTAAGAATAAGGACGTGACAACTCAACCATCAATAGGAGATAATTAAGGAGTAGTACAACCTAAGTAAACACATCTTTAAACTATCATACGAGCACACATTAATTAGACATAGACTCCCACAACCTTAGTTTAGATAATTATATAATAGTAGAGTAATCGGTAGAAATACCAACCCCCCAAATCCAATACCCGAGATTCGTACCTTTCCATTTCATAAAATATAAAAATACAAAAATAATCTTCCTCAACCTTAACCTTAGCGTAGTAACTTCTTACTAGCATTCCTATTCCCCTAGAGAACGATATCAATACCCGTGGCTTACCCTAATTACTACACTACAACGATTAGGTTCACTGCCTAGGGTGTTATAAAACTTGCTCGAAGAAAAGGAAGTTTCCCTGACCCCGAACGACGTGTGTAGCGTTATCAAGTTTTTGGCGCCGCTGCCGGGGAATAGAATAGCTAGTTAGTAGTCCACCTCGTTTAGGTTCTTTGCTTGATTCCTATCAAGTAAATTTTTCTCATTTTTAGCTTTCTCTTAGTCTATCCCCCTTCTTCGTGACCTTTGTTCGTAACACCCATCACTTTTCATCATGGAGGATGATAACCAACCACCACTCATCAACCCACCGCCAAATGACCCGCCAAGAGCCCGTACTCTTGGTGAATACTCAAGACCAAGCCACCTAGGCTATAGGAACACCATTGAGCTTCCCAACCAAGCCCAAACTACGGCCCTGCGATCCGACACCATCCGGTTGGTGCAAAACGGATGTGCATTCCATGGACTTCGTTCCGAAGATCCAAATCAGCATCTGAGGGATTTCCTCAAAATTGTCGATTCCATCGACCTTGATGCTACTACTCGGGAGACCACGCGCCTGCGTCTCTTCCAATTCTCTCTACGGGACCAAGCTAGTAATTGGCTTGAGCGACTTCCCGCCGGCTCCATCTCAAGTTGGGATGATCTTACCTCTCGCTTCCTTGCTTAATTTTTCCCACCGGGGAGAACCACTAAGCTTAGGAATGACATCTTGATGTTCCAACAACGTCAAGGTGAATCTCTCTACGAAGCATGGACCCGATTCAAGGACTTACTTCATAAAGTCCCTCATCACGGCATTGATCTTTGGCTCCTAGTCCAAATTTTCTATGATCATGTCAGTCTCTCCCTCCAACAAACCATTGATTATGCCTCCGGTGGAAGGCTAAGTAACCTCGATGCTGAGGCATGCTGGGAGGTTATTGAGGACCTAGCTCAATATGAAGAGGAAGGTTGGGAAACTCCATTTGTTCAAGAGAACGGGTCAACTTCCCGAGCACAAGCAATTATGAGTATGGAGGCCCAAGTGAAGGCGTTAATGGGAGTAACCACGCGTGCTGATGAACATGTGAATGCGGTCAAGGAATTTTTGATCCCAAGAAAATCCCGGCAGGATGAATTCGAGGACATTATGTTGACATTTGTCTACAAGCAAGAAGAGGAAATAAAACGCCTCGAAGCTCAAATGCGAACAACTCATGACACTTTCTTGGGCCTAGCTAACAACTTCATGTTGAGCATCCGTGGTGAAATCGCAAAAAACAATATACCTAAAAAGCTAGAAAAGGTGTATGCGATACCAGGACATACCAGGGTGACTCCCGAACCTTCTCCCTTAGTAAACCTCGTCAAGGAATCATATTCTTGCTTAAAACCCTGTCTCAATGTTTCCCACTTGCTCCCTCGAAACACATTCATTGGAATGGTGCACGTATCACTTCCCGATTTTCCCAATGCGAGGAAAAGATCTTTCGGTTTTAAACCTGGAAAAAAAGAACCTCACCCTCAAAACTTAGGAACTTCTGAGATCACAATTGAAAGACAATTTGACATATGCATTGCTTACCATAGTGGAGATTACTGGTGGAATAACCAAATTGATTTTAAAATAATAACCAAGTTTCTTGTCAAAAATAGTAACCAGATTTTTTATCCGGGCGGATTGACAAAACTGTTTTCTTTTACGAAAATTTGGGCGTGACGCCGTCACACTTTAACGAGTGACGCCGTTGCTAAGCCAGATCAGACAAATAAATACCTCACCATCCCTTTCATTCCTTACCCTACACAATTTTTATCCGCCCCACACCACACACCCACGTTTTCCCCACCTCTAATTCATCATTTTGCCACGTCAATCTCCACAAGATGAGCAGAAGAACGAAGAGAACTAGGGGACAGTCTTCTAGTGCCCAGGAAAGTATAGCTGACACAATTGCTGGGTGGGGAGTATTTGTCGAATGAGTCTAGCTACAAGACTCTTAAATAAAGAAAAGCGCTTCGTGGGAGGCAACCCATGCTTAATTGTTTGCTTGTTAAGTGTCATATATCTTTTATTAATTGTTTATCCTCATGTTTAAATTTGTAAAAATGCTTTATTTTGTTTTTAACCTCGTCTTAATTGCATATAAAGGTATTTTACATAAGGGATAAGTGTAGGGAGGATTACACACCGTTTTCAAAAGAAACGTAAACATGAGAATAAAAATTAACTAAAAGATATTTATGTTTGTTTGTTCGAGTCAAATGCTTGTATCGAGTCATAATGGATGTTTTTGCAGAAATTTTTCCAGATTCTAAAGATGTAAATTTTCTAGAATTTTTTCCAGAAAATCGCAAACCAGTTTTTGTCAGGATAACCTGACGGCGTCAGGATTGCAACCTGACGGCGTCAGGAAGGAGTAAAAACATCAGATTACTTTTTTTCTCGTTTTCTGAGCTACTTATAAATTTTTGGAATTTTCCAGGTCTTAATTTGCTTAGAAATTCTGTAAACGTCCATTCCACAAGCATTATATCCTAGTTTAAATCGAGTCTTATATATATTATTACCGCCGATTTTACGCGAATGTTTCGTTTGTTTTCTTCAAGTGTGCAGGTTTAGTTTGTCAAGAAGAAGTTACATAAGATTGGAAGGAGCTGTTCACGCAATAATTCTTCTTGAAAAGGATTTAACCACCACTTTACACGGATCCTACCAAGCTAATCAGGGGAGTATTAGTTTCTTTCGTTTTTAATTACCTTCCATTATCATAACTTTGATACTTTTGGGGAACATTGGGGACAATGTTCAGTTTAAGTGTAGGGAGGGAAAATAAAACGGGAACTTTGAAACTATGCTTATCCTTGATTATTTGCTTTGTCCAATTGCATTTGTGTAATAAACCATGAGAAAATGTCGGTTAGGGTAATTTTGGCACCAAATTTAAAATTTTTCATGACATATAGGAGTGGGCCATTAGTCTTAACAAAAGCGTCTCATGGATAGGAAGTTGCATGACTAGCACAAAAACCCTTTACCACCCAAATTCCACCCAAAATGTGAGGATCGCCCTTAGATTAGTAGGAATTAAAGCATTCATCTTCAATGCTTAGAGTGTGAACTGGTAGTATATTAGATTCTAGAACTTGTTTTGTGATGCATTCCGAGATCGCAAGTAAGGCTACACTTGTGCAGTTAGGAATAACTAAATGATAAGAGGCATTAGGATAAACCCTTGTTTGATACCCGTAATATAATTACTTCTTCCACATCGGTTGAGTAATTCCCCCACACCCTTTGCGTTGTACTCATCTTTAGTACACGATACCCCTAGTTAACCCCTCAGAGCCTATCCTTTTCCCGGTTCTCATGATGTTTCGGTTTTTCCAGAATATCAATGAAGAGCATTGTTTACACCCCACCCCCAAATATACACCCAACTCGCCTTAGCATACCCCTTATGCACTCACTTTTAGTGCAAATGTTTGTTATCACCCTAAACCCTTAGTTCAATTATCTAGTCGCTTGCATAAGTTGCTAAGTCGAGTCATATCCTTTGTATACAGTTTTGGGACGATTGGGATTCATGGGAAAAGTTAAAGTTTATGAAATGACGGGAAGGGAACGTTAAATTCAAATTCCCTTTGTTTGCGTAATAATGTACCCCAAGTGTTTTGATCTTTTCAATTCGGGTCAAATTAGTGTTAGAGTAATAAAAACTCAAGTGTAGGGATGTGCCTATAAATCCCTATCATTTTGATGTTACCGTAGAGGATGGTAGAGTAAAAGTGTATGAAAAAAAAAAAAAAAAAAAAAAAATCGAAAAAAATCGAAAAAAAAATAGAAAAAGAGAAAAAGAAAAAAAATAGAGTGTAAATATATATATATATATATATATATATATATATATATATATATATATATACTAGATGTCGAAGCCCGCCCAATGGGCGGGCATAACTTGTAATTTTTATTTTTATTTGATTTTTGAATGGATTACTTTACGAATATATATATATATATATATATATATATAACGCATGTGATGTAATGCTACTTGTTGGTTTTATTTAGACGAAATCGCATAAAAATGGTAGATTGGTTCATTATAATTTATAAATTCATCACATTGCCCATAATGGGACATGTCCAGATTAATAAGTGTTGTGGAAGATAAGGGTTTGGCAAGAAAGAATCAGGGGCTCCAATAACTCATTAAGAAAATTCTATTTTTACTATGTAAATAGTCCTGCATTTTACAATGGTGTAAAGGTTCATATAGTCATTAAGCATGAGTTAATGCACAATAAAAAGCATACCTACCAAAGGAGCATTCTCACTTTCTTGCCTTGCAGCTGATGGGATATCATCTGCTGTAACAGCCGCTCTAGGTTTGCCAGGAGGTTTAGCCGCTGTTTTCATTTCTTGTGAGAGCCACCGTATTAGTGGGGTAAGAGCTCCAGTCTGAGAGCTGAAACACATTGCAAAAGGGTTCGTTACGAATAAGCCTAATACTACATGCATAAAAACAATGAGATTTATGAACTTCATGTTGCTTTTGTTATCTTCTTACCCAACGCTGTTGTCGTTGAAGTATTGATCTCCGGAAATAGTGAATCGACGACCTCTTCTCAATATCATGTTGAATCGATCTGTAAAGCATTAGCATACATATAAAGAAATCTAAATCTTTTGCCCGATCCTTATAGCATTTGATATTTTTCCTTTAACCTCACTCTCTATATTATGTAAACTATCTTCTAATTTCCTTAATGATTCATCTTTAACATGTAATTATTGCTTTGCTTTATCAAGCTTCATGATGGATACGAACCAACCCAAGTTAGACTAATATATCACTTCAGTTATTTTTTTGTGAGATAAAAATAATAATAGATCGTACTTACCATTAGTTTCATCTTCTAAATCTCACTTTTATCAGTCTGCGGCAATGCCCAGCTCAACCCTTCTGACTACTGTTGCAAAGTTTAATGAGCTCAAAGTCTCATTCAGGTCATATTCCAGGGGACCAATTCGCATGAACATTGAGGTCTTAGACTCTCCACCTGAAATAGGTCAAATAACCATCCATACACTTTACATTAATGCTTCAAATCCCAACCTATATACCGAGAATTGAACTGAAAATTGAATTACCTAATGAGTCCTGAAGTAGATCAATAAACGTGTGAGCTCCTATAAAGAATATGATTGTTTTTATTTGCTAATGAAGGGATACCTATCGATGTCACTTAATAGTATACTATATATACTGTTACCACAACCATTTTCCCACTTCCTACATACACAAAGAATAAATAATCGAATAGATTTTAATGGAGATCCTATTGCAATATTCCATTTTACGCATATTCAAAGGATAACATCTATATAGACGGGAAACAATTTCTTTATGTTTAACCTTCATAATAATTTAAAATCTACATTAGGACAAAACTAAAATCCCCGTGGGTGTTGGACCGGACCGAGAAACAAACCAAACAAAGCACACCCTTTCGAGGGCTGAAATAGGCCAGACAAACACCAAACACCTCTTTGGTGTTATTGCTGTGAACCGAGGACCAACCAAGGCAAACAAATACACCCTTTTCGGGGCTGAAAATAAGCAAATCAAACACCCCCTGTTGCGCAGAAAATCAGCAGCAAACGCACCCTTTTTAGTGCAGAAAATCAGCAGCAAACACACCCCTTTTAGTGTAGAAAATCAGCAGCAAACACACCCTTTTTAGTGCAGAAAATCAGCAGGAAATGCACCCTTTTTAGCGTAGAAAATCAGCAACAAACGCACCCTTTTTAATGTAGAAATTCAACAGCAAACGCACCCTTTTTAGGGCTGTATTGCAGCAAACAAACGCCCGCTGTTGGGGCTGATAATATGCAGAACCAAACGCCTCTTTGGGCTGGAAAATGAGCTGAACCAAGCGCAACCTTGTGCAGAAAAATAAGCAATGAAACAAAACTTTTTGTTGGGTTTGAATATCAGTAACAAACACCCTGATGTGGGTTCTTTTCCAGTCGAACAAACCAAGACCAACACCCCTTATTGGGTGGTCTGTTGGATCGAAACATAAGCAAGAACAACCAAACGAAGCGCACCCACTTGGGTGTTAGATTCAACCTAAACAATCACAACGACACCTCTTCGGGGCTGTCATGAACCAGGCTAAACAATCACCACTTTTGGTGGGTTTTCCAGCCGAGTGACAAACAAACACACCTTTCGGGGTAGTTTTTAGCCGAGTGCAAAAACCAAAATAGCCATAAGCGACTAAAAGCTTAAATGGGCAATTCAAGTACAAAATAGATTATGAGCTTATTCAAATAAGCTAAAGAGAAAAATAAAGAAAATCAAATCAAATAGGCCAAACACCCTTTGGTGTGGCTGTGACCCGCAAACAACAAACACCCTCTTTGGGTGATTTGTAGCCGAGAATTATTCCAGGCGTGCCCTTATGGGGTGGCTGTGACACGCAAAAACGGACAACAACCAAACACACCCTTGCAGTGTGGGCTGTGACACGCAAACAAATACCACTTTGGGTGGCTTTCTGAGATAAACAAACCACCCTCTCTCATGGGATATGGTTGGCAGTAGCAAAAACAAACGCACCCTTGGCAAAACAATCCAAAATTGAATAAGCTAACCAACACCCTCATTAATAAACTAATAAGAACATGAGCTCAAAACCAAAACCAGCCTGAGTCGTGACCCTCTCTGGTCTTGACTCGTAACCCAAACGGGTTCAATACCTGACACGAATCAATAATAAACAAACACCACTCTTTCAATTAGTCTTAACCACACGAATTTGATTATTAAAACATGTTTAATCTAGTTTGTATATCCACGAAAACTTGCAAAATCATTATGTATACAATTTTTAAATAAAGATAATGGAAAGAATAGATGGTGTGTCAAGATTACCCACGATAGGCAAGAGGTAACGAAGGGTGAGGAAGGAGGTAGTGAACACACAAACAAAAAACTATAAAAATCCTAGCGTGACCCAACAGCCACCAACTAAAACCAATTCGAACCCACAACCTTCGGACCATGTGGTGTTCTGAAGGTTTGCGTTTGTTTCTTTATGTTCCAATATCGAATCAACATAGCATCATCTGTACGTAAATAGCAAGAAACAATCATAAAGCAGAATTTCATAAATCTTTATTACCAAATTTTCACAGTTACATACCTTTATTATTTGATATTCCGGGTATACTTTTGCTTGCTTGTTATTTCTACAAAGGAATACTCAAAAAGTATCAACTACAAAGCTAGCGCTTGGTTAGATCCATCACTGCTCAACCTATTTTCAGAAGACCTGAACCCGCATGTTATGTTAAAAGCAATACGTAAGATATTTAAAACGCCATTTAAGCATCGGAAGAGTAGAATTTGCATCTATACAATATTGCATCAGCGTTTTTTATTAAATCCTTAAATTAGTGACAAGTTTACTACATTCCTAACCCCTAACATCAACCAATATCAAATTACAAAGTAAAATACTTGTTCCTTCAGTCAAGCACTATAGACTTTTTGGTGCTCTCAGTGACATTTTTGACCTTCTGCAGCTCAGCCACCACAGCTTTCAAGGGTTCCTTTAACTTGTTTTTGTTAGCCTGAAATACAACAAAGAACTTTAAATGGAGCAGCTCATGGTAAACTCATAACTAAAACTCGCCTCTCCTTAAGAATGACAACGTCTTAAAGTTAATCTTCACGACAGCTGCAAAAAGAAAAGTCACAACTGTATCTCCTTACAAAACATCTAATTCTATGAGCAAATGCCTTAAAAATATGGTATTCTAACCTGTAACCAAACCATTAATCAATTCCTGTAACAAAAAGAAAAAGTTACCGAAACAAAACATGAGCTGCAATATTTGAAGTAATGATGATTTCATATACATGCTCATAAGTACATCATACCATGGGAGTTTACTCATGAAATGATGGAGAAATATCGTTGTCACATCAGTAGTCTTTAGTCAATGATCTGCATTATGAAGATTATTAGTAATCCGAAAATCACATTTTTCTCTACGCCATCAAGGACATCACTCAATGCCCTAGCAAACATCTTAAACTATAAGGTATTTGGCTGTCATGATCTATTACGCAAAAGAAAGCACTGGAAAGTAAATATCACTGTCACTTTTTTCGAATGTAGTCTGCTTATACAATAATCATTCAGGATGTTATCCTGTTTTGTTCTTTCGACTTCCTCCATTTTAGGACATTAACACACGCCTCATTGGCATATGTCACCAAGATAAGATACACAAACTCATCAACAGAAGCACATAGATACCGAAAACCAAGAAGCTACTAAATGCTGAAAGAGTGGAAATGTAATATTAAATCTAATATGAGACAGATGAAGCGTAATCTAATTGGACGCTACCTCATTAGCTTTTCGTGGAAACCGCAAGTCAACACTAACAAAATCAAAATTTCTATCAATCAAATAGCATCCATCCCATGTTATTAACATCATATATCGTGTTCCATCTGCTTTCCACGTTGTATAATAGTATTGCTGCCTC
The DNA here is from genome assembly GCA_019973895.1 of Chrysanthemum seticuspe. Taxonomy (NCBI): domain Eukaryota; kingdom Viridiplantae; phylum Streptophyta; class Magnoliopsida; order Asterales; family Asteraceae; genus Chrysanthemum; species Chrysanthemum seticuspe. The sequence goes on along the minus strand of BPTQ01000009.1, from coordinate 75,549,915 downwards.
AAGAGTTATAAGTTTTCCCTGCATTAGGAAACTCAACAGCATAAGAACATTAGCATTAGCAAACATTGTAACTCACCTTATTATAACCTGTGCATGTGACATTCTTTGTATATGCATTCTCATGTAATGTCGCTTCAATACTAAGAATAACGTATAACTATCTTTCAGCTAACATCCTTAAGTCTACACATTGCACATAGTCGAAGTATTTCATCCTACACAAAAACGCAACACAACAACATGATAAACTCAAAGAAAAAAAATTAAAAAAAACTATATCCAAATATTACCATGATATAGTGCACCACCATTTTCCGATACTTCTCATTATCAACTGATATGGATCGTCTCCGATGACTTAGTAACCACAACGGAAATTGATCATTGTTAAAAAATCATTACCACATGCTTCAAGAACCTGACATGTTGTTCAACAATAATTTAAACCCTACTTTTATCAAGAACCCTAATGTCAAAATCAAGAATCAATCATGAATTTAGTATCAAATAAATCATAACTCAAAGATGAAAAACAAAATCTTACCTTGGAAAAACTTTCCATCCAACATAGTCTTCTTTACTTTGCCACAACAATTTAGTGCATGCATGCCTACTAATAAGAGTTGTATAGTCAAGTAGATAACCTAATTAATTTAGGATGTGAAGAATATGAAACAATTGGAGCCTCCAAGAGATGAACGAAACTACACCAAAGACACATTAAAATTATTAAAATCATAAAATCATATATGATGGAATTTTCTTCCCATCCATTATCATTATGCAATATATTAAGAATCATTAAGAAGATTAGATATTCAAAGACAACATACCTTAGGAGCCAAGAACTTATTAGCAATTCAGTACATATACCGATTTTCTTTCTTAATATTCATTTGCTTGAGGATCATATATAGTTGGTAGTTCAGAGGTGTTTATTAGGGTTCTGAATAAAAAAATGATATAATGTGAATCCGGCAATAATTAAGGAATAAATAATCATCACTAAGTTGTAGGGATTCTCATAATTATCTCATTAGGATATCAATAGCCATTTATATATTATAGTATGCTACATAATTATCAAAATAACTTGTTGCCTAAGTGGTAAACACACAAGTTATTAATGCTACTCTTACAAACAACCCAAGTTCAAATCTCACCATTGTCATTTTTTATAAAAATCGAATTTTACAAAAAAAATATTAAAAATTTATATAATTTATACATTAAATCCGAAAATTATATACTATTGCTTAGTTGGACCAAAAATGCTTAGGTGGCATTGAGGTGGCATTGAGTTGGCATTGAGGTGGCATTGAGGTGGCATTAATGCCAAATGCCTCCTGTTATATATAATATAGATATATATATATATATATATATATATATATATATATATATATATATATATACGGGCTACCATCCTACATCTATCCTTTAAATTTATGTTTGTTTATTTCCGTTACCTAGAGTTTTAGAGTGTCGAGTCTTGGCTTAGCAACGCCATTCTTCGTATGCATTTAACATAGAGATTTTTGACTTGCCACCACTAAATAGCCTATCCCACCAAACCCTTGTTTCCCTACCGTAAGCCTAACATTACAACCCTTTAAAAGACCTCTTTGATAGTCTTTCCTAGGTGCTTACGCCAAAGCGATGGAGGTTTGATTTATTCTCAAGCCTATGGTAATCTATGTACTAGGACCGGTTAATGAGTGTTTATCTTCCATTTCCTATTTGTTATATTTCATATATACACCCGAGAGAGATGTGAGTATCCAAACACCCCATGTGAGGTGCTAGAATGTAATTTCCGTGCTTGTTATGACTTTTGCGGGGCTTATATGTGTTGTGGACCGTTTTGAATTAATGCTTCATGACCCCTAACTTATAAATTAATTGGCTAAAAGCACATTTGCTTGAGGACAAGCAAATAACAAGTGTAGGGATATTTGATAAGGTTTTAAAAGGTACCATTTTGAGGGGTCGTTTAAGTCCTTATTTGATCACTTTTGTATCCGTTATTGCTTAATATCGTTCCTTTTCACTTTTTAGGTCTCTTGAAGGCAAAATGCTGGAATGGCACTTATTTGGACGAAAAGGCGCGAATATATGAAGAAAATGGCCAAAGTCAGAATCGAGACACTCAAAGCTGCTGAAAACAGAAGGCGACGGCGTCAGGTGTTAATTGCCACGCCGTCAGAGGATTTTTTGTGACGATACAGTAGCCAAAAACCCTATTTTCAAGTGACGACGTCGGGCTTTAAAAGAGTAGGCCGTTGCTACTCAGACGGCCTAGATGCAACCCAGACGACGTCAGAAGCTGAAGAGGACGGCGTCACGGACATAAGGTGACGCCGTCACAAGGTTAACGTGGCCAAGATGAAACCCTAATGACGGCGACACGACGGCGTCACGAAACATAAGGTGACGCCGTCGCATATGTAATCTTATATATAGAATCCGAATTTTTCAGTTTTAGAGAGAGTCTTTTGGAGTAAAAACCTAAAACCGAACCTAAGGTGTCTTGTACAGTATTTTAGGGTTTTAAACCCTATCTTACATCAAGATAAGTATTTACTTCATTAATTCAATTATGTCTTTGATTATTTGTGTGTATGCTTGCATGTTCTCCATGTCCGGCTAATTTATTTGTGTGTTTGCTTAGGAAGTATGAAACTTAATTATTGAATATTGATTGGTTGTTTCTTATCTTAGTTGATCAATGATCTAGTAATGCGATAGGTCATTCGTTGTGTACTTAATGCTTGATTCATCTTTGTGAACCTTAGAATATGATTACTTGAGTAGTTGTAGGCTAAATTATCCAAAGAGTGCCTTAGAGTAAGAGTTTATCATCCCTAGTGGGTTTTGTAGACGAGACCCTTTGGTAAGTTCAAAGAGTTAGGGAGAAACGCATACCCTACAACTTTAGACACACAACGCAACTAAGAATAAGGACGTGACAACTCAACCATCAATAGGAGATAATTAAGGAGTAGTACAACCTAAGTAAACACATCTTTAAACTATCATACGAGCACACATTAATTAGACATAGACTCCCACAACCTTAGTTTAGATAATTATATAATAGTAGAGTAATTGGTAGAAATACCAACCCCCCAAATCCAATACCCGAGATTCGTACCTTTCCATTTCATAAAATATAAAAATACAAAAATAATCTTCCTCAACCTTAACCTTAGCGTAGTAACTTCTTACTAGCATTCCTATTCCCCTAGAGAACGATATCAATACCCGTGGCTTACCCTAATTACTACACTACAACGATTAGGTTCACTGCCTAGGGTGTTATAAAACTTGCTCGAAGAAAAGGAAGTTTCCTTGACCCCGAACGACGCGTGTAGCGTTATCAAGAAGCTATGAGTAAACACTGAGTATCTCTATGGTTATGACATTTGTCTTTCCCAGGATTACTTCAATAGAGAAGAAGTATTAGGTTCATCATGTATACTCGTTGTGTATTTAGATGTATGTCTCCTTCCCCCTTGCTGGTTTTGATACCTCAGAATCAGCAACACATTATACATACCGAATATTCTTGAAATAGAGAAGAACAAGAATTAGCTCAAATGAATCCTGTGAGAATCAATTGTTATAGAAACTCTCCTTGACTACCTTAACCAAACCAGATGTAGACAATTTGAAGTAACCACTGTTGAAGAAAACCCGATATACCAAACTTGAAACTGAAGTCGAATTCCCCGCATTTGTATCTTAAGCTTGCACTTAATGATGGAAGAATGGTGTCGAGAATCTATGCTTCAAGAAAATCTTTAAGTACTCACTACTCAAAAAAAAGTATGAGACATTAACACCTCTTGAGATTATCCACATCGTCATCTGCATGTGACATTGAGTAAAACAACGTAACTCCTAATAGTGATAGTTAACCAGGTCTTCAACCAACCACCCCGACTGCTGGTAACTAGATAAACCAAGTCTTCAACTCAAAATCTTAAGCCCGAGCAAGTTATCAAATAAGAACACGCCTTAGTTGAAAGTCAACTTCAATATCAAATAAGTGATAAATGATTAACTCTGAAGTCATCAACTTGTGTCAAATGCCCAACACGTGAAAAACAACATACAATCGGATGTACATTGACCCACTGAATGAACCGCAACAAATGATTCCTCAACATCAATGCTTTCTTCCTAAAGGTATACATATAGAGACTGATCTGGAAGATTCACCAATAATATTTTCGAACGGATGAGGTAGTCATTTTCCTTAATGTTCATGTGGTTGATTTATAGCGTGCACATTGAGAGGAACAATAATCCGTGAAGATTTGGCAAAGGAATACCAAAGAGCGGATCATTATTCATGAGTGCAACTACAATGATAGTCATTAACAATGCCTTGAGGAATAACTGGAGATTAGGCTTCTTGAGTAGTCTGAGTTGTACTTCTTAGATGGTGCATCTTGATCAATGGAAATTGAAGAAGGAGAACCAGTTGAATCAGTAGGAACCGGAGCATGAGCTTCAGAAACTGGATGATCAATATTCGTTGGAGGTTGGAAGTACTCATCAAACATATCTTGAAAAACAATGAATCCCAAACAACGAATCCTAGTTATCCTTAGTAAGTGAAGCCTTAGGCATTGGAGGAGAGTCGTATGACCATAAATCAAGCATCCATTAAAATGTAGTATGTGCACTCTTCTCCCCCTCAAAAATTGCAAATGAAGTTTGATGTTTTTGATTGAGCAAGTGAATAAGAATATACACCAATGAACGTAGATCCACTTGAAGGTTGAAAGAGCGTGGGAAAAACATGAAGCTTTTTGATGAAGAATGTCGATGAGAATGGTCATAAACATGAAGATTTCTCTTCTTTTGAAGATAAAGCGCACTGAAGCGTACACCTTTCTTTTCTGTGAAGAACGGGGCCTGAAGTGTTATCTGCAGATGCCATAATGATGAAATATGAGGCCTGAACTGATGTAAACAGACGTCATAGCCGATTGAATATCAATGTTGAGTAACTTGAACCCGTGAGTTATGAGATATCAATCCTTTTTTTATCCATACTTTAAGCCAGTCCATGTATTGAAGGATCGAAGTATCTGCAACTGAGTAAGGACTACCTGCACTAATATTACAAACTTGATTGCATATATTTTGGTTAGTGACATCAGTATCCAAACCCTTTGGGGTTTCATGGTCAACTTTGAGATTGCCATTGGTAAACATCTTTCCTGTAGGTATCCACCTAAGTCCAGCATCCTTAAAAATTCTACCAGATGGTATCCACTTATGGCAAGGTCTAGGATTGTTAGGCTTCTTATGCATAGTAGAAGACTTATCCTTATTCCTAGTTTCCAAAGATTTTGCAGTTGGTAACCATCTAGGCGAAGCTTTTGGTTTCATTTGCTTCATATGCACTGTGGATGACTTAGTGTAAATCCTAGACTTAATAGTTTCCCTTTTTGCTGACTTCTCATATTCTCAATTTCTTTTTGTAAAGACGTTATTTTTTCGTTGTTTTTGTCACGAGTGACTTTCATTGAATCATATAACTCTTTAAAGTGTCGTTTAACTTTTCATTTTCTTCTAGAAAACTTTCATTTTCTTTTTGTAAAGCATTAACTAAGTTTTGAAAATGAAAAGTTTGAGAATACTGTGAATCTAAAGGAGGAAGCATTTGGGAGCCAGTCACATTGTTCTTTTCACCCTTTAATTGAGAGATTTGGGCTTTCAACTTTCTGATTGTGTTACAATGAGCTTGAATCTGTTCGTCATGTTTGTTTATCTGAAAAACTGCATCAAACTCTGGAACATCTGAGGATGTCTTGATATTTGAGGTTTTGACATTTTCTTTAAGATGTTGATATTTTAGTTGTAAATTAAAATGTTCAACTTCTAGTTTAGAAAGATGTTTTACGAAATTATCGTGATCATCCTGATCAATTTTCTCACTTAGTTCTGAGTTTTTGTTTTCAAGCTCAATGACACGATCATGGGAAACTTTCAATGCAATAGATTATTCATGAAATCGAGAAGCAGTAATAGAGTGCTTAGTAACAGTATAAAACACATCTTGAGCAATACAGCTCGAAATCAAATTCTCATTTAATATGTGCAAGTTCTTCCCTTCAACTTCATTATATTTGAGTTCCTGTTCATAATCATTGACTTCAACTATCATTGCATCAAATTCCTTTTCCATTTCTTTAATATCTGAATTTATCCCTTTTTGAAGACTCTCAAATTGACCTTTTAATTGTTTGAAGAAAGGCATGACCTCAGTTAAATAACATTCTTTAGTTTGCTCAAAACCCCTTTCCCCCTCAGTTATCCCAGTAGGTGTGATTCTCTTCTTACACGTTTTCTCAAAATCAACAAACAGCTGATAAACAACATATAGGCTGATTAAGGTCTTGCTATTAGTGGCAATAAATCTAGGAACTAGATGCATTGGTGTATTTGGAGGATACACAGTAGCTACAGGCATTTTCCTAAGGGGAGTGTTTGTTTCAACAAGTACATTAACTTTTAGCTTATCCATGTCTTTCTTCCAAAAGATCTGTTCAGGGGTTAATTGAGTTTGAGGCTTAAACATGTTCAAGGATGTCCAATTTTCCTTAGTGTAATCATGGGGTTTGATCATTATGTTATTCTCTTTACACGCAGGATCATTAAGCTTCTTATTCATTTTCTCCCTAGATGCATCATCTAGTTTTCTTTCTTCCTCAGTGCACTCACTGCAACTAGGTTTCTGTCTAGGTTTAAGAATCTCATTGCCATCATAGATTACATTTTGAGCAGCTTTTGCTATCTTACCATACTCAGGGTTGGATTCCTTTATAATGGGGATAATATGCTTATCGCTGAGAACTCTATGCTTAGTGATCATGTGAGCAATCTTAATGGTATTCCCTTGTACGTACAACTTATTTTCAAGCTTGTTTTTCAAGGTTTTTAGATTAGAAAAATCATTCAAAATTTTTGATTCCTTAGCACTGAATTCTTGCTTAAGCATTTTAACATTTTCTTGAAGTTCTTGTTTTTGCTTAGCAGTTTTAGAAAGCTTTTCTTGTAAAGAGTTTAACTCTTGTTTTAATACTTCTTCTCTAAACTTACTTTTTCTAATAGTTGTACGCATTTGGTCATCCATTTCCTGCTCACGAGTGGTTAACTCAAACTTAGCACGTTGTTCATAAATAGCTACTTGTTCTTTATAGGCATTCAGTTCAGAGATAACAGAATCATCAGGGGCACATGCAGTGTATTCATCAAAAACATAGTCATCATTGACTGCAGAAGATGCATCACTTGGTACAGTCTCACTTTCACTTTGTTTCACATATTGATCATATGGGACAACATTGATATTACCCATATTTTCAATATCTGACTCAAAAGTTTCAGTTGATTGTACTTTGTCATGTATCTTTTGCTCATCAACATCATCGTATAGTTTTAATACCTCTGAGATGATTGATTATTTGGATGGACCAGCTTGCTGTGATGATGAGACCTTTGGAGAGACCATTGGAGAAATGCTAGCCATGAAGATTGTATGTGCTGTAGGTTCATCATCAACGTCAGAGTCGTATGCATCACAGTCTGCAACTTGAAAGGCATTATGATGATTATGACCTATCTCCTGAATTGGCTGCTCATCCACATCTGCATCATATGTCTTGGCATTGCCCTCAGCAAGAAACAACAGCTCCTCTTCATCCAACACAGCTCCATTATCTTGAGCTTGCACAAGTAACATCTTGTCTTTGAAGTACTCTGCATTTTGAGGGCGTTTTGGAGAAGTGCAGTTCCATGCTATGTGTCCATCACCACCACAGTTGTAGCACTTAATTGGCTTTGCTTGTCCTTGATTTCCATTCCTTCTCCTATACTGATTTTCCACATATCCTCCTCCTACTCCACCTCTTCTTTGTTCATATTGTCTTCCTTGAGCTGGTTGCACTGTAACCTTTCCATCTCTTACCAAAGCATGATTGTGTAGATTGCATGCAGTCCTGATTTCATTGTTAGTGTGAAGACGGTTAGTATGTGGAGTGAACGTTAAGTTTTGTTTAACCATAAGAGCCAGTTGATTGATAAAGTGTTCCATGACTGCATTGGCATCAGGTTGTTTGAAACTTGGATCGGGAATGACTTGAGAAGCTTTGGTGGTAATTCCAACATTGGTGTAAAAAACTGTAGACTCATTTGATGAACTTGTTTCTCCCTGGTTGGTTTTGAACTGTTCAAGAATCCTTTTTTCAAACATAGCTTGTCTCTCATTCTGAAGAAGGAATGCATAAAGTTGCTCATAGTTGGTATTCTTCAATCTTTTGGTTAGCTTCACAGATGTGACAAACTTATGCCATTCGGGATTCATGTTGTTCACAAACTTTGAATTCGGCTGAATATTTGGCATGGTCATTTTGATATTCCTCATATCATTCACAAGCTTGTGGAATCTCACGTAATACTCATAGACACTTTCTTCTGGCTTCATCTTAAAGTGTTCAAATTCATCATACAGCTGTGATTCTCTGTCTTCCTTCGTCAATTCAGAACCTGAGAGGAGCATCTTGACATTATCCCAAACAGCCTTGGCTTCAGTGTTGTGATTGATAACCTTGTAGATATCTTTTGGAAGACCCTGAAGTATAATGTTAGAAGCCTTGATGTTAGCATCGAATCTCTTTTTCTCCTTATCATTGAGCTCATCATACTTCTTTGGTCTATCAATTCCATAGATCATTGTTCCATCTGCAGCTGTATCAATTAAGTCTCTTGTAGTCTCAATCTGATAAGGTCCTTCATCAATAGACTTGAGAATGTTGACTCCGTTTTCCTTTCCAAGACAGTACAATCTGATTCATTGTGCCCAAGAGTCGTAGTCAGTTCTGTCAAGCATGGGTGGACGAGTATCTGAACCAGCTGCTTGAACATCCTCCGCAACAGTGGAGATGATTGTAGGTACGTTGGTAGACATGTAAACAGATTACACGGGATTTTATAACTCTATGATTAAACCGGGAAATAGATTCTTTCACGGGATTTTACTAAATCAAGAGAAAACCGTATTACAAACAAAAATCAACCAAGTCGCTACGAATTCTTGAACCAAGTCGCTAATCACCAAGTCGCTAGTGCACCAAGTCGCTACACAGTCAAGTCGCTAAAGAGCAACTCGCTAAGGTCCAAGTCGCTAACACCAAGTATCTAAGCACCAAGTCGCTAGACACAGTCAAGTCGCTAAAGAGCAACTCGCTAAGGTCCAAGTCGCTAAGAATCTTAAGTACAAGTCGCTAACAAAATTGAAAGCAAGTCGCTACCTTCACCAAGTCGCTAGCCGTAGTGTAGAATCCACTAAGTTGTACTATTTGTCGGCGTGTCTCAATAGACAAGTCGCTAGGACCAAGTCGCTACCAAAAAGCACTACAACTCACTACCTTTTTCTGAAGCAAGTCGCTATGATGAAATTCACTACGAGAACCAAGTCGCTACCAAGAAAAACTTCAAAAACACACATTTCAATCCAAAACAAGCTCAACCACAGTGATTCAAGCTTACCAAATCAAAAGCCAAGCACATACAATGATTCTAAACACAAAATTACACCCAAAATTCAAACTTTAACACTAGAAATGAACCAAATGATGCAAAACCACTAAACTTTTTCAAACTCAAAAACTATCTAAAAACCACTAGAAATCCAAGGATATGTAAGAGATGATCAAACCATGGCTCTGATACCATTTGTAACATATTGGATTTCACAAACACATCATAACATTATAAATGGGGCGTATGGTTTAAGAGTTTAGAGTGAGAAAGTGGGATGGGAGCCTTTCTAGAGAGAAATTGAAAGAAAACATAGAAGGTTAGATTAAGAATGAAAGGTCCAACCCTCTACCTTGGGAGGTAGAGGGTATTTATAGTTACAAACTAATACGTCCTCCTGACGGACTGTGGATCAGGCATACAGTAGGTAAAGACCCGTCCTTCCTCCACGGTGTTACACTAAGCTAATAACTAGACTAATAAACAGTAAATAACGATATGTCTACGAGCTAACTTGTGCTAGTCTATAGTTGGGGTGACCGACACTTCACTATGGAATTTCAATTCCTAACAGATATTCTTACCAAATTACTAGGCTGTACATGGGAGGCTAGAGCTGAGTTGATGATCATGGAAAATTATTAAAACTAATGCAGTTTCTTATGGGGCTTGATGACATTTATCAAACCATAAGAAGCAGCCTTTTAATTAGGGAAATCCTTTCTGAAGTCAAGGATACTTTTGTCATTATATCTATAGAACAATCCCACAAAAGGATTCCTTCTTCATATGTGAAATCTGAAAAAACCACAAGTGTCAACTTTTGTGTCTAGGCCTAATGGGAATATAAGAAAATTTTTAATAACAATTGGTCTAGTAACAATATGAATAACAATAGAGGGAATTATGACAGCTTACTTTACAAAAATTTTGGTTTAGTATGGCACAATATTGACAGATGTTTTGAATTAATTGGTTACCCTCCAGGTTTTAAGAAAAATCCTAAATTGAAACCTGCAAATGGTTTTAATAGAAATAAAAATGTTGGGGTCAATAGTGATGTCAAAAATTCTGGTACTTTGTCTTTTACAAATGAACAAGTTTCGAAGCTCATGAATCTTTTGAATGATAAAACAAGTTCCTCTGCACATGTCAATATGACAAGTACTGCATCTTGTGTTAGACCCGTATCCCAGATAGAAATGGGCCCCACCATAGATGAAATCGACCAAGGCGTTTCGTGATTGGCTAGTCAACTCGATAGTCAATCTAATGGTCAACAAGTGTGTATTATGGTTATAGAAGATATGATGCCTAACTTAAGGGACTTATATGGTAAACTGACTAAATAAGTATTAAAGTTAAATGTGGCCAATATAAGAGAAAGAGACTTAGGGTACTAGATGTGCCTATTGGCCAAACTACTCCAACTAACTAGATAAATATTTAGTTGTATGGAGAATTCTAGTCATTTCCACCATTTTCTTATGGTGTTATGTGTGTGTCAGCTTTGAGAAAAAAAAGGACGGAAGGAGATCAACTTGATGGTTTAGGAATGATGGGGATTAAGGTCTCATGCTTGAGAACATCCATAAGCAATCACTCATATACAAGTAAGTAACTCCCTAACATGATTCTAATGAGATTAAGGTTTATAAGTAAGTGGGTATTCATCATATGATCAAGATATGATCATATGATGATCTAGAATGAAATATGGGTAAGCTTATAATGGGTTATGTAAACCCTTATTTATGGTGTTTATCTAATGTGTTATTAGGTTTTGATTTAACTATAAAGAATGACGATAATAGTGATGAGGATGATGATGTTGATGGTGAAATAATGAATGGTAACTTAGCTTGGATTCAAGGCAAGTAACCAAGTTATAATATGTTATGATATTGAATGATCATGTGTTTATGTATATAAGTGTTTAAGCGTTTGGGTATATAGACTTGAGTATGAAGGTGGATTACAAGTTAATTAGGCTCTAGTTAAGATGAGCTCTTGGTTACTTATGGGATTAATCAAGGTATGTAAAAGGGGTTATGATTTGATATGTTGTGTTAGTATCTTTGATGTGATTATGATGTTTGTAAGCAGGTGATGAATGGTTGGTATTATATGTTTGTAAATGATGTAGTTGAATGGTTAATTGACCTAGTTTGATGTATATATATGCACCTGATTATGTCATATATGATAATATGTTATACCCGGTTACTTACTAAGCGTAAATCTTATGGTTTAGTTGTTTAACCAATTTGTAGATTCATTTGTAAAGAAAGGAAAGTGATTGGTAAAGGAGTATGATTGAGCACGGGTTGGAAATATTTGGTTTTGTGTCTAAGCGTAAGTAGAATGCCGAGCTCAATCAAGTTTGATCCCCCAAAGTTATAGAAAATGTGTTTTCGAATGGTCTTTTAAAGTGTCAAGTGTGTATTTGAAATATGTAAACTTGTATATGATTTTGGAACAAAAGTTGTATTGAAAGTTGGTCACAAATGGGTGTTTGGAAAACCCCGTGAAATATGTGTTCACGAGTCATTTAGACCGCGAATGCTTATGAAAATGATATATTATGTTAAGTCATAGATTTCTGTAAAGTTTCGTTAATTTTCGAGTCTCGGAAGTTGGTTTTCTAGAAGTAGAGAAAATGTAGTCTTATGGATTATTTTCTGCAGTAAGCATATGGCCATATGGTATTTTCAGCATATGGTCATATGGTTGCCTCAGAGATTTTGCATAAGAGTATATGACCATATGATATTTTTAGCATATGGTCATATGGTTGCTGTAGAAAGTTTAATAAGGGCATATGGTCAGCATATGTCCATATCAAGTTTTTAGCATATGGCCATATGTTTCTGTCAGAGTATTTATTGGATCTTTCTGATTTTTTATCAATCTTAAAAAAATCATATCTTTCAAACGGTAAGTCGTCACGGGCCACGCCACCCGTCGTTTTGAAGAGAGAAATAGGCTTAAAGTCTAAATGTTTACAGATTTTTATAATTTGTTTAAAAAGTAATAAAGGTTCCTTTATAGTCATGTCCATTTCACGCAAAATTTTTAACTTTTGGTCAAATAAGGCACGGGCATAATAACTTGGTATCAGAGCTTCGGTTTAAGTGAATTAGGTTGTCATTAACTTAGACCACTTTTAATTGCGTGTGCCATAAATGTAACTAGTGTGGATAGCGAATGTCTGAGTTATAAGGTAGACTAGTACTTACGGTTATTTAGAATGTTGATGCTTAGTCATAGATTGTTTGTGTAATGTGATATATGAGCCATAAACTATATGATTTGAATATGAGTATGAATGTTTTAACACTGGTTGGATAAGTGTTAAGTGTTATTGTTTATGCGATATTAAGTCTATGGTAGTTTATTATATATCTAAGTTTAACGTGAATGTGTTTGATATTTGATGCATAGTAGTGTATGAGAGAAGGTAGATGCATTGGAATGCATCTTATGTAAGACTTGATCGATATGCGCGAATAATGTTTATTGAGAAAATATGGTTGACGATAGAAGTTGCTTGAAGCACGAATTAAGTCAATGTAAATTATAATTGACACATTATGTGTGATGACCAAATGGTGGCTAAAAGGTTGATAACCACATTGATATGTGAATAAGTTAAGAAGTATGGTAAGTGTTTGATAAAGTATAGAAGCTTAGAAAGCTTGAGATAAGGTAAGAACGAATAGTGAAGTATGGTTAGATGCTTGAAGCGTGATTTCTTACACGCTTAATTAAAATGAGAAAAGTTAAAGTGTATGGTTAAGATTGTGATGAAATCATGTTACTTATAAAACATGATAAGTAAAATGCGTTAGTAATAAATGTTTAAGCGAGATGAGCAGAAGTAGTGAATGAGATAGATTACGCTAGAATTCATAAGTGATATGAAGTGCACTAGAATGAATTGTAAAACATGAATTAAATCATGCTAATATATTGAAGATATGTATAATGATAAGATGTGAAACTTATGCGCATAAAAGAGTTGACTAGGCCAATGTGATACAATGACATGTAGTGGAATGTGTGAGTCAACTTAGGGTTAACTGATGAATGATAATTAGCATTGTGAAAATGAATATGTAATAAAAAATCGACAAGTATTTTAGAGAATCTTGTCTAAACAAATTTGAATATAGTAGTGAATGTTGATATTGCTAAAGGAAATGAGAATTGGGGAAAGGATAACATGTACTTAACAATGAAAGTACATGAATGATTAAATGAGTAAAGATGTTATGATATAAATAGCTTGGATCTGATGCTCTAGTTATGGCATCCTTCAGGATGGCCTAGCTTGCCTTGTATGGCATGGTTGTTAGCTTGCCTTCATCGGCATGGTTTGCCTACATCCTTGGCATGTGACAAAGTATCCTTCGAGATAGCTTAGCTTGCCTTTTGACATGAGTGATAGCTTACCTTTGTGGCATGAGTTTTAGCTTGCTTATTGGTATTCGCTTGCCTTTGTGGCATGGAATTTAGCTTGCACAAGGGTAAGGTAAAGTGTTTAAGCCCTATGGGGAAAATGCCAACTTGAATTTATGGGTAAAGTTGATGAGATTGGATCCAAGGCTATAAAGAAGAGTAAAGTAAGTATGAATGTTGTGTTCGAAATGCATAAGTAGGATGATTTATAATCTCCTTATTTAAATGGATTGGGACGCCTTTTCATTTAAATAAAGAATCTGTAAATCACTGAACCGTAAATTTATAATTCTTTATTTACATAGATTGGGACGCCTCTTTATGTAAATAATGAATTATAAATGAGTAGGCTTATGTGTATCTGATATGACATGAGTACGGGTAGAGAAATGAGAAAGTAAAAATTTAAAACAAGTTAGATATCATAAGAAATTAGATTAGTATGGATGAATTTATAATGTCATTAAGGTTATGTGTAAACCTTAAGATAGATGCCTAAAATGAATTTGTACCATAAGTTGAAAAGATTAAAAGTTGGAAATAATGTTAAATATGCCTTGTGGCAAGAGATAAATGTGATAAATAAACGTGATAAATGCTAAATAGTATTAGCACCTATATGTGAAAGGTGATGGTATAAGTTAAAGTTTGACTGTATAGAGTCAAATAATTGAATTTTTCCAAGTGACTTATCGTCCTTAACGAAAGTTCCTAGAAAGAAGAAAAGCAAATGAGGTATTATAGTGGTAACATTGATAGAATAATAGAATGGCTATGGTAAAAAGTGAAAGAAATAGTTAATATTTGACTTATGTAAAGTCATGATGGTGCGATTTTCTCAAGTGTCATATAGTCTTTGATAGAAAATTTAGAATAAATGAGTAAGAACGTAGTGTAATAGTAATGAAGTTGACCTAATAATATACTAGTTATAGTAAAATATATCTCGGGTGACATAATGACTTTAGTAAGAACCGTATGGTTATAAAAATTAAGCGAGAAGTAGAATGGATCAAGGATTTTGAATGTATTATAGTGTGCTTAGTGTTGCAAAATCACTTAGATCGTCGCAACGAAATGTTAAATAATTGTAAATGCTAAGTATGGCTGTAAGTTGTGACCAAGTTTTGTTAGTAATAGATGAGAGATTTTGAGGACGAAATCTAAATAAGGGGTAGAATTGCTAGACCCGTATCCCGGATACAAATAGGCCGCACCATAGATGAAATCGACTGATGCTTTTCGTGATTGGTTAGTCAACTCAATAATCAATCTAATGGTCAACAAGTGTGTATTATGGTTATAAAATATATGATGCCTAACTTAAGGGACTTATATGGTAAACTGACTAAATAAGTATTTGTGAAGTCCCAAACCTTGGATCTAGAACACTTAGCTTGTAAATGTGTTAGTTGCCTTGGATGGTTCCAAAACAACAATGAGAAACTTTGTTGTAGATACATACAAGTATGCGGAATCTACTTGAATGTACTTTAGAAGATTAAAGTAAACACAATGTAACACCAACAGCTTCAATATTATTAAGTAATAATACGAGTACTCTCCTAGTACTAGGGTTTACAACCTTGAAGCTGTTCTTAAGACGGCTAGAGAATAGGTATATGCTTAACCTAGCTAGGATCTCCTTTTATACACTAAGGAGATCCCATACAGAGATAACTATGCGTTAAGTATATCATATCTTCTATTGGAATAGAAGATATGCTGTTACAAACCATACACGATATTCCTAACATAGATTAGTACAAACTCTAACACTATCAGTACTAACATTTCCACTATCAATACTAACTAGTTAATACTTACCAAATGATACTATCAGTACTAACTTTACTACTATAAGTATTAACTCCCAAAAGCGAATTTCCCAACAATCCTCCCCTAAACTTGTGATTGGGTTTCAGAATCACAAGTTTCTTCAGTCTTTGAGGATTCTTTCAAACTCACTTTCCTCTGCTAGGTCTTCCTGCTTGTTCAAAGATCTTTGTCAGCAACTCCTTAGCCATGTCAACTGCATTACCCATCCTTAGCCCAGTTGTTAGCATTTGTAGAAGAGTTCCAAGTGCAAGTGGGTAAGTCCTTTCAACCAGCATGTAGATATCAGTCCCATTGCATGTGGTTACCAAGTGCAGTCCACAGGAATCAATTAGTGTCCAGCTAAGAGCTTCATCACCAGGTTGAAACTTACATTGCTCTCCTACTGGATCAGGTTCAAAAATATTTTGCAACTCATAAATTAACTCCATATCTTTATCATTATCTGGATCTTTGTTCTTGAACCTATTTTTGACTAACTCCCAAAACTTGAGTAGATCATCCCTGTCAATAAATGCAAATAAATCTACCAAGTATAAATAGGCACTTGTCCTTCCACCAGCTTTGTGAATTCTCCAATGCCTCTTTCCATCTTCAGTGTAGATATCCCAGTTGATGATTGGATACCTAGTGTTGATGGGCTCTGTGTATAGTGCTTCTTTAGGAACTTCAATAATCATCATCTGATTTAGCTCCTCTTCAGTGAGTCCACCTTCATCTTCAGATGCTTTCAGTCTTTTGGGTGCAGTTGAAGAAGCTCCTTCTTCTGATGGTCTTTTGTAGCTTCCAATTGGCTGTGACCTTTCAACAAAATCATCATTGGACATAGGTCTGAAGTCCAGAGATCTTCTTTGAGTTAAATCAGCCAGTCTTTGAAGAGTGTCCCAAGTTAACTGATTAAGCTGCTTCAATGTTCTTCTGTCTTCGCCTTGATACTTGATGTACTTGCAGAGATACATCTTTTGCTGACTCTTGTTTGGAGGTCTTGAGGCTTTTTTAATCTTTCTTTGCTGTCTGAATTGGCTCTGTCTTCTAGCCAAGATCACACTGATTGGATACCTAGTGTTGATGGTCTCTTTGTATAGTGCTTCTTCAGGAGCTTCAATAATCATCATCTGATTTAGCTCCTCTTTAGTGAGTCCACCTTCATCTTCAGATGCTTTCAGTCTTTTGGGTGCAGTTTAAGAAGCTCCTTCTTCTGATGGTCTTTTGTAGCTTCCAATTGGCTGTGACCTTTCAACAAAATCATCATCTGACATAGGTCTGAACTCCAGAGATCTTCTTTGAGTTAAATCAGCCAGTCTTTGAAGAGTCTCCCAAGGTAACTGATTAAGCTGCTTCAATGTTCTTCTGTCTTCACCTTAATACTTGATGTACTTGCAGAGATACATCTTTTGCTGACTCTTGTTTGGAGGTCTTGAGGCTTTTTCAATCTCTCTTTGCTGTCTGAATTGGCTCTGTCTTCTAGCCAAGATCTCACTGAACAACTGAGCTGCTTCATTAACACTTGTATTCTTATCTTGTTGCAGCTTCTGTTGTACTTCCTGAGTTGCTTCTACTTTGGCTCTCATGTCATCCCATGTTTGCCAGTCTTCATCTAATTTAGCCATCTTTTTCTTTTCTTTCTCTTCAGCCACTTTTTGCAACTCTTGCTCATCCCATTCAGCTACAAGCTTCCTTGCTGCTTCTTCATTCATCCTTTCAATCTCAGCTTTAGAGAGCTTTTTCTTCTTTAGTTCTTCTTCCAGGATGCCCTTGCCTTTATCTTTGGGATCTATCATTGGAGCTGAGGAGGTTGGTGATGGTGGAGCACCTCCTTCAGTGATAGTGACTCCCTTTTCCTTAGGCTTGGTTACTGCTGACTTGGTTTTCTTTCTTAGATACAGAACAGGAAGCTTATTGTAAGTTGGAGAGGTAGGGACTAATTTCTTCAAGCTTTGAAGTCCCAAGACTGCATGTTTCTCTCTATCTTTTTCATCACTGTCTTCATGTGGAGTGGTAGTGATGATGGTGACCTCTGTTGTTATGGCTTGTTGTAGTTCAGCAGCTACTTGGAGGATTGGACTTAGTACTGATTGCAGAACACCAGGAGTACTAACAATAGTGCTATCAGTACTAACTACAACACTAATAGTACTAATTGGAATAGTACTGATAGTGCATGTAGGAGTACTAAGCACTTCTTCTACATGTTTGGTGATTTGAACTTCTTCTTCATCATCAAGAAAAGGACTCTGAAAAGTTTGACCACCTTGCCACTGACCAAATTCTCTTCTCCCTTGAATGTCAGAACTCCTCCCCTGTTTGGAAGAATCCTCTGTGGATTTGCTAGAGACTCTGAACTTGGTCTTTCTTTTAAGAGATGTCGTGACTGGAGATGCTTCTGCAGTTGGTTTGGAAAGTAGCTTGACTTGATGCTCTAGCCTTTTCATCTTAAGGAGCATCCTGGTATGAACTTTTGCAGCAGCTTTCTTGTGTTCATCCAAAGCAATCTCCAGTGTGTTTACTTTTCTGCATAAGAACCCGTACAAATCCGTCATTTCATGAAGTGATAAGCTGCCCTCACCACTTCCAGCTGTGTTACCTGCTGAGATAGGTGGGTCACTGGGCAATTGAGATGCACTCCCAGGCCTAGCCTGAGTAGATACACCCCCCCCCCTTTTAAGTTGTTGCCTGGGTCCACCCTGTGAGGAGTGCTCACTAGGTGTTGGCATGGATTGGGTCTTATTGATGTTTCCACTAGCCTCACCAGCTTCTAAGCCTGGTTGAGTAATGGCAGCCCTCACCATCCTATCCCCTCCAGCACCTGAGATAGGCTCATCTGCTTCAATGATAGGAGGAGAATGGGTCTGAGCTGTCCCACTCTCCTGTTTGGATTGCCTATTTGTTGATGAAAGTGGTTGATCTGGAGAGTTTTCAGGATCTATAGGTGTGTGTTAGGAGCCACCTATGCTTGATGGTCCTTCACCCTCTGCAATAAGCATAGTTGGAAACAAAGGAACTACAACCCCATTATAGCCTACCACAGCCCTTAACATATTTGAAAACACTTTGGCTGTGAGTAGTTTTGAAGGATAAATATTTCTGTGAGGCTGTAGGTTTTGTTTCTCAAGATCCAAAAATATTTGTATAAACCTGGGATACATCAGAAATTTGGTTTTGTTGACTGCATTTTTAGGCATACCCTCAAAAATATAGTTTGAAAAATTGAACACCCTGCCTGTTGCAAGACAGATCAAGGCTGTGGCTATGTTTGTGGGAAAAGCATCCCAGCCAGTCCTTTTGTGACTCAAGCAATGTAGGAGGGTATGAATTAGAAACCTCCATTGTGGGGAAAGCTGACTTTTGTGAAAATTGAAAGTGTCATCAGTCTATACCCCATCAATGAGAGTTGTTCAAAAATTTCAGTGCCTGGCAAAGTGCTAATACGTTCAGCATCCCTAAGATGAAGATGTTCTCTTAGAGATGCTTCAGTAATAATGATTTGTGTGCCATCCACTATACCAATTAACTGTTGTACCCCTTCCTCAGTTGTTGAGGAAATTGCAGTTTGCCGAAATTTCCTGACAGGGGTACATAAGATAGTAGGGTTTAAGAGTAAAGCAAACCTGATGCTGCTTCTGTTTAGAAAAGCTACTATCTCAGTAAATTCATCATGGCCTTCTGGCAATTCCAAGCACGCCACCATGTTATGCTTGTCGACAAAATCAATAGGAGCCATGAATGATTAGAATAAGGGTTAGTAAGGTGGGATTTAATCGCAAAAGCCTTTAGAGAATTGTGGTGAAAGCAATTGGAAAGTTATGCAATATATAGAGATTTGAGGAATTTTAGTTGAACCGCCTTATAAATATTTATGGTAATAAGTAAAGAGAAACCAATTAGGAAACCCTTTTATAAGGAAATAGACGATAACAACTCTACTTGCAAAAGTAATCATTGCATAACAGACTTTTGGAATAAGTACTATCGGCTAGTTCATCAGTACTAACTATACTTATCAGTACTAACTTATAACCATCAGTATTAACTTTACCCATCAGTATTATCTTATAGTTTGGAAATTATAATACTGAAACCCCAATTTTGAAGGGATTAAGTGTGGTGACAGACACTTAATCAAGGTCGGCCTTACATGGCCTCTATTTTGGTGAAAACCAATGGTTTAAGTGCATAGCACTGCTTGTGATGGATAGTCCCATTAAAAGGGCCTTCCTGACAGGGTTTCCAGCTCGTGGCAGGTGTTGCCTCCAACACAAGTGTTGGATTCACGGTTGCTTGTTGTTCTCTAAGCCAAATGCCCTTAGGCTAGTCATACTATGAGCATAAGAAAGAGAACCACATGTGCTATAACATTAAGTCACCAAACCATATCCATACTGCTTGTGTTACGCCTAAAAAGTTAGTCCAAGACCAAGAAAATACAATCCAAGACATTTTCTTGCCAATCCGTATTAACATTACACAATCAGTATTAACAAGATAACAATCAGTACTAATTACCAGTTCATAAAGCTTTACAAAATGGATAGAGATAAGACATATTATGGATGAAGCATCCCAATACTTGTGACCAAGTACTGAAACCTTCCCAAATCAAAAGCTTTTGTTAAAAGATCTGCAACATTAAACTCAGTATCAATTCTATCAACCTGAATGAGTTTCTTTTCATTACAGTCTCTTATAAAATGATGTCTTATCTCTATATGTTTAGTTTTAGAATGAAAAACTGGATTTTTTATAATGCATATAGTACTGTTTTTATCAGTATAAATGACAGTGCCCATGAAATTATACCCATAATCAAGCATCTGATTATGAATCCATAGAACTTGACCACAGCAACTTGCAGCAGCTACATACTCAGCCTCAGTTGTAGAGTTTGCCACAATGCTCTGCTTCTTGCACTGCCATGAAATCAACCTATCACCAAGAAACTGACATCCTCCTGTGGTTGACTTCCTATCAAGACTTGCCCCAGCATAATCACTATCAGAGTAAGCTACCAGATCAAAGGGAGAGTCCTTAGGATACCAAAGGCCTAGTTGAGCATGGCCTTTCAGATATCTAAAGATTCTTTTAACTGCATGCAAGTGAGAAAGCTTTGGAGAGACTTGGAATCTTGCACACGCACACACTGCAAATATAATATATGGTCTGGAGGCAGTCAAATACATCAATGAGCCAATCATTGATCTGTAGAGATGTTGATCAACTTCTTCACCATCAACATCTGGAAGTAATGGCTTATTATGCTCCATAGGAGTGCTTGGAATATTTGTGTTATCATAGCCAAACTTCACCAAAATTTCCTTGACATATTTATCTTGGCTGATAAATATGCCATCTATCTTCTGCTTGACCTGTAGCCCAAGAAAGAAGGTAAGTTCCCCCATAGAACTCATCTGAAACCTATCATGCATCAACTTTTCAAATTCTATGCATAAGTCCTGCTTGGTGGAGCCAAAAATAATGTCATCTACATATATCTGAACCAACAGGATATCATTTTTCACATTCTTGATGAATAGAGTCTAATCAATCTTCCCTCTTCTGAAGCCATTGTCCAAAAGATACTTGGCCAATGTTTCATACCAAGCTCTTAGGGCCAGATGCAGACCATAGAGTGCCTTTTGAACCCTGTATACTTTGTCTGGAAAGTTGGGATCTTCAAAGCCTGGAGGTTGACAGACATAAACCTCCTCCTCAATCTTTCCATAAAGGAAAGCACTCTTCACATCCATCTTGTATATTGTGAAGTCTTTGTATGATGCAAAGGCCAGGAATAATCTAATAGCTTCAATCCTTGCCACTGGAGCAAAGACCTCTTCATAGTCAATCCCTTCCTATTGTGTATACCCTTGAGCCACCAGTCTAGCCTTGTTCCTTATTACCACACCCCTTTCATCCTTCTTGTTTCTGAAAACCCATTTGGTTCCAATAGCTCTCTTTCCATCAGGAAGATCTACAAGAACCCATACATTCTGAAGTTTGAACTAGAGAAGCTCTTCTTGCATTGATTTTAACCGTGCTTCATCTTCAAGAGCTTTGTAGACTTTCTTTGGTTCTGCTTGGGAAACAAAATAGGCAAAGATACATGTCTGTGAGGCACCATGATTTCTTTCTTCATAGATGGCACTAAAAAATCCTGTCTCACTATGCTAAAATTTAGATCTTGTAGTTCTTTCAGCATTGACATCCCCAATGACATTTTCCAAGGGATGATCCTGATTGATTGTCCTGTGTGGTGTAGTAGGAACAGCATAAGATGAAGCTATATTAGTAAAATCAATCTCATCAACTTTACCATTGGGATCAGGAACCTCTGTATTAACTGATGGAATACAATACTGTGAGATTTTGAACTTGCTTGTCCATTCATCTCATGCTCATACACCTTCAAATGGTTGTAGAGATCATCAAAGTCCATAACATCCAAACCAGGTTGTCCTCTGATCGATGGCAAACTCCTTAAGAACTTCAGATTTGCATCTTCAACAGATACCTCTGCCTTGTATAACTCCAGCATACTGAGAAGATTTTGGAATCTGTCATAGGCAGCATCAAGTCCTTCTCTTTCACCAATAGTGAATGTTTCAAACTGTTGCTTCAACAGATTTCTGTGCATCTTTTTGGAAGCACATTACCTCCAAACCTTGTCTTAAGAGCAGCCCATAGTTGTTTAGCATCCTTAGCATCATGAAACTTGAGTAGGTGACCATCAGGTATAGCAGACAATAGGACGTTGAGAGCCTTTTCTTGATTTCTTATTGTTGCTGCTGGTAAGACTGCCTTAGGTGGTTTTGGTTGTCCAGGAATTTCAATAGGGGCTGCAACAACTTCATTACCATTGACAATTACATTCCACAATGCATGGTCTGTAATAGCAATGTACTGTCTCATCTTCATGCTCCATAGGTCATACTCTCCCTTCTTGATAATAGGTATTCTGAGTGAGGTGATGGATGGTGGTGGTGCAGCTTCCGTCGACATCTTTATGGTTTTGTTAAATCGGTTTTTAAGGTTTCTTCTTAATCAGAGTTTCCACACAAGCTCTGATACCACTTGTTGGATCGATGTACTCTAACCAAACTAACTTATATAGCTTGCAAGGGTTTAATAACCTCGGATAAATCCTAAGTTACTAACAATGAAACACTGAACTAACTCTATTAAGTATGCGGAATTTACTTAACAAAGCTAAGAAGAATTAACTTAAGCTTCAATAATTTTATTAATACTCAGAACCTGCTTTTTATACAGATTCTTTAACAACTCTAATACTCTAATATCGTATTCTCTAAAAACGTATTCTCTAATGCCAATCTAGGGATCCTTTTATAGGCTTAAGGATAACCCTAGTCGGTTTACAATTCTATTCCTTGTACGTCAAGTAATTCTAAACTAAACTTAGAACATTCTAAAATTACATTATTATCCTTAACGATTTTGCAAAAAAGTCCTTTAACCATGCAGTACTTTGATGATCGAGCAGTACTTTGACTTTCTTCATTAGCAGTACTTTGACTTCAGTACTTTAACTCTTCAGCACTTTGACTTTCTATATCCCAACAATCCTCCCCTAACTTGAATTCTACTTTCTTGATTTCAAGTTCCTTTGTATATACATCTTTAATGACTTTGTCTTCAAGGAAATATTGTGTCTTTATCTTCAGAGTTTTGTCTTTGTACTCCCTGTGCTTGTATTATCATCATCAAAGTTGTCTTTATATGTAATCCTTTGTAGCAACAATCAGCATGCTCCATCTTTTCAGCAACTCAGCAACATATGACAAATTGTATATCAGTTCATTTAAGTTTCCGTCTATTCTCATCGCTTCCAGGTGTGTAAACTCCTGTGAGAGGTGAATCATTGAAAATTTAATGGATTTTGATGTCTCTTTACCAAAGCCATTAACTCTGGAGTAGCCAAATGTTTAGGTGTGTAAGACCATGGTACATTGATAACCATATGATTTTTAGCAAATCATCAGCTATCAACAGATTTGATTTGTCTTTACCAAAAGCTGTACCCTTTTGGACTAGTTAGTTCTTGCAACCATGGTGAACTAATTACCATATAAATGGTTTTTCCACAGCCTTTACCACAAGCTATTTTCTTGTGGGCTAGCCAACTCTTTACATTTGCTGATATGGTGAGTTGATTACCATACAACTTATTAGCAAGTTGTCAACTATATAACGGATTTGAGATATCTTTACCAGAGCCGTTTGCTTATGGATTAGCCAATCCTTTTGTTAAACATGGTGGATTGATAACCTATTGTTGTAACCATCTCAAAAACCATTTGTTGCTTTTAACTTTTGTTTCAAAATATTTTTCACTTAACAAAAGTTTTCTTTTAAAAACATTTACTGGTTTTGTGCTGCAAGCAGTACTTTGATTAAAGTACTGTTTGTCCAGCAGTACTTTGAATAAAGTACTTATTTTTCAGAAATTTATACAATTAAACATCATACCAGTATTTATGCTTCATCCTCAGCCATAGTTGTCCATCTGATATATAACTCAATAACCATTAGGGCTATTTCAGTTTCTTCTTCAACTTCCATTCCATGATCCATCATCCTTCTCATAAGATCATTAGTCAAAGGATATCTTCTTTTAGCTAACATATGGATCATAGTTCCATCTTCCATTTCCAAGGCATGTACTCCTGATTCTTCAAAGAATCTCCAGCTTGTAATCTCCCAATTTTCTTGATTTAGCCAGATTTCTTCAGTACTTGTTTCCTCAGTTTCAAAGATAGTTGTCAGATCTCCTAACAATACTAATCCAACTCCAGTTAATGGAATATGTTCAAAGTATTCTTGCACTAACTGATATAGTTGAAACAGATCTGCTCTATCTATTATGTACAGTATATCCCATAGCAAATTGAATACTCTAAAACTTTCATCCTCCCTATGAAACATCAGATAGTTTCCATATTTTGACTCTACTACTTCAAATGTAGTTAACTTGGACTTCTTTACTACAACATCTTTGGATTTAGGATTCTCAAAGTCGACAACTCTTATGTAATTTCTCAGTTCATCAACTGTATCTGATCGTAATTCTACCTTCTTTGATGACTGTTCTTCTGCAGTTGTTCTTTTCCTCTTTAAACTTCTTTGTCTATCATCCTCCTTCAACTTGTCATCATCTTTAAAAGAAATAATACTATCAACCTGCTTTTGATAAGCTTCTCTTACCAAGTCATATAGCTATTTCATCTCAAAATGTTTCAGCTTCTGTAATCCAGTATACCCTTGACCCTTTAGATAAGCCATCATGGCATTTCTTTCTTTAGCAATACTTGGTCTTCTTGGTAGAACAGTTTTCTTTACTGGTACTGTAAAACCCTAAATCCGTAAACGTGCTAAATGACCATTGTGCCCTCAGGTTAAATCATTATTAAAATCCGTAAACACGTCCGGCTCGTTAAATATGTTTTACTTTAATTTACATATGTGTAATTACAAATTGATGCAAGATATTAGAACTTATTTTCACTTACAAATTTAGCACATCATAAAATTACATAATGTATTCTCAAGTATTAGACAATTTAAATAAATAAAAGATGGAATATTGAGAATTATGGAAAGTAAATAAATCCTTGTTACCCTCCCCCTATTTCTCGTCCAACCCAACGAAATACCCCCATATACACGTTTTTTTTTCCTAGAAATCCTCCCTAATTCAATCACCATTTAATACCTTCTAAAATTAAAACACAAAAATAAAGAACCAGTATCTTTTTTTTCTTTCCTACGCTCCACTCTTGAGACAAAAAGAAACCCTAATATCCTCTCTACCCAAAAAGGACGGCAACCATGTATTATCCCCATTCCAATTCGAATTCAAAACAAGAAGGGTGTTCCAAGAAGACTCGTGATCGTGTGTGATTGATTCATGGTGGTGATGGTCGTTGTGGTTCGAGAGGGAGGTCTTGGTCGTGGGTTTTGAAGCTGCTCGTGGGGTTTGATGGTGATGTCGTGGGTCTTGAAGCCAAGGAAGGCTTGTCATGGTTTTGGTGAAGCTTGAATCTTGTCTCTTTCATGTACACGCTACTAGGGTAACATAACTATTATCTCGTTCCATATCCTTTCCATTTTCTTTGATGTTGTCATGTGATGAAAACCTAGGGTTCGTTTGATTAATTTATGGGCGTATAAAATGGTTATTGGTGGTTAAAGGGTGTATATAATTTTTGTAAGACTGAAAATATGGAATGGTAAACTTTCTATGATGACATTAAATCAGGTTGTGTAGCTTACATGGGTCATGGGTGCGTTTGGGTAGGTTAAACATGTGCATATATTGGTTTTAATAGACCCTAAAACCGGACAGCATCATATGTCGAATTTGTATGTGTTATAGATCAAATTTTATAAGTTCAATAACCTTGGTTTTTGTGGGAAAAGTTTATTTTATGTCTTATTTAAGTTTTTCAAGTGGTTTGGTCGAATTTGGAGTTGTGTAAGTCGTATTTTTGAATTTTACAAGATCAAGTGTCAAAGCTGAGAAAACGGGTCTGAAATTTGGTTGGATTGTTTGATTTTTCATTTTCAAACCATAAGGAATTGGGAGCTCTCCTTTTACAGGATTGACATTTGTGATATAAATGAATTTCTGGGAGTTTTGGGAATTTTTCCAAGGTGTCTAAATAGGTCCAATAAGTGTAAACTTTTAAGGTGTATTTTCTGATTACTTTCTGGACAGGTCTGGACTTGGGATTTTCCATAGGCCATTTGGCATAGAGATAGAACCCACCAATTTTTGGAGACTCTTTTAAATCATATGGGAACCCCTGGGATTTTACTTGATTTCATTTGAGCTAAGTAAGTATTTTATAAAAATCTCTAAAGTCTGGTCCAAATATGAGTTTAAAAAAATGAAAGATAGGAAAAGGATATCAATAAGTAAAACACTTACACATGCATAAGAAGCTTATAAAATGAGTATATATGTAATTTATGATATCAATTCTTGTAGATACGTTGAAGGAGATACGACGTTGCTTCCCGGTGTAACTTTCTTGTTTGCTTTGATTTCGTTGCTAAGGTACAGATATTCTATCCCTTTTCAGTAGGGATTTCTCCTGACTTTTTCGATCCTTGACTTTGCTTCACTTATGATATTCCTTTGCTATGATTTCCTTATGCTATGATCCTTTTGATATGATTCCGACATAATCCTTTGATATGATTCTGTTCGCTATGATATTCGTTTGTTATGATTCTGAACTTCTGATTATGAACCTTATGATTATGAACCATCTGATATGAACCTTTGACTTATGAACCTTTGATATGAACCTTTGATATGAACCCTTATGATATGATATGATTATGCTTTGACCCGTCAGTTTGATACCCGAGCCAAATATGTGTTCCTAGTCATGAAGGTAACATGACCGTGTCATTGATGCACCAATGGCATGACTCCAGTGTGCACGAGTGATGTTGCACACCGTCCCCATTATGATATGATTATGAGCTCACTATATGTATATGATTTGGCCACTATGTTTCCGGGGGGCGTATGGATGCATCCTAGATATGATATGATATTAGTGGATTTAATATAATATGATATGATTTATATGGTGAATGATGTCGTGTGCAATACGCGTCTTCACATTCCGGGAGCTAGCTACTCCATTTGTTACTGAGGTCTCCCCTCCTACTATATATGGTATTCCGAGGTCACCCCTCCGAATACAATGGTTACTTATGATATGATATGATATGATATGTTCCGGGCTCGTGGTAGATTTCTGACAACCCTTACACCTTTGATATACCTATATTGTACCTTTTGTATTCCCCAACGCACCATATGCTACGTTAATTGTTCATTACTCAGTACCCTTATATGACTCACTCTACTACCAAGATATATATATATTCCATTTCTTTGATTTGTCACACTCTCATTCCGTTATTTCAGACTATCGTTCCATTCACGTACCGGGTTATTATATGCTTATTGAATTTGATTATGCTATTCATGTTTTATGTGACTACTGATTATCCTGCTATGATGTGATTACTATGCGGTTATCCGAGTTACCTATTTTCAAATGATGATATGTGATCTCACTATTATGTGACCCTCTGATTTGTCTGGTGACCATGCTAATGTGTAATCGATAGTTTTGTCGGTTTATTATGTGTGCTTTGTTCGGTTAATCTCGTGGACTATGACTATTCCGTTGTATTCTTATCTGTTTATTGTTGACCTGCCATGTTTACATTCTGCCTATGCTACGGTTTGATTGGGTAAATGGTTCAACTTGTGACGTCTGGTTTGTTAATTTGTTTAGTTGCCCTGCTATGTCTTTAATTCATTCAATTATAATGTTCATGCTATATTCCTACTTGTTACGTGTGACTGCCATATTTTGACTACTGTTAGTACTTCCGTTGTTATGATACTGATGATGTTTTCAACTAAGGTTTTTTGACCTGCATGTTTGCCATGCTCACTTATTAATTAATTGCTTCCGCTTGCTTTTATATTTCTGTTTGACTTGTATGTCTTCTGAGTTCCTGAATTGATTGTATGCTGTATATGTTGTGTGGATATGACGTCTGCTATGCTTGCTTATGTTTCAGTACTTGTATGCCTATTTGTATGTGCTTGTATATATGTCATCGATACCTTTCTTTGCTTCGTTCTCCTTGTTATCTGTTTCGTTTGGATATCTGTATAATTGTGTTCTGCAGGATCTTCATTGATTCATTGTTCTCATTTCGCTGCGACTTTGTTATCCGTTTCCTTTGTTTCATTTTGCATTTCAGATTTTATTTAGTTTTTGTTTTGTTATATCTGTTCACTGGGCTTTTTAAGCTCAGCCGCATTTCTTTCCCGCGGCAGGTTTTAGGTTTGAAGATGGGCTTCGATGGGCTGAGAGTTAGAGTATCTGAGTGGACCAACCCTAGCACCTTATTACTTTGGGACTTATTTTGAACAACTTTTGTTTTGGGATTTTAATTCATTCTGGATATTGTATTTTCTTGTCAGTCAATTGTGTGTATGTTTTGATACTTCATTTTTAAGGTTTCCGTTTGTAAAGATTTCATTTGTATGTTCTGATATGACACCAGAATGTGACACTTCTACACTTGCCGGGTTGGGGTGTTACAGGTATAGTAGGTTCAGGTTCCTTCACTGGTATAGCCACCTCAGCATCATACTCTGCTTGAAACTTCTTAGCAGCCTCTTCATTCTTGGCTACTTCAATTGCTCTAATTTCTGCCAAAGTGAGCTTCTTCTTCTTTGTTTCTACCAGCTTGCCTTTTCCTTTATCTTTTGGATCCAAAGTAGGTTGAGAGGCTTGAGGTTGTGCTTTAGCAACTCCTGGAATACTAAAACCTCTTGGTCTTGATAAGTTGTGCAATATCTCAACTACAGTTTCATCATCACTTGCAGTGTGCACTACTTTGGGTGTAACAGCTTCCTCTTCTTGTAGAATTGTTGAAGGACCAGCTTCTTCATCAAAATTAAGAGTACTTGGTGTAATCAGCTCTTGTCTTTGAGTTCCTTGAAGAGCAGCAGTACCTTGATCAGCATCACCTTGATCATCAGTACTTTGTACACCAGTACTTTGAACTCCAGTTCTTTGAGGCTTAGTACTTTTAGTATTTACTTGTGCTTCATTACCTTGAGGTCCATCTTCTTTATCTGCATGAATCTCAGCATCTTCTTTCCAATTATCTTGCTCCAGATTCCTCCCCAATTTGATAGAAGATTGATGTTGAGCCTTTTTGCCTTTGGAAGGCTTCTTAAAGTGCTTTCTTTTCTTCTTTTCAGCCTTGACCCACAATCTGTGATGTTGGACTAAAGGCCAGACAAACTTCTTTAATCTTCTAAATTTGATCTTTAGCATTACTAGTTGTGCAGCTTGAGCTTCAGTAGTTTTCTTCAATATGACCAATTCCTGTGTCAAAACATAATTGTCCAAAACCAATGCCTTAGGAGGTATAGCATACTCATCTCCTCCAGATGATGGTGGGTTTATATCTGGTTCTGACTCAGCATGTTCAGTAGCATGTGGAGATGGTGTAGGTGAAACTACAGTACCTTCTTGTGCAGCAGTACCTTGTGAAGAAGCAGTATGTTGAGAAGCAGTTCTTGAGTTGTTTCAGTACCTTCTCCTTCTTCACTTGCAGCAGCTTCATCTCTGATTGCTGGAACAATCTCCATCATAGAAGTAGTCAACGGAGTGTTCCTTCCAGAAAACAAATCACTTTTCCTAGCCATGAAATTAAAAATCTTTGCAGGTTGTACCATAACAGGTAATAAACTCGAAGGCTTTGGAACATCATGAAGTTGTTTATTCAAGAAGACTTGAATAAATCTTGGATACATCAACCAGCGTGATCCATGAGAAATGTGAGATAGCATACCATCTAGAATTAGCCATGAAAAATTGAATATACGATTTGTAGCCAATCCCACTATAGCGGATGCTATATTAGATCCAAATTGCTCCCATGAAGTACTCTTAGAACTGATACAATGAAGTAATACATGTACCAAGTACTTCCACTGTTGACTAAACAAGGGTTTCTTGAATGTTGTTTCAGTTAAAGACCCTTCATACCCAATATCTCTCAAAGTATCCCAAAGAAGCTGTTTATCAAAACGGATAGCTCCTTCTTCATCATCAAATAATAGATCTTCTCGAATTGTGGCTTCACTAACTTTGACAATCCTTCCAGCAACCTTAGCCTGTATATATGACTCATCATTCTCCATGTGAGTTCTAGCAGTTGCCCAAAATTGTTGAATCCATGGCTCAATAACATCTGGTTCAACCAAAAGTGCATAACTGATTGGAGATCCAGTGAGAAAATAAATGATGTCATGGAAGGTGACATTAGCTTCAGTTTTATCCAAATTAGCCACCATGTTATGTTTAGAAACTGTATTACGATTCGCCATTGATTGTTTGATTACAAAGAAAGTGGTTGATGAATAGTAATTGTGAAAGAGAGAGAAATATGGAAAAGATTTGTAAGTATAAAGATGAGAGGGAAATTCGGAGAGTAGTTATTTATAGGTGAGATTTAAAAAATCACATCCCATTATAACAAAGTTACCATTATTTGAGTTTTACCCCTCTTTTTTACCGTTGGAATAGTACGTTGATAAGACAAGCAGTGCTTTCCACGTGCGCAGTACTTTCCAAAGCAGTACTTTCATATAACCAAAAAGCAGTACTTTTCCATTTTCTTCTCTACAATAGCAAAAACTCCAAATAGGCATTGGATTGCCTCCCCTCAAGCAATGCATAGGACTGTCTAACAAACTAATCAGTCCTCCCCTTAAACGTAGCTTAGTAATTTATCATTCCAATAGTCACCACCAAGTGATTGAATCTTGAAACATCAAATCCTTTGGTGAGTAAATCAGCTACATTGTCATCTGTGTGAACTTTGAAAACATTAATGAGCCTATGCTCATAACAATCTCTGATAAAGTGATGCCTAATCTGAATGTGCTTGGTCTTGGAATGATAAACTGGATTCTTCACAATGCAAATGGTACTCTCATTATCAATATTGATAGGAGTATTCTTGAAGTTGAACCCATGATCCAAAAGTTGATTCTGCATCCATAAGACTTGGCCACAACAGCTTGCAGCAGCCACATATTCTGCTTTAGTAGATGATGTTGCTGCAATAGTTTGCTTCTTACATTTCCATGAGACTAATCTTCTTCCAAGAGATTGGCATCCTCTAGTGGTTGATCTTCTATCATAGTTATCACCTGCATAATCACTATCTGAAAAAGCTTCCAAGTGAAAAGGTGAATCCTTTGGATACCACAACCCTAACTTAGGTTGTTGTTTCAAATAACTAAAAATCCTCTTCACTCCATTCATATGAGAGACCTTAGGTGAGACTTGATATCTTGCACATAAAAAACGGCAAACATGATATCAGGCCTAGATGCAGTTAAGTACATAAGACAACCAATCATAGATCTGTACAGCTTGACTTCAACAGGTTGACCATCTTCATCCTTGCCCAATGAGTTGATAGACTTGATAGGTGTAGTGACTGGCTTCATAGCATCAAAATTGAACTTCTTAAGAATGTCAGAGACATACTTGTCTTGACTTATGAAAATTCCTTCCTTTGATTGTTTGACTTGTAGCCCCAAAAAGAAAGTCAATTCACCCATAGAACTCATTTGAAATTCATGTTGCATCAGCTGCTCAAACTCTTTCACCAGGGACTGTCTTGTAGCTCCAAAGATGATATCATCTACATAAACTTGAACTAGCATGATATCATTCTTGTCTCTCTTGATAAACAAAGTCTTGTCAATAGCCCCCCTTCTGTAACCATGTTGCAATAAGAAAGAAGAGAGCCTTTCATACCAAGCTCTAGGTGCTTGATGCAGGCCATAAAGAGCCTTAACAACTTTGTAGACTTTTTTTAGATGTGCAGGATCTTCAAAACCAGGAGGCTGTTTAACATAAACCTCCTTTGTAATCTTGCCATAGAGAAAGGCACTCTTAACATCCATTTGATAAACCTGAAATCCCATATATGATGCAAAAGCAAGGAATATTCGAACAGCTTCAATCCTTGCTACAGGAGAAAATACTTCATCATAATCTACTCCTTCTTCTTGTCTGTAGCCTTGTGCTACTAACCTTGCCTTGTTCTTGATGACATTCCCTCTTTCATCTCTCTTGACTCTGAAAACCCATCTTGTACCAATTACTTTCTTTCCATCTGGTAGATCACATAGTACCCAAACTTCTTGAAGTTTGAATTGAAGAAGTTCTTCTTGCATAGCTTCAACACAACTCTCTTTAGTTAATGCTTGAGCTATATTCTTGGGTTCTTCTTCAGAGATAAAGCAAGTGAATAAGCATGTTTGGTGATCCTTATGATTTAGCCTGTTTTGTTTATACACAAAGCTTAGTAATGCATTATGTGGTGTAGAAAAACCTTTAGCTTTTGTTCTTGTAAGCACTCCATGAGTATAAGGTCCAATGATTTGACCAGTAGGAAGATCTTTATGAATTCTTAATGTAGGAGTCTGTGGAACTTCCAGATTATCACCTAAATTTGTGAAATCAGCATCTTCATTGGAATCTGAGAAAATACCTTCATCTTCAAACACATCATCAGTATCTTCTAAGCCAGGCATGTTAGGATCATTTAAATCATCAGAAGTACTGGTATTTGGTACAGCAGTACTTTGATCCAAAGTACTGTGATCTAAAGTACTGTCATCCAAAGTACTGTGAGAGAACTCTACAGTTTTGTTCTTTTTCTTTGCTTCCTCATAAGCTCTTCTTTGATCATCATCATAACATTGTGCTACTACATCTTGAAAAAGCATCCTATTAAGCTCATCTTGAATGGCTTGATTCTCAGCAAACAATGAGGATTTTGGTTCATCAATACTTTTCTCATTTTCAACAGTTATAGGTTCTTTATCAGGAACAGCATCAGGTCTAATATGGACTCCATGAACAATGTACTGTAAATCTTCTTCCTTGTGGACAGCTTGATTTTCTTCTCTAACAGGTACATAATTCATAGAAGGAGTCAAAACCTCAAGATCAAACATCCAATCAGGGCCTTTACCCTTTTGATTTTCTTGATCTTCTAAAAATTCAATATGAATACAATCTTGAACCTTCTTGGTGACTCTATTGTACACTCTGAATCCTTTGCCGTTGGTACAATATCCTAATAGATATCCTTCTTCTTACTTGCCATCAAATTTTCCCAAATTATCAATTGTGTTGAGAATAGTCAGAGGGCATCCAAAAGGTTTCATAAAACGAATGCTGGGTTTGTTTCCCATCAGCAACTCATAAGGTGTCTTCATCTGAGGTTTGGTAACTAATACTCTATTCAACACATAGCAAGCAGTACTTACAGCTTCAGCCCAAAATTGAATAGGCAGTAATGAATCTGCAAGCATTGTTCTGGCTGCTTCAATAAGAGTTATGTTCTTTCTTTCTGCAACACCATTCTGTTTTGGAGTTCTAGCAATACTAAACTCCCTCTTGATTCCTTTCTTAGCACAAAACTCATCCATAAGCTTGTTCTTGAATTCAGTCCCATTATCACATCTAATAACTCTTACTTTGAGTCTCAATTGGTTTTCAAGGGCTATTATAAGATCATGAATAGCATCAAAAGTATCATCATTAAATCCCAAGAAAAAGACCCAACTAAATATACTGCAATCATCTGTCACAACCAGACAGTACTTCTTCTTGTTTAGACTAGCAACAGAAATAAGTCCAAACAAATCCATGTGCAGCAACTCCAAAGGTTCTCTATAGTCCTTTCCTCAAGCTTCTTGCATGAAGCTTTGTGTTGTTTACCCTTCTTGCATGCCAAACATGAATGATCATTCTTGTAAGTCTTAGAAGGTAAACCTCCAACTAAATTTCCTTTGACCAGCTTGTTGATATTCTTGAAATTCACATGTCCTAATCTTCTATGCCACAGATGTGCTTCTTCAAGTGATGCCTTTGCTACTAAACATGTAGCTCTTTCAAAAGAGTGAAGACTCTTCATATCCAGACTGTACACATCATTGGTTCTTGGTACTCGTAGTATTACCAAGTTATCATCAACAAGCTTGAATTTAGGGGAAAGAATGAGACATTCTGTGCCAGTAAATAACACAGGGTGTTTCTTGTCACAGATCTGAGAGACTGAAAAAAGGTTGAACTTGAGCTCCTTTACATATTTAACATTCTCAAAATCTATACGCCCTGCTTTGATGGTTCCTTTTCCAGTGATTCTTCTTCCATTAGGGTCATTCCCAAATGCAACTCTTCCTCCACAATAAGATCTAAAGTCTAACAGAATCTCCTTGTCTCCTGTCATGCTTCCAGAGCACCCACTATCCACAATTAGATGTTCTTTAAGCTCCTCTTCTGGGTTGCCCTGCACAAAGATAAAAGAGTTAGTTAATTTTAGGAACCCAAGCCATTACTGACTTGTGTTCCCCTTGTGGAGTCACATACTTAAATTCTTTAAGTATGTAATTTCCACTGTCTTTAAGCACATGATCAATTATCTTTGGTTGTTCAAAAACTTGTGTTGGTTGTTCAATAAAAGTCTCTTTTGCAACAGAAATCTTATTTTCTTTTTCAACAAAATTCTCTTTTTCAACTTTATTTGCTGAAAGTACTGTTTGTTCCCCATCAGTACTTTCTTTCTCAACCCATTTGGTTTTAACTTTAGGTGTAGAGTCCTTGGATCTAGCTACTCTCTTTGAGTTATAACGCCTTCTAGATTGATAGTAATTAGATCTCCTAGGGTTTCTATTCCAAAAAGTGTTAGGTGAAAACTGAGCAGTACTTTGAGAAGATACTATTTGTGAAACTTTTGACTCATTAGTACCTTGAAAATTATTTGAAGGTACTGGAGGGTTTGAAAAATGTCTTCTCTGGTGAGGGTATCTATAGTCTTTTGAGAAATTACTATGGTTAACCCTATGTGAATGACTCCAAACTGGTCTAGTCTCCCTTGGTTTTTGGTTTGCAGTTATGTTCTTTGGGAATTTGCTTAGGTACTCTGAGTGAAAGTCACAGTGCTTAATCAAATGATCAGGACTGTAACAAACAAAACACAATTTTTGACCCATACTCCTAAAAAATCTTCCTTTAGGTCTATGATTAAAATTGTCCTGTCTTTTTGGTGAATGATGAAAACTGTTTTGACCAAAATTATCCCAAAAAGGTTTAGCAGTATTTTGAAAAGGTTTTCTTAAAGGTACTGCTGTTCTTGTAGCAGTACTTTGAGTTGAAGGTACTGTTTGACTTTTAATATCATCATCCTTAGGTTTTTCTACTATTTCTTTTGAGGTTTCAGAACTAGATTGACCATTAAGCTTTTTCCTAAACTCTAAGTTGTCTATTCCAAAACGAGAAACATCTGTCCTAAGTGGTTGAAAACTACCAGTGGGATGAGGGACTGCATGATAACCTTTGTCTTTCTTAAACTCAGGAGGTGTTTGACTAATTGATTCCTCATTACTAGATGTGTCTACATAGTTAATGAGTTCATCATCACTAGTTGTTATATCCTCAAAATCAAGTTCATCCTTATCACTAGGTGGGTTTTCTTCTGTGCTACTAAAGTCCATACCAAAACCTAATCCAGTTTTAATGTAAGCTCTTCTCTGTTTTTCAACATAACTAACATGAGCAAGGCCAGATTGTCCCCAAGCAGCAAACTTTTCTAGCAATTCATCTCTTTCCTTAGATAGCTTCTCAATTTCAGAAATCTTACATCCTAGCTTCCATTCACTTAATTTTAACTGATAATCATGTTGTTCATACTTTTCTGCCCAAGCCATTTCATTATTTTCATGTGTTATTATTTTGGCTTCCATAGACTCTAAAGTAATTTGATAACCAGCTACCTCAGACCTAGCTCTTCTATAATTATCTCTTTCAGTTACATAATCAGTAAGCACCTTTTGATAAAAATCATGACACTTAGAGCATACCTCAGAGATAGGGGTGAACTTGGTGAAGTAGCTACCATAGCAAGCAGAACAGGTTCATCTTCACTCTCCATGCTCCAATCAAAGCTTCCTAGACCATCTATGGATTCCAAAGCAGCGAATCCAGGTTCCTCATCAAAGGTTGTGCTCCAATCAAATTCTTCCACAGATTCTTCCACTGCTACCATACAATAGGTTACTGGTTCATCATCAAATTCAGCACTCCAGTCAACCTCTGATAGATTTTCTTGAGCAACCAAAGCTTTTGTTTCAGTAATAGGTATTTCCTTTAATTCAAGCTTAGGTTTCTCAGTCATTCTATTTGCCTGGTATTTAGCAAACTTGCATTCCCTTGCAAAGTGTCCAGTCTTTTGACAGTTAAAACATTCAATCTTGGACTTGTCAAAAGTGATACCCTGTTTGGGTTTGAAGTCGATGCCTCTTCCTGTTCTCTTCATGAACTTCTTAATCCTAGCAGTGATCATAGCAACTTGCCATCTGATATCAATTTCTTCAAGAGCATCCTCTTCAATCTGTGACAAATCCTCTTCATAAGTAACAGGTAAAGTGGCTTGTTGAGCAAAGAATGAGCAAACAACTTCATCAGAATGGATGGTGTTTGTTGGTGTGACTTGCTGAGCAAAGGTGGGGGTAGAATAGGCAATAGTACTTTGAGCAGCAGTACTTTGAGTGGGAGAAGCAGTACTTTTAGTGGAAGTACTGCCTCTCTTTTCAGACGACACAAACACAATACTATGAGATTTTGAACTTGCTTGTCCATTCATCTCATGCTCATACACCTTCAAATGGTTGTAGAGATCATCAAAGTCCATAACATCCAACCAGGTTGTCCTCTGATCGATGGCAAACTCCTTAAGAACTTCAGATTTGCATCTTCAACAGATACCTCTGCCTTGTCTAACTCCAGCATACTGAGAAGATTTTGGAATTTGTCATAGGCAGCATCAAGTCCTTCTCTTTCACTAACAGTGAATGTTTCAAACTGTTGCTTCAACAGATTTCTGTGCATCTTTTTGGAAGCATCATTACCTCCAAACCTTGTCTTAAGATCAGCCCATAGTTGTTTAGCATCCTTAGCATCATGAAACTTGAGTAGGTGACCATCAGGTATAGCAGACAATAGGACGTTGAGAGCCTTTTCTTGATTTCTTATTGTTGCTGCTGGTAAGACTGCCTTAGGTGGTTTTGGTTGTCCAGGAATTTCAATAGGGTCTGCAACAACTTCATTACCATTGAAAATTACATTTCACAATGCATGGTCTGTAATTGCAATGTACTGTCTCATCTTCATGCTCCATAGGTCATACTCTCCCTTCTTGATAATAGGTATTCTGAGTGAGGTGATGGATGGTGGTGGTGCAGCTTCGGTCGACATCTTTATGGTTTTGTTAAATCGGTTTTTAAGGTTTCTTCTTAATCATAGTTTCCACACAAGCTCTTATACCACTTGTTGGATCGATGTACTCTAACCAAACTAACTTATATAGCTTGTAAGGGTTTAATAACCTCGGATAAATCCTAAGTTACTAACAATGAAACACTGAACTAACTCTATTAAGTATGCGGAATTTACTTAACAAAGCTAAGAAGAATTAACTTAAACTTCAACAATTTTATTAATACTCAGAACCTGCTTTTTATACAGATTCTTTAACAACTCTAATACTCTAATATCGTATTCTCTAAAAACGTATTCTCTAATGCCAATCTAGGGATCCTTTTATAGGCTTAAGGATAACCCTAGTCGGTTTACAATTCTATTCCTTGTATGTCAAGTAATTCTAAACTAAACTTAGAACATTCTAGAATTACATTATTATCCTTAACAATTTTGAAAAACAGTCCTTTAACCATGCAGTACTTTGATGATCGAGCAGTACTTTGACTTTCTTCATTAGCAGTACTTTGACTTCGGTACTTTAACTCTTCAGCACTTTGACTTTCTATATCCCAACAAGGACCTTGCTTTTCTCCTGCAATCATGTTAGAATCCAAAGAAACAAGCACATAGTTCATAGATTCTGTTAGCATATCAATATCAAAAAGCCATGTTGGTCCTTGTCCCTCTACACTAGGTTTGTCCTCAAGAAACTCTATGTGCAGATTCTCCTCTATCCTTCTGGTTCTAGAATTATAAACCCTAAAGGCTTTGCTATTCAATGACTAGCCAACCAGATATCCACTATCAGATTTTCCATCAAACTTACCTAAGTGATCAATGGTATTGAGAATAGAGACATGACACCCAAAAGGTTTAAGAAAGTCTAGGGTGGGCTTTCTACCTAAAAAAAGCTCATAGGGAGTCTTGCCATGAGGCTTTAGAATCAGTACCCTGATCTGAACATAACAAGCAGTATTAACTGCCTAAGCTCAAAATGTTGTGGGTAACTTGGAATCTGCTAACACATTCCTAGCAGCCTCAATCAATGTCCTATTTCTCCTTTCAGCAACCCCATTTTGCTGAGGAGTTCTAGCTACACTGTATTCTCTTTGAATACTCTTAAGTTGACAGAAATCATTCATCACTTGGTTTTTAAACTCTGTCCCATTATCACACCTAATGATTTTAACTTTCTTATCAGCTAGGTTTTCTACAGCAGTTATGTAATACTTAAGGATTTCACTGGTCTCATCCTTAGTATTCATGAAGAAAACCCAAGTAAATCTTCTAAAATCATCAGTCACAACCAAACAATACTTCTTAAAATTCAGGCTGCTAACATTTGTAGGGCCAAATAAATCCATGTGCAGCATATGGAGTGGTTGGGTGATAGAGTTAAAAACCTTAGGCTTACAAGAGGCTCTATGTTGCTTCCCTTTGAGGCATGCAATATAGGTCTGTTTATTTTCAAATCTTTTTGAAGGTAAACCTCTTACAAGGTTATTTTTAGCTAAAATATTTATTACCTTAAAGTTCACATGACCTAGCCTTCTATGCCATAACATAGATTCATCCAAAGAAGCTGTAGCAACTAAATATGTAAGGTTTTCTTTGGGCACTATGTTTTTCATATAGACACTGTATAGATTGCTTTTCCTAGGAAACTTAAGTAGTACCTCATCATCACTAGGCAACTTAAAGTTAGAAGATAAAACCAAGAAATCAGTATCTGTGAACAGAACAAAATTCTTCTTGTCACACATTTGTGACACACTGAACAAGTTGTATTTGAGTTCTTTCACATAGTACACATCTTCAAAGTCCAAATTACCAGTCTTGATTGTGCCTTTACCAGTAATGTTCCACCAATTCCTCCTCCAAAAGAAACATATCCTCCATTCAAATCAGTGAAATCCGAAAGGTAAGATAGATTTCCAGTCATGTGCCTGGAACACCCACTGTCTGAATAGCCAAGATCATCATTATTGTTGGAATGTCCCTGAACATAAGATAAAGGAAATTAGTTCCTTCTGGGGACCCACGCCATTACTGACTTGGATCTGCCTCGTGCATCAATGTAATCATATTTCTTGAGAGTAACTGATGCACTGTTGGGTTGAGTGGTCTTTCTCACCCAACAAGCTGAGGGCTTAACAGCATTGCCCTTGTTTCCCTTTGCAGCATTCACTTTAGAACCAGTAGATTTCATTTTAGGCTTAAAAGTATTAACTTTTGGCCTATCATTATTAAGTCTTGGCTCATAAGTATTAACCTTTTTCTTGTAAAATTCGATTTGTTCATCATAAGAGTTAAAGGTTTGTGCTAATTTAAAGGACCATGGTGAAGTAGATGATGATTTTGAAAAGTTTCTTTTGGGTCTTTCACCAAATACTATGGGTTGTGGTCTAGCAGTATTAACTGACCACGGTGGTTAGCCTAGCACCGGAAAAAGGGTAGGCGACATTGTGAAGGATTCTCCGCCATAAGGAGATTGGTGTAGTGTTTACGAACTCTCGAGTAGGTGACTCAGGGAGTGGAGTAGGGCAAGGAAGGTGTCCTTGTAGCCGAACCACTATAAATACTCGTATTGTGGTTTTGTGCTTCGTGCTTCTTACTCTTATCTTTCATTACATACCTTTATATGTTTGTTTATCAAAATCCAACACACACATCCAAATAGATTGACATAAGTCGATCTAAATAGTTTAAAAGGAAGTTTTAATTGGAAAAACTATTCAACCCCCCCCCCCCTTTCTAGTTTTTCACAATTGGTACCAGAGCTTCGTTACCAAGTTTCTTGAAGTATATTGTACTTTAAAAACATGATACGATCCTTGGTGAATTGAAAACTACAAAGAAGGTCTTTTATAAAATCAAACACCATGTCTTTTTAAACTTTTGTTTGGATGTTGATAACAACATTTTTTTAATTTACTTTTTATTTAAATGCACTAATCTTCTTCGTCATGTTGATTAGTCAAAGCTCATATCTACCAAGCCATAGGAATTGCTTAGTAACAAGAATACCTTCCCTAAGAAGGTATCTTAAGCACAAAGGAGCTGGAATTGTCTTCTGACATTTGTTGTGTCATTTGTAAAGACATTCCTAAGTGCATTCGAGGTATGACTTTCCACTTATCTCTAAATG
Source organism: Chrysanthemum seticuspe (assembly GCA_019973895.1). Lineage (NCBI taxonomy): Eukaryota > Viridiplantae > Streptophyta > Magnoliopsida > Asterales > Asteraceae > Chrysanthemum > Chrysanthemum seticuspe. The sequence goes on along the minus strand of BPTQ01000009.1, from coordinate 75,508,992 downwards.
ACATTATCTTGATAAATAAGTATGCTTACTAAGGTATTTATTTGATTAATTTTTGTGCATATACATGCTTTACATGTAGCTTCATTAGGAAGCTTTTTCTCACATACGTGTCACTCTTTCGTCTAAAAATAATGGTTTATAAAACTTGTGTTCTGTTTTACTTAATACAAAAAACATATCTTTCTAATAATAAAACAAAACATAAATATCAAAAATTCCTCTTTTCCCATAAATACTCCCACCTTCGACCACTCTATCAAACCCCCACTTTTTCAAATCTTCCAATTTCAAAAATTTCCTCTCATTCAAAACTTCATCTTCCTCTCCATTTCATCCCAACCGAAACCAAGAAGGATCGTCTTCAACATGGTTTACATCGCCTTCGTGCTCATCGTCTTAACACTCATCGCACTTGTGTTCCCTATGATGAAGTTCACATACGGAGACATTTACTTTTTGTTGTTAATCTACATTGGGGTTATATACCCAATCCTTTGTATCATTCTTAGTATTGAAATGAAATATTACTAATAGTCTAGTTATCTAGGTTATTATTATCATAATGTGTTTATCATTTCTCTTTGTTTTATTTCATTCTCTCGTGATACATTAGAAGTCATGTATAAATGTTAAACGAAAACGTAGGCTAAAACACATATCTTGATATAAAACTATGAGATATAAAAACCTATGCTTTTCATCATAAAATTTGTTTCTGTAACTACAGATCTACGGATCCCGGAAGATATACTAGCCGGATCCCTTTTGTAAAGGAACCGTGGGATCCGTCCTACTGGAGAACAGTTTTTCATGCAAATTAAAAACCATTTTTCCTCTAAAAGTAATACTCCACTAGAATGTCAAAACCATAAGTGAGTTAAGTATCATTGTTGTTAAAAAACCATTGTTAATAAAAATCTAGTAAAAACGTTAGATAATCATTGGTTGACCACAAACATCACTTTCTATTTAACTCATCATTTCTATAGGTTCAACTATGACGCATGAATATGAGTTTGATTTTTCACTCACTAGTGTCTACACTCCAAACATCTCCTTTGAGCCCAACACACCTGGCAATCATGTCCGTGGGTTCAATAATCTCGAAAACCGTCACTTCCACGAAGGACGTATTGTAGACACCTCTCTACAATTCGAAGAAGGTATCAATACCTCCTTTCGAGCCATAGGACTAGAATGTCTTCTTGAAATCAACGAGAAGATATGTCCAAGGTTCATAATGGAATTCTTCCGTCAAGTTGAACTCGTTCGTAACGAGGATCGCTCTCTATCTCTTTGGTTTTATATCAAAAACCAAAAGTTTACTTTAACCCTTGGGCATTTTGCTCACATCCTCCGAATTCTAAATCATGGACAATGTGCCTTCATCGAAGATTGGTCTATTGATTCTTTCTTCAACTTTCGTGAAGAAAATAGTCTATATTGTTCACACATACCCTCCCCGGAAGATTTACATCGCATAATATGCAAACCTCGACCATATTACTCCGATCCAAACATTATCTTCACACGGGATATCCGAGAAGAGTACAAGCCCCTTGCACTCATCCTACGTGAAAATTTTTGGAGTCTTATGGGAAATCGAGAAATCCTTCCCGCTTGTTGTGCTCACATAATGTATTGTTTGCTAACAAAACAACCATACAATCTCGCCTACTTCTTCGCAAGGCGAATTGTAAATCTTCAAAGCTCCAAGAATAAACTCATCCCTTATGGAATGTTCTTGACGCGCCTCTATCATAACGTTATGCACTTTCATCCTCAATTTCAAAGTTCGTTGTACGTACTTGTGAACAAGATGATGGAACCGCTAAACATATCTCTCATGAAGACTTTCTTCATTATTGATTCCACCGACACTCATCAACCACATGATGATCCTTCTAGCGAAAACGCTCAAGGAACTTAGTAGTCTTTCAAATAGGATCAATCCTTTTGTACTCGTGCTTTATCAATGTAATCCAATTTCTCTCATGAAATAAAATATCTTACATTTGATATCTTAGTGTTAGAACCCCTTTAAACTAACCTTGGAATATAATACATTGTCAAGATCATTGCATACCTTTAGTAAAGGTTCTGCTTAGCAAATGGACGGATCCCAAAGTTTGTACTAGACGGATCCCTACATTTAGGGAACCGTGGGATCCGGCAAACAGAAAATGCAATTGCAAGCATTGTATTTCAAACATATCCTTAGAAAACCTCACACTAAGCTAAACATAGTGTCTTAAGGCAAATTAAGCCCTTATCAAGTTAAGTAGATCCTTTCTACTCACACATAACTCACCTAGATCACACTCAAAGACGTTTGTAGATCTATCGTTTCATTTTAATCCATTACTCTTTCACTCTCAAACTCACACATCATTTTTCACATGATCCCTCATATCTAAACGTTAGAAACCTCTTATAGCAAAATTGATCATAATCATCCTTACGACAAAATTGGTCAAAATTGATCAAATCCTAGTTTTTCCATCTTAAGCCTCTAGGATATTTTCCAAAGGATTAATCTAAGTCACTATCTGATCTCTAGGATCATTTAGCTTCACTTGACACTCTCAAAATATTTAGTGTCATCCTTGTTCATTCATTGGTACTCATGAAAGTTCCAATTTCTTCCATAAAAGGCAATCATTAGCTACATCACTCATTACCTTCAAGTACTCAAGCACCCCTTCATTTAAAACACTTAGGAGAACTGAAACACTCAAGATGGTATAGATCTTAGACATTAGAAACATCATTTTTATTCTTTCATAGCTGCTGAGAGCCGGATCCCTAGGATTAGCCTAGACGGATCCCTCTGAGGAAGGAACCGTGGGATCCGGATGACAGATTATGTCAAACCTTGCTAAAACAATCATTTCAACTCATCTTTCTAACTCAAACACTCCATATCATCTTAAATGAGTTCCTAGATCAGTACAAACTCTGAAGTTGACTCTTGTGCATGTTAATCATCACATTCCAATGAATTTTAGTGGCTTAAGGCTTAAATGCACTTGCCAAATCTCTTGCTTTATAAACCACATTGTTAGGACTTTCATAGTCATCACCTTCATCCTAACTTTCAGCACTTAAGAAACCCTTACAAACTTCTTGAAATCATCTCATCATGAGGAAAACTCCAAGTAGTAACTTATCCACCAAAGAACCACCCAAGAAAATTGCTCGTGTTGTACACAAAATTTCTTCAACCGAATCATCTTCGGTCAAGACAACAAATGGAAGGATCTCTTCTCAACCAATCAAACAATTTCCTAAAAGTATAGTACCCACAAAACTACCTATGTCAAACACCACCATACCTCCTAGGCCAAACAATATCATCTCCATTAAACCATCACCATTGGTTCCTAGAGCTATCTATTTTACATCTCCACTATCATCACCACACCTCTATAATTTAGAGGATTTGCCTCCTAGGCCGTCTCATCCTCCTCCGCCGACACCATTCCCCTCATTAGGAGGAATAATGGTACAAAATCAAGGTGTTGAGTCAACACTAGCTCTTTCCTTTTCGCCGTTTCCATCATATAATCCCATTTAGATTATGAGAAATCATCAAAGTCAACCACCCAACCATATGGAAGTTGACACTTCTCTACCACCACCATCATTCTTGGTCGAGCCATTCTCAAATGCGCCTCCACCAATCCCTCCGTCTTTTGAAGCTCCACAAGCCGCTTCACTTGATCCTTCACATCAAGCCATTTCATTTCTTCCACCGCCACTACCTAGCCATGACAAAGATTGTTATCATTGTCAACATGTTGAAAGTTTGATACATGAAGTACGAGAAGACCAACGTTTCATGTTCTATCATCTCCTCGAACGTTTCGACGAGATTAAACCTAAACAAAACTTGAGCTAGAAGATTTTAGTGGTGTCCTAGCATCAAGCGATAGTTGGTCTAGAAATTTCTAGTCATGTATTTTTTTATTTTCTTAGTTTTTAGAGTCATGTACATCATAACTCTAGTTTTATTAAATGAAATTACATGCTACTTGCTATATTTTTCTGAGTATATGATTACGTTGTATTCATATCTCACTTCTGTGATAACATTATTTGTTATACCACCATTTGCTGAATTTATTCATCAGCCAGACGGATCCCTCTAATTTGCCTAGATGGATCCCTACTAGGAGGGAACCGTAGGATCCGTGATACAATAAACTATTCTTTCTACTAACTTGGACCACATTTGCAGGAAATTGTGAATTATATTTGCTTTCTAACCTTTGTTTTGTAGTTATTCAATCTACACTTGAAGACTTTGACACTAAAGCTACGGGAGCTTTGTGTCAAAGCAATACATTGCAAATTACTTGCAATATTAGAATTACATTTCTTGACATCCCCTTGCAAAATTGCAATCATCAAGGGGGAGCACATACGTCACTTAGACGAAATCTTTTGCAAACTTAGTTGCAAACAAACTAGCTTAGTATTACTTTTTTGACGCCCTTACATAGGGATGGACTCGTCAAGGGGGAGTAAAGACGAGATCCTTTCCCGTTACTTGCTCTCTATTTCTTTTTATTTCTTTCACATGTTTTTTTTTCCTAAAACAATGTGTTAGTTTCCTTTCGAAGCTCTTTTTGTTTCGACAAAAAGGGGGAGAAGAAAGTAAAAACTACAAATTCAAACTTTTACGAATTTTAGCTTTTCCTTAAAATAATTTTATGTTTTGTCATCAACAAAAAGGGGGAGATTGTTAATACAAATAAGCCATAAAAACGTTTATTTATATTTTACGATCTTCTAATGTTTTGTCGATAACAAACGTAAAATCATTTTAACGAAACAAATAAAATACGTAAATAGTTTGAACTAATAGTTTCTAACATATTCACATTTTCACATAAAACACTAAAACAAATATAAGTAATTTTATGATTTAATACTACATACGTACAACAACTAGTGTTTACATATTTGAGTAAAATATACACATAACTAGTATGTAGTATATTGGGTAATATAAATGGGTAAAAACTTAAGTATCATAACCCATTGGGCAAATACATTGAATGTAGTTGGGTACAACCCAAAGCCCACCCATGGAGCTTGACCCATAACCCATTGCATGACATCATGCTTATATCATATATGGATAATATCCATAACCCATGGTTTTGACCCATACCCATGTGACTAGGTGCATTGCACTCAAGAGATACATTGTATCTAGCTAAAGACCCATAGATGAACCCATGACCCATAACCAAAATACCCATGGGTAAAGAGGAGCGTCCCACGGATCCCTAGCTTTACGCTAGACGGATCCCTTGTGGAAGGGATCCGTGGGATCCGGGGAACAGTAGAATTTTTCCTCTATAAATAGTGAGCCATTTCTTCATTGTTTCTCACCCCTTTCTAACTTACTTTCCCCTAGAGTTAAAAACTCTCTAACCTCATATCCAAGAGATCTATGTTTGTAGTTTTGTTTTTGTGTGATCTTCTAGGTTCCACTTAAAGGCAAGATCACCACCTTTGAATTCGAGCAAGCTCAAGTTCATGAGTTGCCATGCTTCCTCATCATCAAGACTACTGAAGTATTCTTGTTGATGATTGTTTTTCTTTTCCTAAGAAGTGTTGAAGACATTTGTGAAAGGTGTCTCAAGTGTCAAGACGAAGATATTAGTGAAAGGTATCTATCGTCCATATCATAAGCACTTGTGGTAGGTGCTTAGAAGTCAAGACTAGAAGCATTATTGAAGGGTGCTTAGAAGTCAAGACACAAGATATTAGTGAAGGGTGTCTTGAAGATCTAGTTAAAGGCATTAGTGAAAGGTGCCTTAGATGTACATTCGATATGGTGTGTTTCGATGTACAAGATAGATTAGTACTAGATCCAAGGATATTGATATCCTTGATGATGTTGTAAAGGAGTTGATCTCCTTTGGGATTAGTCGTTGGTGTAGTGTTGGGTAGTAGTTCCTCCATTGCAATGGAACTAGGTGCTTAGCCTAGTACCTAATAAAGGGTAGGCGACGTTGTGTAGGTGTGGTTCACCTTGGTGTGAAAGAACTAGGTACTTAGCCTAGTACCTTATAAAGGGTAGGCGACGTTGTGTAGGTGTGGTTCACCTTGGAGTGAAAGAACCCCGTGGTTAGCCTAGCACCGGAAAAAGGGTAGGCGACGTTGTGAAGGCTTCTCCGCCATAAGGAGATTGGTGTAGTGTTTACGAACTCTCGAGTAGGTGACTCGGGGAGTGGAGTAGGGCAAGGAATGTGTCCTTGTAGCCGAACCACTATAAATACTCGCGTTGTGGTTTTGTGCTTCTTACTCTTATCTTTCATTACATACCTTTATATGTTTGTTTATCAGCATCCAACACACACATCCAAATAGATTGATGATAACGCTACACGCGTCGTTCGGGGTCAAAGGAACTTCCTTTTCGTCGAGCAAGTTTTTCAACACCCTAGGCAGTGAACCTAATCGTTGTAGTGTAGTATTAGGGTAAGCCACGGGAATTGATATCGTTCTCTAGGGGAATAGGAATGCTAGTGAGAAGTTACTACGCTAAAGTTGGGGTTGAGGAAGATTATTTTTTTATGTTTTTTAGAAAATGGAAATTACGAATCTCGGGGTATTGGATTTGGGGGTTTGGTATTTCTACCGATTACTTCTACTTATCTAATTATCTAATCTAAGGTGTATGTAGTCTATGTCTAATTATTGTGTGCTCGTATGATGATTTAAAGACGTGTTTACTTAGGTTTTATTACTCCTTAATTATCTCCTATTGATGGTTGAATTGCCACGTCCTTATTCTTAATCGTGTTGTGTGTCTAAGGTCGTAGGGTATGCGTTTATCCCTAACTCTTTGAAACTACCAAAGGTTATCGCCTAAAAAATCTCTAGGATTTATAAACTTAACGCTAAGGTACTCTTCGGATGGTTTAGCCTACAATGACTTTAGGTACTATAAGCTAAGGTTCAACAAAGAGTAATCAAGCATTAACTACACAACGGATGACCTATCGCAATACTAGATCATTAACAATTATGATAAGAGACAACCAATCAATATTCAATAATTAAGTTTCATATTTCCTAAGCAAACACACAAGTAAATCAGCCAGACATGGGAAATATGCAAGCATACACACAAGTAATTGAAGACATAATTGAATTAATGAAGTAAAACACTTATCTTGATGTAAGATAGGGTATGGAACCCTAAAATACTGTACAAGACAGCCTTGGTTCGGTTTAGGTTTTTACTCCAAAAGACTACACACTGAAAACTAAAAAATTCGGATTCTATATATAAGATTACACATGCGACGGCGTCACCCTTTGATTTGTGACGTCGTTGGGTCGCCGTCATTAGGGTTTCGTCTTGGCCACGTTAGTATTGCGACGGCGTCACCTTATGCTTGTGACGTCGTCCCCTTCAGTCTCTGACATCGTCTGGATCAAATCTAGGCCATCTGAGTTGCGACGCCCTACTCTTTTAAAACCTGAAGCCGTCACTTGTAAATGAGCAATTTGGCTTCTGAGCCGTCACAAAAGTTGTCCGACGGCATCACTATTTTGTGCCCGATGCCGTCCCCTTCAGTTCCAGCAGCCTGAGTGTCTCGATTCTTGACTTTGGGCATTTTCTTCGTATATTCGCGCCTTTTCGTCCGAATAAGTGTCATTCCAGCATTTTGCCTTCAAGATACCTAAAAAGTGAAAAGGAACGATATTAAGTAATAACGGATACAAAAGTGATCAAATAAGGGCTTAAACGACCCCTCAAAAAGGTATAATTTAAAACCTTATCAAATATCCCTACACTTGGTATTTGCTTGTCCTCAAGCAAATGTGCTTTTAGCCAATTAATTTATAAGTTAGGGGTCATGAAGCATTGGTTTAGAACAATCCACAACACATATAAGCCTCGCAAAAGTCGTAACAAGCACGGAAATTATATACTAGCACCTCACATGGGGTGTTTGGATACTCACATCTCTCGGGTGTATATGAAATATAACAAGTTGGAAATGGAAGATAAACACTCATTAACCGGTCCTAGTGCATAGATTACCATAGGCTTGAGACTAGATCAAACCTCCATCGCTTTGGCGTAAGCATCTTGGAAAGACTATCCAAGAGTTCTTTTAAAGGGTTGTAATGTTAGGCTTACGGTAGGGAAACAAAGGGTTTGGTGTGATAGGCTATTTAGTGGTGTCAAGTCAAGACTCGACAAGCATGCGAAGAATGGTGTTGCTAAGCATGCGAAGAATGGTGTTGCTAAGCCAATACTCGACACTCTAGACTCTAGATAACTGAAACAAACAAACATAAATTAAAGATAGATGTAGGATGGTAGCCCGTATATTATTTTTTTTTCCAACACTCTATTTTTTTCTTTTTCTATTTTTTTTTGATTTTTTTTTCATACACTTTTACTCTACCATCCTCTACGATAACATCAACATGATAGGGATTTATAGGCACATCCCTACACTTGAGTTTTTATTACTCTAACACTAATATGACCCGAATTGAAAAGATCAAAACACTTGGAGTACATTATTACGCAAATAAAGGGAATTTGAATTTAACGTTCCCTTCCCGTCATTTCATAAAATTTAACTTTTCCCATGAGTCCCAATCGTCCCAAAACTGTGTACAAAGGATATGACTCGACTTAGCAACTTATGCAAGCAACTAGATAATTGAACTAAGGGTTTAGTGTGATAACAATAATGCACTAAAAGTGAGTGCATACAAGGTAGGCTAAGGCGATTTGGGTGTACATTTGGGGGTGGGGTGTAAACAATGCTCTTCATTGATATTCCGGAAAACCAAAACATCACGAGAACCGCGAAAAGGATAGGCTCTGAGGGGTTAACTAGGGGTATCGTGTACTAAAGATGAGTACAACACAAAGGTGTGGGGGAATTACTCAACCGATGTGGAAGAAGTAATTATATTACGGGTATCAAACAAGGGTAATCCTAATGCCTCTTATCATTTAGTTGTTCCTAACTACACAAGTGTAGTCTTACTAGCGATCTCGGAATGCATCACAAAACAAGTTCTAGAATCTATTATACTACTGGTTCACACTCTAAGCATTAAAGATGAATGCTTTAATTCCTACTAATCTAAGGGCGATCCTCACATTTTGGGTAGAATTTAAGTGGTAAAGGGTTTTTGTGCTAGTCATGCAACTTCCTATACATGAGACGCTTTATTAAGACTAATGGCCCACTCCTATATGTCATGAAAAATTGAAAATTTGGTGCCAAAATTACCCTAACCGACATTTTCTCATGGTTTATTACACAAATGCAATTGGACAAAGCAAATAATCAAGGATAAGCATAGTTTCAAAGTTCTCGTTTTATTTTCCCTCCCTACACTTAAACTGAACATTGTCCCCAATGTTCCCCGAAAGTATCAAAGTTATGATAATGGAAGGTAATAAAAAACGAAAGAAACTAATACTCTCCTGATTAGCTCGGTAGGATCCGTGTAAAGTGGTGGTTATATCTTTCTTCAAGAAGAACGTTTGCATGAAAAGCTCCTTCTCATCTTATGTATCTTCTTCTTGGTAAATTAAACCTGCACACTTGAAGAAAACAAGTGAAACCTTCGCTTAAAATCGGCGGTAATAATATATATAGGACTCTACTAAACTAGGATATAATGCTTGTGGAATGGATGTTTAGAGAATTTCTGGAAAATTAAGACCTGGAAAATTCCAAAAATTTATAAGTAGCTCAAAAAATGAGAAAAAGTAATCAGTTGTTTCTGCTCATTCCTGACGCCGTCAGGTTGCGATCCTGACGCCGTCAGGTTATCCTGACAAAAATTGGTTTGCGATTTTCTGAAAAAAATTCTGGAAAATTTACATCTTTAGAATCTGGAAAAATTTCCTGCAAAACATCCATTATGACTCGATACAAGCATTTGACTCGAACAAACACACATGTATATCTTTTAATTAATTGAAATTCTCATGTTTACGTTTCTTTTGAAAACATGTGTAATCCTCCTTACACTTATCCCTTATGTAAAATACCTTTATATGTAATTAAGACGAGGTTAAAGACAAAATAAAGCATTTTTACAAATTTAAACATGAGAATAAACAGTCAATAAAAGATATATGACACAAACAAGTAAACAAACCACACAAGTAATAGATAAACGCACCACATGCAAATATACATACACATCAAATTATTCAAAGTTCACCACAAAGTCAAGATAGCCTAGATTATTACATGCCCAAATAAAATAGTCTCAACAACCAACCATACTAATCCATAAGCAATCCATAAGTAAATACATGAGTCACTGGGGAGGGGGTCCAGAACGGTAGTCATAACCAGGAGGGAGGTGGCCCAAGTATCCATAAGGCGGGTAATCCTCCTCTCGCCCCGAAAATGGATCGATCTGCAGGTGTGGGTCGAGCTGATCACGCATGGACAGATGTTGCATCTGTCTGACTGTATGATCATATGTCCAGCTAGCCTTCTGGTCCTGCTGCGTCATCCACGTGTCCATACGGTCCATCCACGCTCCCTGGTGGGCCTCCCAATCTCCACTGGACATGTGTCGGTAGGCTTCAGCGGAGCCTCCTGCTCCATCCCCCTGCTGGTATGCTGGCATCTGCGGCTCGTCATCATCTTCCTAATCACCAACCTGAATACCGGGCTGAGCACGGAACCATGCAAAGCCCTTACCATAATCCATGATGACATCATAGCTTTTAGGGACTTAGCTTTGACGACCCTTGGTGCTGCCACCACATTAAGGTATGCGGGTGCCTCCCCTGCCAAAATGCCAAAGGACTGGGCAAACCGGGTGATAAACATGCCTCCATACACCTTATCCTCAAACCTCATCCCACTAGCAGTCCTCAAGTAATCGGCCAACCAGAACGGGATGTTACAGTGCACACCCTCGGCCAACATGCAGTAGAGATAGAATAGATCTGGTAAAGTGACACGATGATTCGTGCTCTGGTGCCCTGTGATAGAGAAAGTGAGGCAACGGTGCACGAGCCTAACCCGTGGGTCCCGGATCTGAGATGCGAGAGTACTCCCAGTAATGTACTCCCCGTTAGCTATTGTGTTCCAGAACTGAATACCCAGCATGTCGTCCCTATGGGTAATCCCAGCTGCCAATCTAGCCCTAAAAACATCGCTCTCAGCATTCCCAGCAGCATACAATCCCAATCTCCATCCAAACTCAAGTACCGACATAGCCCTCCACTCTCCACCTAACCTAAATCGGATCCCCTGAAACTCATTGTTATCCCGACATGAATTACTATCCATCATATAAGATGCGTGAAATTCACGCACCAACTCGCCATACACGGGCTCACGCATCCTAAAAATCCTTTCCCACTGGGGGTCAGTGAACTTGTCTCTCCTAAAACTGTTCGAGAACTCCCTAGCCAGATCATGCTCCTCAAGGAATCCCCAGTCCACAACAGCCCCTGAGTCAATAGTCTGATGAAGCAAATCATTGTAACGGGTTTGGCACCCTTCCTCAACAAATACTCCCCACCCAGCAATCGTGTCAGCAATGTTTTCCTGGGCACTAGAAGATTGTCCCCTAGTTCTTTTCGTTCTTCTGCTCATCTGAAACAGAAAATCAAATAGATAGGGAACAAATGAGTAACATTCATGACGCTAAGGACGACGTCTGAAGGTTCTAACGGTGTCGCCCCGACCAAATTTCAAATCCGACATTTTCGAGGGAAAAATCCAGGTTTTTAACCATAACCCTTGACCCAAACACCCTTGTTGCAGCAACAATGGGATATCGGCTAGGTGGTTTTAGTTCCTAAGCCATCAAGGCTTCTCGCAAAGTTAACCCCATATGATAATACTACCATTCGCCTAATCTTAAGCCTAATTAACAAGATTCATGGGCGACATTTAGCATAAATTAAACCAATTGGGGGTTTTCGGATGAAAAAGGGAAAATCAAAATTGAGCATGAAATCGAGCAATTGACTAGACAAAATCAATGTATACTACTTACCTTGTGGATATTGACGTTGCAAAATGATGAATTTGAGGTGGGGAAAACGTGGTGGTGTGGCGTGGGGCGGATAAAAAATGTGTAGGGTAAAGAATGAAAGGGATGGGTGATGTATTTATCCGTCTGATCTGGCTTAGTGACGGCGTCACTCTTTATATGTGACGGCGTCACGCCCAAATTTTTGCAAAAGAAAATGGTTTTGTTAATCCGCCCGAATCAAAAATCTGATTACTATTTTTGACAAAGATTTTGGTTTTTATTTTAAGATCAATTTTGTCAATCCACCAATAATTTCTAAACAACGGTAAGTAATGCATATGTCAAATTGTCTTTCAATTGTGATCCTAGAAACTCCGAAGTAGTGAGGGTTCTTTGACCGCTTGTACCCTAAAACTGTTCGAGGCGTTTTATTTCCTTTTCTTGCTTGTGGAAAAATGTCAACATTATGTCCTCGAATTCATCTTGCCGGGACTTTCTTGGGAGCAAAAATTCCTTGACCGCGTTCACATGCTTATCAGCATGGGTGGTTACTCCCATTAACGCATTCACTTGCGCCTCCATACTCATAATTTCTTGTGCTTGGGAAGTTGGCCCGTTTTCTTGGACTACCGAAATTTCCCAACCTTCTTCTTCATATTGAGCTAGGTCTTCGATGACTTCCCAACATGCTTCAGCATTGAGGTTACTTAGCCTTCCACCGGTGGCATAATCAATGGTTCGTTGGAGGGAGGGACTGACGTGATCATAGAAGAGTTGGATTTGAAGCCAAAGATCAATGCCGTGATGAGGGACTTTATGGAGTAAGTCCTTGAATCGAGTCTATGCTTCATAAAGTGATTCACCTTGTTGGAACATCAAGATATCATTCCTAAGATTAGTGGTTCTCCCCGGTGGGAAAATTTGAGCAAGGAAGCGAGAGGTGAGATCATCCCAACTTGAGATGGAGCCGGCGAGAAGTCTCTCAAGCCAATTGCTAGCTTGGTCCCGTAGAGAGAATTGGAAGAGACGCAGATGCGTGGTCTCCCGAGTAGTAGCATCGAGGTCGATGAAATCGACAATTTTAAGGAAATCCTTAAGATGCTGATTAGGATCTTCGGAACAAAGTCCATGGAATGCACATCCGTTTTGCACCAACCAGATGGTGTCGGATCGCAGGGCCGTAGTTTGGGCTTGGTCGGGAAGCTCAATGGTGTTCCTATAGCCTAGGTGGCTTGGTCTCGAGTATTCACCAAGAGTACGGCCTCTTGGCGGGTCATTTGGTGGTAGGTTGATGAATGGTGGTTGGTTATCACCTTCCATGATGAAAAGTGATGGGGTTACGAACAAAGGTCACGAAGAAGGGGGATAGACTACGAGGAAGCTAAAAATTGGGAAAAAAGTTTACTTGATAGGAATCAAGCAAAGAAACCTAAACGAGGTGGACTCCTAACTAGCTATTCTATTCCTTGGCAGCGGCGCCAAAAACTTGATAACGCTACACGCGTCGTTCGGGGTCAAAGGAACTTCCTTTTCGTCGAGCAAGTTTTTCCAAACCCTAGGCAGTGAACCTAATCGTTGTAGTGTAGTATTAGGGTAAGCCACGAGAATTGATATCGTTCTCTAGAGGTATAGGAATGCTAGTGAGAAGTTACTACGCTAAGGTTGGGGTTGAGGAAGATTATTTTTTATGTTTTTTAGAAAATGGAAATTACGAATCTCGGGGTATTGGATTTAGGGGTTTGGTATTTCTACCGATTACTTCTACTTATCTAATTATCTAATCTAAGCTGTATGTAGTCTATGTCTAATTATTGTGTGCTCGTATGATGATTTAAAGATGTGTTTACTTAGGTTTTATTACTCCTTAATTATCTTCTATTGATGGTTGAATGGTCACGTCCTTATTCTTAATCGCGTTGTGTGTCTAAGGTCGTAGGGTATGCGTTTATCCCTAACTCTTTGAAACTACCAAAGGTTATCGCCTACAAAATCTCTAGGATTTATAAACTTAACGCTAAGGTACTCTTCGGATGGTTTAGCCTACAATGACTCTAGGTACTATAAGCTAAGGTTCAACAAAGATTAATCAAGCATTAACTACACAACGGATGACCTATCGCAATTGTAAAACCCTAAAATCATAAACGCGTTGAATGACCATAATACCCTCAATCAAAAACCGTAAAATAAAGCGAGCTCGTTATGTACGTTATATTGTTGATGTGTAATTGAATTTACGTAAAACTTTGAAAATAAAACTTACATTATATTGCGAATGAATGTAACACAATACAAGGTCACTTGGACTAAATGAAATATATGCTTAGACATTTAAATAAAAGGGTGATACAAATAATATTGGCAAGTGAATATCATGGTGATTTGGTCTTCAATATCTTCCCCCATTCACGGCAAGAAGAAAAAAAAAGTCCTAGCCCTTTACACGTTCAAATCAAGGCTTCCTTTTACCTTCCCATATATCCTCCATGATTAACTCATCCCATTATAATCTCTATCTCTTTCAAATAAAAATAAAAATAAAACACTCCTCCATTCCATTTTTCTGTCGCCAAAGAGAGGTCCAAGAAGGGTTCAAAGGCTCGTGTAAGGGCTGTTATCGCAAGTGTTGGTGCAAGGGCTGATGTGTTGTCGTGGGTCTGCCGGTCGTGGCACTCTAGGACACAAAAAGTGTTTGGTTTGGTTGTTTTGATCTCGCATTCTCCTCCTTGGTTTCACGCTACAAGGTACCCTCATGATCTCGTCTCCCCTTTTGTTTTTCTGAAATCTGGTCGTGGCCTAGGGTCACCATACGCATGCCTTTGGAAAACTAAAACATGTCTTATAACTAAGCTTTGCATAAATCAAATGGTAAGCCACATGAAATCATGTTACATATTAAGGTGTGTCATATGGTATGTACAAATGAGTTAGTATTGAAACTGTTTTGAACCCTCACGTCATAATTATTACATGTTTATTGTCACGGCTAAATGGGATGGAAACTTGTGTTTTTGGATTAGTATTAATGTGTGTCGAATGGGTGCATGCCGTATGAACTGTTTTATTTTTTTCGTATGCATGATTCACACTTAAAAGCTTCACATAAAATGATAACTCGGCTACGCTAGTATTGAACGAGATGCATGTTGATCGACCCAATCGTAAACTGCTTTTGAAAACCTATTCGACCACATGTATGTATAGTCACTTCTGTATTAAGCTAAAAGGGGAGACAAAGGCCACATAAATGATAAAACGAGTGTGCGTAAAATCATAACATTAGTATCCTTGTTTTGTGGCAATTGGAATAGATATTTAGTCCTTATCATGAATCTGTTTTTGACTTACCTTTTTCACGACCCATGCATGTTTCAACCATTGATATTGAGCTAAAACAAGGATACTTGAATAATGGATATATTGGTTAAAGTGTATCATATTCGAACATGGAAAATGGCGTCATTGGTCGGATGGAAATGGACATAACATTTGACATTGAATCTGTTGTAAACTACAATGACATGGCATACACATTCTTTTAATTAAGTTAAGCTTGAATAGAACAAAACATACATATTCATGCCTTTGTGTTAGATTGAATCAACAAAGATGTTAAGGGTCTCGTATGAATTGTATATATGGCGTATGGAGTTGATATTTGGGTGTGGATTAAGTCTCGATTAAAATGGGTAACCACATAGGATCATCTAGTCATGTACTAATCGAGTCAAAATGAATTATAACGTGAATTGAATGCGTGATCTAAAGCTAGGACTGTTATACATTTATATGTACGACACATATTAAATTCAAGGGTAGAATTATGATTATTGAAACTTAAAGGTTTGATTTGTAATTTTAATAACTAAAAGGGGCTAAATGAATAAAATGGGTAAGTATGATGTAATTACAATTAAGACCCTACACTTTGTAATATTTACACTCTAGACCCTAAACTTGTGAAAATTTGGCATAAATGATCCTTAAACTATTATAATACTCTTTTTGCATCATGTAACCTGATATGACATTAAATGCATCATAAGTGGCTAAACTTACTAATTATAGAAACCGCTATTTTTAGAAAGATGCTAATTATGGAAACCTGCCTAAAATAAAAAGTTACCTAAAATGGAAAATTACTATAAGTGGAAACCTGCTAAAAATGGAAAGCCGTCTAAAATGAGTGATCTGATCTTAATAAGCGTTATCTAATTCATAGGTTTCGGACGGCGGGATTGATTCGTCTTGCGACTTTACTTTTCCATTGCTTGCTTCGATCGAGGTACAGAAATTCTATCCCTTTTCAGTAGGGATTTCTCATGACTTTTCGATCCTTGACTTTACTTCACTTATGATATTCCTTGCTATGATTTCCTTATGCTATGATCCTTCTGATATGATTCTGACACAATCCTTTGATATGATTCTGTTCGCTTTGATATTCGTTTGTTATGATTATGAACTTCTGATTATGAACCTTATGATTATGAACCATCTGATTATGAACCTCTGATTATGAACTATGTTATGGAAACCTGATATGAAACTTTTACTTCTGAACCTTTGATATGAACCCTTATGATATGATATGATTATGCTTTGACCCGTCAGTTTGATACCCGAGCCAAATATTGTTCCCTAGCCATGAAGGTAACATGGTCGTGTCATTGATGCACCAATGGCATGACTCTAGTGTGGTTGAGTGATGTTCCACACCGTCCCTTTCTGTTATCTGATTATGAGCTCGATATATATTGTATGGCCACTATCTGTCTGCAGGGGCGTATGGATGCATCCTAGATTTGTTCTGTTATCTGATATGTTATGATCTGTCTGGTGAATGATGTCGTGTGCAATACGCGTCTTCACAGTCTGGGAGCTAGCTACTCCATTGGTTACTGAGGTCTCCCCTCCTATCGGTTTGGTATTCCGAGGTCACCCCTCCGAATACAATGGCTACTATTGGATACTAATGGCGACTATTGCCACTATTGATATTGATTTGTTTTGTTGGCTCGAGATGGATTTCTGACAGACCTTACACTATTGATATACCCATATTGTACCTTCTGTATTTCCCAACGCACTATATTCCGTATTGATTGTCTGTTACTCAGTACCCTTATGTGACTCATTCTACTACCATTCCATTCACGTACCGGGTTATTATATGATTATTGAATTTGATTGTGCTATTTGCATGTCTTATGTGACTACTGTTTACCCTACTACGATATGATTAATATGTGATTGTCTGATTCATCTATTGACATGCTAATAACTGACAAACGGTTTACCATACTGTTATGTGACTCTTTGATTCGTCTGGTCCATGTTAGTGTATAAATGATTGTTTTGACGGCTTATCATGTAAACTCTGTTTTGTTAACCTCGTGGTCTATGAATATCTGTTATTATCTTTTCCCGCTTATTGTTGATCTGCCATGTTTATATTCCTGTTATGATATTGTATGTAATTAACTGTGGGTTACTTGACTTGTGTGATTGCCAAGCTCTCTTTCTAATTAATTTCTTCCGCTTGCCTTTAGATGTCTGTTTGACTTGTATGTCTTCTGATTTCCTGAATTGATTGTATGCCGTATATGTTGTGTGGATACGACGCCTGCTATGCTTATGTTCCTGTACTTGTATACCTGGTTTGTATGTGCTTGTATGCTTGTCATGATGCTTTGCTTTGTTTCGTTCTCCCTGTTATCTGTTCGTTTTGGATATCTGTATAATTGTGTTCTGCAGGATCCTCATTGACTCATTGTTCTCTTTCGCTGCGACCTTGTTATCAGTTTCCTTTGTTTCTTTTCGTTTATGCTTTTATTTAGCTTTCGTTTTGTTATATCTGTTCACTGGGCTTTTTAAGCTCAGCCGCATTTCTTTTCCTGCGGCAGGTTTTAGGTTGGAAGATGGGCTTCGATGGGCTGAGAGTTAGAGTATCTGAGTGGACCAACCCTAGCACCTTATTACTTTGGGACTTATTTTGAAGAGCTTTTGTTTTGAATTTTCTTTTCATTTTGGATACTGTATTTCCTTGTCAGTCAACTATTCATATGATTTGATACTTCATTTTAAGGTTTTCGTTTGCAAAGATTTTAATTGTATGTTCTGATATGACACCAGAATGTGACACTTCTACCCTTGCCGGGTTGGGGTGTTACAGCAATACTAGATCATTAACAATTAAGATAAGAGACAACCAATCAATATTCAATAATTAAGTTTCATATTTCCTAAGCAAACACACAAGTAAATTAGCCGGACATGGGAAACATGCAAGCATACACACAAGTAATTGAAGACATAATTGAATTAATGAAGTAAAACACTTATCTTGATGTAAGATAGGGTATGGAACCCTAAAATACTGTACAAGACAGCCTTGGTTCGGTTTAGGTTTTTACTCCAAAAGACTACACACTGAAAACTAAAAAATTCGGATTCTATATATAAGATTACACATGCGACGGCGTCACCCTTTGATTTGTGACGCCGTCGGGTCGCCGTCATTAGGGTTTCGTCTTGGCCACGTTAGTCTTGCGACGGCATCACCTTATGGTTGTGACGCCGTCCCCTTGAGTCTCTGACGTCGTCTGGATCAAATCTAGGCCGTCTGAGTTGCGACGCCCTACTCTTTTAAAACCTGAAGCCGTCACTTGTAAATGAGCTATTTGGCTTCTGAGCCGTCACAAAAGTTGTCCGACGGCGTCACTATTTTGTGCCTGATGCCGTCCCCTTCAGTTCCAGCAGCCTGAGTGTCTCGATTCTTGACTTTGGCCATTTTCTTCGTATATTCGCGCCTTTTCGTCCGAATAAGTTTCATTCCAGCATTTTGCCTTCAAGATACCTAAAAAGTGAAAAGGAACGATATTAAGTAATAACGGATACAAAAGTGATCAAATAAGGGCTTAAACGACCCCTCAAAAAGGTACAATTTAAAACCTTATCAATTGACATAAGTCGATCTAAATAGTTTAAAAGGAAGTTTTAATTGGCAAAACTATTCAACCCCTCCTTCTAGTTTTCCACAAGATTGTCCAAGTTCATGGTTTCAAAATCTGGTTTGTTCTTCCATACAATGACATGAGTGTCCCATTTTGGTGATGGAAGACTTCTAACAAACCTGAGGTTGACATCTTCCTTGGAGAGCTCCACATCCAATACTGCCAGTTGACTAACAAGTTTTTATAGCCTATTATAAACTGAGTCAATGGACTCAGTTGCACCAGCAGTGAAGTTTTCAAATTCTTTCTTCAAAAGAGTCTTCTGAGTTTTCTTGATGATAGAATCTCCACCAAATCTGGTTTCAATGGCTTTAAACAAACTCTGAGCATCTTTGTGTTTGTTGAAGGTGAGTTGATGATCATCAGGTATTGCCATGAGTAAAAGACTTCTGACTTTGAGATCATTGCCTCTTAGAGCCATATCTTCATTAGTGATAGGATCACCTTTTTCTTTACTAACGGTCTTACCACCAACTTCTTCAGTAACAGTGGATTTGTAAGAGTCTCCATAGAGCACAATGTTCCACAGCTTGAAATCAAGTACCAAGAAGTACTGCTCTATGCGCATTCTCCAGAGTTCATATTCATTTGGCTACAACTTAGGAACTCTGTTAACAGCATTGGATTTGTCAAAATCCATTTCTTCAGATTTGCCACACAGGATCTTCTAAAAACAAAGCTTCAGGACACAATCTCTGATACCACTTGTGAAGTCCCAAACCTTGTATCTAGAACACTTAGCTTGTAAATGTGTTACTTGCCTTGGATGGTTCCAAAACAACAATGAGAAACTTTGTTGTAGATACACACAAGTATGCGGAATCTACTTGAATGTACTTTAGAAGATTAAAATAACAACAATGTAACACCAACAGCTTCAATATTATTAAGTAATAATACGAGTACTCTCCTAGTACTAGGGTTTAGAACCTTGAAGCTTTTCTTAAGACGGCTAGAGAATAGGTATATGCTTAACCTAGCTAGAATCTCCTTTTATACACTAAGGAGATCCCTTACAAAGATAACTATGCATTAAGTATATCATATCTTCTATTGGAATAGAAGATATGCTGTTACAAACCATACACGACATTCCTAACATAGATCAGTACAAACTCTAACACTATCAGTACTAACATTTCCACTATCAGTACTAACTAGTTAATACTTACCAAATGATACTATCAGTACTAACTTTACTACTATAAGTATTAACTCCCAAAAGCGAATTTCCTAATAGTATTAAAGTTAAATGTGGTAAATATAAGAGAAAAGAGACTTAAGGGACTAAATGTGCCTATTGGCCAAACAACTCCAACTAACTAGATAAATATCTATTTGTGCGGAGAGTTCTAGTCATTTCTACCATTTTCTTATGGTGTTATGTGTGTGTCAGCTTTTAGAAGAAAAAGGAGGGAAGGAGATGAACTTGATGGTTTAGGAATGATGGGGATTAAGGTCTCATGCTTGAGATCATCCATAAGCAATCACTCCTATACAAGTAAGTAACTCTCTAACTTGATTCTAATGAGATTAAGGTTGATGAGTAAGTGGGTATTCATCATATGATCAAGATATGATCATATGATTCTCTAGAATGAAAGATGGGTAAGTTTATAATGGGTTATGTAAACCCTTATTTATGGTGTTGATCTAATGTGTTATTAGGTTTTGATTTAATTGTGAAGAATGATGATAATAGTGATGAGGATGATGATGTTGATGGTGAAATAATGAATGGTAACTTTGCTTCGATTCAAGGTAAGTAACCAAGTTATAATATGTTATGATATTGAATGATCATGTATTTATGTATATTAATTGTTAAGTGTTTAAGTGTTTGGGTATAGAGACTTGATTATGAAGGTGGAACTAAGTTAATTAGGCTCTAATTAAGATGAGCTCTTGGTTAGTCATGGGATTAATCAAGGTATGTAAAAGGGGTTATGATTTTATATGTTGTGTTAGTATCTTTGATGTGATTATGATGTTTGTAATGTTGGAAAATTTAGTGCACTTGTGAGATTAGTTCACACCTGGTTTTGGATAAGGAGGTACGGAGTGTACACCCATGAGGTCCCTGAATACCCTGACTCAATAGTGGTTAGTACTGCTAGTGTATTGGTTACTACTGCTAGTGTAGTAACTGATGGTTCCTACTGGTAGTGTATTGGTTCCTGCTGCTAGTGTATTGGTTACTACTGCTAGTGTAGTAACCGATGGTTCCTATTGGTAGTGTATTGGTTCTTGATGCTAGTGTAATGGTTCCTACTGATAGTGTTGCAGTGATTAATTTGTAACAGCTTTGACTCATTCAAGTGGATGTTATGATTGCTTTATGACCTCGTTTAATTGGTCATGTAACCACTATTTTAATGATAATGCAGGCTTTTTATGGGTGATTAATTGGCCGTTAATTACTCATAAAGTTGATTGACTAGGATTGAGTGTTCTCTACTATAAATAGAGATCGTCATCATCAGCATGAAATATATAAAACCAGGAGAAACAAACTGATAGCCAAAAACACTTATATGCGCAAGGGTTATTGATTGTGCCTAATTCAATAACTAACATTCGGTCTTATCCCAAGTAGATATTCATGTAACCCAGGCATAGGGTCGAATAGTTTACTTTGGAAAGTGATCACACGATTCCAAGTGATATCCGGTAACCACCTAGTGGTATTGCATTGCTACTGATTATCTTACCCTGCTGTTGGGCGAATAACCACCAACATGTAAGCAGGTGATGGATGGTTAGTATTGTATGTATGTAAATGATGTGGTTGAATGGTTAATTGACCTAGTTTGATGTATATATATGCACTTTATTATGTCATATATGATAATATGTTATATCTGGTTACTTACTAAGCCTAAATCTTATTGTTTAGTTGTTTAACCAATTTGTAGGTTCATTTGTGAAGAAGGTAAAGTGATTGGTAAAGGAATAGGATTAAGCATGGATTGGAAGTATTTGGTTATGTGTGTAAGAGTAAGTAGAATGCCAAGCTCAATCGAGGTTGAACCCCCAAAGTTGTAGAAAATGTGTTTTCGGATGGTCTTTTAAAGTGTCAAGTGTGTATTTGAAATATGTAAACTTGTATATGATTTTGGAACAAAAGTTGTTTTGAAAGTGGGTCAAAAATGGGTGTTTAGCAAACCCCGTGAAAATATGTTTTCACGGGTCATTTAGACCGCGAATGCTTATGTTTCTGTCAGAGTATAAATTTGATTTTTCTTGTTTTGATCAATCTTAGAAAAATCATATCTTTCAAATGGTAAGTCGTCACGGGCCGCGCTACCCGCCGTTTCAAAGAGAAATGAGTATATTTTCATTTAAAAATAGTCTTAAAGTCTGAATGTTTAGATATTTTTGTAAGTTGTTTAAAAAGCAATAAAAGGCCCGTTATAGCCATGTCGTTTCCGCGCAAAAGTTTTAACTTTTGGTCAAATCGGGCACGGGGCGTAACATCTTGCTCCTTTTTCAATTGTAACTTGTTTTTCAATCAAAACTTTTACATATTTTTTGTGCAAATTTAAAGATTAATGGAGTTAGTTATCACTTGGGTTGGATCATTGATTCAGGTGCTAACCAGCATATGACCGATAATACAGATAAGATGTTTCGTGTTGTTGACATATCTGATTTAAAAATGACTGCTGGTTACCCAAATGGCACTTTGGACAAGAGTACCTATGTTGGAAACTTGAGATTAAATAATAATGTTGTTTTGTTTGATGTTTTAGTTGTTCCTTAGTATTATGTCAATCTGTTGTATGTTCATAAAATGATAAAAGATAGTAAACTATGTGTTGGTTTTGAGGAGACTAAGTGTGATATTCAGGATCTGAAAAAGGAGAGAGTTCTGAGGACTGGTAGTGAATTGGGTGTTCTTTACATGTTTGATAAGGAGTGTGTTAATTCTGTTGTGACGAAACAAAGTGATTTTTTTGTTTCTCATGTGTCAAAGAAAGTTATGTATAATAGACTTGGGCACCCTGCTAATGAAGTTTTAAAACTTTTAAATTCTACTCTAAATTTGACAATCATGAGGGTCCTTGTGAGGTTTGTCATAAGGCAAAGCAAAGCAGAGATTCCTTTCCTTTAAGTGAAAATAAATCTACTGTTTTTGGGAAACTTATACATCTTGATTTATGGGGGCCTTATAAAGTGATTAACAGGGAGGGTTTTAGCTATTTCCTTCATATTGTTGATGACTATAGCATGTCTGTGTGGGTGTATATGCTTAAAACTAAGGATGAAGTTTTTGGGACGTTTGTCAATTTTTACAATTTGATTTTGACACAGTTTAATAAAAAGATTAAAGTGATAAGGTCTGACAATGGTATTGATTTTGTTAATACTATAGGGATTATACATCAAACAACTTATGCATATACCACACAATAGAATGGTATATCTGAGAGGAAACATAGACATCTATTAAATGTTGCTAGAAGTCTTATGTTTTAGGGGGGTTCATCTTGTTTTCTGGTCTGAATGTACTTTAATTGCTACTTACTTGATTAACAGGCTTCCTTCCTCTGTTTTAAATGGCAAATCTCCTTTTTCAATGGTGTATACTAGAGAATCTAATCTGTCCCATTTAAGAAGTTTTGGGTGTTCGTGTTTTGATGCCGTGTTAAAAGCATCTGACGAGTTTTCTTCTAAACATGAAAAATGTGTTTTAATCGGGTATGCCTGTGGAAAGTTTTATTCAAGAGATGTAAAGTTTTATGAAACAGTGTTTCCATATAAAATGAGTCAAAATGTGGTTTCTGAATCTGAGTATGAGGTTTCAAGTTTAAACTTTTTTTATTTGGTTAAGTCTGAAACAGCACTTAAAACTTATGTTCTCGAGCCTCCCAATAATGATAATAAAGAAGGAAATACATCTGTTGGTAGAGAAGGTAGGGATCATCAACCAGATGAGGCTGTGAGTACTCATTCACCTGGAAATGTTGAATAGATACATCAACCAGTGATTGAGAGAGGCTCCTCACAACCACCTGGAAATGATGAGTTTGACCATGCAACTCCTTTAAGTGATAATATGATTTCTAAGGAAAATGTTGGTCCTAGTAATGAGGTTCCTAGTTTTCAAAATATTTTTGAAAATCAAACCGAGGGAGTTAGTCATAGAAGGTCTAAAAGATCTTCTAACTTTCCTGCTAAATTGAATGATTATGTGTTGTATACTAAGGTTAGATATGGTTTACATAAGTATGCCAATCATTCGTCGCTTAGTCCTGATAACTGTTATTTTGTGTCTACTTTGAATAAGACTTCTGAGCCTTTTTATTATGAAGAGGCTTTTAAAGATGTTAATTGGATTAATGATATGAATGAGGAACTATATGTTTTACATGAAAATGATACATGGGAAGAAAATGATCTACCATCTGGAAGAAAACCAATTGGTAGTAAGTGGGTCTCGAAATTTAAGTATAAGTCAATATGAGAAATTGAAAGGTATAAAGCTAGATTAGTAGCTAAGGGTTTTGGTCACAAAGAATATGTTGACTCGGTATGTTCTGGTTCGGTGTCGGGATTCGGGTCTCATCGCTAATGCTAGCCTATATACACACTTAAGATACAAAATATTGCAGTATATTTTTGGGCTAATTGCTTGAAAATGCATTGTACTTGACACTCTTTGTAGTTGTGTGTAACCATCTTTTTTTTTGTATTAATACATTTTATCGCTAAACATTCAAAAGTTGACCTTTATAATAACAATTGTTAGTCCTTCATGCGTTTTTGAACATTTTATACGTTTTCATCCGGATTTGTACGTTTTCGTCCGTTTTTATATGTTTTCATCCATTTTATATGTTTTCGTTAGTTTTTATACATCTTCTTAAGTTTTCATTCGTTTTGATCCGTTTTAATACATTTTTGTACGTTTATCCCTTTTTGTACGTTTTAATCCATTTTTGAACGTTTTTATACGTTTTCATACGTTTAGATCCGTTTATATCCATATTAATACGTTTTTGTACGTAGTTATCCGCTTTTGTACGTTTTATCCGTTTTTGTACATTTTATCTGTTATAATACGTTTTTATTCTGTCTGTTTTTGAATGTTTACGTACATTTGTATCCCTTGTGGAAAACTAGAAGGGGGGTGTTGAATAGTTTTACCAATTTAAAACTTCCTTTTAAATATTTAGATCGACTTATGTCAGTCTATTTAGATGTGTGTTGGATGTTGATAAACAAGCATATAGAAGTATGTAATGAAAAGATAAGAGTAAGAAGCACAAAACCACAACGCGAATATTTATAGTGTTTCGGCTACAAGGACACCTTCCTTGCCCTACTCCACTCCCCAAGTCACCAACTCGAGAGTTCGTAAACACTACACGACACCAACTCCTTATGGCGGAGAAGCCTTCACAACGTCGCCTACCCTTTTTCCGGTACTAGGCTAACCACCGGGTTCTTTCACTCCAAGGTGAACCACACCTACCACAACGTCGCCTACCCTTTATTAGGTACTAGGCTAAGCACCTAGTTCCATTGCTATGGGGAACTACTACCCAACACTACACCAACGACTAATCCCAAAGGAGATCAACTCCTTTACAACATCATCAAGGATATCAATATCCTTGGATCTAGTACTAATCTATCTTGTACATCGAAACACACCATATCGAATGTACATCTAAGGCACCTTTCACTAATGCCTTTAACTAGATCTTCAAGACACCCTTCACTAATGTATTGTGTCTTGACTTCTAAGCACCCACCACAAGTGCTTATGATATGGACGATAGATACCCTTCACTAATATCTTCGTCTTGACACTTGAGACACCTTTCACAAATGTCTTCAACACTTCTTAGGAAAAGAAAAACAATCATCAACAAGAAGACTTCAGTAGTCTTGATGATGAGGAAGCATGGCAACTCATGGACTTGAGCTTGCTCGACTTCAAAGGTGGTGATCTCGCCTTTAAGAGGAACCTAGAAGATCACACAAAAACAAAACTACAAACGTAGATCTCTTGGATCTGGGGTTAGAGAGTTTTTAACTCAAGGGGAAAGTATGTTAGAAAGGGGTAAGAAACAATGAAGAAATGACTCACTATTTATAGAGGAAAATGTTCACTGTTCCCTGGATCCCACGGATCCCTCCCACAAGGGATCCGTCTAGCGTAAAGCTAGGGATCCGTGGGACGCTCCTCTTTACCCATGGGTATTTTGGTTATGGGTCATGGGTCATGGGTTATGGGTTGATCCATGGGTCTTTTACTAGATACAATGTATCTTAAGAGTGCAATGCACCTAGTCACATGGGTATGGGTCAATACCATGGGCTATGGATATTATCCATATATGATATAAGCATGATGTCATGCAATGGGTTATGGGTCAAGCTCCATGGGTCATGGACTTTGGGTTGTACCCAACTACATTCAATGTATTTGGTCAATGGGTTATGATACTTAAGTTTCTACCCATTTATATTACCCAATATACTACATACTAGTTATATGTATATTTTACCCAAATATGTAAACACTAGTTGTTGTACATATGTAATATTTAATCATAAAATCACTTATACTTGTTTTAGTGTTTTATGTGAAAATGTGAATATGTTAGAAACTATTAGTTCAAACCATTTACGTATTTTATTTGTTTTGTTAAAAATGATTTTACGTTTGTTATCGACAAAACAATAGAAGATCGTAAAATATAAATAAACGTTTTTACGGTTAATTTGTATTAACATCCCTTTTTGTACGTTTTTATCCGTTTTGTATCTTTATCCATTTTTGTACGTTTTTATCCATTTTTGTGCGTTTTTCTACGTTTTTACCCGTTTTCATATGTTTTTATACGTTTTCATCTGTTTTAGCAAGTTTTATTCGTTTTTGTACGTTTTTGTACGTTTCCATCCATTTTATACGTATTTGTACGTTTTATATGTTTTCATCCATTTTTATACGCATAAAACGTAGAAACAAGTATAAATATGTACTAAAACGTATAAAAACAGATAAAATGGACGAAAACGTATAGAAAATACAAAAGAGAATTAAATAGGATAAATACGTATAAACAGACAAAAATGGTTAAAATAGTACAAAAACAAATGAAAACGTATAAAATTGATAAAAACATACAAAACCGTACAAAAACGGATAAAATGTACAAAACCATATAAAAACGTACAAAAGTAGATAAAACATACAAAAATGTATAAAATTGTACAAAAACGGATAAAAATGTACAAAAACGGATAAAAAACGGACAAAACGTATAAAACGGATAAAAACGAACAAAACGTATAAAACATTCAAAAACGGATCAAACGTACAAAAACTGATAAATTCGTACAAAAACGGATAAAAATGTACAAAACGGATAAAAACGTATAATAATGGACAAAAACGGATAAAAACGTACAAAAACGTACAAAAAAAGATTTAAAACGTACAAAAAAGGATAAAAAGGTGCGAAAACGGATAAAACGTACTAAACGTATAAAAACGGATAAACGTACTAAACGTATAAAAATGCACAAAACCCGTATAGAAACGTTCAAAAACGAATAAAAAAAGATGAAAATATAAGAAAACGTGTAAAAACGGATGAAAACTTATAAAAACGGGTAAAACATATAAAAATGCACAAAAGCGTACCAAAACGCACAAAGCGGATAAAGACGTACAAAAACAAATAAAGACGTACAAAACGTATAAAAACGTACTAAAAGGGGTAAAAACGTACAAAACATATAAAAACATACAAAACATATAAAAACGGATAAGAGTGTAAAAAACGGATTAAAACGTACAGAAACGGATTAAAATGTACAAAAACGGATTAAAACATACAAAAACGGATAAATACGTACAAAATGTATTAAAATGGATAAAAATTATAAAACAGACGATAACGTATAAAAACGGATGAAACATATAAAAACGTACAAATCCGGATGAAAACGTATGAAGAACTAACAGTTGTTGGTATAAAGAACTAAGGATGCAGGTTTAGCAAGTAATGGGTGCATTGAAAGGTTGAATTTTGAATGTTTAGTGATAGAATGTGAAAAAAAAATAGTAATAATAATAAATAAGAAATAAAAAATAAAAAAAGATTGGTATCACAACCATAAAATGTGATACGTAGATGCATTTTCAAGCAATAAGGCCCTATGTTTGTTTTGGGGTTGTACTATATAAACCCTCCCTGGGTTCAAATCATAAGGAATATTCCCTTTGTTCCCTCACTTTTTTCAGTACAACACAGTTTTTGTCAATTTCTGTTCCGTATTTCTGACAGTTTTAAGCGTTTGACTTATTAAACTTTATATTTACTGTTCCGCATTTTCAGGTTTATAGTTTTTTGATATAAACAAAATTATAAAAATAAAAAATAAATAAAAAAAATAAAAAAAAAAATAAGAGGAGTCAATCTAAAAAAGTAGGCACCGTCCATATAACCCAACCCTTGTTTTGGTACCACAAAAGTCTAAACGTCCATACCAACGAGAGAGTACACTAGAACACATCATTATCCACCGGATTAGGATCTTTTAATGTTCAAAATGAACACGATGCGTCATGTTAGTTTGTTGTAAGTGAATATTTAATTTAAGAGGCAATTCCATATTTACCCAACTTAAACATGATAATATAATATTTACTCAAAACATGTTTTAAATGCATTGTACATCATGCATTCAAAAGTTGTATTTTGGATATATATATTACATTTTCATGTTTAAATTGAGTAAATATGAAATTATCCCTTAATTTAAAATAGTGCAAAGGTCTCACAATAATATTTTACTTTTTTTTTCCCACTTACAATAAACTTAACATGACCCACCATGTTCATTTTAAACATTTGAGGATCTTATCCACCAATATATTATGTATGTCCACAAAAGTCTAAACGTCAATATCTGTTTGCTTGCACTCAACCTTTGAGATTTATGTACGTCCCCATCACTCATGTGCAAATGGATCAAGCTACTAGTACTTCATCAAATGAGGGACTTGAGAAATTTCTTGTTTAAGCTTGTTTTTGGGCTTATAAGCTGCTTGTTTGACTCGGCTTATATATCATAAGCCCATTTTTTCCAGCTTATTTTTCCACTTATGGGCTTATTTTCCATACTTAAGTCATAATAAGCTTACAAGTCTAAAAGTTAGCTAGAAAACATGCATCTATGAAATATGTTTTCAGCATTTTCACAAGTATAAGCATTTTCTTTATCCCGTGGCAAGGTTCAGCACTATCTGAAAACATGTTTTAAAGCTAAGGATTCACAACATTAGATATTATTTAAATGCTGATTGAACTATAATCTCATCTTCTAGTGAAATGGTCCAATAATAATGAGTGAGAAATGATATTAGGTCGAGATGAGCTGCGAACATATCAGTCTCACAGAAGTCTTGCGTAAAGTCACTGGACATCACTTCTGCATAAAGGAGCAGAACAGGCCAGTGAAGTATACGATCGTGATCTAATATCGGTTTTTTCAATCTTGTTAATTCTTGAAAAGTAGCTTTTCCTATCTTAAACCTCGGTCTTCAATTGCTGACACTAAGTCCTGCATAGGTTCAGATTAGAAAGCGTTCAAAAGAAAACTCTCGGTGTTGTCTGTTGGGTGTTCATTAACATGAGCCACCAACGTGCAATTCATTGCCCATTTTAGCATTGTTCTTTTTTTACATCTGTTTAATTAGAAATTGGTTTTATGTCCCGTCGAGTCATTTTTTCGCCAAGAAAGTGCTTAAAACCCGGCTTTCAGAGATGATGGTTCAAGTCCTTTGTCACAATAGTCTTTTGCTTCAACTAACTTATTGAGAGATAACGACCTCACCTCTTCAAATTACTCATTCGCAGGATTAAGATTCTCTCCAATGTTTATTGTTTTGGGTGACAGTTTAACTAACAAGACAATGTGCAGAAGGCGGCAGAAACACATTAGAAATGATAATGATTTTACGGTGATTATTAGGGGAGGATTTGTTTCATCTATATAAATAAGATAACTTGCTGTTATATATTACTTAATATGGGTCAAATAGGTAAAAGTAAAAGACAGGCCAAAATAAAACATGTTGACATGTCGGAAGTCTTCCAATATGAATTTAAATGGGCATTACAGCAAAGTTGAAGGAAAAGTTAAAACGAGAGAACTTTATTGAAACAAACATGCGAAGAAAGACCACCTTGACCACTTGAAACAAGGGAGATGTCATCGATTATGAATTAGGAAGTAAATACTACAAACCTTCTTGGTGACATGAATTTTTGAACTAAAGAACAACTGAACCACTACCTGAAGAGACCAAGAAACTCCCACACTCAATTTGCAAGACCAAAACCCATGAAGGATCATGCCCGAGAATGTGTGTTGTTGTATATCATTAAACAATCGAAAATATGTCATATTTGTAAAACAGATAAGAAATCTACGATTTCTTATAAGGAGAAAATCATCAAAGAATTTCCCACCCAATCTTCCAAAAGGTGGAATTCATGGTAGCTACGTTCTCAAAATTATGTGACAACATATGTAAATTTCATTTCATTCCAAAGCATCAACAGCTAACATATATATAGTCAATAATCATCAATATTATAAGCCAAAACTGCAACAAAAAAAATGTGCTTCCTAATTCCATATAACAATGAACAAACCATGAACTAGCCTACCTTACCTCCCTTGAATTTGGTCAAGTTTGCTGGTTTTGTGATTGATCGAATCCACGTCACCATTCATTGATTTTGTTTCAGAATAATAAGGATTCCATTCACGAGCAGCCTCAAAATCACCTTGTTCTTGTAGAGCATACTTCCAACTAAGTTTTTCATCAAACTCATCATTCGTTTCACCATCAACAATATCTTCTCTCAATTTCCTCACCTTGTTGATAATTGCTTTCAGGGTTACATCAAAGGCATCTTCCATAGTCTCTAATTTTGAATGAGGATCAGCATATATCAGTCTCGGAATCAAACTTATAACCTCTTTCTGCATCTTTTTAATCCTTTTGGAATCAATTTGACTAAGTCGTTGTTCTATACTAATATTCTTACGAACATCATCCTCGGGAATAAACACCGAATACTTTTTATAGTTTTTTGGTAAATGCCAAGTGTATTGTACATAAAAAGAACTCGGATGAAAGAACACAGGTATACAACCTGCCAACATCGAATCAAAAGCCGATCTTCGTGTAGCAGAATCACCTTTAGGTTGTAAGCAAAAAACGGAACTTTGAAACATTTTCATTACACTGCTTGGCGAATGACACTTCTCATCCCCAACCCCACAATCCAACAACTTCCCGACAGCCGAATTCTTACATTGATCAATTACCAAACTCCTAATTGATTTGGGGTCCCCAGGCCGTGGGGCACCTGCGAAACAAAACAACCATTTCCGCTCCATTTTCATCATCCGATCTTGCCAATCCATAACCTCATTATCATAAGATGGATGGAAATAAGTAGGATATGGGATGGCAAAATCATTAGCACTAAATGGGTTTGATTCTATAGTAAGCATAGACATGTTTTTAACCGCAGGTAATAACAAAAACTTATTACCCCATTCAGATTCTTCATCAGATGGTCTTCTAAAATCCCAAGTGGGCCTCCCCGCAACAAGAAAATGGTCTTTACCATTCATGTACTTCCATTCATCTCTTTTTTGTAACCACTCAACTACCTCAATAGAAGCAGCATCTCTAACCGAAACATTAAACCCAAACATATATCTAGCAACATCAAACCCCGCGTAAAATGGTACAAAACTAGCTGCAGCTATAGCTGAATCATTAGTCAAACACTCATACCTTTTCAATCTAGTATAAAATATAGTCTCAAGATTAAAATGATTAGTAGCATACCATCCATGATCCGAAAACACACCTTCCGTATCATTTAACAACGGCCCAAACCCGTTATTCATAACATACTTACTCTTACACATATTTAACCACTTATTAATACTACCACACTCCTTAACTATATCGTCATTAAAACGCGACGGAAGCTTATGAATATAAACATATCTTCCACCACATGGATCACTCTTATTCTCCGCACTTTTCAGCGCTTTACTAAAAGGAAAAACCTTGTCATTTTTCGGGTTTTCAAACCGTAAGATAGCAGTTTTTGCTTCTGCTATCTCGTGGTCAGTAAACCCGAATGGATTAGTACTTTTTGTACTTTCACTAACATTAACATTAACATTAACATTAAAATGAAAGTACAATAGTACAACATAAATCAAAGCACAAACCAAACCAAATACATAAATACTAGATTGTTGGAACATGTAGTTACCTTTTTCCATTTGGGATCAAACTTGTGAATTTGGGTTTATATGATTTTAAAGGAAGATGATATAGAGTATGTTAGTGAGACAGGCGCATGTTAGATAAGAAAAAGTGTGTATTATGTCTTTTTATAGTATAGTCACATGTGTCGGTGGCCTGTCAGTGTGTGCCACGTGTACTGTTTTTGACTGATTTGCTCCGTGAATTGTTGCAACATGCTTTTATGGTCAGATGGATGTTGCTAACATATGGTAAATTTTTGTCTCTTTTTGGAGAAATGATTATTATACATTTTAAGTATTGTATTAAAGTATTGGTCATATTATGTCCAAATTATTAGGATGCTTTATATAGTATTGAATTAGATGCAATTAATCATGTTACCTTATATTATTTCATATATTTGTTGAGATATTTAGGGTGCGTTTAGTTGGAGAACAAATTCTTTTTTTTTCTATTTCTAGTTTTGTAAAAATTTGGAAGGAGAATTAATCTCCACAAAATACTTGAAAATATAGAGAACGCGTTTAGTTGATGTTTCTATTTTCTGTTTTGAAGAAAGGGAGGGAGGGTTGAGGGTTGCAAAGGAAAACAAGGAAAACAACTAAAATTTGTTTTGTAATTTTCCTTGTTAAGTTAGGAAATAGGGGATTTGTGTTTTGCAAAACATTTTGTTGGAAAACATTGATTTGAACGCGATCTCTGTTTTCCTTGTTTTCCACAAAACATTTTGTGAAAAACAAGAGTGTTTTCCCTCAACTAAACGCAACCTTAATGCTTTCATTATTTGAGAACATGTTTTTACCGACACTAAATACTTAATCTGTCTAAAATTAATAATCTACTCTTTTTTTCTTAGAATATACATACCAATTTAACTGTCCACTATTAATCAAAAAACTTGTATCCTAATGGTATCTCTTATTACGTGAGAAGCTCTTCAATCAACTGATTGTGGGTTCAAGTCATGCTTAGAACATGTGAGACAGATTTGTGATATAAAAATTGAGAGAAAGTTAAAATTGTCGTTCTAAAAAAATTGTCCACTACTAAAAATAGATAAAAAAAACTTTATTAAGTTTACCATATTACTTTTGCATGAAGTTAATATTACATACTTTCTAAAAAAACATTGACTAATTTAGTTAAAGTTAAAATTGTCGTTCTGTAAAAAATAAGAAAGATAAAGCAACAGTAATTATATATTTTTTAAAAATTATTTGTTTTTTTTGGGAGAACAATTATTTTAAGACGGAAGGTGCAAGCCATTAATCACTTGAAGCAAAGTTTAAATGCCATTAAACATTGATTACTGTTATAGTA
Organism: Chrysanthemum seticuspe; assembly: GCA_019973895.1. Lineage (NCBI taxonomy): Eukaryota > Viridiplantae > Streptophyta > Magnoliopsida > Asterales > Asteraceae > Chrysanthemum > Chrysanthemum seticuspe. Next base: position 75,475,305 of record BPTQ01000009.1, on the reverse strand, counting down.
TATGCTTAAATTTATTTCACCAAACACACTCGTATCTAGAATGAACACTTCAAACCGAATCTCAACCAAACCGGAACCAGTTCTTGTTGTACTAACAAGTTTCCAAAAATAAATACGGGTCAATATCAAAGCGAGAAATACCAAAAACATAACATTTTAAGAGTCAGGTTTTGAATCAACTTGCTTTATCCAAATTTCAAACAATGTTCGCAATGGCGGAACTTGAGCAATTTTGTGAAACTACATGTATATCTATTTGTATTTGGTTTTTATATTTGTTACCATGGCTCGACTAATGTATCTCAATCTATCCAATGCCTGCATTTAGCTCTTTAATGTGAGCTTTTTATTGGGCTAACATTTATTTTATGAATTGTTTTGTACCCTTATAATTACCAATATCAATTATTTAATACGTAACACTTTACGCTATTTAATACTAATACGTAACACTAATATAAAGGTACAAAACAGTTCATAAAATAAATGTTAGCCTAGTAAAAAGCTCACATTAAAGAGCTAAATGCAGGCATTGGATAGATTCAGATACATTAGTCGAGTCATGGTAACAAATATAAAAACCAAATACAAATAGATATACATGTAGTTTTATTTTTTTACCTCCTAAATTGTAGGAGAATGAGAGTTAATAATAGGGGTAAGCATAGTTCGGTTTGGCTTGGTTTTAGGTTAAAATATAAATTGAACCGAAAATTTTTGGTTTTTGCTTTTTAAAAATTGTTTGGTTTGGTTTTTCGGTTTTTGGTTTATTTTTTATTTCTAATAATTTATCGAGGTATGGTCTTTCCAAGGTCGAATTTACAATGCATCATAAATTAACTCTATCAAGTTTCAATAATATAGAAAGACACAATTATGACAATAAAAAACTAATGAGCATAAAACAAATACTAGAAAATTATTGTTTTATATCTCATAAATTGACACAATAATAACAATAAAAAACTAATAAACATCAAAAATCCTAGAATATTTTTTATGCATTTTAAATGACACCTTCACAAAGCAATATAAACAAGAGTATTATGATTGTATGTATTTTTTCGGTTCGGTTTTGTTCGGTTTGATTTTTATGCTAAAACCAAACCAAACCAAACCGCAAACTTCGGTTTCTCGAAAATACGAAAATCAAAGCATTGGGTTTTCAAACTGTTTCGGTTTTTTTGTCTTGGTTTCTTGGTTATTTTCATATTAGGTTCGATTTTTTGATTTTCTGCACACCCCTAGTTAATAGGTCTTTTTCATGCATGAACTTTTCATTGAATGAGAGTTAACAGGTCTTTTTCATGCCTGGCTTTTTCATTACTTCATTAATTTTCGTTTCTTGCAATCTAATAGTTAGGAATATGCATATATTTTCATTACTTCATTAAATTTCGTTGCTTGCATCCTAAGGGTCTCTGTTTGGTTAAAGTTAATAGATTGATAAAGGAATGTAATCGACGATGTTATGGAATAAACATAGTAATTGAATGAGTCATTACTGTATAATTGACTTATTTGATTGCTATGTTTGAATGGAATAAAGTATTTACGTATGTTTTTTTATACGATGCAAAGAACGTTGGAAAGGAATAAAATAAATGAAAATGACAAAATGTGATTCCATGTCGTAATGGAATAAAGAAAATCTTGGGGATGTCTATGTAAAGAATTTGTGTGGCGTATGTTATGCATGAATCGAAGTTTGAATGGAATAAATTATTACAATGGAATGAAAATATTTTGTTTGTTTTGAGTTTTGTAATGGAATGATATATTCATTGATTCATTCCGTCTGTAACCATCAATTTCATTACATAGCCACCCCCTAGTTTTTTTTAATTCCATTACAACATGGAATCACATGTTGCCAGGTTTCATTTATTTTATTCTTTTCCAACATCCATTGCATCATACCAAACAACATGTTGAATATATTCCATTTCAACATGGCAACCAAATAGATCAACAGAACAGTAATGACTCATTCAATTACTATGTTCATTTCATTACATCGTCGATTACATTCCTTTATCAGTCCACTACGTCTAACCAAACAGAAGTGGTTACATGCGTAATGAAATGAATCGATGAATAAACCATTCCATTACAAAACTTAAAACAAACAACATTTTTTCATTCAATCGTAATAATTTATTTCATTTCAATTTCGATTCATGCGTACCAAATACTACGTAAAAGTTAGAAAATGCATATATATTTTGAACGTGTACACTATAAACACTAACTTTAACTCAGATTTTGAGGGGAAGGGGGCATGACCCCTCCCTGCCCTTCTAAGTTCCGCCTATGCCGATTGGGCCAATTCCATGTAGTATACAAGGGAACACAGCAAAACACACTTTATCAAAGTTTTAAAAAAATACTATTTAAATATATTGTTTTATCGATAAATCAACAAACTTCACATGAAAAATCAAACCCAACATATTATCAATCCCAAATATCATCAAGGTGACATCCACATATCACCTAAAATCATCATCAGCGAAAAGTGAAAGTTGAATTCTTTTAGTTTTTTTTAATATATATAATAAGTTAAGGGAACCCAATATTGAATAGTGATGAATCATGTTCTAGAGAAGAAAGTGAACCCCCAGTTGTTAAGAAAGCTAAAAAAGCTAAACCAGCAAAAGGAAGAGGGTGTGATTTATGCGAAAAACAAATAAAGATAGGTCGACGATTGGAGGAACTTGTGATCCTTTTAAAATGAAGATGGATGGATAAAGGACATTGTGCAAGTTTTTCACTACGAACTCCAGCGGCTAATGTCCTGGTACTTCAATCTTTCATAAACATTAGCATTGTCCTTCGAACCCTGAATATTGTCCGCCAAACTAAATTCAACAACAAACTTACTTAGAATTTGAACAAAAAACTAATCGTAAAGGTACTAGTAATGTGCAAAGTTGTAAAGATGATTAGTATAAAAATGAGCATCGGTTAATATGTTTGTTGTTGGTATGACACCTTTTAATTTTGTTTAACATGAAGCGTTTATTGAATATATAAATGCTTGTAATAGAAGAGTTGTGTTGCCATCTAAAAAAAGGTTTAAAAGTATTACATATATAAAAGAAGCAAGTCGTTATCTTATCTATCAAAGACAACCACTACCGTTCACTTGACAACAGATACATGGACAAGTATTGTAAAAAAAATATCTCACGGCTCATTTTATTGACGATGATTGGACTAGGCACAAACACATTATAAACTTTAGAGCCAGTGACAGTCATAACACGGATGATATTAGTAGTGATTTGCTTAAATGTATGATTGGTTGAGGTATTAAGAATGTGATGACTATGACGACAGACCATGTAACAAGTAATTAGGGATGGCAACGGGGCGGGGAATGCCGGAGATTGTATTTACCATCCTCATCCCCGTTTTCACTCTCCATCCCCATCCTCGTCCCCATCCCCATCGGGGAATTGCTTTACATCCCCATCCCTTGGGGACCGGGGATCCCCGTGGGGATTCGGGGATTTTCAATCCTTATGAACTAACATAAAGTTTCCACCAGCTCTTCGAAAATATAAAGGATTTTAACTCATAAAGTATTTCAAGAAACATGCGTATATCGCACATAGTTAGATTCATTACAATTTCAATTCAACTGTAAAGCATCCTCAACATTGTAACATTACATATAATATAAAAACAATATGTATCATATGTGTCTATTCGGAAAAACGAATAAATAATATGTAGTTGGTGCTTATGCTTCTAATTCTAAAGGTACTTGATTTTATAAATATCACATATGCATATAAGTATACATGTCGATACTCATAAACATATATACATATACATATATAAGTTAATCGAGTATGTACATAACATATAAATTCTAAATACTTATACACTAGAAAGATCGGAGTCGGGGTCGGGTTCGGGGATTTATGTTATCCCCATCCCCGGTTTCATATTTTGGGGATTTCCCATCCCCGTCCCCATCCCGGGTCGACTCGGAGATTCCCCAGTCAAAATCAGGTTTGGGGATCGGGTCCCCATCGAGTACGGATTTTTTTGCCATCTCTACAAGTAATGATAAGGCACCATATTAATTAAATTAGAAGTGGTATAAAATATATAGGAAGTAGGAGTGTGAATGAGCCGAGCTGCTCGTGATCTATTTAGGATCAGCTTGGTAAAAGTTCGAAAAGAGTCGAGCCTTAACGAGAGGCTCAAGCTTTATACTAAAATATTGATTAGGCTCGTGCGCATAAACAAGTGTTCAATATACCTACATATATGTATAATTAAATGTTAAATGAGCTCGAGCTCGAGCTCGAGCCCAAGCTTCGTATGTAAAAACGATTGACGAACCGACTCGAGCTTTGAAAATAACTATCAAGCCTGAGCTCGAGCCCTAAAATAATAGCTTGAGACGAGCTGAGCTCGAGCTTCTCTAAGTTGAACAAGCCAAGCTCAAGACTAGCCGAGCTCGAGCTCGTCATGGCTCGTTTACACCCTAATAGGATGCTCCTTTTTATTAAATGCTAATTCAAAAATAGGGCTGAGCACAAAACCAACCTAACCGAGCCGAACCGAACCGAACCGAACCGACCATTTTAGGTTCGGTTTCGGTTCTATGTATTACCGGTTTTTTGTTTCAGGTCCGTTCGGTTCGGTTCGGTTCGGTTCGGTTCGGTTTGGCTCGACACAAAACCGACCAAACACACACATAAAGCATGTACACCGGACCGAACCGACCGAACCGATGCAAAACCGAACCGAACCAATTCGATTCGGTTTCGGTTCATGTACTTTGTGAAATCGGTTCTCGGGTCGGGTCAGTTTCGGACCGATGCTCAGACCTATTCTAAAATATATAGCATGTGAGCCATACATTATATATATAACATGTAAATACTCCCCATCATCATATATTTTAGCATTGAGCAAGTTTTTAATCAAATAATCTAGCTACTTATCATTACTTGGTACATTGTTTACCGGCATAGTCATTACATTCTTAATAGCCCAACCAACAATACATTTAAGCAAACCATTATTAATATCATCCGCATTGTGACTATTAGTGGCTCTAAAGTTTATAATGTGATTGTCCATATCTGAATCATTTTCAATAAAATGGGTAGTGAGAGCTATATAGTTTATTTTTACAACTACTTGTTCATGTATCGCTTGCCTAAGTCCACGATAGTCGTTGGTGTGGAAAACTAGAAGGGGGGTTGAATAGTTTTACCGATTAAAACTTGGTTTTAAACTATTTAGATCGACTTATATCAATCTATTTAAACATGTGTGTTGGATGTTGATAGACAAGCATATATAAATATGTAATGAAAGAATAAGGAGTAAGAAGCACAAAACCACAACACGAGTATTTATAGTGATTCGGCTACAAGGACACCTTCCTTGCCCTACTCCGCTCCCTGAGTCACCTACTCGAGAGTTTGTAAACACTACACGACACCAACTCCTTATGGCGGAGAAGCCTTCACAACGTTGCCTACTCTTTTTCCGGTACTAGGCTAACCACCGGGTTCTTCCATGAGGTAGAACCAAACCTATCACGACGTCGCCTACCCTTTATCCGGTATTAGGCTAGATACCGAGTTCCATTACAATGGAGGAACTACTACCCAACACTACAACAATAACTAACCTCAAAGGAGATCCACTCCTTATAACAACATCAACAAGGATATCAATATCCTTTGACCCAATACTAATCTATCTTGTACATCGAACACACCATATCGAATGTACACCTTAGGCACCTTTCACTAATGCCTTTGACTCGATCTTAAGGCACTTTTCACTAACGCCTTGTGACTTGACTTCTAGGCATCCTTCACTAATGCCTTTAGCCTTGACTTCTAAGCACCCTTTACTAGTGCTTTCAATACGGACTTTCGACACCTTTCACTAATGTCTTCGTCTTGACCCTTTAGACATCTTTCACTAATGTCTTCAACACTACACTTCTTATGAGAAATAAGAGAACTATCAACAAGAGAACCTCAGTAGTCTTGATGATAACGAAGCATGGCAACTCATGGACTTGAGCTTGCTCGTCTTCAAAAGATGGTGATCTCGCCTTTAAGAGGAACCTAGAGAATCACATAAAAACAAAAGCTACATACATAGATCACTTGGATCTGGGGTTAGAGAGTTTATAACTCAAAGAGAAAATATGTGAGAAAGGGGTGAGAAACAATGAAGAAATGGCTCACTATTTATAAAGAGAAAATGGCTACTGTTCCAGGATCCCTCACTTGAGGGATCCGTCCAGTGTAATACTGGGGATCCGTGGGACGCTCCCTTTTGCCCATGGGTTTTGGGTCATGGGTCATGGGTTATGGATCATGGGTATCCAAGTAGATACAATGTATCTACAAGATGCAATGCATCTAGTCCATGGTTCATGAATTAAAACCATGGGTCATGGATATCATCCATATATGACTTAAGCGTGATGCCATGCAATGGGTTATGGGTCAAGCTCCATGGGTATGGGTCATGGACTTTGGGTTGCACCTAACTACATTCAATGTATTTGGTCAAAGGGTCAAATACTTAAGTTTCTACCCAATTGTATTACCAATTATAATACATACTAGTTATGTATATGTTCACCCAATATGTAAACACTAGTTGTTATACACATGTATTACTAAATCATAAAATCACTTATACTTGTTTTAGTGTTTTATGTGAAAACGTAAATGTGTTAGAAAACTATTGGCTCAAACCATTTACGTATTTTATTTGTTTCGTTAAAATGATTTTACGTTTGTTATCGACAAAACATTAGAAGATCGTAAAATACAAATAAACGTTTTTACGGTTTATTTGTATTAACAGTTGATTTTGTTAGATATGCTAACAACTTGCTTCTTTTATTTAGGTAGTACTTTCAAACATCCCCATATAAGTTATGTCCATATGGCAATGTAACCCATCCATTACAAGCATTAGTATATTCAATAAACGCTCCATCTTTAACAAACTTAGGGCCCGTTTGGTTTGTAGATGGGTTTATGATTAGAATTTGGATTTGAATTTAAATTTGTTTTAGGATTTTGGATTTGGATTTAATGTATGAGAGAGAAAATAATATTTAAATACATATATTATATATAAAAATACAATTAAAATTTATTTATATTACTAATGACATAAGAAATATAAAGTTTTTTGTTTTATAATATATAAGAAGGAAAAGAAAAAAAAATATATGGAGGAAAAAAAATATGGTCTCACATGTGTCATAAAATCCACTAAATTACTCATCTTTTCTACATCTCCAAATATTTAAACTACAACTCCAAACTCAAATCTCTTAAACACAACCAAACATATTATTTGCATTAATTAAATCCCAAACCCAAACAAACCCCACATACCAAACGGGCCCTTAAAAGGTATCTCCCCCATAACTAACATGTTAATCAATTCTCTTTTTTTATCCTAGTTTCATCATGCTTCCAATCTTCGCAAAATACTAGTTCCTTCACCACTAAGATTTATTTTAAATTCTAAGTGAGTTTGTTGTAGAATTTGGTTTTGAGACACAATTAGGGTTAATAAAAAAGGATAACGTCGATTAAGACTAGAAATACGCGTTACGTGACCATCGGCCGCTAGAGTCTTATCGTAAAACTTGCAGGATGCCCTTCTTTTCACATCCTTCTTCCTGCTAATGCTAATCGGATCACAACTGTCCCAAACTATAGCCTTCTCCTTATTTGTTTTCGCATAAATTTTATACTTTTCTTCTTCTTCTCTATCGTACTTTCTTTTTCTATTGCAAGTTTTAACCTTTGGAGCTTTCTTGACAAGAAGCAAAGGTTTACTTTCTTCACCTGAATCCGATTTATCAAATTCAATAATGGGGTTTCTTCAACAATTGTATCACTTTCCTACAATAATACAATATATACTAGGGGCTGCAATTCTCGACACGACACGATAAACGACACGAACCCGACACAAAGTTAAACAGGTTTGGGTTGAGGATAAATAGGTTTGGGTCAAAAACGGGCCAACCCGTCTAACCCGTTTAATAAACGGGTCGTGTTTGGGTTGAGTAAGTATTAAACAGGTCAACCCGTGAACCCGTTTAAGTATATATAAGATCTTAAAAATAAAATATATAACCTCGTTTTTATGTTGAATGTGGATTAAATGTATTTTGTTATTTACTTAGTATGAGTGAATTATAATTTTATAACTTAGATGTCATGAAAATTGACGCTTGTAATTCAAAAAATTGTCGCATAGTTATTTGTATGTTATTCTTATCATATTTTGGATCCTTATATCATTTTTTGCATTTAAACTAGTTAAATCGACAAACCACCAATTTTTTTCACTGCTTGACCTATTTACTTAAATGGGTTAAACGGGTCACAAATGGGTTACACGTGTTATACAGGTCTGGGTTAGGGTTGAGTTTCTTGACACGATTAATAAATGAGTCGTGTTTGGGTAAAGGCTATACTTGTTAGACAATGATAAACCCGTAGGTATAACTTTATTATTCACCATTATTTATAATGGCAAAACCCTAGGTGCCCTAAACCCACAAACCGGGCTTGGGCCTATTTATTCTCTAATACTCCCCCGCAGTTCGAGCGGGGAAATCGCGAAAGCTCGAACTGAAGTAGGAAACTAAAAAAAAAAAAAAAAAAAAAAAAAAAAAAAAAAAAAAACAATAACCAAAATAAAACGGGATAACCCAAAGTATCCCAAACAGTCGTCTCGGAAATAAGAACCTTAGATTCGACATCAACGAAAGTCGTCTCGGGAATAAGAACCCTAGATTCGACAACAAAAGTCGTCTCGGGAATAAGAACCCTAGATTCGACACCAACAAAAGTCGTCTCGGGAATAAGAACCCTAGATTCGACACTAACAAACGTCGTCTCGGGAATTAACACCCTGGATTCGACACTAACAAAAGTCGTCTCGGGAATTAACACCCTGGATTCGACATAAAACAAAAACATTAAATAACTATTTTTTTTATTTTTTTATTTTTTTTTTATTTAACACAATAAAACATAAATCCTCAATATTCTTAATCGTACGCTTCTTCGACATGGTGTCTTGATGAACTGGTATTGATCCTTGAGCAACGTAGGTTCTTCAAATATATTGTGATACCCATCTTCTTTCATGGGAACCCACCGATGTTAGGAAGCAACAACGCAGCTTTAGAGATGATATGGCAAAGCATATACAAGGGATGGAAAAAGAAACATATCCTAAATTTTCAAAAAAAAAAAAGAAACATATCCTAGGAACAAGAGTCAACGAGCCCAAAACTGTTGAAGGACCTAACTCTGCCACACAATTTTAAAAACCAATCAGTAAGCCACTTGACTTTTAACACAGAATTAAGGGAATATTGCATTCGGTGGGGAGAAATATTTGCAGATTAAAGGACAGTTTTCATGCCGCGGTAAAGGTAGAAAAGAAAATTAAGGTTAGGGTTTGACGGGGTGGCTTAGGGGGAGGCGGCTCAACTTAGCCACCTAGGTCTGAGGATCAGACTCGCTCTGAAACCATGTTAGACAATGATAAACCCATAGGTATAACTTTATTATTCACCATTATTTATAATGGCAAAACCATAGGTGCCCTAAACCCACAAACCAGGCTTGGGCCTGTTTATTCTCTAATACCATGTTAGACAATGATAAACCCGTAGGTATAACTTTATTATTCACCATTATTTATAATGGCAAAACCCTAGGTGCCCTAAACGCACAAACCGGGCTTGGGCCTATTTATTCTCTAATAATACTAACCCGCCAACACGCGAATAGGTTAACACGAACACGACTCGATTGTCACCCCTAATATATACAAATTAAATAAACGAACATAACTACATACACATATAAGTGACGATGAATGTTGATGATAAACACATACAATTTATCAATGACAGTAACTAAAACATGTTTTCACTTATGAAAAAAAAAAAAAAAAAAAAAAAAAAAAAAAAAAAAATCAACTTACTTTCATATTTTGATGATGATGATGATGAATGTTTATGATGATTATTGTAAATCAATTGATGACATTAACGTTATAACAGGGTATTTGGTTGTGTTCCTTTATGTTTTAGTGAGTTTTACACGTCTAATATTGCATAGAACCTGCCAAGCTGTGTTTGGATACGCATATTAATTCAAAATCTTTTTCTTAAAATTCGGGTATTTATTATGTATTTTCCCGGTTTGGTACCGACCATTTTTAAGAAATTGTTGGACCCTTTGACCGGTTGCAAACGATATCGGTATCGTTACGGTTCTATATAGGGATTTGTATGGAATTGCTCATCCATAACAGTAGCCTGTATACAAACTTGGGATATAAAATATTGCAGTATACTTTTTTTGGGTGTAAAACAATACTACTTAAATATTTAGTAGTCACTGCAAAAGTGTCAACTTCCATACTTAAGGAGAAGGCACACTCAAACAAATCATTATCCATCAATCAAGAAACTTATATAAGGGACTTTTGAATGAAACCAATATTGGTTTGCTTGCACTCAACCTTTGAGTTTGATGTCCCCATCACATGTGCAAACTGATAAAGCTACCAGAACTTATCAAAAGAGGGACTTGAGAAATTTCTTGTTCAAGCTTGTTATTTGGCCTTATAAGCTTGTCTGACTCGGCTTAAACTTCGTAAGCCCACTTTTTCAGGCTTATTTTACCGCCAATGGGTTTATTTTCCAGATTTAAATCATAATAAGCTCACAAGTCTAAAAGCAAGCTAGATAAATGCATCTTTGAAATATAAGCAGAGTCAAATAAGCTCATAAGCCCAAAAAATAAGCTTAAACAACACCCTGTAATAACTTGTGTTAAATGAGTCAAACTTTATAGACAACGCCAAGACTTCCAACTCAACATCAAATTTTGCAATTAAACTGAACTAGGATTTTGTTCAAAAGCACATTGTTCTTAGATTGGGTTAAATAGTGTGTATGCTGCAATTTGGTTATTTGCTTCTCATAAAAGACGGAAAATAAATGAGTTAAATAACACATTAAATTATGATGTCCAAGTCAAGATTAACAATCGTGCTCATCTAATGTATAGTCTGATAAACATTTTCATTTATTAAAACTGCTTTCACAAGGGAACATAAGCCGAATTTGCATAAATAACCCTGCTCCTACAGGGAGTCACTCATTTAACGAATATTAATGTACATGCATTAATCATACCAGATTACGGAAAACTTTTAATCAGATGTAAACTTGGTTCAGGATGGAAGGGACCATTTTCCAGATTTGAAGTCTTTGTAGAAACTGGATCTCTTTGAGACAACAAAAAACACTGCACCCAAAAGAGATTAGCATGAAAACCATAACAAATGATGTTTATATTTTATGTACAATAAAAGCACAAAAAGAGTTGGAATTTTTGTTGTTACAAACCAGGGATTCCAGGGATAACAAGATTCGGTTCTTTGAGAACTGCATGAAGGGTTCTTCTTTCGTTCACTTTCACCCATTTGGAACCACCTTCTCCTAAATAATTTACAACAAAATTAAACTCAAAAACCGGAGAGTAAATAGTTGTCGTCAATATGACTTGCATACACTCTTTGTGCATTTATAAAAAAAATAATACAGAAATTAATGCACTAATTCTGATTACAACGACAACACTTGTAAAAAAAATTAATAAAATCTTCGAATAAACGATTCAAAAAGGTTGTATGCATTGACAACAGACTCCATGCGTCTTTTGACCCGTTTTTCTAGTTCGACCCATTCGACTCGTTTGAGAACAAAGTGACTCATTCATAAGTAATAGTAACATTTTGCTTTTATCATACAAAAATCAAAACAAAATGCATTCTTCTCTCTAATAACACACAGGAGTAAATACAAAGAAGATGAGCATACCAACTGATGAGATCCCGTTAGCGGAAGATTTAACTGCATCTGTCTCGTCATCGCCAAAACTTTCAATATGGGAAGCAACCGTCCCTTGTAAGAAATTGCTAATAATTTCTTTCTTAGATAAACAGCCCCCTGATCCAGCCTGGTGAACAACATTAAATCAAAATGTTAACAGAAAATCACAAGATAAAAAACAGACGAAAAGAGAACATATATAAATAAAACATCCAACCTCATAATACAACTCAATAGCATCACGAGTATAAGCATTTTCTTTATCCCATGGCAACGGTTCAGCACTGTCTGAAAACATGTTTTAAAGCTAAGGATTTACAGCTCCACTACTACATTAGATATTATTTAAAGGCTGAGTGACCTATAATCTTTATTTCTAGTGACATTAATAGTCTAATAAACTGAGTAAGAAAGGATATTAGGTCGAGATGAGCTGCGAACATATCAGTCTCACAGAAGTCTTCGATGAAGTCACTGGACATCACTTCTGCATAAAGAAGCAGAACTGGCCAGTGAAGTATATGATCTTTATCTAATATCGGTTTTTTCAATCCTGTTAATTCTTGAAACGTAGCCTTTCCTATCTTTAATCCTCGGTCTTCAATTGCTGACACTATGTCCTGCATAAGTTCAGATTAGAAAGCATTCAAAAGATAACTCTCGGTGTTGTCTGTTGGGTGTTCATTAGCATGAGCCACCAACGTGCAATTCATTGCCCATCTTAGTATTGTCCTTTTTCTTTACATCTGTGTCATTAAAAATTGGTACTGTGTCCCGTGGAGTCATTTTTTTCCAGAAAAAGTGCTTAAAACCCGGCTTTAAAGATGATGGTTTTACAGAAATAAGTTAAGTATACATGTTACAAAATGACGCAAATGGGATACACGCAAAATTAAGTACAATGACTAATATGGGACAAATGAAAATGTAGGTACTTAAAATATGCAAAGAAAGGATTATTTTTTTATGCAACATTCAAGACCTTGGCTGCTGTTAGGGCTTTGGAAACTTGAGCTTCGCGTTGTTTCCGTTCCAATATTTGTGAATTAATTTGCTTTTTGAGCTTCTTTAATTCTTCATTATCTGGATTCTGATTAAGTCCTTTGTCACAATAGTCTTTTGCTTCATCTAGCTTATTGAGAGATAATGATGCTTTGACCGCTCTATAAAAAGCCTATGAATTCACACATGCATGGGGGTATTAACAACAGTTATTAAAAGAACAATAGGAAAACAAATATATAATAAATTGATCACAAATAAACCTTGACATTCGTAGGGGACAGTTTAATAGCTTCCTCTGAATCTGAAATAGCACGTCCGTAATTACCAAGGAGTAAATTCACATGTGCTCTATTGGAATATAATAGTGACGTCTCGGTGTCACTTAAGGCCTTCTGATTTATGGCCCGCGTGTAGCAGTTGATAGCCTCTGAATAATGTTTTTTACCCATCTTGACAAAGTTGTTACCTTCTTCCTGCATTCCCAAGGCATACCAATGAACGCCAATAGAAGATGAATGCAATTTAACTCAACTCACAGTCTCACACAAGCATATATACATAGTAAAAAACACAAATTACTTAATCAGATCATCTTGTAGTTTGGGTTTTCTGTTTTTTCTTCATAGAAATTGGTTCCGTTGTTTAGTATTTGTAAGGTGTTTACAAAAAATGACTTATCAATTTAGAAGAGAAAAAGTGATAATTTGAGTCCCCTGATCTTAGAATCAAAGTTTCTCTCTTCCTACTTACCTAAACATAACAAATTTAGATGTAATATCCTCATTCAGTTTGCTATTACCATCATTTTAGTGACTTGATTATTTGACTAACTGTATTTTGATGTTGTGTTCGAGAAAGTGAGTCTCTTTGACAGTTTTAGACATATTTCAAATGAACTGCTTAATAAATAAGAAAAATTAGCGGATACCTTGTGTTACCTTTCTTGGCAATTTTTATTTAGTACTTTTTATATGTTCATGTATAACCAAAATGAAGCTTATCGATTTTGAAGTGAAAAAATGGTAATTAGAGATTGCTGCTCTTTTACTCATAATTTGATTTGGCCATATTTCACTATTCAGGTTACCCAGAGGAGGGTGAGTCTTTTGGCTCAGATGTACGCGGCCTAACCAAGGTATCCCCCTGACCCTTTCCCTAGCCACCCCCAAATGTGTACCTAGTGGGGTTTGAACCCTAGACCACTTGTGAGAATATTAGGTGCCTTGCCACTAGGCCATTTGGTGGTGGTTGATCTTAGTTGTTCTCGAACAATTGAGGATTTATCACATCTAAAGTACTCCAAATGAATTACATTACAAGATCAAAGCCATTTGGTGTATTTGTATAATTTAATACATTGTCAGTGAAAATGCCTAACCAAAATATTCCGATCAGCATTGAGGTAAAAAAGTATTAACCGTTTTAGTATGGTGCCTCAAACCACAAGTTATCTCAATCTTTCTTGTGAAAATAACGATACCACAAGTTATCCGTAAACACTAAACATCGGATTTAAGTATACATATACATTCCGATATAACAAACTTCGAGAAACTAAAACCAAGGGAAAAAAAAAAAAAGCTTCTATCCTACAACATAATTCTAAGGGGTGTTTGTTTGAGCTTATACGTGACTTATGAGCTTATTTGTCTTTCAGCTTATATTTCATAAGCCTGAGTTTTCAGGCTTATTTTGAGACTTGTGATATGATAAACTTATATAAGCCCATATAAGCCGAAATCAAGAACTTAAACTAAATCATACAAAATACAAATATATAACAATACAGCTAATTGACACCATTAAAAAAAAAAAACAAGAACTTGGTCTAATAAAAACAAACAACTACTGTAATAGATAGTAAGTAAAATATTAAGATTAATTACTTTGAGTTGAATAGCAGTGTCTTCTTTAAGAGCTTGGATAGCAACAAGGTCTGCTATTTCACTTTCAGTTTGAGGCTCTGAACCCTTTTCCATCAACAGCGCCATTTTTTTTTTCCTGGAAAACACACACAGACTGTGGAGACGAGTGAATGATGAATATGGGGATTCTTAGTGGGCTTGAGGAAGAATAGTCTAGATTATGTCGATGGGCTTTTTGGCTCATTGATAAAAGCCCATTAATAAGGCATAGCAATTAAATACTCACTACGTCTCAAAATAATTGTCCTTCCACAAAAATCACAATTGTTTAAGAAGAAATAAAATTGTTATTTCTTTTGTTTTCTTACCTTTTAATATAATACAGTTTTATCTTTATATAATTAAGAGTGTTGATATATAGACCTAAAAGATAGATCTACTATTAGACCTAATCCATACAATTCATGACAAGTGTCCCACATTTATTCTCTCTCATCATTTTTAACCAATTAAGTTTTCAAATTAACCAATCACATCTTTAGGTCTAAATTTAGGTTTTAATTTTAGGCTTACAATTCATTTTCCTATAATTAATTAAAGTCTTCTTTAAAGTTTGTAATAATAATTTTAAACAAAAGTAATGTAATAAACTCGATCAAATTTCCCTATCTATTTTTAGTAGTTTAGTTTATGTCGATGGGATTTTTGGCTCATCATAAAACACCATTAATAAGGCATAGCAATATTATTATATTTTTATTTTTATTTTTTTAATGCTTTAGTTAAGTGGGATCTTATTTGGATGAGAGATCGCAAGTTCAATCTTCCATCCTGTCTTTTTCTTTCCTTTTTTTAATTTTTCTAATGAGTAGCTAATAATAAATATTGTACATGTTATGCATTATGCATGGCTTAAACAAGTTTGATACCTTACCTTATGGTAGCGGATCCAATAGAAAGCAACTAAATAATAAAAAGGTTACAAAGTGTTCTCATCCATTGAATTATCAAAAAAATAATTAATGCTCTTAATAAAAGTGTGGAAAAAAGCAAATTTCATCTCTTTTCCCGTTTCCTGTATTTCTCATGTTTCTCTCTCCTCTCTCCATTATCTCTACACACTCTCTTTTAAAACAATCATCAGTACCTAAACCACTATGGTCCGACCCCCACCAGAGCTACCACGCGTCGTGACTTCGTTTGGGTTTTTCGGCTTCTTGGAATTTCCAGCTACCTGAAACTACACCTCCAACGAGTGGAATACCCCTCACGTTACCGAGTCAGATCCAAGTAGTCTCACCGCTTAATATTATGTTTTATATTACCTTTATATTAAGTAAATTGGTTGACACAATTTTACAAAGTCAAAGAATTAGAATTTGTTTCTTAATCTGCTCGAACTTGGTATTTTTGGCATGTGATGTAAGATAGAGTTACGGATGACCAGTTCAAAAAGTTTATCAAATTGCTTAAAGTGTTTCGTTTGGTTTTGGTCTCGCTTATCAAGGTGCCTTCATTATTTTTTTGGCAAAGAGAGTATAACTTACATTAATACTTCAATTGTGTTTAAGAAATATATGTTGGACAAAAAGATCTCAAATGATGGCTCAACAAGCTTAGTCGAAAATAACATGAACGTTGAATTCTAATAGCGACCGATTGCCTTGACATTGGCTTCTTGTTGTACGTCGAGTTGTTGTTTAGAGATGATGTATTTAGAGGTGACGATGATGCAATCAGTTTCTTGGTTTAAAGATGAGGGTGATGATGATGTATTTTTTTTTATAGTTCATCAATAAAAAAAGAGTTGGTTCATCAATAAAAAGAGTTCGTAATCTTTGCTCTTTCATGTTTGCCTAAGATTGAAATCGGTTATGTATTTTGTTTTATTAGTTATATCACATTGTTCATCAGTTCATCGATTTTCTTTAATATTTTTAATCAGTTACATCATAATCTTCATAAGTTAGATCATGTTGTTCATTAGTTAGATCATGTTGTTCGTCATATTTTTATAATGATCATCAGTTTTTTATTAAAAAAAAAAAAAAAAAAAAAAAAAAAAAATCGTAATGTTCATCAGTTTATCAATTTTTTGTTGATAATGTCACCAGTTTTCTTTAACAAAAAACAATGTTCATTAGTTTTTTGATAATGTTCAGTCAATTTTCTAAAAAAGAATAAAAAAAATCATAATGTTCATCGGTTTTCTAAAAAAAATCATCATTTTCACCAGTTCATACTTCATGAGTTTTCAGTTCTAAAAAGATTTATAATGTTCACAAGTTTAAAAAAAAATCATAATGTTCATCAGTTTCTAAAAAAAGTAATAATTTTTATGAGTTTTATAAAAAAATCACAATGTTCATCAATTTTCAAAAAAAAATCATAATGTTCATCAGTTCAATAGTTTTCCAAAAAAAATACATTGTTCATCAGTTTTCTAAAAAAATCACGTTGTTCATCAGTTTTCTAAAAAAAATCATAATTTTCATTAGTTAAAAAAAATAATGTTCCTTAGTTTCTAGAAAAATCAAAATTTTCATGAGTTTATCAGTTTTCCAAAAAAAAATTATAATATTCTATCAGTTTTCTAAAAAAAAAAAATCATACTTTTCATCAGTTCATCAGTTTGCCAGAAAAAAATCACGTTGTTCATCAGTTTTGTTTTACAAAAATCACATTATTCATCAGTTTTTTAGTTTTTTTTTAAGAAAAAAACATAATGTTCAGCAGTTTCTAAAAAAAATCAAAATGTTCATAAGTTCATCAGTTTTCTAAATAAAACCATAATTTTCATCAGTTTATCAGTTTTCTAGAAAGATCATAATTTTCAACAGTTCATCAGTTTTTCTTAAAAAGTCATAATGTTCATCAGTTTTTTTCAAAAAAAAATCATAATGTTAATCAGTATTCTAAAAAAGAAAAATCATGTTGTTCATCAGTTTTTAAAAAAATCATAACTGTTTTTATAAGTTTTCTAAAATAAATTATGACATTTATCAGTTAAAAAAAATCATAATAATCATAAAGTCATCAGGTTTCTTAAATAAATTACGAAGTATAATATTAATTAGTTAGATTACAATGTTCATTACTTATGAGTGAAAATAGCAAAACGGAGCTAGAAAAAGTAAAAACATAAAAAGAAAGGGTTGTAAAGAAAACGCTTTGTTACATTCTTATTACTTTTTAGACTTTTTATTTTAAGTTAATCCTAACCCATTACCTTATTGGTAAGCGCGACACATTTAGAGCATAAGGTGTAATAACTCGATTAACTCACTGTCACGTGAGCTTTAACATTTTAACCTTAACTAATAAAAAACAACTCTTATCATAGGGAGATTATGTGCACACATTACTTTTTAATTTACACACTCCAGTGTACAATCAGTTAATGCAGTACATATACACAGTACAACATGTTATTGCATAAATTGGAGTGTTTCAATAAAAAAAAGTGAGTTTGCAAATCATTTCCCCTTATCATAACTCAACCATAACTCAATATTTTGGGTCTCACTTCTATCTCGAAAAAAAAAAAAAAAAAAAAAAAAAAAAAAAAAAACTTAACGCACGTTAGGGGGTTAACGTGCCCCTTAACACACGACCTTAACTCACATGCACGATATGTTAACTTGGTCCTTAACGCGATTGAGTTAAGGTTTAACTCATTTGGTGAGTTATTGTACCAAGTGCTCTTACACTCGTTTCTCGAGTTTGTTTCCCTTCCCCTTTCCTCTTAAAGTGGGAAGAAGATTTCACTATCAAATCTTCCGCTCATCTTCTTTACCGATCCCCTTTCTCCTCTTAAATAAAACTCAAAAACACAAAAAAACTTTCCATTACTTTTCCAAAGTAGTTTTTATTCGTTAATTCCAAGAGCATTTTTGATTCCGCTTCAATTTCTAATCTCGCTTTCAATTTCTTTATTGCGGAGTATTTTTTATTCGTTAATTCCATGAGTTTAATTTCTATGAGATTTTTTTTTTATTTCTAACTTTTTTTGTTTTTATTTTACTTTTATTTTTTTTAGAAATTCATAGCTACATACTATTTTTTTTTCATTATATTGTCCCCATAACTAATACTACCTCTTGTCATCTTAGGGCCCGTTTGGTTTGTAGATGACTTTAGGATTAGGATTTGGATTAGGTATAAGTTTTAAAAAAAGTAAGAGAAATAAAATATATAAATAATTGTTGTTTCCCGTTCACTATTGTTTAAAACAGTTTAAGTATATAAAACCAGTTAAGAGTGAACTATTACTGAAATTAACATAAGTAAAACACACAAAGTAATTTTCAACATCATATTCTTATTAGAAATAAATCAACAAAGAATACGTTACCCAAGTACTTGCGGAATAGTACTTGGGATTGAAATGACAAAGTTTGGTGACTCCTCTCTAAGCTCAGGCTAAGTCTGAGCACAACTCTTAGAGCTCACTGAGCTATCTTAGGAACTAAGTTGTATTTGGAGGAGTGAAAAGATGGCTTGCGTGTATGTATGTTTTTACAATTCACAAGCTTAATCTTTTCACTCCATCTCTTATGCTATTTATACATGTATGATAATTGACTCTTTCCTAAGTGACAAACTGACATCATACAGAAGACAAAATACTGATGTATTTTGTCTCTGTTTACAAAGACTATTCTAGGTAAGAGACAAGACTATTTTCCTAAGTTCAGTGATGACACTGAGCCTGATCTTTTGCCATTCAGGGAAAGTCGACTTTGGTTGATAAGGACTTCGTCTTATCTGATTCAAACTTATCCCGCCTTGTCCCGCTCTTTCTTCAGTCTTTACATCCTTCAGTCTTCTACTTCAGTTTGTCTTCAGTGTAAGAGTTGGAGAGGAGTCTTAGGGATTCAGTGAGTTATTGTCATCACTCACTGAATCCACCATCTTCTTCTTGACTCAGTCTTCACCCTTTAAGTTCCGCCTTACTGAGTGGAGAGACTTCTTCTTTGGGTCGTACTGAGTATCCTGAAGATGACTCACTGAGAGACTATGCACTCAGTGACCTATTAGTGTTTAACGGACTAAACACTTGGGCTATTTTCTATTCAAATCTTAAATTAAGGGGTTTGGGTATTTACTGAACCCAACAGTCTCCCCCTATTTGGATATACAAATAGCCTAAGTGGTTGATCAGTGTAAGTGAGCAAATGGCTTCTTCTTACATTGAATGTACTAATGAATACAATAAGGAACACTGAGTAAATTAACAAAACATACATCTTTTATTGATCAGATTACATAGTTCCTATTACTAGTACAAGAGATAAAACAAAATGATGTCAGTCCAGATGGATTCCCAGTGCTTCAAGCTTGACTTTCTTAGTGATGAGTGTTTCCCTGTCAGGATGGTCTCTTATCTTGGTATTCAGGTCTTGACAAAACCTGATGTTTGCTGGGGTTTGGATCTGAGAGGCCACTGGTATGTAGCTCAGCATTGCAGCTACACCAGCCTGATCAATATCACTCCATCTTTGAAATGCTGGGTTTCCATAGACATCAATGTGGAATATCCCTCTTTCAGGCTTCTCAATTACTAGACAGTTCACGAACTTAACACCTTCAGGCAGCTCCCTGTTGCATTCTAGTCCAGGCACTTTTATCTCAGGCTGGAACTCAACTCTCTTCCTTTTGCCAGTAGATGATTGTGGTTGAGATCCTTGAGGTGCAGTTAAGGTGGGCTGAATTCCCAGTTGGGCTGGACAATCCCTCACTCTTTCATATATTTTACTGAGCATCTTCATCAGGTCCTTAACCACCGCATTCTTCTTCTTTTCAATAATTGGACCAAGCTCATCGAGTTCAGTGATCCCAAAGTCAGTGAATTTAAGGGGATCATGAACCTCGAAGTGTCTTTTATCAACCCCTCTGTAAACGTTCATGGCCAGTGGTTTGGTATTGGGGATGATTCTGACATCTGTGATCTTTTCAGGAAGCCTTCGGCTTGTCATTGTCCAGTTGTAATGCTCAATTCTGCTTTGCCTGATGGCTTCAGTTTTCTTCTTCTTTTCTTCCAACTGTTTTCTCATTTCAGCCATCTGAGCAGCCTGAGCTTCCTTGAACTTTTGTCCTGCCTGACCCTTTTCAAGCTTCTTAGCATCTATCCCAATGTTTTCAGCTTCCTCAGCAACTACTTGTACCAGTGCTTCTCTGCTCTTTCTTTCTTCTTCAGCAAGTTTCTTTTTTCTTTCCTCCTTAGCAAGGTGAGCACTTAGTTGTTGTGGTGTGAGCAGGTACATGGTGTTGCCGATCTTAAAGGGAATCTTCTCAGGCTCAGGAGTTGTCATTTTGCCTTTTCCTTTGTCCTGGCCTGAGGAGGATGAAGTTGCTACCAGGGGTGGTGGTGTTGTTGTTATTGGTGTGATTACGGTCAGTGTTGTTGTTGTTGATGTTGGTGGTGGGATTGATGAGATAGGTATTGCTGAGACTGGTGGTAATGATGAGATTTGAGCTACTGATGCTGATGGCGTTGGCTCCCCCTCAGTGTGAGAAGGAGGTTCTTCAGCAATATTCTCCCCCTCAACTGTTTCCGGAGCGTCAGTGAGGGCAAGAGTTGGAGTTGGTGCCGAGGGGGACGGAGCCGCTTGACCCTTGAAGGCCTGATAAATTTCAAAGATCATAGCCTTGATGTCTGATGTGTCGGTTTGAATACCAGTGACCTTTGCTTCCAAATTAGCCTGAGACACTTCCAGAGCAGTCAGTCTGGGCCCAAGATTCCAGGCCATAGATGAGGATGCTTGAGCCAAAGTAGCCACCTGCGTATTCAAGGAGTCCAATGTAGCAAGAGACTGGACTGAGGATGGAAGACCCTGAACATTTGCAGATTTGAGCATATTGAGCAGTTTAGTGAGGCTTGAGGATTGTTTCAAGAACGCCTCAGTAGCCTTTAGCACTTTAGAGTTGAGTGTTGGGTCATCACTGACAAATTCCCTGATTTCATCAACCTTTGTACCTACACCCTGAAGGTGCCTGAGGAATTTAGCCAAGTTGTCATCCAGTCGGTAAAGGTTGTCATACATCAGATCCCTGTGCTCATGAACATTTTCATCAAAGCCTTGTACCTCAGCCTTGAGATCAGCATAACTAGCAGCAGCCTCAGTGTGTTGTTCCCACATTGTTTCAGTGACCCCAGAGTATAACCTTCTTGACGCTTTGGTGATCCACTGAACAAGCTACCTTTCAGTAAGTGGGAGAACATTATCAAATCTTTCAAATTCATCAGTGGAGGAAGAGGAGTCATCATTTTCATGCTGGAATGGTGATTCAGTGTGTTCCTGTGGATCAGGCTGAGGCTCTTGTTCAGCTTGAACCTCAGCGTTCACTTCTTCCCCAGCTGATAAAACTTCATCATTAGTTTCAACAAGCTCATCTTCTGAAAAGAGTATTCCAATAACATCAGCAACGGTTAACAGGGGGTTGGTGATGGGTTCCATATCAGCGGGTGGTATGTTTCCCTCTGAGTCTTTGTCCCCCGTTGACCCCTCGGACACTGGTGGGCGTTTCCCAGTGCCTTCGCTGGAGTCAGGATTGGTTGTGGGTTCCGTATCGGCGGGTTGTTTCTTTCCCTCCGAGTCTTTGTCCCCCAGTGACCCCTGAGACACTGGTGGGTGTTTTCCAGTGCCTTTGGCGGAGTCAGTGATAGTTGTATCCCTATCAGCGGGTTGTATCATTCCCTCTGAGTCTTTGGGATCGATCAGTGTGCCCTCAGACAAAGGCTTGGATTTGCTAATGTCATCACTGGGCGTTGTGGAAGGCGCTCCCCTACCAGCGGGTTGTTTGTTTCCTTCTGGATCTTGGGGAGTAGTGGTTGTGACCAAGGGCACTGACTGTGATGTATCAGTGTCCTTTGTTGTCACGGGGGTGGATGTTGCCTGGTCACCAATGGGTGTCTGTTCAGTCTGGGGCTTTTTGTGCCTCTTAGGCTGTGTTCCAGAAGCCTCAGGGCCCTGAGACTTGGGTTTAGTCTTAGTCCCAGTCTGAGACTTCCCCTTTCTCTTTTTAGGAGCAGGGTTTGGAGACACTGATCCCTCTTGGTTGTTTACAGCAACCATATGGGCCGTCAATGCAATAGGAGTGACAAGGGATGGGTCTTTTTGAAAATTGGATTGGCTCAGGATGCCAGGTAAAGCACCAAATTGTTCTTCCTGAGGATAGTTTGAACCCAGTAACACTTGCAAAGCACAAGAGACAAACCTACGATACGAAACGTATTTCGTCCTAGTTTTGCTCTGTAGCTTGGTTACGAGATCACTGTAAATGATCTCCCCTATGTCGACAGTGACCCCATTCATTAAGCAGTATGCCATCATAAACTGAATAGAGTTAACTTGTTCAGTGGATGAGTGGTTCCCGTCGAGGACCTGAATCACAAAAGTGAATAGGATCCTCCAAGCCACGGGAAATGAGCTTTTGGTGACTGGGGTCTTGTCCAAAAAAGTTGGATCTAAAACGATTTGTTTTAACCCATCCTTCACTGTGGTGGGTTCAGGATGGGCGACATAAACTCCTTTGTTATAATCCAACCCTGTTGAAGTGCAAAACGTTTTATAGTCCAGGGTGAATCGTTGTTGCCCCCCGTGAAGACTGAATCTGATGAGATATTCCCTGAGAGGTCTGAGGTTGTTCTCATCAGTAGAGGGTGTCGGGTCAAAGGCCTTGGCTGTTGCCCAAAATTCCCTGAGGAGATTTTGGTAAACAATGGAGGGACACTGAACAAAGGCCGTTTTCAATGGGCAATTAAATAAAAATTTCATAATGTCTTTGTAGGCTGGGACAGTTTCAGGGTATTCAAAGTTGCCTATGACATTATTAGTTTTAAATTCAATATTTGTAAGATCCCCTACCCACTGAGAAGCAAACTGGAGAGATTGTGTTCTAGCCATTTCCATTAAAGATTTTAGGGTTTTTGAAAATACTTTCTTTTGACTAGAACAATCAAGGTTTTTAGATCTCTCAAGTTTTGTGATGAAAAACTTTTGTAAATGTTTATAAGAAGGGTTTTCCAAAAGAGGTTTTGAGAACATACAAATATTTCTGGGTTTTTGAAATGATTTTGACAGAGTTTTGTTGCAGAAAATAATTTGTGTGTTTGTTTGTTTTAGAGGAGGGTATTTATAGAGTGGTGAGAAGGGTGGTTTGTGCACAAATGGGGATATTAAGAGTCGGTTTTTGAAAAACGTTTGAATTTCCACATTTAATGCTACCACTCTATTACCCGTAGTAAAATCCCGTTTTTCAAGGGAACAGTTGCAGTGCACAGTAAAAGTGCACTTTTGCAGAGATAAAATATCAATTTGATATTTTTGTGAGAGGAGGCATTAAATGCCAAGTGGGATGACAGTAAGACAAAGAGACATATATTCCTATATTAAATTAGCATTGTTACCAACCTAGGACATTTAAGTAACTAATACTTGGATCATTTAGTTACTCATTCAATGCTCTTTGTCAAATGTCAGGGACCCTGAATGAGTCTTACTCATTCAGTGAGTGTTTTTTTTTTTTTTTTTTTTTTTTTTTTTTTGGGTGTTCAGGGAGGATGAACCATTTCAGAGAACTTACTGAGATTGGTTTTCAGATGCCTGACTCTCAATGTCAAGCATTCCCAATTCAGCTTTCAGTCTCCTGAAGGTAGGTTCATCCAAGGGTTTGGTGAAGATATCAGCAAGTTGATATTCAGTAGGGATGAAATGAAGTTCTATGTCTCCTTTCATTATGTGATCCCTGATGAAGTGATATCTGATATCAATGTGTTTGGTTCTTTTGTGGAGGACAGGGTTGTTGGAGATTGCAATAGCACTGGTGTTATCATAGAAGATGGGTACCATTTTGTAATGGATGTCATAGTCACTGAGTTGACTTTTCATCCATAATACATTGGCACAACATCCTGCTGCAGCTACATACTCAGCTTCTGCTGAAGACATAGCCACTGATTGTTGCTTTTTAGCACTCCAACAGACCAGTTTTCCTCCAAGAAATTGAAAGGACCCTGAGGTACTTTTTCTGTCCATGTTACAGCCAGCATAATCAGAGTCAGAATACCCTTTGAGGTCAAATCCTGAGCACTTTGGATAGTAAAGTCCAAGGCTTGGAGTTCCCTTCAGGTATCTGAGAATTCTCTTGGCTGCAGTGAGATGGGATTCTTTAGGATTCGACTGATATCTTGCTATTAGACAGACTGAGAATTGGATGTCTGGTCTAGAAGCAGTTAGATACATCAGTGAGCCTACAATCCCTCTGAAATGAGTTTGATTGACTGATTTGCCAGTGAGATCAGGTCCAAGGTTGTTCGGTGGGACCATTAGAGTCTTTACTGAGGCACAGTCAGATATCTCATATTTCTTCAAGAGATTTCTGGTGTATTTCTCTTGACTGATGGATATTCCTTTATCAGTTTGCCTGATTTGTAGTCCAAGAAAGTATGTGAGTTCCCCCATCATGCTCATTTCAAACTTCTTTGTCATCAGTTTTTCAAACTGTTTGCAAAGTTTGTAGTTTGTTAAGCCAAAGATGATGTCATCAACATACACTTGGACTAGTATCACATCCTGTTGAGTTCTATAGACAAACAGTGTGTTGTCTATCTTTCCTCTGACAAACTTGTTTTGTATCAGGAAGGTTTCATACCATGCCATGGGAGCTTGTTTAAGTCCATAAAGGGCTTTGTCAAGTTTGCAGACATAGTCAGGGAATTCACTACTCTCAAAGCCTGGAGGTTGCTGAACATACACATCTTCCTTGAGATTACCATTTAAGAATGCACTTTTAACATCCATTTGGTAGACCCTGAAGTTCATGTATGTTGCATATGCAAGAAAGATCCTGATGGCTTCCATTCTTGCAACAGGAGCAAATGTCTCATCATAGTCAATGCCTTCTTGTTGACTGTAACCTTTGGCTACAAGTCTGGCTTTGTTTTTAATGACAGTGCCGTTTTCATCAGTTTAGTTTCTGAAAACCCACTTCATTCCTATGACTACTACATCCTGAGGACATTTGATCAAGGTCATGACCTTGTTTTTATCAAACTGTTGCAGTTCTTCTTGCATAGCCTGAACCTAGCTTGGGTGTTTTAGAGTCTCATTGACACTTTTGGGTTCTATATTTGATAGGAAATCAACATATAGACATTCATTGGCTGAAGCTGCAGTTAAATTAGCAGCCATGCTTCTAGTGAGCATGCCCTCAGTGGGTTCACCAATGATGTTTACAAGCTCAATGTCCTGAGATCTTGTCCGATTACTTTGTGGTCTAGGATATGAGCTTGAAGATGTCACTGGGAGTTCAGATGTAAGTTCAGGTGCAAGAGCCACATAATCATTTAGATCATCTGTAGAGATGTCTTGTTCAGGTTGAGGTTCATGAGTTACAGGTTCCTGATCATTTGGATCAGTGTTTCCTATCCCAGCAGGGACTGACTGATTATCAATGAACTCACTGATAGTTGGTTGGGTTAGGTTGTGAGGTAAGACATAATATGAGATGTCAGCATCAGCTTGATATGAGGAATTGATTTCAGTATTGAACTCATCAGGAGGATATCTTGATGAGTCATTAATCCCTATTTCCTCCACTGAGGTATTTGTGAACCTGATGCTTTCAGAACTTTCATCAAATGTGACATGAAAGGTTTCCTCAACTTGCTGTCTTCTGGTGTTAAACACCCTGAAGGCTTTGGAGATCAGTGAGTAGCCTAAGAAATATCCATCATCAGCTTTTGCATCAAATTTGCCTAGGTGGTCCTTGTGGTTATGAATAAACACAGGACACCCAAACACATGAAAGTAGATGATGTCAGGAAGTCTACCTTTGAAAGTCTCATAAGGGGTTTTATTATGTCTTTTGACAATGATTGACCTGTTTTGAGTGTAACAGGCAGTTTTGACTGCTTCAGTCCAGAAATGCTTTGAGAGGGCTGAGCCATTTAACATGGTTCTTGCTGCCTCAATGAGAGTTCTGTTTTTCCTTTCAGCAACCCCATTTTGTTCAGAGGTATAAGGAGATGAGAAATTTTGAGAAATTCCTTTTTCATCACAGAAGCTTTCAAGCTCTTGATTTCTGAACTCAGTACCATTGTCAGTTCTGATTTGTTTAACAGTAATGTCATTCTGGTTTTGAATTTTTCTGATGAATGACATTATTGTATCAGCTTCCTGACTCTTTTTGGAAAGAAAGTATACCCAAGTGTATCTTGAAAACTCATCAACAATGACAAGTGTATACTTCTCATGCCGGATTGATCTCGGACTGACAGGTCCAAAGAGATCCATGTGCAGGAGGTGAAGGCAGCTTTTGATGGAGAAATTTTGTTTGGTTTTGAAGGATGCTCTGTGGTGTTTACCTTTCTCACAGGCAGAGCATGGTTTGTCTTTTTCAAAAACCAGTGATGGTAAGACAAGGACCTTGTTTTGTTTTGCCAAGTTGTTGATATTTTTGAAGTTTAAGTGAGAGAGTCTCTTGTGCCACAGCCAGTTGATAGATTCAATGGCTTTGGCAAAGAGACATGTTCCATCTTGAGAAAGAGTAGACATGTCTAAGACATAAACATCATCTCTTCTAGGAGCTACCAAAACAACTTCTTTGTTGGCATTGAAAATGGTGCCTTGTTTGTCATTGAATTGCACAATGTACTTAGCATCACATAGTTGACTAACACTGATGAGATTGTATTTGAGACCATTGACATAAGCAATTCTAGAGAAAACTATTCCATTGCAGTTTACTGAACCATAACCTTCAGTGGGACATGATGAGTTATCACCAAATACTACCTTGGGTCCTGGTTCCTTAACATACTTGTGCAAATACTCCTTCACACCAGTCATGCTTCTTGAGCATCCGTTGTCTAGATGCCAGATAGGCTCCCTGGCGTGTCTCTGCACAAGTAGTGAACTGAATTAGTTTCTCTTAGTGACCCACTTGCTAGTGGGCTTGGGTCTCAAGGTCTATTTGAATTTTTTAATTGACTCATGGTCAGTGGTTGAGTGCATTGTGCTACCACATGTTTTGCATTTAGAGACTGAGGAAGACTCAGTGATTTTGGGTTGTTTTGTACTTCTCCTTGCATGAATAACACTGTCATGTTGGGATGTCTCATGAGCTGGATTTCCACATATATCACAGCATGTGTTCATGAGACAGTCATCCTGATGATGATCATTAAACCCACAGTGAGGGCAAAGAGGAAAAGGTTTTGCTCTATTTTTTAGAGCTGTTTTGGAGGATGAAGCATACTGATGACCAACTTTGGTATAGTTTGATTTACTGACAGAGCTTACATACTGTAAGTGGTCTGCAGTTCTGTGATCATCCTTATTGCAGATCATACAATAAAGGATTCTATAGCAGTTGTCAGTGGTATGACTAGTGTAATGACACAGCTCACACTTCTGCTTGGGTTTGTTGGTGGATTTTGATTTTGATGAGCTAGATGAGGCTGACTTAGTTTCCTTGATTGAATCAGGGGCTTTTTCGATGGTGTCCATTTTTTCTGTCAGCTTTCTCACAAGCTCAGTAAGTTGCTGAATTTGGTCAGCTTCAGTGGGGACAGAGGATGTTGAAGTCTCAGTAGGGGTAGACTCTTGTTGGATTTGTTTTGTTTGTCTTTGCAGGATGGTTCTACCAAGTCCAGACCTTTCTTTTGGTGAGTGAGGATTGAATATTAGAGGAGTAAGCTCAGAGCTTGGATCAGCACCCTGAAGAGGTTTCAGGGGTGGAAGCGGTGTTTCAGATTCAGCTTCAGACTCAGAGATGTGTTCAGTACCAATGGGCACATCAGGGAGTCCTAGCATGCTCTTAAGAGCTTGGCTCTCAAGCTCAATAATCCTTCCAGAATCGAAATTTGGAAGCTTACTCTCAGGATTAACCCTTTCAATCCAATCACTGGAATTTGGAGTTGTCAGCATATTGGTAATCATACCACCAGACACAAATGGTTTTGAACTTTGGTCTTTGTTGCGAGAGTCAGGGAGATGATCTTCACCTATGACTCTCTTTTTGCTACTAGGGGCACCCACAGCATCAAAGACCCTGGGATTCTTAGCAGTCCGACTATCAAGAATATCTTGTCCTTTTTAAGTTCATCTTGAAGAGCCTGATTTCTCTTAACTAGTTCAGTGTTTTGAATTTGCAAAGTGACAGCCTCAAGCTTGGCTTGTTTTAAAATAAGCAGTTCATCTCTACACTTGTTTAATTCAAAACTTAGCTTGTTGTATTTTGAAAAAAGATTTAATCTTTGCTCTTCTACGAACTTAAGGTCAACATTAAGATAATTCATATAAGACTGCCAATCAGAGTCATCATCCATAGAAAGTAAGATGTTTACCTTCTTCATAGTGATGTTGACCCATTCCCCGTTTCTGGCATGATTCTTTCCAACAACTAGCTTGTCCTCTTCTGAGAGGGCCATTAGTGCACTGACATGCACCATTTCATCATCTGATGACACTGGCTCTTCATCCTAGTCGAAGGTCTCAGCAACAAGGCCTTTGTTTTTACCCTGCACAGATTGAACACTTTTTGTTGTTTCTGAGGGACTGGCCTCGAGCAATGCAAGCTTAGCTTTGACTTTCTTATACTTGGCTTCAAAATCAATAGTTTTGTTTTGATCAGATTTGCTCTGAACGTTTTGATGAGACTGATAGATTTTTGGTTGAAATTTGCTAAAGCCTGAGGACTGATTTGACCCTGATGGTTTATAAGAGGGTTCAGAAATTGTTTTTGAAAAACAGTCTTTTGCAAAATGACCTCTTTTGTGACACTTAAAGCATTCAGTGTCCTCATTTGCTTTGGCATTTGAAAAACCTTTGTTTCTTTTTATAAACCTTCGAGAGTTAGCAAGGAGTGCCCTTTCCTGAAATTCAGTGTTCAGGTCATTTAGGTACTCCTCACTTGATCTCTCATCAGGCTCATCATCAGAATTTTCCTGAAAATCTTGAACAACATTGTTAGAATAGAAAGCAGTTGATATTGGTGATGAGGTGGTGGTCAGGGACTTCTTGACTTCCTGAGACTTCTTTAAGTCAGGGTATCGTCTGTTGATGAGGTTTTCTTCATAGACAAATTTCCCATAAATTTCAGGAAGCTCAAGATTTTGGATATGATTAGCATTCCTAAGTCCCTGAGAGAAATTCAACCACTTCTCAGGGAGACTGTTGACAAAACCAACATTGATTTCATGTTTGGACAACTTAACACCGTCATTTGACAGTTCATTTAAAAGAGTTTTGTACCTGGTGTAAGTTTGAGAGAGAGTTTCTGAGTCCTTAGCCCTGAAGGTGTTATACTCAAGTTTCAGGTCCATTATCCTGTTTTCCTTGGTATCAGATGGTCCTTCATGACTATGAACTAGGTCATCCCAGGTTTGCTTAGCTGTACTACAGCTTATAACAGACTCCATAATGTCGTCAGGAAGACAAGATACTATGATACTTTTGAGTCTTTGGTCCTGGTTGACCACTCTCCTTTCATCCTGGGTCCAGTGAGCTTCAGGTTTGGGCAACCCTTCAGCAGTCTTTGGGACAAATGGACCTTCATTTATACACTTGATATAATAAGGTTCCATCCCAATCAAATAGCAAAGCATCCGTTTTTTCCATTTGTTGAATTTGCCAACTTCAAGTCTAGGGGCAACAGCTGAATAAGCTCCACCCTTTTTATCGACTAGTTGGGGTACATCAATTTCAGCCATTTAGGATCCTAATTTAAAAACTTTTAGAGCGGCCTAAAAAACGAGTTTTATAATTAGCCTTGCTCTGATACCACTTGTTGTTCCTCGTTCACTATTGTTTAAAACAGTTTAAGTATATAAAACCAGCTAAGAGTGAACTATGACTGAAATTAACATAAGTAAAACACACAAAGTAATTTTCAACATCATATTCTTATTAGAAATAAATCAACAAAGAATACGTTGCCCAAGTACTTGCGGAATAGTACTTGCGGAATAGTACTTGGGATTGAAATGACAAAGTTTGGTGACTCCTCTCTAAGCTCAGGCTAAGTCTGAGCACAACTCTTAGAGCTCACTGAGCTATCTCAGGAACTAAGTTGTATTTGGAGGAGTGAAAAGATGGCTTGCGTGTATGTATGTTTTTACAATTCACAAGCTTAATCTTTTCACTCCATCTCTTATGCTATTTATACATGTATGATAATTGACTCTTTCCTAAGTGACAAACTGACATCATACAGAAGACAAAATACTGATGTATTTTGTCTCTGTTTACAAAGACTATTCTAGGTAAGAGACAAGACTACTTTCCTAAGTTCAGTGATGACACTGTGCCTGATCTTTTGCCATTCAGGGAAAGTTGACTTTGGTTGATAAGGACTTCGTCTTATCTGATTCAAACTTATCCCGCCTTGTCCCGCTCTTTCTTCAGTCTTTACATCCTTCAGTTTGTCTTTAGTGTAAGAGTTGGAGAGGAGTCTTAGGGATTCAGTGAGTTATTGTCATCACTCACTGAATCCACCATCTTCTTCTTGACTCAGTCTTCACCCTTTAAGTTCCGCCTTACTGAGTGGAGAGACTTCTTCTTTGCCTCGTACTGAGTATCCTGAAGATGACTCACTGAGAGACTATGCACTCAGTGACCTGTTAGTGTTTAACGGACTAAACACTTGGGCTATTTTCTATTCAAATCCTAGATTAAGGGGTTTGGGTATTTACTGAACCCAACAGTCTCCCCCTATTTGGATATACAAATAGCCTAAGTGGTTGATCAGTGTAAGTGAGCAAATGGGCTTCTTCTTACATTGAATGTACTAATGAATACAATAAGGAACACTGAGTAAATTAACAAAACATACATCTTTTATTGATCAGATTACATAGTTCCTATTACTAGTACAAGAGATAAAACAAAATGATGTCAGTCCAGATGGATTCTCAGTGCTTCAAGCTTGACTTTCTTAGTGATGAGTGTTTCCCTGTCAGGATGGTCTCTTATCTTGGTATTCAGGTCTTGACAGAACCTGATGTTTACACAAGAAATACAAATTATCAAGCATATTGTACAACCAACTTAAACATAATTCCTTTATTAAAATGTCACTAATACAAATAATAAAGAACATTATACAAATATTCAAGCCCGAATGGGCACGGTCCAAATGGGTCCGAGCCCGAACGGGTACGATCCAAATGGGCACGGGCCAAACGGGCCCGAGCACGAGTTGGCACGGGCCAAACGGGGCCGAGCCCGAACGGGCACGAGCTAAACGAAATTCTTGAAATCCGTATATTTATTATCAAAAAAAACATAATAAATTAAAATACATGATTCACCGAAAATTTTTATTTCAGGGTATCCGCCGCCGCAACGCGCGGGAACCCTGCATTAAATGTCACTAATACAAATAATAAAGCACATTATACAGATATTCAAGCCCGAACGGTCAACGGGAAAAATGGGCTTAAGCCCGAACTGGTGCGGCCAAACGGGCATGGGCCAAATAGGCACGGGCCAACGGGCTCGAGCCCGAACGAGCATGGGCTAAACGAAATTATTGATATCCGTTAATTTATTGTCAAAAAGAACATAATAAATTAAAATACATGATTCACCGGAAAATTTTATTTCAGGGTATCCGCCGCCGCAACGCGCGGGAACCCTGCATTAAATGTCACTAATACAAATAACAAAGCACATTATACAGATATTCAAGCCCGAACGGTCAACGGGCAAAATGGGCTTAAGCCCGAACTGGTGCGGCCAAACGGGCTCGAGCCCAAACGGGCATTAGCCAAATAGGCACGGGCCAACGGGCTCGAGCCCGAACGGGCACGGGCTAAAACTAATTCTTGATATCCGTAAATTTATTGTCAAAAAGAACATAATAAACTAAAATACATGATTCACCGAAAATTTTTATTTCAAGGTACCCGCCGCCGCAACGCGCGGGTACCCTGCTAGTTATAACTTAAGAGTAATTACAATACTTTAACCGACCTAAATAATTTTACAACTTACAAAGCTTTTATGCTCAAAACCATGCTACGACAGTAACGGAGCCATGATTTTTCAGCCGGGCAGGACAAAAAACTTGAAAAAGGATACCCACAAAAAGAACAATAAAAATTTAAAAAGTAGTATAATAAGAGTTTTTCAACCTCACAAATATCATTAAAATAATCTAAATCACTATCTAAACCAAAGGTATATGCAATATATTTTTCAAGATAAAGTACTAAATTATCCGAAAGAAATTCATCACCCATTTATTACGTAATCTGTTCTTCATGATTTTATGGCTGAAAACGCAAGTTCAACACTTACAGTAGACACTGGAAGAGTCAACACCAGTCGTATCAACCTGTCAACGAGATAATAGTGACCTGCTTTTTCTGTATATGTTAAGCCTTGGCACAAATCAGCTATAGATGATGACTTTCCCAACTATGGATGACCTTTCATATCAAATTCAAAGTGCTTCAACTGGAATTCCAAGTTATCGAGTTCTTGCAGTGCGAAATCAAGATAATAGTATTTTTTTTGCAAGCTTTTATAATCGAATCTGAATTGAAAGATATACATCCGTCCCTAGGATTCAAAGCAGACCTAAGTTCTAAATTTTCCACAATTTTCTCACTAAATCTTGAGCAAGTTCTCGCAAATGAAAATCTATTGTTATGATATGATGCTCATTAGCAGCGTTATCTTGATTCCTTACACTTCTCCTTTCGAAATAAGGAGCACTGAAATCAGGAATACGAATACCATGTTTTTTGAAAAAAGCAACAACAATGTCAAAAAAATAACCCCATTTGTTATGTGTAGGTTGTACATGATGAAATTAAAGCCTTTGAGCAAACATCTATAGTTAAGAAGTAGAAGGTTTTGGAAGCAAGTTAGACTATGCATATAAGCTTAGTACTAGATACCGAGCTCAAACAAGATTGAATCCCCCATGTGTCGTAAAATGGTTTGTAATGTTATTGTCATGTGTCAAAATCATTTGTTATAGTCTTAAGTTATAGTGTATGCAACTAGTCAAAATGGATGTTTGGCAATTAGTCGTATTAACCCACTTTTGAAGGCTAATGGGTCAAAACATGTATGAAGTCTTTATAAATATTTATGGGAATGTTATAGGAATGTATGGGATGATGTTCTTAAGTAATGGTTTAGTTTATGTTATAGTATTGAGTCAAAGTGTAAGTAAATGGGATAACCAAGTGTTTGGCAAAACACATGTCGTTTATAAAGTATATGTTAGTAGGTCATTTTGACCAATTATGGTTGGGTAAATGAAGTATATGATGTTTAAATGTATTATAAAATTCCTCTTGATGTGTCATGTCTTGGAAGTCAAGTTTTGGGTCAAATAGGCAAGTCGGGGAAGTGTGGAGCAGGCATGAGGGGTCTCAGCCGCCGGCTGTGGAGTCCCCTGAGGCTTCCAGCTGCAGCTGGAGTGTTCCAGCCGCCGGCTATGAATAGCTCCCAGCTTTGTCGGTTTTCTGAATTTTGTATAAAATCAACCGTAAGTTCGTAAGAGTCGTGACACATGTCATTTTAAAGGTATTTGAGTCTACTTTTATTTAAAAATACTTACAGGAGTTGATTCTAAACAAAAGTATAAAAGAGTCTTTGATTTGTAACAGAAGGTCTTTTACGGTCAATTCTGTGCGCACAATTTTTGATCAAATCGGAAAAGGGGTGTTTTAATGATGATGATGATGATGATGATCTGGTCTTCGTGGGTTGACATTGATTTACCCGAAGATGAATTGGAAGATGTTGATTTCATCCTCCCTGAGGAAGTCAAAGAGGCTTTAATTTGCACTAAAGCTTCTAGAGAATATAATCTCCGTCACCGTCGCAATAAGCTTGAAGATTATTCCAATATTCAGGTAAGATTATTTTTTGCGTAATATTATTCAGTTTCGTATATAAAACTACATACACATAGACATATGAACATATGATCGATACCGATAATAAGATCAATATATTATTTTATTATTGCATAAATGTCAAGAAACTAATGACATTAGGACCTTGTAGGAATACTTTTCTCACGTTTAAAAAAGTTACTAGCATCCACCATAGTCTTCACTTTGACCAGCCTGTCAAAATTATTTTTAAAATAATTCGTACCCCAAGTATTGCTTGCTTCTTCATAGGTTTTGTCGGCTCCCAAATCAAGATCATTATAGTTCAAATACTATGTTCTAGGAGAGTTAGAAACATAAGAAGCCATATAATTATATAAGTTTCTAATCCAACTTATATGTGGTGATGTTTCATCTCCATCCCACACAACCACATATTCAATCATGTATAATGTTCCGAGTCTATTTGGGAACGGAATTGCTGATTCTGGAATCTCGTCCATTTCCCCTCCATATGGAGTTAACACCAAAAGTGCCATTCCTGCTTCTATTTTGTCATTATAAAATTCCCATATTCCTTCAAACCCATCTTCAGAAATAGGACGTGTTGCAAAATCTGATTTCCCTTTAATAGAAATTTTTGGCATTGCGGTTCTATTCAAAAGAACCTCTGCCGGTTCACCGTTTGTGAAACTAGAACCTACTACTACTGATTCAATCCAGCTCATTTCAGTACAGTCTTCTCTTGTCAAACCCAGCTCTGGGAATTCTTCTTGCATCAATGGAAGTAATCTATTGATTCCACCGAGGAAAAGGGTATCAAAAGTTGCTCTTATGGTTCGGTTTCCTGTGCTTGGGTTGACAATGCTAAACATCAACACTCTAATGTTAAGATCTTTATCAATCTTGGGTGCAACGTGTTGCCATTTGTGGATTATTTTGGTTAAGTTTTGCTCCAAGGTTCTGTCAATTGAAAACACAGTCACTGTTTCAGGAAAAGGAACAAGGTTTATCTTCAATGAAAGAATGATCGCGAAACTAGAACCACCTCCTCCTCTAATATATAGCCCAAAAAAGATCCTCACCCATTGATTTTCTATCAAGAATCCTACCATGAACATTGATGAATTGAGCATCAACAACGTTATCAGCTGCAAGACCATATTTTCTCATCATTGCACCATATCCTCCCCCACTAACATGACCACCAAGACCTAATGCATACCAAACACCTACCGGGAATCCTAGATTTTGACTTTTTTGCGCAATTGCATAGTAGAGTTCACCTAAAGTTGCCCCGGCTTGAACCCAAGCAGTGGCGGTCTGATTATCAACTGTAATGGATCTTAGATTAATAAGATCAAGTATCACAAATGGGACTTGTGAAACATAAGACAAACCCTCAAAGTCATGGCCCCCGCTACACGTTCGTATCTCCAGTCCGTGCTTCTTTGAGCAGTAAACGACTGTTTGGATTTGGGACTCATCAACTGGTGTAACTATATAACGTGGTTTTGGAGTTGAAGGTGATGTGAATCTTAGGTTGTTTATGGAGAATTGTAAAACGGATGTGTAAGAAATATTATTTGGGCTGTAAACGACTTGAGATATCAATGTGGCATTATCAGACTTGAGAAGTAGGCATTGAAAAAACTCATCATCTGTAGTTGCTGATCGAAATTGACCAGCCCTTAAAACCAACAAAAATATTACAACAATAAGATTTAACAAATAAAAGGGTGTCTGAATCTTCATTTGCGTGTTCTATTTTCAGATTAAATGAATCAAAATCATTTTAAAGTATATATAGATACGTAAGACGCAAATTTTAATTTCTTATTGCTACTTGTTGCAGGTTAAGTGGAGCACTCCCACAAGAAACTACAACTGGGGATAAAAGTTCAATTATTGAAGCAATATATTTCTTTGGTTCAACTTGTCCTCAAGAAATCTTTATATTGATATGAGGAATTCTGTAAGCACCATATAAATAGTGGAAAAATGACTTCAACCACAACTATATTAGGTAAGTTGTGCCCTTGCCCATGATGCCTAATTTAGTACTTTAACATCTATGTATGATCTTCTGAAAGAAGTTAATATGAAAGTGATGAGCGGAAAATGTTAGTGGTTTTTTTTGTTAAAGAACAGTTTTCGAAGAGATATAATAAAGAAGGATTAATATACGAATGTATTATCAAACTTTGCAAAATTTTCGCCTAAGTTACTAAACTTTATTTTTGTTTACATAGGATATTATACTTTGCGTGTATATTAATTTAGGTTGTGTTGGTGATTTTACATCACCGATATTATTTAAGTGTAATGGATTGACTTAGTTGACCAATGTGTAATTGTGATAAATGTTCAACAAGTCGGGGTTGTGCGGAGTGCACACTTGTATGACGTTATTATGATTATTATTCAGGGGCGAAGCCCCGAATGACGGAGGTCCGGGGGCAGCGCCCCTGGCTGGAGTCGAGCTATGGCAGAAAATAAAATTTCTGGTATTTTACCCCTTAAATTTAACTGTTTGGTGGTTATTATAATTTCTATGCCAGTTACAACATACCGTGGCTTTATTGGTCATATTCTGGTTTTCTAGTTCAGTTTTCATAACATTCAAAACAAATTCACGTTTCAAAATCTGAGTTTTATCCGATTTAAGATTTCGGTAGAACCACCGAAATACTTCAATCTGAAAGTGCTTTCACGACTCTAAGATTACTGTGATCCAAATTTCCTAACAGGTTGGGTATTGTTATTGTTGTTTTTGATGTAAAATAAGAAATTCTAATAGCATGTTATTTAAACAAAAGTATTTGTAATAAGGGCCAACTGCTTAGTAGCTAATTTAGTATGCAATCCCGTTAGATAAGCAATCTATATAACCTTTCCATGAGATGTAAAGATAAGTAATACTTTGTATTGAAACATTCACCGAGAGGTATTGACGTTTTAGTTAATTTAACATTTTTTCTAATTAATTTCTTGTTTATTTGAGTTTGAATCTTGAAAAAATGTATTCAATGAATGACAAGTTTACAACCTTTTCCTACTTTTGTTTAAACAATCATCCATAATATTATTCCCCTACTTCTGCAATTGTCTATTACATTACTTTTACTTGGAATGAGCTAATTTTTATTTTTGTTTTCTATTTGAAGGTTTTTTAATTTCTATTTTTGTTTTCTATCTGCCAATCCTTCAATGTAATGATGTGTGTTTTATTTTTGCATGACCAGATTATGAAGAAGAAGGATAGTTTGTTGGTGGCCAGTGCTCATTAGTTCAAACAACGGGTAAAATATATATGGAAAGTGCTAAACATAGCCTTTAGGGCCACTTTTTTAAGAAATTTCAGCATGCATAAATTGTTTGTATTTTCAGAATAATCAATCACCCTTGAATTTAACTTCTCCCACCCAACTAAATGTACCACCACTCATTGATTTTTTGTTCCTTTTCTTAAAGTAATTAACTGTCTTCTTTTTGTTCCTTTTGGGCAAAATTGTTGATGGCGATTTGATTAAGTATTAGAGTTGTTTTTACTTTCATTTTGAACAAAGACCTTGCAATCCTCCCGTAGTTTATATGTCTAATTGTGCACAATAGATATGTATAATTTTCCTTTTATGGTTTCTTACAATATAACTGAAGAGAAGAGATCTAGTGAGAAGAAAAGATGAAATGAGAAGAATGAGAAAAAAATTTGGCCACATATTTCAATTGAGGGAGAGAAATTTAAAGTGAGATGCATCTATATTTGTAAGTGCATCTAAAATGTTCGGTTGTGGTTGCTGACTGAATTTCGATAAAAGTGAAATATGAGTTTTTAAGAGTTTAAATGCTGACTTTTTATTGAATGAATCACTTTTGTTCTTATAGTTGCGAATTCTTTTTTGCACTTTAGGAATGAATGTACATGAATTCATTTAGTGTAAGATCATCGGAAACTTATTGTGTTTTCCAAGCAAAGGATAATCAAAGAGATACTAATCCTATAAGGCAGATGTCTAATCATTGTTACATTTTGTTTTAGTTCTCCAAAATTATGCTTGTGAACTGAATCCATGTTATATTTGTCTTTAATGGCATAGTCGTACGTCTAAAAAAGATACTATCACTTTTAAAGATTCGAATAATGCCCCCTTTTTTTTTCAATTGGGATTGAGGTTCATTCCTCAAGACATGTGTTTTTTTAAGCATGTTGGTGCTCTCACATAGTGACTTATGAGAATTTAATTAGTATCGTCTATCTATGCTAGTAAAGGAATGTGTTCACATATGTTTTATGAAATGTTTATAAAGTGTCATTACTCTAATTGTTAGATGCAATCTATCTATCTATATAATAAATAAATGTTTTTTTTATCTTGCTACTTTATTTAGGGGTGCTTGGTTGGGGTAATGGAGGATGGAGAATGAGAAAGATAATGATTAAATATGTCTGATTAGGAGTAGAAAATGCAATCATTAGTGTTGGGTAATGGGACATTACACATTAAATTAAAATGTATGATAATGATTACCCACCAGCAGCAGCCACCACCAGCAGTAGCCACCACCACCAGCCACCACCATTAGCAGCCATCACCACCAGGCAACACCACCACCACTTTGGAGGTTAATGTGTTTTTCTTAAACCAAACATTATCAAAGATAATGATAATCTCCATTCTATTCATTTGCATTCCCTTTGCTTTTCCCTTTCCTATTCTCCATTTTGAACCAAACGTACCCTTAATCCATGCTGGCAAATAAAGCCACCTCATTTAAGTCACATGTAAAAGCCAGACCGACATTATTACTTTCAAAATCTAGTAAACATTTAAGGTGTGTCAAACATTTTCGTGATTTAAGCTCTTTATTGTAGTTTAATTGAAGGAAAGTCAATCACCCCTCTTAAAGTCTAACAATTACAAAATTATGTCTTCAGTTTTTATGCATCAAAGTTATGTGTTTGGTTTTCTTTTTTCTTTCATCATTTTTCTTTTTCTGTCATAAAACTTATAATTGTAAGGTCAAAGGTATGTGTTTGTATTTTTTTTTTTCTTTTTTATATATATCCTTAAATTTTGACGAATTGGTTTAGAAGTGTTTCAGGAATCCAATTGAAGATTGAATTTCAAGATATCAACTTTGTTCTTACTGAGATTTAGTATGCTACTTACTATGCTTCATTTGGGTAACTTCAGGTGAAACAATTTTTTCATTGTTTTTATGGTCTAGATTCATATGTTTTATTTGTAATGAATATGATGTTGACGATGATAATTTGAATTCTTCTATGGGATGTAAGTCAAGTTATTTAAGAAGTACGTGTATGAAAAGTGTTTGATGAAATGTTTTAAAAGAGTTTTAGTTAACATTTATGAATAATCACTTATGTTAATGCAACTTTGATATTGGAGGTTGTTACTTGGATTTAATTGTTTACTTGATGTTTAAATACTTTGCAAACATAATAACATGTTTCAATGATTTATGTGTGTATAGGTAGAACCAAAGAAATCAAGATTTCAACAAACTTTTGTTCACCTTTAGGCTCTCTTAAATTGGTGTAGAGCATGTTATTTTTTTCTTTTTCATGCCAATGCACTTTCATGTTATTGATAGAGGGTAAAATGCATTTTGTAGGTTGTGGTGTATCTATGTTCTTCTCTTTTGCAATCATTAGTAGAGTTTGATACATGTGAATTAACCATCATACATAAACCAGTAAATGGGTTTCTTGAAATCTACACTATATACCCTCTTAGTATTGTTTCCCCATCACTAGCAGGTTTCGAACCATGTGCGGGTCTTGTGGTCCTCAAATGTTTTTGCATATATCTAAAGCTTACTAATCATTGAGATTGTGGGGATGTGAAGCATGTTGTATAGGTCATAACCATTTGTTCCGAGTAATTTATATAAACTATTTCTATATTACAATTAAAATTTTGACTAATTACTGTTTCATTGGGTTTTGTGTGCAACTGGTCAAAAATTAAAAGTGAAACTGGCCAAATGAGGGGCAAGTTAAGGAAAACACATATTTTGACCCCAAGCATGTTTTTGAGCAATTGGTTATCTCTAAACGAAATCTACGACATATAGCTTTTGATAAATTTACCCTTTCACAGTTTCTCAACATTTGAAAACCGTGCACATATCTCGTGTTCCACTAATGTTGTTGTATATATACAACATATTCCAAGCAATTTTAGCACTAAAGATTTTGATCTCGAGAAGGGTACTAAACGGGTTGCACTTAGAGATATAAATTTAGCACTAATGTTTATATTCATTTCAAGAAATGTACTAAACAGGTTGCACTTAGAGATATAATTTTCAGTTAACCATAGATATTGCGTGTTTTAGATTCAGTTCATAGCTTGATGATCTTTGTTTCATGATTGTTCCTTAAAAGATGTTCATGTTTGTTCCATTTTTAGTTGAAGGCTATTGCGAACTATATTTCTGAACTTGACAGTGATTCTCCATGTTTCAGTTTCTATTAGTGAATGCCTTATTGTGCAAATAAGGAGACTTGCAATATTTTCTTTTCATGTATGAGTATCTGAGGTGAGATGGCATAGAAGTTACATTGTTGGAATCTTGGGGCACTACGAGAATAGTGGAGGTTCTGACGATACAAAAAGTGTCATTAAATTTAAACCTTTAGTGACGCTTTTAATAAGTGTAGGGAAAAGCATAAAATTTTGAAATTTAATGGCACCTTTTTATCAAACAAAAAGTGTCACGAAAGTCAAAAACTATGAAGTCATGCGTTGAGAT
The DNA here is from genome assembly GCA_019973895.1 of Chrysanthemum seticuspe. NCBI lineage: Eukaryota > Viridiplantae > Streptophyta > Magnoliopsida > Asterales > Asteraceae > Chrysanthemum > Chrysanthemum seticuspe. The sequence goes on along the minus strand of BPTQ01000009.1, from coordinate 75,433,835 downwards.
CAATAGATCTCATATTTGTCATAAATCAAATAAACTAATCTTAATCATTCATGTTTCATCAAAATTAAAAAAAAAAAAAAAAAAAAAAAAAAAAAAAAAAAAAAAAAAACTATTTTTACTTTTTTTTAAAACAATATCTCTTTCAAATGGTATCTTCAAGCTACAAAAAATACATCATCGCGACGAGAATTAAATTATCTTTCTATAGATATGCACTTCTATATATACTTTCGACGCATTTTTTTTTCAAAATTTATAACGAGAAAAATCACATTGATTTCTAAAATCACATGTGATTTGTAAAAATCACATGCGATTCATTTTAAAAATCACGTGTGATTCATTTTAAAAATCACATGTGATTTTTTAGGCGGAAATTTTAAAATAAAAAAATAATCGAAAGTATATAGAAGTGCATGTCTATAAAGATAATTTAATTCTCGTCGCGATGATATGATTTGTTTCACGTAACGATTAACGGTTTGTAAGATATTTAATTTTTAAAAAAGGGTGAAGGTTTATTTATTTTTTGTTTTGATAAAAAATGAATAGACATGATTGGTTTATTAGATCTATAGCAAATATGAAATTTATATTGATCTTTTACCATGTACTCATACTTTTTTGTGTCACTATAAATAATTTATAGACTTTTACCTACACTCTTTTTAAGTGTAGGAGAAACAAATAATTTTCTTAGTGATACTTCTTATCTACTTTGGTAACAATTTTTTTTGGTCGGTCAGTTTGTCTTTTTTTTTTTTTTTTTTTTTTTTTTTTTTTCTGAAAGATCAGTATTATAAACAGAGGAACCAAACGCAGGACCTCGCAAACCAAGGGAGAACGCTACAAGGAAACCAAACGGGCCAAAAGCCACAACCCAACTAAAAGAAGAGAACACAGACTATACTATACAAAGCAACGGGATATTAAGAAAATAAGTCAAAGGGTCTAGCAACCCAACAATTCCAATCCGTCTTCAACTTTGAGCTTATACGAGCGGACATCCACAACTTCGCCAACCGTTGGATACCCGGAAAGATGTCTTCGTTCTTAATTGCATCTATGTCGTCACCAGTGGCATGAATGAGACGATTACGCCAATTCCAAACGGCCCATATAGAAATCTGAAGAACCCCATTCGTTGCTTTGGAGAGGATAATGTCACCAGGAATATTGACATTCCCGCTAGCAATGTCAATAGCAGGAAACAAAGAGAAAGATGCCGTGGGAGGAAGATTCCACCAACTCCACACCTTTCTCCAAATCCCACTAACCATTTGGCAGCTAACCAAAACATGATTGATGTCCTCGATATCCAACCCGCAAAAAGGACAATTGTAAGTAGGGAGAGACACATCACGAGCCATAAGGTTAGAACACGTTGCAAGTCTATCCAGAGAAGCCTTCCAAACCACAATGTTTACTTTCTTGGGGATCCAAGAATTCCATCTATGATGAGACCCCAAACTGTGAACGCCAAGGAGGGAGTTTTCAACAACTTTGGCCAGGATATTGACTTTAAAATGCCCGGAAGCTGCGTAAGACCAACCTCGACTGTCGCTACAATTGGGGTTTAGCACAACCATATTCAAAGAATTAGATAGAGTATTGATATCATCGAGAGCTTGACCCCTAGGAGGTATACGCCAAGCCCATGAGCTAAACCACGACCCATTATTAACATACCCTCTATCCTTAACCTTACAATCCTTGATGGATTCAAGCGCAAAAAGTCTTGGAAACTTACCTTTAAGACACAACCCTTCGCCACACCATGAATCAGTCCAAAAATAAGTATCAGCACCATCTCCCACCTTTCGAACAAACGAGCTTTTGAAATTAGGATCTATATCCTCGATGTTTTTAGTAGCCTTGATAATATCCAACCAAACCCCATTGCTATGAGAACAAGTTTGCGAAGAGAAACCACCATCCTCCCCGTAGAATTCCTTGATAACATCATGCCAAAGAGCACTTTTTTTCAGTAAGGAAACGCCACTTCCATTTTCCCAAAAGACTAAGGTTTTTAGATTGAAGACAACTCACCCCTAGCCCCCTTGATTCGAACCTAGGAGAATGGACTTCCACTTGACCCAATTTATTCCCCTCTCGCCCTCTTTGTGGCCCCAAAAAAATATGCATCTAATTGAATGAAGAACCTTTAAAATGCTCGAGGGAGCTTTGAAGAGCGAGAGATAGTACACTGGAAGGCTACCAAGAATGGATTTGATTAGAGTAAGTCTACCACCCACCGAAAGGGTTTTAGCCTTCCACAGGGAAAGGCGGTCCCGAAAAGTATGTTGTTATTTATGCAATACAAATTTGATTAACTATCAAGTCTCTTAATGCATGAGTCTCAAGGACCAGTTTGTTAGCAAGTAATGCAACACGTGAATCGGAGGACAAGTAGTTGCTATCTTATGTAAACTTTTATTTATGCTACTGAAACTTTTATGATAACGTTTTTTTATTAAATTTTATGCAAATTTTTGCTTGATGTTTGTTTTTTAACATTTGTTACTTTTAATGTGTAATTTCTTTCTATATACTTTTTATAAGTTACCCGTGACTTATCACGGGTTTATAAGCTAGTTACATATATACCCACTAAACATGTTAGTTTTATTTAAATTTATGTTTCAAATAAACTCGATCACGCTTGTAAGGTTCATGTGTTTAGATAACTTTGATCACCTGATCATATACTTTTATCTTCTCTTTCATGGCCTTTTTAATGGCTAAAAAATATCTTTTATGTTCGAAAATGAGATTATAATCTATCGTAAACATATCATTCTATCAATTGCTAATGGCTCTCAAAGTTGTGTTTATTGCAGTCTTAATTACAGGGACTATTCTTGGACAATGCATAAGTGGTTTGAAGGGTGTAGAAGTTTAAAGATGTTGGTGTTTTTCTCAGAATAGTTGAGGGAGTCATTGTGTATCATTTTCCCCTACTTATTCCTCCCCCTAATCTAGGGTTATAATATAACTGTGTGTGCAGTCATTGTCTTACACTCTCTCTTTTCTGATCATAGTATTGATCTTGTTTCTTCTTTGCATTTGTCTGGTTATTGTCTCATTGATATTAACCTGACCTTGTAACACTTTGGATATTGTTGTTGGCTCAATCTATGCCAACTATTGAGGCTTTGGTTTGAATAAAGTGTTGTTGTGAATCTGTTGTTGCTGATACTTTCTCACATGGTATCAGAGCGTCAGGCTCATAATCACGGTTGATTCACCATCCTAGGGTTTCTTCGTAGAAACTTGGGGATATCTCTTCCTGATCTCTCCGGCAACAATTAAAAGCTATTATGGGTTTCAAAAGGTGGTCAATCTCGATTACCTTACTGTTTTGGGTGCTAATTGGAAAAATTAGGGTTTCCTACAAAAACCCTAATTTACTGTGGTTTGGGGTTATTACTATTGGCATAATCGCTGGTTATCTCCTATTCACAATTAGCCCTAGACTAAGTGAATCTAGGGTAATTGTGATTTGTTCTTTCCGCTGCATATTACTCTGTAAGTCTACTTTCATCTTCAAACGACAGTACTTAAGTCTTTGTGGGTGCAAACGGGTAGACTAATATCTTGATCTGCCACCTCAGAGTGGTATGAATACATGCTCTGGTTTACCCCAGTCCACAAGCTTGGTACTTGTTGTTTCTTAATTTCAAGTTCTTATTTTTACTGTCTCTTATCTGTTTATCAGCTTTAGCTATTATTTGTCTGTGTTATCTGCTTTCCTTATTGTTTGTATTATGGCTGTTGGTGATGATAATACTGGAGGTGGTGGTGGTTCTTCCAATGAAAAAAGCTTATCTTTTGGTGATGCTTTATATTTACATCCTAATAACACTAATGGTACTCCTATTATTTCCATCAAACTCACTGGAACAGAAAATTATAAAATATGGAATATGGCCATGACCTTTGCCTTAAGGAATCATAATAAGTTAGGATTTGTTGATGGTACTTGCTTAAGAGATGACTCAAATCCTGTTCTTGCCAATCAATGGGATACCTGTAACTCTGTTGTGGTCACTTGGATTTTTAACTCTCTTAGTCCTGAATTGTTTGCTGGTGCTATCTATGCTAAAACTGCTTATGAAATGTGGAATGATCTTAAAGATACTTATGATAAGGTTGATGGTTCAGCTATCTTTAATTTGCATAAAAATATAAACTCTCTTAGTCAAAGTGGGTCCTCTCTTGCTGATTATTACAACAACCTTAACTCTTTGTGGAAACAATTTGATTCTATGATTAGCTTACCTCCTTGTACTTGTGAGGCTGCAAAACATTTTGAAAAACACAATCAGCTAATCAAATTAATGCAATTTCTTATGGGTCTTGATGACACCTATGTTCCCATCAGAAGCAATATTCTAACCAGAGACCCTTTGCCTAATGTCAAAACTGCTTTCTTTGTTGTCTCTGGAGAAGAATCCCACAGAAATGTTTCATCTGGGAATAGCTCTGCTAAACCCAATGCTACTGCTTTTGTTGCAAAAACTTTTGATGGTGAAAATTTTTTTGATAACAAAAAAGGGTTTAACAATAACAATTTCAATAAAGGTTCTGATTTTAATGCTGGCAACAGCTCAAACAACAGAGGACCAAACATGAATCTCAAATGTACTAACTGAAGAAAACCTGGTCACACTGTTGATAGGTGTTATGATCTTGTTGGTTACCCTGCTGGATATGTTAAAAGGAACTTTAATGCTAAACCTGTCACTAGTAACAATGTTTCCACTGATGCTAATCATGTCACTGATAATAGAGCTAGCAACTCCCCTGTCTCTTTTTCTAATGAACAGCTCTCCAGACTTATGAGTCTTCTTAATGACAACAATGTGTCTTCTGCTAATGCCAACATGACAGGTAATTTTTTTTCAGGAACTTTCTTTAATGGAAGTGTCAAGTTTAATATAAACTTCAACAAATTTTTCAATAACAACACAAAAACTTTTTCTGGAAACCTCAGTCTTGGTTGGATTGTTGACTCTGGTGCAAATCAGCACATGACTGTATCTGTAAATTTTTTAATCAATGTTGTAGACATTTCAAATCTTGGTCTAACTGTTGGACATCCCAATGGCACTCAGGCATTAATTATAAAAATTGGTGATTTAAAAGTCAATAATGACCTAACTCTTTTTGATGTTCTGGTTGTTCCTGAGTACAATGTCAGTCTGCTGTCTGTTCATAAGATTGCTAGAGACAATAAGATGTTTGTTGGGTTTAATGAATCTAATTGCTATATACAGGATTCACATCAAAAAAGGATTATGGGGATTGGTAAACAATGCAATGGGTTATATATGTTTGATATTGATTCTACATGTAAGATTACTTCTAATAACTGCATATATGTTTGTCATGTTTCTAGAAATCTTTGGCATCAAAGACTTGGTCATCCTTCTGACCAAGTCCTGCATATACTTAAACCCACACTTAAACTTGATAGCTCATATGAATCTGACCATCTTTGTGATACTTGCAATAAAGCTAAACAAACCAGGGAACCATTCCCTCTAAGTGAACATAAATCAGCTAAAATTGGTCAACTTGTTCATCTAGATGTATGGGGACCATATAAAGTCACTAGCAGAGATGGTTACAAATATTTTTTAACTATTGTTGATGACTATTCTAGGGCAGTCTGGGTTTATATGCTTAAGGGAAAGGATGATGTTTATGTTTCCATTGTTAACTTTACTAATATGTTATCTAATCAATTTGAACACAATGTTAAGATATTCAGAAGTGATAATGGGACAGAATTTGTCTATAATAAACTTCAACACTTCTTTCATGACAAAGGAATTTTACATCAAACCTCTTGTGTTTACACACCACAACAAAATGGTATTGCAGAAATGAAACATAGGCATTTCCTTAATGTGGCTAGATCCCTTATGTTTCAGGGGGAATTACCTCTATATCTTTGGCCTGAATGTGTTCTAACTGCTGCATATGTCATAAACAAGTTACCCTCTTCAGTGTTGTCTGGCAAGTCCCCATTCTCCCTTGTGTATGGGCATGACCCTTCACTCTCTCACCTTAGAGTCTTTGGCTGCTTATGCTATGCCACAATTCTCAACATCTCTGATAAATTTGGTAGTAGGTCTGAAAAAAAGTGTTTTTATTGGTTATTCAAATGAGAAAAAAGGTTATAAGCTTTTAAGTTTAGAAACAAAAAATATCTTTCACTCCAGAAATGTCAAATTTTATGAAACTGTTTTTCCCTTCAAAATGAAAAATGTTTTGTCAAAACCTTTTGTTGAAACTTATGTGCCTAAAGATTTAAATCACAAAAACTTTTTTGACTCACAAAGAAGTCCCAATGATGAAGGGAGAGTGACATCCTATGATGATGGCACAGTGTTGGGTCATCCTACTAGGGATGATGAACCTGTTGCAACTTCCATAGATGAAAATACACACCCTGAGGGCAATGTATCACATGAATCACATCCTGCTGATACATCCTCTGATTCTAATCAGAATTCTGAACAACAAGAAGGCTTGCCAGCCATTACTGCTAGAAGGTCAACCAGAGTGTCTAAATTGCCCAGTAATCTTAATGATTTTATTGTTGAAGGGAAAGTTAAATATGGTGTTGAAAAGGTTGTTAATTACTCTAACCTTAACAAAGATAATTACTGCTTTGCCTCTAGTCTAAATAAAAGTATTGAACCTATCTGTTATGAAGAAGCTATTCTTGACAGTAATTGGGTTGATGCTATGAATTCTGAAATTGAGGCCTTAAACGAAAATCATGTTTGGGATATAACTGATCTACCTCCTAATAGAACTCCCATTGGTTACAAATGGATCTTTAAAATCAAATATAAAGCCAATGGTGAAGTTGATAGATACAAGGCTAGATTAGTTGCTAAAGGTTATAACCAAAGGGAAGGAATAGACTATGATGAAACGTTTTCTCCTGTTGTGAAAATGTCTACTGTTAGATGTCTTATTGCCTTAGCTGTAAAAAACAAATGGCCTCTTTTCCAACTTGATGTTAATAATGCTTTTTTGTATGGAGATCTTGATGAGGATGTCTATATGACCATTCCTAAGGGGTTTTGTAATGAAAACAATAAAAACAAAGTCTGTAAACTTGTCAAGTCTCTATATGGCCTTAAACAAGCTCCTAGGAAATTGAATGAAAAACTTGTTAGTGTATTAAAAGAAAATAACTTTGTTCAATCTGTCAATGATCATTCTTTGTTTACCAAAACAGAGAATAACAAGTTTATTGCTCTGCTTGTTTATGTGGATGACATTGTCCTCACCGGAAACTGCATTGATGAAATAAATCAGTTCAAAGAGTTTCTAAAATCTAAATTTCATATCAAAGACTTGGGAAACTTAAAATATTTTCTTGGCATTGAGTTTTTAAAAACTGGTAATGACATATGTCTCACCCAAAGAAAATATTGTCTTGAACTCCTCAAAGAGTTTGGACTTCTTGGGTGCAAACCTGTGTCCACTCCTATGGAACCCAACTCTGTTATTCCATACATACCCACTGCTGATGATCCCTTACTTGTAAACATTACTGGTTATCATAATTTACTTGGGAAACTTATTTATCTCACCCATACCAAACCTGACATCTCATACTCAGTTCATTGTCTGGCACAATATATGCATTCTCCCTTGAAATCCCATTTAGAATGTGCCCTCAATGTTCTGAGATATCTAAAAGGAGCTCCAGGAAAAGGTCTAAGGTATAATTTCATTAACTCTGACAATTATCTTGAAGGGTATAGTGATGCAGACTGAGCTAAATGCAAAAAAACCAGGAAATCTGTCACAGGTTATTGTGTTTTCTTTAATGATTGTTTGATCTTATGGAAAAGTAAAAAACAAAACACTCTTTCAAAATCTTCCACAGAAGCACAATATAGATCAATGTCTACTACTACATGTGAAATTATTTGGAGTCAAAAAATCTTAAAAGATCTAAAAGTTGATATCAATCTTCCTGTTAATCTTTTTTGTCACAACAAATCTGCTCTGCAACTTGCTGTCAATCGTGTTTTCCATGAAAGATCAAAACACTTTGAAATTGATGTTCACTTCATCAGAAAAAAATTGCAAGAGGTGTTATAAGTGCCAAAAAGATTGGCTCTTCAAACCAAAATGCAGACATTCTTACCAAAAACCTTCATGTTTATCAGCATAAATTTTTGTGTGAAAATTTGATATTGTTTGATATGTTTGCCCAACAGATTAAGGGGGAATGTTAGAAAATGAGATTATAATATGTGGTAAACATATCATTTTATCAATTGCTAATGGCTCTCAAAGTTGTGTTTATTGCAGTCTTAATTACAGAGACTATTCTTGGACAATGCATAAGTGGTTTGAAGGGTGTAGAAGTTTAAAGCTGTTGGTGTTTTTCTCAGAAGAGTTGAGGGGGTCATTGTGTATCATTTTCTCCTACTTAATCCTCCCCTTAATCTAGGGTTATAATATAACTGTGTGTGCAGTCATTGTCTTACACTCTCTCTTTTCTGATCATAGTACTGATCTTGTTTCTTCTTTGTATTTGTTTGGTTATTGTCTCATTGACATTAACCTGACCTTGTAACACTTTGGATATTGTTGTTGGCTCAATCTATGCCAACTATTGAGGCTTTGGTTTGAATAAAGTGTTGTTGTGAATCTGTTGTTGCTGATACTTTCTCACATTTTATGTTCTCACTATACTATTTTGTAGTTTGAGCATGTGAAGATTAAGAAGATAGATAAGTTGTAGTTGCTTAACAAAATGTACAAATTATTTGCCTATTGGGGCATGAAAGGAAATATGAAACATAACTATATAAGGTTGAGCGGATGAAGGTAACATAGCTATCAAGATGCATAGCAAAGGATCATGAAGTTATCGACGGATTCATCAACATGTCTTAATGTTTCTACTTTAAATCAAAATGGACAACATAATAAACTACAGTATAATTTTATTCAATTTTATGTTATTCTTTAGTTATTTGAATATTTGTTTGACTATCTATAATTCTACATGTTTCGTTTGCAAACAATTTCTTTTTCCAACCAAATTTACTAATTTGTTTTGTTTTTTCTACTTATTTTGTAATATATAAACATTATCTATATCTATTTTTGTTACTATTATTTTAAATACTCGTTAATTTCATGGGTCTTTTAGTTAGCTTAACAAATAAAAAGGTGTCTAAATCTTCTTTTGTGTGCTCTATTTTCAGATTAAATGGATCAAAATCATTTTAAAGTATATATATAGATACATATCACACAAATTTTAATTTCTTATTGCTACTTGTTGCAGGTTTAGTGGAGAACTCCCACAAGAAACTACAACTGGGGATAAAAGTTCAATTATTGAAGCAATATATTTCTTTGGTTCAACTTGTCATCAAGAAATCTTTATATTGAAATGAGGAATTCTGAAAGCAATCACCAGCCCACAACCTCATCTCAGCATATAAATAGTGGAAAAATGACTTCGACCACAATTATATTACGTAAGTTGTGCCCTTGCTGCTTGCCCATTATGGCTAATTTACTACTTTAACATCTATGTATGGTCTTTTGAAAGAAGTTAATATGAAAGTGATGAGTGGAAAAAGTTAATGGTTTCCTGTAAAAGAATAGTTTTTGAAGAGATATAGGGTTTTATGACAGTTAGGTTACCCAACTTTGCAACTTTGTCCGCCTAAGTTACCCAACTAATTTTTTGTTCAATTGGGTTACTGGTCTATCCTTACTGGGCTTAAAGGTTACCCAACATTTTTTGACTTCTGATACCCGGTTTCCATCCACGCTGGCAGATGACGTGCTTTTTTTTAATTGTAAAACATTTTTATATTACAATTATTAATCTCGATATCTAAAAACTAATACTTTATATTAAAAAAAAACCCCTAATCATTTTTCTCACACAAACACACACACACACACACTAACTTCCATCCACGCTTTCTATCTATCAACCCTAAAAATCTAAAAGTATCAAGTTGATTGAATCAAGTTGCCATCTTCACAAAGAGGTATGTACTCATTCCCTATAATTGATTCTTGAAGTACAATTAGTCTGATTTTGTTTTGAAATATTAGGGCTTTTGATTAAAAGTTAGGGTTTTTATCTCAGAACTTTGGAACTTTCAATTAACATTAATCTTGTTTGATATTTGTCACAGATGGCATCGTCATCTCAACCTTCAAGTTTTGTGATAAACTTCCATCGTGGTGGTTCATTCGCAAGAAACCCGCTTTCATATGACTTTGAAATCCTCTCAAAGGTAGAAAATGTGGATCTCTCTTCCATGGACTTTGCTGGATTAGTTAGATTCATAGGAGATGAATTTTCAGGTGATGTTAAAAGTTTGTTTTATTTGCTTCCTGGTAAAGATTTGGATAGTGGTTTAAGGTATTTAAAGTCTGATTGTGATTTAAAGGATTGTGTAGAATGTGGTACAAAAAATGAATGTGTTTTAGATATTTATCTGTCAAGTTCTGTGTTTGAGTTAGATGAGGTAACTGCTGAAGTAGATGGTAGTGATAGTGAACTAGAAGATGATCTTTATGATTATTTTAGTGATGATGATAGTGATACAGCCTCTGTTGATCATTTGTCTGACCATGAGGAAGAGGTATTTGAAATTAGGACTCAAAAGGCAGCCCCTAAACCTAGGAAGAAATCCTCTAAAATGTTTGATACAACTTTTTTGATTAGGATTTACAATGACTTGGAAAGGGAGGAATTTGTTGATAAGGATATTGGCAGTTATCTGGTATACCATGTGAGCATGGGTGTGTAACTATTTACCATCTTCATAAGAATCCAGAAGATTATGTTTCTGATTGGTATGGTAAGGGCAGGTTTTTTTTTGCTTATACTCCTTACTTAGAGGGAATGAATGGCATGGATCAATAGCCAACCACAAACTATCAAAAACCATTGCCTCCAATAATTAAAAAGATGCCTGGAAGACCACCCCATAAGAGGAAAAGGGATTCAGGTGAGAAAGATGATGGGAATAGAACTAGATTAGGAAGAAAAGGGGTAAAATGCATTGTAAATTATGTAAAGGAGAAGGACATAATGTGAGAAGTTGTCCAAAAAGGAAACAAGGTGAAAGTGTTGGGGGTGAAAGTGTTAGGGATGAAAGTGTTAGGGGTGAAAAGTCTGTTAGGGGTGAAAGTGTTAGGGGTGAAAGTGTTAGGGGTGAAAAGTCTGTTAGGGGTGAAACAATGTCTAGGGGTGGTAAAACAATGTCTGCAAGTGTTAGGGGTGGTGCTAGGGGTGGTAAAACAATGTTTGCAAGTCTTAGGGGTGGTAAGACAAAGTCTGCAAGTGTTAGGGATGGTACTACAAGAGGGGGTGTATTGACTAGAGGAGGTGTCAAGACTAGAGGAGGAGTCAAGACTAGAGGAGGTTGTCAAGGGTATGAAATGGGTAGACAAGAGGCTGCAACAGATATACAAGGGTATGGAGGATGGAATGGAAGGGGTAGAGGATGGACTGGAAGGGGTAGTGAATGGTAAAAGAGTTAGGCAAAGAGGAAGGGGTGATGGGTCAAAATCTAGTGCATACCCTCATGGTATAAAACCAATTGGTTATGGGGTTTCATGGGATCCAATTGATGGAGAAACAATGCTAGGGGTAAGTATTTGTCTTTATCATTATATTTGATTGTTTTCCATATGTTTTTATCATTATATTTGATTGATTTCCATTGTGTGCATAATATGCAAGGAATACCAGTTCCTGCTTGGCCATATGAGGGAACACCAGATGATTTGCTTGGTGCTGATGAAATCCCAATCACTGGTTCACAGCCAATGCCATCACAAGCACCACATGTTCCTGCATCACCAACTGTGCCTGCATCACCAAGTGTGACAACATCACCAAGTGTGACTGCATCACCAAGTGTGACTGCATCACCAGCTAATGCACCAGCAATGAAGAGAAGGAAACCATACAAACCTTTGATCAGGAGGGAGTCTGAAAGAATCAAGCAGATTTTGTTTAACAAGCCACCAAGTCCTGGTCCAGGATTGACACCAGATGATGCAATGCTTGTAGAATAAGCTTTGCTGCTTCTATTATGTAATTTAACTTAACTGAATTTGCCCCTATTTTGGTACCACATGGCTTTTATGGGCAATTAGTAAACTGTATGTATGGATGATGGTAACTCACCATTTATGCAACTTAACTCATCTTTTGTAACAGCTAACATATGCTATCACAAATGGTATGAATGTAAATTTTAGTTTATCTTGTTTGTATATCTTTTGCTTTAGTTGTTATTATTGTCAACATTGATGGTACCAAAACACTTCATAGATAAGATTATGTTTCACAAAAACCATTACATTGACAACCTACATAAACACTTCAGTACATAAAACCATACTTAAACCTACATTACATTGTTGCACAAAAACCATACATAAACACTTCAGTACATAAAACCTTACATAAACCTACATTACATCACAATGACAACCTACATAAACCTAATTAGTAACATAGCCACCACCAAAAGAATCATCATCTTGTTGAAGAAAGCAATCCGAGACCTTTGTGCTTGCACTTGAACCAACTCAGCTTGAGCATTCCTCAAGTCATTTTGAGCATCCCTCAAGTTGACATAAAGTTGATACATCCTTCTTTGATACCACTGATTTGGCAATTCAACATCCACCCACATAAAGTAATTGCAATTAGTTGTAGGATCCAAGTAGTTAGGGCAACCAAGAAACCTTTGAGCTGGGTTGTTCATTGTCCATGATGTTCTGCAAGTTACTAATTGTCCATACCAACAAAGATTGGCCATTGATTTTTGGGGTGGATTTGGTGGAAGAACCCTAGATGAAAAGGGGAAAAATAATTTTGGGAGTGGTGGTGAAAATGGGGTGGGGTTAGGTTGGTTAAATAATAAAAAAAAAGATAAGTGGAAATCTGATTTGGACTGGTGGGGCCCAGAAAAAACTTATGTGGACACAATGATAACTCCATCTCCCGGTTGCCTGTTTTTTGGGTAACCTGAATGAACACGTTTCTGGTTTTGAGTAACCTAAATGTCAAACCCGTATACTCCAGTAACCCAATTGAACAAAAAATTAGTTGGGTAACTTAGGCGAACAAAGTTGCAAAGTTGCGTAACCTATCTGATATAAAACCCAAGAGATATAATATAAAAAGGTTAATATACAAATATATTATCAAACTTTGCAAAAATTTCACGTAAGTTACTAAACTTTATTTTTGTTCACTTAAGATACTAAACTAGGGTCATAGTATACGGATACCCTTGTGATAGGCAGGGATCTTTCTCTTGTTACAAGTGAACATTATGAGGGGAAACTCGTTTTGGCCTTTTCTACTCCCACTGGGATTTCGTTAGGGGGAAGCTCTGAACACCTCACTCTTTCTCCGGACCATAAGCCTTTGGGTCGTTGGTAAGGTTGTCGACTCTGAACGAGTGATTTCATATGAAGAAGAGTATTTCTGAAGAACATTCATGTTCATTTCTTAGTTTACCTGAAATCTATTGATAACTTGCTTATCATTGCCATGTCATCAAATAAACATCCACTTCATTCAAATAGTCCACGTCATATGCACTAAAGCTTTTTTTTTTTTTTTAATGTTTCTTTTTGTGGGAAACGGGGTACATTTTTATTAAAAATAAATCAGATTACAATCAATAAATAATTAACAGAAAGTAAATGACAGAAAGATAAATACAGACAGAAAGGGGTAGAAGCAGAAGACATACTATAAGAACGATTAAATAAAGAAAACAGTAAAGGCTGGTCGAGGCTCGTGTTTAACACGATTTATTTAAAACAGATTCGTCGTCTATTTCCCAGGGTACAACGTCCAAAGCTGTTGTACAACCGGACTTGACAACTTGCCTGAAAGATTACAGAAAACTTGTGCGTATCGAAGAGATTGCTGAAACTCGTCTGTATTGGATCTGTATTTTTCTGTGTCGAAAACTGAATGAGGAATCGTTTATTTTATAGGCTAAACCTATCTTGTTCACCAAGATAAAATATTTGCCTACAAATAAACCGATATACAAATATGTTAAAACAATAACACGATTTGCATATATATTATTTACACAGCAACATTCTGTAAACTTTGTCAATAAGTTTCATATCTATTACAAAAATAGATTTACAGAATTTAGGAAAATGAATCTCGAATTTGCAGCAAAAAGATATGCACGTATGCGAGGTTTCGGATCTGCATTCGTGTCCGCAGGTCGTGCGGGCTCGCATGAGTTCAGAAGCTTGGAACTCATTTTGGCCCAGAAATCCTGAAATCTGCACTCCTCCTGCGCGCAAGTAGGTGTTGGAGTAAAACCAACTAAAAGATTTTGAAGGTCTATATCAAGATTTCTATATAAACACACTCCCAATTCCTTTTCTAGGTGATGTGGGATGTGTTTCTTTTTTTAAATTTTGTGCTTCACGTGCCTCACTTTGAGACACGATATCTTATATATATTAACTCCATTTTTTACACATTTTAGCTCGTTGTGAAGCTCTCGTCAAGGAGAACGCAAAGCTACCAAGAAGTATAAATATATAACATATACATATATTAAATAGTTTCCAAAATATGAAAAAAATCATTTTGCAAAACTATTTTTCCAACAATCCCCCACATGAATGGACATCGGTCGAAAACACACGAAAGTTTCAGCGACATTTTTTGCGGTTACGTCTTGCATAAGATAGGTAGGTGCAACCCTTTGAACCTTCCCTTGTGAGATGCACTTAGTCTCCTAGATCTGAGTAGACGCGATGTCCTTGAACTCAGCCTCTGTTTGCTTACACGATATTACACCTCACACAAGACTCTCCTTGACATTGTCAAGTCCTCATAGTCATGTTCGTTATGGTCATGAACACTCGCCTGGTTCTGCAAGAGCTCTTAGGAATTGCGCCCCCTATAATTTCCTTCAAAGCGACCCCACTTCTCTCTCACATAGGTGATTTCATCTTGAATCATTATGCTTTATGATTTCATCTTGAATCATTATAAGGCATATGTTTAACCTCTTAACAAGTCACAGTTGTTATAGGAATGGACTAGGGAGTTACAATATAAAGTAACTCCCCCACATTAATGTGACTTCCCCCACATTTATATGATTAGGTTGTCCTATTGAACCCAGATGTTGGGATCTCGAGTCAACTGGGTTAGGTTTTCCTTCATAGAAACTCATTCCTTCAAGGGCTTCAGTCCCATTCCCTTTGGATGACTTACTAACTAACTCTCTGCTTAAGCCTTTCGTAAGCGGATTCGCGATGTTATCCTTTGACTTCACATAGTCAATTGAGATAACTCTTGTTAAGAGTATTTGTCGTATCGAATTATGTCGACGACAAATATGTCTGGACTTTCCATTATACATTATGCTATGAGCTATGTCAATTGTCGATTGACCATCACAATGTATACTAATGGCCGTCACCGGTTTAGGCCACCTTGGTATTTCCTCTACAAATTGACGTAGTCATTCTGCCTCTTGTCCGTATTTATCTAACGCGATAAATTCTGATTCCATCGTAGACTAAGCTATAATAGTTTGCTCGGAAGACTTCCAAGATATAGCCACCCCTCCTAGTGTAAACATATATCCACTAGTCGATCTAGATACCTTTATATTAGATATCCAATTTGCATCATTGTATCCTTCTATAACACCTGGATATCTATCATAATGCAGTCCATAATCGCGACTGTATCTCAAATAATGAAGTACTCTAGTCAAAGCTCCCCAATATGCATAACTTGGATTACTAGTATACCTACTTATCCTGCTAACAACATATGCTAAGTCAGGTCGGGTATATGTCATTAAGTACATTAACATGCCAATAATTCTTGAATAATCTAATTGGGCAACACATACGCCTCTATTTTTAGATAGATGCTTACTAGTGTCAATTGGAGTTCTAGCTAGGCTAGAATCCCCGCATTGTAAGTATTAAGATTTTTTTCCACATAATGTGCTTGAATTAACACAAGTCCATTCTGAGTTCGTATGATCTTTATTCCAAGGATCACATCAGCCAAACCCATATCCTTCATGTCGAACTTTGATTTTAACATGTCTTTAGTAGATTTGATCATCTTGTCGTTACTACCCATGATAACCATATCATCAACATATAAACACAAGATTACATATCCACTATTTGTGTCTTTTACATAAACACACTTGTCGCATTCATTAATTTTGAATCCACTCTCTAGCATGGCGTGGTTAAATTTTTGATGCTATTGTTTGGGAGTTTGCTTTATGCCATATAATGACTTAACAAGCTTACAAACTTTGTTCTCTTGTCCATGATCCATGAAACCCTCAGGTTGGTTCATGTAAATTTCTTCTTCTAAATCTCCGTTTAGAAATGTCGTTTTCACATTCATTTGGTGAACTTCCAAATTTCTTAAAGCGGTAATAACAAGTATCATCCTAATCGAGGTTATTCGGGTAGCAGGCGAATATGTATCGAAGTAATCTAGACCTTCTCGTTGCCTAAATCCTTTGATTACCATTCTTTCTTTGTACTTTTCAATGGTGCCATCGGTTTTCATCTTCTTCTTGAAGATCCATTTATAGCCTAGTGGTTTACAACCAGAAGGTAAATCCACGAGCTCCCAAGTATGATTTGTAAAATAGAATCTATTTCACTTTTAATGACTTCTTTCCATTGAGGCCCTTCTGATGAAGTAACCTCCTCTCGGTATGAAGTAGGTTCATTTTCTACCATAAAAGAAACAAAATCGGGTCCAAACGATTTCACGGTTCTTGGGCTTTTGCTTCTTCCAGGTTCAACCTCTTCTTCCTCAGTTTTTGTCTCTCATCTTGGAGATCATTATCAGCTCGTTGTCTCTTATGTTGGACAACTTCGTCATCTATCTAGATGAACTTCCAGTTTCCTTCGTTAAACAAGGAAATATAGTTTCAAAGAATGAAGCATTCCTTGATTCCATTACTGTACCCTTTGGTATATCTGGATTTTTCGAATCATGTACAATGAAATGATAAGCACTGTTATTCTTAGCATATCCGATGAATATAAAATCCACAGATTTAGGTCCAATTTTTTGGGCCTTAGGAGTTGGTATAGCTACCTTTTCTAGACACCCCCACACTCGTAAGTACTGATATGATGGTTTTCTTCCCATCTATAATTCATAAGGGGTCTCTTCTTTTTCCTTACGAGGTATCTTATTTAAAAGATAAGTAGCCGTTAGAATGGCTTCCCCCAACATGTCTTGGCTTAGACCAAAACTTATCAACATGACATTCACCATCTCTTTCAAGGTACGATTCTTCCTTTCGGCAATACCGTTCTGCTGAGGTGAATAGGGAGCAGTGAACTTGTTAGGTCACAAGTTTTACAAACACAAGTTATAAGAGAAGAGATAAGGCGATTGAACAAGTAAACAAGCACACACACACGAATAAAAGAGAAAGGTTAAGCGAAGATGTATGTGAAAGAGTAACTTGAACAACCAACCCTCAAATGAGGGTTTACAAGAGTATTTATAGGAGGGAAGCTAGGGCAACACTCCTAGTTCCCATCCTTTCTTATGTGGGCTTGGGCCTAAGCTTATGGGCCTTCTACATAAGCTTGACCTTAAACAAACATAAAGGCCATAATAAAGCTACCTATTACATATGAAATATAAATACTTGAAATACTGTTTAGGAGTGATTCCAACAATCTCCCCCTCAAGTATATATGAATGTAAACGGTGAAGGCGTTGATGTAATAGTAGCTGTGACGTCTTCTGACATTCTTCTTTCTTGTGAGAGGAATTGTCTTCATTCGAACAATCTCCCCAGTGTAGAGAGATAGTTATCTTTGAACAGTTATGCTTCGACGGCATCTTTAACTTTGTTCTTTGATCATTGTTCTTTGTGGTGAAAGTGATAGTATGTTGTTGTCTGCATCAGTCTGCCTCAGGTCTGCTTCGCTGCTCCAGTGTCTCCACGTCATTCTTCAACATGCTCACACGCTCTTTGACGTTGGAATTCAATGCTGATGAAGTTCTTTAAGTCTTTAACATTGTAGATTCTTTGGTTGACGAAGAATCATTCTGACGGTTGTGTTGCTTTTGAATAGAACTTCCATTAGTGATGATGTTGGCGTGAGCATGAAAAGAATCAGCACGATCATCCCGCTCCGGAGCTTCCATAAGAAGAAAACATTTCAAACGGTTAGTAATAAGCGGTTTCCGGCACTTACAAGTTTGAACTTCGAGAGTGTTAACAGCATAGTGTGAAAGCACAACTCTAATTCTTACAAAGGTCGTTCCTGAACTGGAGTCCCACAAGTGAGATAACGCGATGTACCGAAGTACATCTACAGTTCAGATGAGTCGCTGAGGTACACCAAAGCATCACCTCACGACTGTAGACCGTTTGAGACACACTCCGCGTAATCCACGGGGAGTTACCGAAGTGACCTGCTGTCAGGGCTGTTTGATGTTGACCCTGGCAGGAGTTTCCATTCAATCACTGAGGATCACATATGTGAACCTCTCATAAATGTTCTCGACAGATTGCTAAGATCTGTGAAGGACTCGATATGAACCACTGATAATCTTATTTGTTGATCATCAAGTGATTAAATGTCAAGTGTTCCTAAGAGATCTTTTGATGAATCTCGTGGCTCTAGACTCAATAGTGCGTTTTGGTTTTCCTGAGCGGAGACTAGGGAGAGGGTCTCCTTTCTTCAATACCAGCGATCTCTAAGAGAAAGCCAATAGTTTACGTAGGGTTCCCTGTGAGAATGAAACAAGCTTATGTTGAGAGAAACTTGAGTAGCTAAGAAGGTTTAGTGCATGCGTCACTGGGTCCATGACGACTTTTAATCTTCAATACCAGTGTCACTGAGTGACATCCAGTAGCATATGAATTGAACCCGGTGTCTGCCCTAAGTTGAATAATCTGGAGGGCTATTTCTTTTCACCTTTTACTTTACATTTCTTTTTGATTCTTCAACTCCTTCTTTCTCCGATTCTCATTTTCTCCTTTTTATTCTCATTCCTAAGGACTTCTAACACTAACTAATGGTAGTGTCCTTGGGTAGATCCCTTCGGCTCTGGCGGATCATAGGACGGTTATTCCTAACCTTAGTCACCTTATAATTCCATGACTAACCTATGTTTGCCATTAAAACCACTGTATGTGAAAATATCTCTCAAAGGGTTTGTTAATGAAAAACATGTTTGAACCACTGTGAGAGATGAAGTTTTTCATAAATACTCCACCTCCACATGTGCTTAATAGTTTTAATGGTTAAATGCACAGTGAGGAAAGAGCGCGCACTTTTTGAATTGATCCACTGAAGATAGACAATCCCCCGCGAGACACGGTTACGTTGCATAGTTAAAGAGTTACATTGTCAGCTTTTAGGTGACAACTAGCTCTAATAACTACCTTGAAGGTGTAGACAAACCTCGAAAGGTTGTCATACCCGTCAGAGTTCATGTCTATCAAGAGTTTCTCGAATGGTACTTTCTACTTGGACAAGTCCTTTGCGAGACACGTTTACATTACTAGCGAACTAGCTTGAAATTATTACCCGTCCAGGACAAGTCTTTTCGAGTTACTAACAGTTTAGTACCGTCAATTCGTTGGTTAAGTCTGAGGTGCACAGATTCATTTGCATTTTTTGCACAACATATTTCTTATCACACAATTTTCTCCCCCTCAAAAATGGCATATAAAAATGTTATTTTTGAACGGTTGAGAATAAATATGACCATTTTGAGTGTTGCGGGAAGAGTGATCACTGTGAACAATTTGTGAACAAAGTTTTAATTCAAATACTCCCCCTCAACTAGTGATATAAATGGTTGAGGTTTTGAAAAAATCATATGGGGAAGTACTTGTGTTTTTTAGCAAAACCTTGAAAAATGAAAGTTTTGATAGGTTTTACTCAAAAATAAGAAGCTTTCGCTCCTTTTATAAGGATTGTGGCACTGAGGCGTACCACAGGGTCCTTTCTTGTCAATTACGGGTTGTACATTGTTATGTGTGCACAAGCCATTAGACATATATAATCAATCATCCAAAGTTATATGAAAGAACCAATTCAAGGAGTACCAGGGAGTCCAGTGATTTTTTCAGGAGTGCAAACAGGGCGTTGAAAGCCGGTAATGTTCCTCCTGGGTCGACCACCAACAAAGCTCTCCAATCGTCTGAACTGATCCCTTCTGAACAACCGTTCATCAATCATTCTGATGATCCTTCTCACATCCCTTCTGTCCTTAGAGTTCCATCGCTTTGGATTCCCAATCTTTTCATGTATATCCTTCAACCGATAAGCCAATCCATCCCTGACCAGCTTCAAAGAGTGATCCCCAAATTTTTGAAGATCGTCACACGCCATTAAGCAGTTTCGTTGAAGTTCACTGCGGTAAACGACTCCGAAAGGTTTGTTGATGAGCGTAAGTTGTGTAAGCTGGTTGATGTCGGGAAGATCAAACTGTGGTGGAGTGAAGTTTACACGTTTCTGATAAGATTCAACGGCAAGCTGAAGATCTTCAACACGTTCTTTGATAACAATGCGTCTGATGAAGATGAGCAGTGACTTGATGAATTCACGTTGTACTTCAGTTGGAAATTGTCTCATGCGACCTTGAACTTTGGCAAGGTACATGTCTTCAATATCGTTGATGTTCAAATTCTCAAAGTCAGCTTTAGAGAATGCATAGTCCCTTTCGTCTTGTCTTTTGACTACAATCTTCTTGAGAAAAGTGTAATCCCATTTAGACGAAAGACCAACATGTTGGATGGCAACGATACTTTTAGTACTGAACACTGCATGTTGAGACTTCTGAACCAAGCAGCTTCTGTAGTAGATTCTTCGGCGTTCCGGCCAATGGTGAATCCCATACATTGCATCTTGGTCATATGCTACCACTTTGTCGGAGAACATGTGGGTAGCACGTTCCTCGATGGCTATACAATCAGAGTATATTGCAGCAGGGAATGGAAGTGTCAGAGATGTAGCGTATTTCCTAGAACCATCGCCACCATGTTGAAGAAAATCTAAGTCTTTGTTGAAGAAATGTCTGAAGGGAATCCTAGGCTGATCAGGTTGGCCAATTGTGGGTAGAGGTCGAGACCAGTCGGTGTAATATGGAGGATTGTCCCGTTTGGTGAAGTCGATGTTTGCTTCTGGGTTGAGCCAATCCATGTTGTTAGACATGGCTCGAGCAATGTTTTCAAGGTGATATTCAACCTCGATTGCACTTTCCGAGCTATTTTTCAATAGTAGGAATGCATCATTCTTGATGCGCTTCAACTCGGATTTCGTCATCTTCTTCACGCGGAACCTTTCTTGCAGAATCTTTGCATGCTCCAAGGTACTACCGTCTACCAATTCTTGACCTTCTTCGGGATAGGGAGTGTTGTTGACAAGTGTAGCAAACCATTAAAATTCTTCAGTTTTATCGTCATCTAGCCATGATACGACGTCAGTATGAAGCGTCTTCTTCTTCTTTTTTGAAGGCTTAGATGATGATTCTGGTTTCTGTCCTTGTTTGGGAGAGGTGGGTTGTTGTAGGGGCTCAAGGACCTCTTCATCGTCACCACCCGTATACTCAAAGTAATCACCTGTTTTTTGAGTCTGGGGTGGTAACTCGGAATCGTCCTGAGGTTTATCAGTTGAAGACCGAGGTGGAGGAGACTTTTGTTGAGAAGAAGTCCGTTGTGGAGGAGGTGGCATCGAAGAAGATTCACCAGACTGCTTCTGACGTTTTGGTGCAGAGTCTTTATCCTTATCATCGTCATCTCTTGGTCGTTTGGTTTGATCGGCTGACTCCTTGCATGATGATCTGAGTTGAAAATCAAGTAGACCTTCGAAAAATTTAGCTTCATCCGAAGTAAATGTTCCAGATCGCTTTGACATTTGCATCACTAGTTTAGCGATTAAATCAGATTCAGAGAGATCAGCTTCTTTGGCCATTGTATGTTTAACCAATGCGACGATGTTAGGGGTGAGTTGTCTGGAAAATACTTCTCTAGTCACACCGGGGACAGTGTCGAGAAGAAACTTGTGGGTATGATCTCTTGCTGTCTTCTCCAGTTCCTTTTGGACTTTAGGAACGATATCCTGAAGGTACTTGTTAGTGTAACCTTCGATCATTTCGTTCAGTTCCTCTTTTCGATGACTCTTTATGAACTTCTGAACAAATTCCCTTTCTTTCTGCATCTTGTCTTTCTCATCATTTATGTACTGAATTTGGTCAGCAAACCAATTCATTTTTCTGTAAAGTATGTCCTTCTTTCTGACTTGTTGGACAACATTCACAATTCTTTTATGAGTCTGAGAAATCCAAGATTTAGGTGGTTTCTTCACGGATTTGGATGATGATTTGGTTGACTTCTTAGATGGTGGTTGTGATGAATGAGACGAAGAATCCAATGATGATGAGATGTGAGGAGATTCCGGGTCCTTTGGTGGTTCAGAAGTTTCCTTCTGTGAGCGTGTAGGACTATACATAAGAAACTTCGTATAATCATCATCTTTATCTTTCTCAGTTTCTGGTTTCTCAAAATCATAGTCGATAGTATCCTCCACAAGCTTTTGTTGTTGCAGAAGAGTGGTGGCACCAGATCCCTTATTGGGTCGATTAACCGCATCAGGATCTGGAGAGGAGTGGGCAGCACCACTTGAACCTCCGGGGCCACCCATTTGATCTTTAGCAAATTCTTCAGCTTTTTGAAGGTGTCTGACGATTTTAAACTTCGTCCTGTATGATTTATCCAGTTGCTCTTCTTCTTCTTCAGAGCTCTCATCATAAGGTACAATAGCTGGAGTCTTCCCTTTTTCTTGGACAGCTGGAGGACTTGGAGGTTTTGCTACTGAGGCAGGTGTTTCGGTTGCATTTGCAGAGTAATGAAACTCTTCATCTGTATCAGTATCTTCAGAGCTCTCGTCCCTAAGTTGTCTTTGTGGCTCAAGTGTGGGAATAGGTTCGGCTTCCTTTACGGGAACAATCCTTTTAGAAGGAGGATTCCTTTTAGGAACCTTCCTTTGACTCACAGTACTTGTTGCGCTTCCTGCACTTCCTCTTCTGGTTCTTCTTACAGGTGTTCCAGAAGATTTTTAGTCGAGATGACCAACTTTGCCTTGTCTAACTGCTTCCAGATACCTTTTGTACGTTTCGAGCTTTCTGACATCTTCAGTTAGAAGGAAATCTGGCAACACAGCACCTTGTTTCTTTGTAGACGATTCCTTGATTCTGACAGATAGAATAGGTTCCGTCAACATATCGTGATTATCGGGGTCATTGAGCCTCTTGGGAATATCAGGATGAAGTCCAAGTGCTCTCTGGATCAACAGTTTAGTATATCTGATGTAGGGAATCTTTGAGCCAAGCTTGTTGAGAAATGACATCATGTCATCCCAAATCAGATCTTCGATAGCGATGTGTTTCATGTTGACCAATGCCCAAAATATTTGCAATTCCATGAGCTTAGGATGCTCATAGCCACTGTCACGACCAGAAACAGACTTGGTGATGATCATGTAGAGAGTTCTCCAGGGTTGAGGAATACTCTTAAGCTCTACGTGAGAATGCTTGGTGATTACTCCTGTAGCCTCGTCATAACCGATATCGATTAAGAATTGGAGAGTTAGCTCTTCAGCAGGAGTGGCATATAGTTTGGTTGGATTGACTTCAGGAATTAGGAGAGCAGCCCTTAAGTCTGCAGGTGTAATGGTGACTTGTTTGTGATTCAGAGTCACCGTCACAGCAGTCCGTCCTTTGACCCTTTCCATAGTGTTCCAGAACTGTTGGATGTAGATCTCAGAAACAGTTGCAGAGTGAGTGAGCATATTCTGATACGGATGAGTCCTCAGAATATCAATAGCAATTAGACACGAAGATTCTGAGCAAGTGAGGGTGTCAAAGTCAACACGGAGATTATTCTTTCCAATCTTCATTGGATAGCCATGAGGATAGATATCAGCAATGGAGAGAACTTCAGATGCATCCACATTCATTTGTTCAGCCATGTCGTGATCTGAAATAACATTAGCCAAAAGAACCAACATATCGAAAGACATAATGTTAGTCAATAGAAGGTCTTATTGTCTAGTTATTGAATGTACAGTGTCAATGATTGTTACGAGCCCTAAGTCACTTGTTTTGTTCAATAGTTTAATGATGTCGCGAAATGTTTCGTGAGTTAGTTAACTTTAAGTTTTAAAGTTTATTTTATCACTTATTGTTCACAACATATCAAACGATTTAAGTTTATTAGTGACATTTTTGGATACGTGATGATATGATTAGTTTATTTACAAGTTTGTACACGTAACAATTCATAACGAAGGTATGATCTCGGCTTATGCGTAGGATTGGTAAAGTTATGCGTAGACAGGAATGATATATGCGTAGGCGTAAACTTACGCGTAGAATCCTAACTTACGCGTAAGAAGTATTACGCGTAGGAAAAAGAGACCTTATGCGTAGAGCTTATGCGTAGGCATATATTAACCTTACGCGTAAGGCTACTCGTAAGAGTTGACCTTATGCGTAGAGGCACTGTTTACGCATATCCTTCACAGGATACGCGTAGTCCCATATGTAGAACCTTATGCGTAGAAGCTACGCGTAAGACTAATCTTACGCATAACAAGCTACGCGTAAGGTGATCCTTATGCGTAGAGTAACAACAACCTTGATTCTGAATATTAGGTGTAGCAAGCCTGAAACAAAGCATCATATCATCAATGTTTAACACATAACATTCATTTTATAACAGATCATAACACAATTGGACATTTTAACAGTTACGCGTAGAAAATCTTACGCGTAGTTTAAACCCTAATTCTACGCGTATGAGATCTAGCCATGGAATATGCATAAAACTGATTCTGGTAGTCCTAAGATATGTTGAGAGTCCATAGGCCAAGTTATAACACTTAGTTTGCTGAGAATCAAAAATACCCAAAAGTCATGAACATTAAACCCTAATTTCAAATTGTTAGCCAATTCGTGTTTCTGGGTGGTTAAAAACCTTGGAAATCATTAATTCAACACCACAAGAGCATAACCCAACAATCTTTTTGACCAAAACATTCACATTTGAAAATACCCAAAAAACACGCATAAACCCTAATTTTCAAACTCATTTAATTCGTGAATCTGGGTTCGTTTTGAGGATAGAAAAAGTATCATTGATGTTATTAAAACATTTTGACACTATCGTTTTAGCCACAAACACATAAACAAGATTATGTGTTCATACGCATACGCGTAGAACACAAGATCGACCATAGGTTAATATCTAACCGTTAACATTTAAAACGATTTGAAACCATTGTTTGTAATCTTGTTAGGAACACAAAAACACTTACAAATTGAAGATCTGAAACACGGATTTGATGATCGTTTTTTAGGCGTAGGATTAGTTTGATGATAATAAATGTGAGTTGTAAGTTAGGTGGAGGTGTATTTTATTAAAATGGCTTTTATCATTTTGACAGTTTTGGTCCCTCCACCTTTTCCTTTTTCAAACAAAGCCATTTAACTTCCATTTTGGTTACCAAATAAAGATTTTTTGGAAAGAAACTTGACGACACTCCCCCTCGACTTGAGAAAATAATGAAAGGTTAATAATTTAAGTCCGAGGAGTGTCTTTGAACCAGAAAATGTACCACCATTTGTAACAAAATCAACCGAGATATGATAACATGCAAGTACACAGATGTTTTGAAACAGTTAAGAGATTATTTTCTCCCCCTCAACACTTGATCGGAAAAATATTGAATTTTGAAAGATTAAAGTGTTGACGGAAGAAATGTACTTGCCATGTTGAAAGAAAGATAGATAAGGAGAATATTTTTATTGTTTTATCGGATTTTATATTTTTGTATTTTGTTTTTGAAAAAAATATTTACAAAAGATGTTTTGGTATTTGACAGGTTTTTAAGACTGTTTTAAGAGGTCATCCAATTCCTCTTGAGTCAAACACCTCATACCAATCCGGTGGACCAACTCATTAAACCTAGCGGGAGGCAGGGCTTTGGTGAGAAGATCTGCCAATTGGTATTCAGTACCCACAAAGTATAATTCAACGGTACCCTGTTCCACGTGGTCCTTGATGAAATGATAGCGTAGATCGATGTGCTTTGATTTCGAGTGCTGAACTGAGTTGTACGAGATTGCAATGGCACTCCGATTGTCGCAGTACATCGGGATTCTGTCAAATACGTAACCATAGTCTTTGAGTTGTGTTCTCATCCAGATGACTTGAGCACAACACGCGGACATGGCTACATATTCTGCTTCGGTTGATGACAGCGATGTACAATCCTGCTTCTTTGATTGCCAAGACACCAGTTTATCACCGAGAAATTGTAGAGCTCCTGAAGTACTTTTCCTTGAGTTTAAGCATCCTGCGTTGTCAGCGTCTGAAAAAGCGATTAGTTCAAAACCAGAATCCTTCGGATACCAGATCCCCAAATAAATGGTTCCCTTGATGTATCGGAGGATTCTTTTAGCCTCAGAGAGGTGGGTTTCAGTTGGTCGCGACTGATAACGGGAGCATAGATAAACGGCAAAGACAATATCAGGTCTGCTAGCTGTTAGATACATGAGAGACCCAATTATACTTCGGTATTTAGTAGGGTCAACTAATTTCCCATGTAAATCAGCATCTAACTTCTTGGTATGAGTCATTGGTGTGGCATAAGTATCACAGGTTTTCATTCCAAATTTGTTTAACAATTCAAGGGCATATTTGGACTGACTCAAGAAAATACCACGGGGTGATTGATGAACTTGCAGTCCTAGAAAGAATGTAAGTTCACCCATCATGGACATTTCAAAATTTTTCTTCATTAGTTTTGCAAAAGCGATTGAAAACTTTTTATGTGTAGACCCAAAAATGATGTCATCCACGTAAATTTGAACAATTAAGATATGTGCCCCGTGATATTGTATAAAAAGAGTTGGGTCAACCGAGCCTTTGGTGAAATTATTGGCAATGAGGAAAGATGATAGCTTATCGTACCATGCCCGAGGGGCTTGTTTGAGACCATAAAGAGCTTTGTTCAGTTTGTAGACATGGTTCGGGAACTCAGGATCAACGAATCCATCTGGTTGGCTGACATAGACCGTTTCTTTAAGTTGTCCATTGAGAAACGCTGTTTTGACATCCATCTGATAGACCGTCATATTCATATGAGCTGCGAATACTAGAAATATCCGAACAACCTCAAGACGAGCGACCGGAGCAAAAGATTCTTCAAAGTCTATTCCCTCTTCCTGACGATAACCCTTAGCAACTAGCCGTGACTTGTTTCGGATAACATTCCCTTCAGCATCCAATTTGTTTTTCCAAATCCATTTTAAACCAATGACGTAGACTCCTGTTGGTCTTTCAACTAGTTCCCATACTTCAAGACGTTTGAATTGGTTGAGTTCTTCTTGCATAGATTCAATCCAGTTGTCTTTTGTCATTGCGTCTTTAATGTTTTTAGGTTCAGATTGGCAGACAGTGAGTGCATAAATGCAATGTTCACCATCTGAGTGAAGACGTTGTCTCGTAACGACTGCCAATAATATTAGCCAGAGGATGGTCTTTTGTCCATCTATGTGTAGAGGGTTGATGTTGGTATACATTGTGCAGATTCTGAGGGTTCAAATGGTTTGTTGAAGATTCCGCGACATCTGGTGCAGCAGTCTCATTGGCAAACGGGTTGAAGAACGCATTTGGATCAAAATCTGCAGGTGGGGGTACTTCATTCAGAATATCATCAGCTGGGTCATCATTGTTGGAAGCGGTGTGTTCAACTGTTGTGTTGGAGTCAACTGGTGTAGGTGCATCTTCAACAGTAGTTGTTGTAGCAGGTGTATCAGGTATATGAATATGATCAGGTTGTGCAGCGGAAACAGCGGATACACCTGGAGCACGTTCATCAATATCGTCACAGAACAGAGGAGCAAATAACCTTTCCATTTGTTGACGAGTTAGCTGGGGGCTTTGTTCAGCTGATGATGGGGGTTGAGGGAAGTTTAAACGGTTGTGACCGGGTTTTAAGCTGTTATACTCAGAAGCCATTTCCGTGAGTTCATCGAAATGAGCATGAATCGTTTCCATTACCTCCTTAGTTCGAAAGTTCCAGATTCGGAAACCTTTAGAATTGTCACAGTATCCAATAAAGACTCCTATATCAGCTTTGGCTTTGAGCTTTCCAAAATCATCACGATCATTATTCGGATAGCAAAGGGATCCAAATACATGAAAGTGTTTGAGATTCGGTTTGTAGTTGTGGACAAGCTCGAAAGGTGTTTTGTTGTGGCGTTTTGTGATCATAGAACGGTTTTGAGTATAGCATGCAGTAGATACAGCTTCTGCCCATAAGTAATCTGGAAGTTTAGCATTGATTAACATTGTTCTTACAGCTTCCACTAATGTTCGGTTTCGTCTTTCAATAACTCCGTTTTGTTCAGGTGTACGTGCAATAGATGTTTGATGCTGAATTCCCACTTTCTCATAGAATTCACGAAGGGTTTTGTTGACAAATTCAGTTCCTTTGTCTGTTATGATTATTCTGACGGTGTTGCGGAGCTGAACCTGTATTTTTGTGAGAAAGGTGATGATCATTTGTGGAGCTTGGTCTTTGCTTCGAAGAAAGTAGACCCAAGTCCATCGTGAGTAGTCATCAACAATTACTAAGATGTAGCGTTTTCCATTGATCGTTTGCACACGCATCGGGCCACACAAATCCATGTGAAGAAGATGTAACACATGCTGAGAGCTGTGTTCCACCTTTGAAGGAAAATGAGCACGAGTGCTTTTCCCTTGTTCACAGGCTGAGCAAAGGTGATCTTTTGAATACCGGAATCGTGGGAGTCCTTCAACTAGTTTGTGTCGAGCAAGGTTGGTGATGGTTTGAAAGTTTAGATGTGAGAGACGACGGTGCCATAGCCAGGATTTTGTAGATGTTGCCTTTGAAAGTAAGCAAATGGGAGAGGAAGCAACCATGTCTTGCATAGAGATAGTGTAGAGACTAGAATTACGCGAGCCAGACATAAGGTCATTTCCTTGTAGATCACGAATGAAACAAGTTTTCTCCCTGAAAGCAACCTCCAAATCTCCATCACAAAATTGACCTACTGAAAACAGATTGTGACCGAGGCCTTCCACATAGTAAACCCTGCTGATTTCGATGTTCCCATTGACATAATCTCCGTAGCCCATGATGGCTGCGAAGTGATCGTTCCCGAATCTGACAGTGCCAATGAACTTTGCAATAAAGTTTGATAACAGTTTAAGGTTGCCTGTCATGTGTCGGGAACATCCGCTATCAACAATCCAGAGAATGATCTGTATCACCTGCATTACACACAGACGACATAGATGGAATAGAAGTAGATGTGGAACCCGAAATGTTAGAGGGTTCCGAAGCAGGTATGTTAGACATACACACATTGATAATTTTAGGCATCCATTTAAATCCTAGTATGTTATATATCCATTTCTGCAATCTATAACTACTCTTTGCTTTAGTCTTAGTGAAAGCACTAGGTGGTACTACATTCTTAGGAGGTGAAGCGGGAGCTACTGTGATAGCAATGGTTGCCTTAGAATCTAAAGAAGGCGGTCTACCAAGCACAGACTTAGAATGATTAGTGGGCCTAGAGGTATTCCGATTCTTAGGATTTCGTAATCGAGAGATTATAGCTTTAGCAACACATTTGTCATGACAATCAGAATTCATACTCTTTCGACAAATAACACAAGGTGCATCAGACTGAATATCAAAAGTACTTAACGGTTTAGCATTCGTTACATCACTATTTGTATTACATTTGCCAGACGCAACATCTATAGTGGAAGCAACATGAGGTTTATTCAGAGTCCTAGGGTGTTCTTCTACTTTAGCATTCCTTATTGATCTTTTCTTAGGTCGCAACTTCCTATTCTTCGTTTGAGTGCTCCTAGGCTGTGAAGTGCGGACGTTTGGAAAAGATGCAACTATTCCTGTTTCAGTAGAGGGAAACACATTAGCAACTTGTGATTTGGCAGTGGGAATTCTAGGTTCACGATTACTAAGTGTGACTGGTGCTAATCTCTTAATCACAGTAGGCGGAAGTTGTTCATACTTTCCTAACTTTTCCCGTAACTTAGAGATGGTGTGAATCAGATCTTGATTTTCAGAACGAATATTACCAGCAAAATTCATGACTTCTCTAGTGTGAGCAAGATAGTGATCAAGTTCATTTGATGCATCAAGTCGAGTCTTTTTGAGTAAATCAAATATGACACCATATTCCTGTTTAACTTTTAAAAGTTCTTGTTCATATTTTGAGATTTGACTTTTCAAAGACACGTTTTGATCATCCAGTAGCTCAATTTTAGGATCAGAAGATTTTGCACTCAACTGAGCGATTTTCTTTTGAAAACTAAGTTGATGATTGTGAATATCTTTTTCACACCAATGAAGACGACGTTTTGCATTGTAAATTTCAGTGAGTAATCGTTTATTTTCAGCTTTTAAAGACTCGATCTGAAGCACATTATCGGTGTTCTCAACAGTTACAACAGTTTCAACAATATCAGCAGAGATGTAATCAGATACAAATGGCAAGGCATGAAGTAACACAACATTATGGATATCAGCACAGATAACATCTTCCAAGAGTCGATCAACATCTTTTCTCAACAGTTTCTTTTTGCGTTTAGTGTTAGAAATAGATGTTTCTGTTTTCTCGAAAACGTTTTTCAGTACCCCAAGTTCCTTATGAAAATCCTTTTCCCAGGCAATTGCACAACTTTTCAAGTTTTTAACATTAGGTAAAAGATTTTTCTGAAAAATGTCTCTTTGTTCTCGCGCCAGAGGCGATTGAAAATGTTCAACTTTGATTTCAAAGCGATATTCTATCTCATGTTGTAAAATTTTGAGGTCAGCCATGAAAATGTCAAAATATCGAAGGATTTTTCGATTTTCAGGTTTTGAGTTTACTTCACTAATGGAAGGTAAAGGACCATAAGTTTGTGCAAATTCTATTTTGGGATTAACATGAGAAGACTCAGGTGTTTTGATGATAACCCTTGGTGTGATAGAAGAATCCGTTGGTGTGACGAAAGTGACCGCGTTTTTGTAATTAAAAGGTTTGTTGTAAACAACGTTTTTTAATTTTGATCGACTCTCGTCTTCTGCATCTAATTCCTCTTGACGATGATATTCAACAACACTCATGACAGTATTATCAATTTTGTATTCTGCACTGGAAACTTCAGGAGTTGGTTTGAATGTTTTTAGTGAAAGCTTTGGTTTGTAATCAGCTAGATTTTTTCCATATCCTTTTGGATTGGGTTTTAAGGTAAACTTTTCAATAGCTGTTACTGATTCACCATGTTTGTAAACAACAGTTTTAAACTCTTTAAGTTTGTTTTGCAAGCCGAGAATTTCGTCAAGAAGGTCATCTACCCGATTCGTTGAATGCTTTTTGTATGCGGAGAACTGTTTTTGACAATTTAACAACTCAGCCTTAGCTTTTTGATTTTCCAAGGTGAGAGCGTTAATTTGCTTTTTATGTTCGTGTTTCAGTTGTTCTAATTCAGACAACAAAGCATTCTTCGAGGCGGCTAGATCACGCATCTGTCTCTCTAAATATTTTTCATTTTGATGAGATTTTGCAAAAGCGGCTTCAAAACCTTTTTCACGGTTTTCTTGAGTTTTGAAAAAGTTGAGTTGCATTTGTAAGCATTCAAAATCCTTGGTTAACAGTGCATTTTTACTTTTTAAGGACTGATTTAATGCATAACATTCCTCCATTTTGATTTTATGGTCTTGAATTAACCGAGCAAAATCCGGATGAGGCAACAGATCATCTTGTTCAACGTGAGTCTCAACATGATCAGTCTTTAGATCCTCAAGTATGACCACGGAGTCAATTTGATTATCAAAGGAAACCATAAGGTCATTTTGATCGTCAAATGTAACTACAGGGTTAACTTGAAAATCATCAGAAAGAGATGTAGAAGACTCATTTTGAACAGTCTGATCCGTGCCGGATTCAGATTTTGGCGGAGATATTAGTTCAGATATGATGATGGTTTGTTCGGGTACCTGAGACAAGCCATAAGTGTCATACACTGGGCCTGTATCACTCATGTGCAGCTCATGCATATTAGCCATCAACATAACAGTTGCATTAGCCTGCAAGTCCTCCATATCATCATCTGAGTCTGCATCTGCCATAAAGCTCTGTTCTTTGTCTGTGAGAGATCCACCAGCTTCATCCTTAAGAGCCAAAAGTAAAGCCTCTTTGAAATAAGCACTGCCCCTAGTCCTTG
Source organism: Chrysanthemum seticuspe (assembly GCA_019973895.1). Taxonomy (NCBI): domain Eukaryota; kingdom Viridiplantae; phylum Streptophyta; class Magnoliopsida; order Asterales; family Asteraceae; genus Chrysanthemum; species Chrysanthemum seticuspe. Next base: position 75,401,445 of record BPTQ01000009.1, on the reverse strand, counting down.
GCTTTGGGCATGCATTATCCAGGTGTCCCTTCTCATTGCAGTTGTAGCATCTAAGACCATTTAACCGATTCTGAGCATTTCCCTGTTCCACCACTTGAGCTCTGTTGTTATTCCTACCCACAGCATTAAACCCTTGACCACCGCCCATCTGACGACCATAATCACGATTCTGAACTTCAACACGTCCATTGTTCACAACAGCTTGAGTCCGTGTGTTAGATGAGGAGTGAATACGATTGTTGGATTTGTTGGTGTAACGGTCAAAAGCATTAGCAATCATCACAAATCCTTGTTGCAATGCTTCGAATGGATCGATTTCCTCAGTAGCTTCACTGACATATGCTTGAGCATTGTTGCTGTATGGAACCAATTGATTTTGTTGAGGTTGTTGCTGTAAAGTGTGTTTGAAGCAGTTGGTTGAGTTGCTGGTTGAGAGGGATAATTCTGTTGAGCATACAAGGCAAGTTGTTGGTTATCCGGTTGTGACTGTTTCGCAATTTGAGCACGGAGAATCCTTTCCCGATCAGCTTCCTTTTCATGAGGCTTCAAGTAATCGTACAACAATCCATAAGTAGAATGATGCATATTCTTCGCTTGACGGAGAAAGATGACATACTTCTCCCATTCAGGACCAAGACTACTCAGGAACTTAGTATTCACTGCAATTCTTGGCATGATGATGTTGTGTTTATCCAAATCATTGATGATGTCTGAAAATCAATGATGATAGGACTCTAGTGTCTCTCCAGGTTCAATCATGAAGTGTTCATAAGCCAAGTAAATTTTGGATTCCAAATCCTCCTGATTGAGTACAGATCCTTCCATAAGTAGACGAATATGATCCCACATTTTTTATGCAGTCTTTTGAGCATCAACACTACGAAGAATTGGGTTTGGTAATCCTAAGAGGATGTATTCCATTGCAAGTTCATCAGCTTCATAGTGTAGAAGTTCTGTTGGATTTAGATCTGCAACAGTAGCAATGTTGGTTTGTTCATCTCTTGGTGGAACAGCAGTTGGATCTCCGGGTACAATGACAGTAGGCATCTCAAATGGACCTTCCAAGATAACCTTCTTTAAGAACTTTCCATGTGGCTTCTTTAGATCACAAAACCTAAAGAACCTTATCACCCATTGATCGTAGTTTCCTGGAGTGAGCATTGGAGGTCTATCAAGTGATCCAGCTTCATGAATTGATTGTTGGCTGCTTAAAGCTTCACACATCTTTGCAAACCAAGTGGGTTCCTTCATAGTGGTCCGTGATGGATGTTGATTGAAATCGGTTGTGTAGGGTTGAACTTGAAGGCTTGGTGGTGGTTGAACCATTTGTGGTTGTGGAATTGCACCAAGTTGTGGAGTATGTTGCTGATTAAATTGTTGTTGATAAATAGCTTGTTGTTGATTCCATTGTTGATGTTGTGGAGTTAATTGTTGTTGTTGTTGATGATTATAAGTGTGAGGGAAATAGTTAGAGTATGGTGGTTGAGACATGATGATAAACTTGTGTGGTAAAAATGGATCTTTGTAGTCGAATGAACCTTTGTTGATGAAGTGTCCTTAGGCGTAGAAAAGACAAGAAACCAAGTAGTACTTAAGCGTAAAAACACCAAAAGTTACGCGTAACAATGAGGAGTTACGCGTAGGATTTAGCTTACGCGTAAGTAGGATAAAAGCACTAAAGTTATGCGTAGACAAAAGTTAGGCGTAGGATTACCTTATGCGTAGACCTAAGTTTACGCGTAAAGTGAATCTTATGCGTAGGATTTCTATGCGTAAGCTTATGCTTATGCGTAATTTTAGGGTTTTTGCCCAAATGACCTTTTACACTTCACAGTGCAAAAGATATCCAAAGTCGACGTATTTTCATACTTATCCAAGTAAGAAAACACGGAATAAACCAGGAAAAAGAAGATTAAACCAAGGAAAATCTTACGCGTAATTTTAGGGTTTTGATACGCGTAGGATTACTCGTAACTTTGATTTTGCCCAAATGTGTTTCTAAACCAGTTTTTTGTTATGGAATAGCTTCAATAGTACCAAAAGAACACAAAAATGTGAATTTTGATGTACCAAAACTGCTAAACGGGTTACGCGTAGAACGACACCCACGAACAAAAACAAGCTTAAAAACGTAGATCCACGCGTAAAGTTTGAAACTTTTTGCCAAAAACCAGTATTTTAACACCTCAAAACATTGAAAGTACAAGAATCTTGGATTAAAAAATGTAAAAAACGAGTTTTTAAGAGAACCAAAGATTGCGTTATCTTTACGCGTAAGACCCAAAACCAAAAAAACTTCAAAAACAAAGTGTACACCCAACTATTTGGCGATTCATACCACTGTTAGGTCACAAGTTTTACAAACACAAGTTATAAGAGAAGAGATAAGGCGATTGAACAAGTAAACAAGCACACACACACGAATAAAAGAGAAAGGTTAAGCGAAGATGTTTGTGAAAGAGTAACTTGAACAACCAACCCTCAAATGAGGGTTTACAAGAGTATTTATAGGAGGGAAGCTAGGGCAACACTCCTAGTTCCCATCCTTTCTTATGTGGGCTTGGGCCTAAGCTTATGGGCCTTCTACATAAGCTTGACCTTAAACAAACATAAAGGCCATAATAAAGCTACCTATTACATATGAAATATAAATACTTGAAATACTGTTTAGGAGTGATTCCAACAGAACTCGTGTCTAATTTCATGTTTTGCACATAGATCAGCGTATGAAGACACGTATTCACATCCTCTATCACTTCGTACCACCTTGATTTTCTTACTAAGTTGATTCTCAACTTCTTTTTTATATAAAACAAACTTGTCTATAGCTTTATCTTTACTTTTCAGTAAGTAAACATAGCTAGGTAATTTGGTGAGGGAGAGAGAAAAGGGATAGGCGTTATGAGAGTCTCCCTCTGGGAACATTTGTATGTCTCCGGATATATTTATTAATGTTGAGTGTTGCTCCATTATTTTAAAACGTTGAGAGTGTGTGTGTGGGTATTCAAAAGTGTTGAGTGCAGTGTCCCTTCTTGTAATCCCGTTTATTATACAGTGAAGTCACTGGTGGAGTTGGCTAGAGGAACTAGACCTTTTGTTTTTCGTTTATTTGTATTAGCCATATATGTCTTAAAAAGACAATCTTTTTATATCATTCAAAACAAGAAATAAATCAAATGTCAATATGAAAAGGAAAAAAAAAAAGGTCTACAAGATTAATGTATTGTCCATGTTTGGTAGAAGGTATTTAGTAATTTTTTCAACGGTAGAAATGTAATTGTATGAAAAAGGAGCTTCTTAATTGTTGATGTACAGGAGGATTATGAGATATGGGAGCCGAAATTGTCTAAAGACTATCAAGAAATAATTCGGATGTCAAAGTGCCCTGAAGATTATTCTACCATCAAGAAAAAGGATCTTTACAGCATCTTTTCTAAAGGAATTCTCCTTCAAGATGACAAAGTAATAATCAGTTCATTCTCAAATCTCAGTTATATTATGTTGTGCATCCTGTGTTCTATGTATTTACAGATCATAACATTAAGTCTAAATTGGTTTTCTTTTTTCTTTTTCTTTTTCTTTTTCTTTTTTTTTTTTCTTTTTTTTTTCTTTTTTGTTGTTGTTGTTGTTGTTGTTGTAGTTGTATAACAGTTGCCGTCATTCGTTGGTAATGGAGAAAGAAACGAAATGGTTTCAGCGACAATGTTTTCCTACATAAACAGTTGTCCACATGATTGGAAATTTCTTCCACAATCAAGGTATTATCGCTACCTCTCTAACTTTGTTAGTATTAAGTATTAAACGCACATATGCACTGTTATTAGAAATATATTTTAAAATTACTTTTTTTAATGTTAAATTTGGTTACTTTACTGTTATATGAATGACAAATTGTTTACAGCAGCAAAATGATTAGGAATAAAAAAACCTTGTTGACAATTTTCTATGTGGAATAAACAAGTAAACTAACTTCAAATTACAAGTTTTCAGGCTGTTTGAAGTCCGTAGCACAAAACTATAATCAAACACTTTCATTATATTTCCAGAACTAGAACAAATAAAAGACACAAATAGATCCTCAGCAAACTGCCCAAATTCACCAAAAACAATGAAAATTAAGAACCTGTTTGACTATGCCCTCATTTTGCCCCTGCGTTATACTTAATTACTGTATTACAATGACTACCTGTACTTACACAAAATAATTTGAATCCCTTTTATTATGTTCTATTGGCAATGCTGATCCCCGAACAAATCAAACAGAGCTAAATAGTCTTTCATCTTTTGCTCTTTTACACTTGAGACCAAACTTTCTATATGACTAAACTTCAGGCCTCATCTCATGAGCTTAATAACTAATGTTGTGCAAGAGAATATACAATACTCACTATTTGATCGAGAACTAATATTATAAACCCTTTAATAAGGTGGTTGACGTATGCCCCTGTTTTGGGTCCTCTGCTCTCATGACCGCGAATTATAAATTTTGCTAGCATCTTAAAAGCCCTTTTAAATAGAGATTTTACTATACAGTAAGTTTTAATATAGAATTTAAGCTCTTGTTCGAGATTTTTTTTTTTTTTTTTTTTTTTTTTTTTCATTTGTTTGGATAAAGAATTACGAAATTCAAGAGTAGAAGTATATGGGAATAAAGGGTGCGACTCATTAAGGCTAGGATATTTATAATATGTGCAGGTTTGGGGCAGTAGCGGAGATATTGGATACTTTCAACTTGAACATTGAAATCAAGACAAGAGCCCAATTTTTATCTCCGAATGTTGTTTACGGGGTCTATTTAGTCTTCAAATTTTGTGATTTAAGAAGCTGTTCAAGTAAACCTATGTATGTTAACCTAAAGTATAGAAAGGGACACGAAAGTCTGCATGCATATTTCGCAACATGGAGAGATGAGCAGTGGATGATGATTGAGTTGCACCGTTTCTTGAATCAGAACGAACATGTCGTTTTTGAGTTTCTACTAGAGAGCTTTTCAACGTACTATTGTGGGGATGGTGCGATATTTCTTGAAGGCACTGAATTCCGAGCCATTGACATAGCGAGTTTATAAATATTCTTGGATCCATTTCATATTCTTTTTTTACATATATATTTTTAAAGGGGTTGGATGCATGGCGGAAAAAAATCATGTTCTATGTTGCATATTTAACATGATTTGTACACAGGTGAAATATGAAGAAATTAGAAAGCCGGAGGAAGTCCAACGAATCTTGAAATCAAACTTCAATGTGGATCAGGCGAAACAATTGCCAACTAAATTAGAAGAAATATTCAAGATACATGGCAACTATGACGAGTTGTTCTGGTCGGGTGAAGTAAACGGAAAGAAACTTCTTGTGCTTTCACCGAAGGTGGCTTTGTACAAATTCTCTAATGTGGATCTTTTTACTTCAATACCATCAGCCCAGTCCAGGTTTGCTTTATTTAACCAATTTTGTTACATGTCATTTAACCATGACTTTTTCTAATCGTACATGCACAATGTGCTCATCTATGCTTATTCGAACATTTAAAAATTTCTCTTGAAAAACTAGGTTTGATAATATTAGGTCCTAGTCTTCTTTGTTGTATATTAAAATTCCAAATTAGGATTCGTAAATATATGATTGGCAATAGTTTCACTTCTTGGATATGGTTTTTTGTGTCTTCAAATTTTACTTTTTTTACTATAAATTTTGTAATCATATTATATATTGTAAGTAGATTTCAAGAAGTGATTGAGCTTTTGCCACAGCAAGCTAAGTATTTTATCTCAAATGCACGATTAAAAGTCAAATGTTGTCACCGGATACAGAATATGCGTGTTACCTTGTGTTCAAGCTTTCAGAGACATGTCAGGGGCTTCATTTTCCAGTAAAAGTACGAGACGTCCTTCACCAAGGAAATAACGAGGCTGAATTTGTTTATTTTACAACCCCAAGCCCATTGAATATACATGGTATTACTCGGATTCCAAAACAAAGGGATGATGGATGGATGGAGATTCAAGTGTGGAAGTTTAACACAGCTTGTGAATTTAAGGATGACTATCTATCTATTAATATGAAATTTACAAGTCCAGATCGAAGGATCTATGTGTTGCCTTATTGTATGTGGCCTTGAGTTTCGAACAACATCCCAGACAATGTTTGAGTTTCGTACATTTTCCGGAAACATCGATGATATTAAAAGGCATCATGGCCAAAAGAAAGACAAGATACATCAAAAAGAAAGGAGAAAGGGGCACACCAGTTAAAATTAGCCGATCAACATGTTCTCAAATGCTAACGACTTTTTTAATTATATACTGTTAATTTGTTTTGTATTCAACTGATGAGCTTAAGGTTCAAGTGGCTCGTGAATGCAAACTCAATTCACTTAGCTGTTTTTGTTTCGAGTTCATCAATATGTGTCAACGAGAATCCAGGCAGCTTATAAAAAAGGAAGTGGACTTTTGGCATAGTAGTAAAATAGGATCACTTTGAATAGGATCAATATGTGTCAACGAGAATCCAGGCAGCTTAAACGACATTGTAAATCGTAATTTAAATGAGATTATAAAACCAGTCTGTTGTCACATGTTCTAGGCGAACGTTTTGTACGTTTTGACTTTTGAGTGATATCTTTTACAACGAAATTTTTTATTTTTTATTTTTATTATTATGACTATTTTTTTTTACAACAATTCTAAATATGTCTCAAGTATATTGTGGGTTTAGATCTATGAGCTCGTTTGGTTGGGTTGCATGGGTATGAAACTATGATTTTGGAGGTCATTAATATTGTTTGGTTGGTTATGGGGTCACCACAATAGATTGAGGATACCCAAATATGAAGTTTTTTCATATCTTATGTGTCTCGGTGGTTTCATCATACCTTTCATTACTATTCTACCTTATACCAACACCCATACCCATTGTGATTCATAGCAACAAACCAAACGCACCCTTGGAGTTTTTAGATATAATTGCATTATAAATATTGTATTAATAATTATTGATACGATATTTATAATGCAATTACATCTAGAAACTCTAATAGACCCAAACCCACAATCAGATTTAAATCATATGTATCGTCTAATATATTTGTGGCTGTCTGACTTGCAAATTTGTATATTTAATTCAATAACACTATATAAAGACTACCAAAAGTTTTGTGTTCTAACGGTATCTCATGTGTGTGATGAGAATCTTCTCAATTAAATAGTTGTGGGTTTAAATCTTGCTTAAAATATGTGAGATAAATTTGTAGTATAAATATTATGAGATAGTTAAATTGTCTTAAAAAAAATAACTATACAAAGACTATAGTACTCCGTATATCAATCTGTGAATTAAGAGAAGAGTTATTTTACATACTAAAATTTTCTCACATTGACTCATTCCCACCCTTCATCTAAAAAGAAATCAATGATCAAGATACAAATATTTTATTATTTCACCAATTTTTTATAATTTAATATCTCTTAAACCGTTAATTGTTAAGCGAAAATAATTACACCATCGCGACGAGCATTTAATTATCTTTCTATAGACATGCACTTTGATATATACTTTCGAAAAAAGAAAAAAAAATCGTTTTTTTCACATTTTTCGCCTTTTTTTCGTTGTTTTTTTTTTTTTTTTTTTTTTTTTTTTTTTTTTTTTTTTTTGAATTTGAGATTTGCATTAAAAAATTACATGTGATTAAACATTAATTTGAATATCACATGTGATATTACATATCATATTAGATTTAACACTAATATCACATGTGATTTTTTTCATGCAAACTTCAGTAACGAAAAAAGAAAAAAAAACCGAAAAATTGTGAAAAACACAAAAAAAATATTTGTCGAAAGTATATCAAAGTGACTATCTATAGAAAAATAATTAAATGCTTGTCGTAACCGTATTTGTTTTCTTGCTTTACGATTAACGGTCTAAAAGATATTAATATTTAAAAAAAGATGAGAGTTATTTTACATACCAAACTTTTCTTACATATCAATGGACTCATCTCCACCATCCATCTAAAAATAAATCAATAGCTGAGATTAAAAGCATTTTATTATTTCACATATTTCTTATAATTTAAATATCTTTTAAACCGTTAATCGTTAAGCAAAAATAATTACACCATCGCGACGAAAATTTAATTATTTTTCTATAGACGGGCACTGTATGACCTTAAATCTATCTCAACCTTATCACAAATACCCACGTAGAACACAAGATGAACACGTTAAACCACGAACACAATATGCGTTAATAAGAGAGATTAAGAAAGGAAAGATGGTGACTTGAATGATATATGAATCATGTATGTTATGCGTATGAACAAGATAGAAAGATGAAAAACAATAAGATGTTATATTGCTCCAAAGAAAACACACACACACACACTTTCAAGCACACCCCTCAAATGAGACTTTGAGGAGTTTATATAGTACAAGTAGTAGACGCCCTAATGGGCTTGGCATGGGCTCGTTTGGGCTTGGGTTGGACATGGATTGATATAAGGCTAGCTTAACTTAACTTCTAACCAATTAGCTTAGCCCAGTCCACGAGCCCGTTGACTATTCTACCACGATATCTAACACACGTTACAAAGTTCCTAAACGTGAATGACCATCACTTCTAATAAAAACTATTAAGGCTAACAATCTCCCCCTAAGGGGTGGTCATTCAAAAGATGCTCCACTTGATTAGGTCTTTACTTTTCTCGAGCTTGAACTTTGTGTGTAGATATAGAATAGTCTTAATTCCTTGTTCCTTCATGCTTTGTGATCGATTAATGTGGTATAGAGCCATTTGTCAACTTCGTTGGTTAGGTGTCTCCACGCCTTTCTCCACCATGCTCACACTTCTATTTGTCTTTTGGTTACCAATGAGGTAGTTCTCGAGTCTTTATACTTTGTAGATTCTTTGACATTGACGAAGAATCCTCTTTGACTTTGTGTTGCCTTTGATTTTGATGAGAACTTTCATGTGTTGTTGGTATGAGCATGTGGAGAATCTGCACGATCAATCCGCTCCGGAGCTTCCATAAGAAGAAAACATAAAAACAGGTTAGTAATAAGCGGATTCCGGCACTTACAAGTTTGAATTTCGAGGGTGTTAACAGCATAGTGTGAAAACACATCTCTAATTCTTACAAAGGCCGTTCCTGAACTGGAGTCCCACAAGTGAGATAACACGATATACCGAAGTACATCTACAATTCAGATGAGACGCTGAAGTACACCGAAGCATCGCTCCACGATTGTAGACCGTTTGAGACACACTAAGCGTAATCCACGGGGAGTTACCGAAGTGACCTGCTGTCAGGGCTGCTTGATGTTGACCCTGGCAGGAGTTTCCATTCAATCACTAAAGATCACAGAAGTGAAACTTCTCATAAATGTTCTGGCAGATTGCTAAGATCTGCGTAGGACTCTAGAATATATCACTTGTGCCCTTATTGATGAATAGCAAGCGATGTCATGTCAAGTGTTCCTATGAGATCTTTTGATGAATCTCGTGGCTCTAGACTCAATGGTGCATTTTGGTTTTCCTGAGCGGAGACTAGGGAGAGGGTCTCCTTCTTCAATACCAACCAATCTCTAAGAGAAAGTCGATAGATTATGTAGGGTTCCCAGTGAGAATGAAACAAATCCTTTTGAGAGGAATTGAGTGGTTAGGAGGTTTAGTGCAGTGCGTCACTGGGTCCATGACGTCTTTGTCTTCAATACCAGTGTCATCTAGTGACAACCAATAGCAGATGAATTAAACCTGGTTTCTGCCCTAAGGTTGATTATGGAGGGCTATTTCTTTTCACCCTTTTTCATTACTTTTTTTTTTTTAATTCTTCAACCCCTTCTTTCTCCTTTCTCACATTACTCCTTTTTCAATCATACCTAAGGACTTCTAGTTCTAAACTATTGGTGATGTCCTTGGGTAGATCCCTCTGGCTCTGGCGGATCATAGGACGGATTTACCTATCCTTAGTCACCTTATAACTCCATGACTGTCCTATTGTTGCCATAAAACCATTTTTCTTGAAAATCTCTCAGAGTGTTTATGATAGAAAACATGTTTGAAACACTCCGTGAGTTTTATATTTTCAGAAAAAACTCCCCCTTCACATGTGCTTATAAGTTTTGACAGAAATCTGCACATAGAGGGTAGAGTTCGCACTTTTTGAATTGATCGAATTTAAATGAACTAGACCGATTCGAGACACGTTTACATCACTAGAGAACTAGCTTGAAATTATTACCCGTCCTGGTCAAGTCCATAGAAAGTTTCTCGAGATGGTACATGATTCCTCGTCAATTCATTGGTTTCAACTGAGTCGAGCTCATTTTGAGATTCAAACAACGATCATTAAACTTTTTGATCACATTTTAATCACGTCTCCCCCCCCCCCTCAAAAATAGCATATTCGTGATGTTTTTTATATCAACGGATTAAGCAACATTTTAGAATCTTTTGGGGAGACAAACGGATTTGATTTAAGCATGAATTTGGAACATTTTTGTTTTATACTCCCCCTTTAATAAAGCATAATCAATTAAAGGGTTTTTAGAGGGAGTTATCTTGAGCACAAAGTATTTTGAAAGATTTTGAAAATCTTTTTGAACAATCTTGAAAAGGTGCTCAAGATGATGATGATTTCTCACCAGTTTTAAATGTAGTGCACTGAAGCGTACACTTGATTTTTCTTTAAGAACACGAGTTTTGATTTGAAATAATCAAAAGTCATCATTTTTGTCCGGGTTTGGTACTGAAGTATACGAAAGCCATGTTTGAAGAAATTTTGAGAAACGACACGTTTTGGAAAACATGTAAAGAACTCTCGCTCAAGCATCTGTACATGCCCGTATCATTGTTGAATGACATTTCTAGAAACGTACAGAATATCGATTATACAAGAGACATGTCGTGAGAAGAATATTTTTGTATTTTTGATTTTATATTATTTTTGTATTTTTGAAAGTTTTATATTTTTATATTTTGCTTTTGTTGGTTTTTCAAATTTTGTATTTTGTTTTTCAAAAATATTTACAGCGAAGCTTTTTGGAAAAACATTTTCAAGAAGATTCGAGAAGAAGTTCTAACTCCTCAGGGGTTAGGCTTCGCATTCCAATTCGTCGAACTAAATCGTCAAACCTTTCTTTTGGAAGGGCTTTTGTAAATATATCGGCGAGTTGGTAATCTGTCTTCACGAAAAATAATTCAACAGTACCTTCTTCCACATGTTCTCTTATGAAGTGGTAGCGTACTCTGATATGCTTGGTCTTTGAGTGATGAACATGATTGCATGATATGGCTATGGCACTTTTCGAGTCACAATACATAGGTATTTTATCGAAAGTAAAGCCATAATCTGTGAGTTGTGTTCTCATCCATAGAACTTGAGCACAACACGCAGATAGAGACACATACTCAGCTTCAGCGGTTGAAAGTGCAGTGCAATCTTGTTTCTTTGAAGACCAGCTTACTAACTTTTCACTCAAAAATTGTGCTCCTCCTTATGTACTTTTTGCTGTAACTTGATCACCTGCGTGGTCCGCATCTGAAAAGGCAATTAGATCAAATCCGGATTCCTTCGGATACCAAAGACCCTTGTGAATGGATGTCCTCAGGTACCGAAAGATCCTTTTAACCTCTTTGAGGTGCAGTTCGGTAGGCTTTGCCTAAAACCGTGCTAATAAGCAAACAACAAAATGAATATCGGGTCGACTAGTAGTAAGATACATGAGAGAACCAATCATGCTCCGATATTTCTTCGGATCAATAGGTTTCCCAAAAAAATTGGCTCCAATTTTTGGTGATGTTACCATTGGTGATCCGACAGAGTCACAATTATCCATACCATGATTTTTCAAAATCTCAGTTGTATATTTAGCTTGATTTATAAAAATTCCACGAGGGGACTGATGTATTTGTAAACCAAGAAAGAATTTTAGTTCCCCCATCATGGACATTTCAAATTTGCTTTTCATGAGATTTTCAAAAGGTTTTGAAAGATTCGGATTAGTGGACCCAAAAATGATGTCGTCCACGTAAATCTGAACAATCAAAATGTCGTTTTTGCATTTTTGTGTAAACAAGGTAGGATCAACCGTTCCTTTGGTGAAATTGTTTAGGATAAGGAAAGAGGACAGTTCGTCATACCACGCTCTCGGAGCTTGCTTTAAATCATATATTGCCTTTTTGAGTTTGTAAATGTAGTCTGGATGTTCCACGTCTATGAAGCCTTCTGGCTGACTCACGTAAACTTCTTCTTTCAGAGTTCCATTCAAGAACGCGGTCTTAATGTCCATCTGATAAACCGTGATGTTTTTGTGAGCTGCATAGGCTAAGAAAATCCTGACTGCCTCAAGTCTGGCTACCAGCGCGAATGACTCTTCAAAGTCTATCCCTTCTTCCTGTCTGTATCCTTTGGCCACAAGACGAGCTTTGTTGCGAATTACAGTCATCTCTTCATCCTTTTTGTTCTTCCATAATCATTTGAGATCAATGACTCGAATGTCAATTGGTCTTGGAACCATATCCCAAGAGTCATGTAGACGGTATTGGAGAAGTTCCTCCTGCATTGCTTCTATCCATGCGGGTTCTGCCATTGCCTCCCGAATGTTCTTCGGTTCAATATTGCTAATTGAGCAAAGGTAAATGCACAAGTCGCAATCGGTGGCAAGTTGGCGTCTCGTCTGAATTAGCCTTGAAGGTTCACCAATAACTTGTTCAATTGGATGGTCTTTAGTCTACTTCAGAGTAGAAGGATACCGTAGATTATACGAGTGCGAGTTAGATGGTTCTCGTAAGCTTGAAGACGATTCAGCTGATTCCGTAGCAAATGGGTTTTCAAATAAGTCTTCATCTAACGTTGCATCATTCTGGTTTTGTGTAGGTTCTTCTTGAAATGATATGTTTTGGTTTTGCTCCTCAACTGCTGGTAAAACTGTTTGAAGAATTGGAGTTGTTGGAGTAGATGTAGATGATGTTGATGGAGTTGGTGCATTGGTTTCGACCGTTGTAGATGCATCTTCTATTGGTGGCGGTGGATGATTTTGAGCGGGTGCAGCGGAATGATGGTTTGATGCATTTGTCGAAGTTCCACCATAATATTCATCGAACATTAACTCGAAGAATTTCTCCCATTCTTTTTCATGAGGTGTGTCAGCAAAAGTTGATGGAGCTCTTTGATGTACGAGTCCTGAACTGATGTGTCCAGAAGTCTGCTGGTTTAGTGCGGGTTCTAGAGCGAGTCTCTCAGAAGCCATTATTGAAAGTTCATCAAAATTCACATTCATCGTCTCCATGATCCTCCTAGTTCTTCTATTATACACCCTGAATGCCCTCGAGCTATCTGAATATCCAATGAAGATTCCAATATCACCTTTAGCTTTCAGTTTCCCTAGATCTTCTCTGTCGTTTGTCGGATAGCACAAAGCGCCAAACACGTGAAAGTAAGAGATTTCAGGTTTTCTGTTGTTTACTAGCTCATATGGGGTTTTATTGAATCTTGGATGGATTAGGGATCGGTTCTGAGTGAAACAAGCAGTGGCAACAGCATCAGCCCATAGAAATAACGGTGCACTAGAATAAATTAGCATTGTGCGAGCAGCTTCCACAAGAGTACGATTTCTTCTTTCAACTACCCCATTCTGCTGTGGAGTTCTAACAACTGATGTCTGATGAGTTATTCCAACATCTTCAAAATAAGTTCTTAACTCCTGATTAGTGAATTCTGTGCCGTTGTCTGTTCTTACAACTCTTACTGGAGCTTGAAGAAATACTTGAATACGTTTCAGGAAGGTGATGATGATGCCTGGTGCTTCGTCTTTTGATCTCAGAAATCTAACCCATGTATATCTTGAATTATCATCGACGATAACAAGAATATACTTTTTCCCGTTAATGCTTTCAACTTTCATTGGGCCACATAAGTCCATGTGCAACATATGCAACCTTGCTTCTGAACTAGGTACGGATTTGGGTTTATATGATGCTCTTTTGCTTTTTCCTTGTTCGTATGATGGACATAAGTGATCCTTGGTGTATTTGATCTTTGGAAGTCCGTTGACGATGTTGTCTTTGGCAAGTTTGTTGATGGTGTCGAAATTGAGATGGGATAACCGTCTGTGCCACAACCAGGACTTTGTTCCAGATGCTCGTGTCATAAGACATAATGGTGATGAAGAGGCCATTTGGTTTATATCGATAGCATACAAGTTTGTATCACGATTCCCAGTTAAGAGAGTAGTGCCATTCAAGTTTCTAACGAAGCAAGAATTTTTCCTAAAAGCAACCTCTAAATCTGCATCACAGAACTGCCCGACTGAAAACAAATTGTGTCCCAACCCTTCGACATAGTAAACCCGAGTGATCAAATAATTTCCAAAAGGTAGATCTCCATAACCCATGATAGCTGCTACATGATCATTTCTGAAACGTACGGTTCCCATAAATTTCCAAACGAAATTGATCAGCAGCTTCAGATTCCCGGTCATGTGCTTGGAGCAACCCGAGTCGACGATCCAAAGACATATTTCGATAACCTGCCAATAACAAAAGAAGAAGATTTTGGAAACCGTTTTGATTTTGGTTCCTTTGGGTTAGAGGTAAAATCTTGATCACACTCATAGAAGTTATCTAATGGTAAGACAGGTTCATCACTCATTCTACCATTCTGGAGTGTGAAAGTTCTACCCGTGGGTTTCCAAATGTCATCCCTAAAGTAAAAATTATGCTCCCTATCAGTAGTGTAAAGCTTAAGTCTCGCAACTAGTCTTCCTATTCGTTTAGCATAAGTTCTTTTGGGAACATTCTTCTTAACAGGCTTAACAATCTCATTCTTAGAAACACAATCATCATGAACATTAGTTAAAGATTTCTTGCAAGTTAAACAAAGACATTCAACACATTCATTAGACTTAGCAAGTTTCATAGGTTCATTACATTCAGATGAAATGTCTTTCTTATTACAAAGCGGTAAATTCCGAGGGTGTTCTTCTACTTTCTTTTCTTTATTCAAGCGACTACTCTTAGAGGCAAGCGAGACTCTATTGTTCCTTGTATTGCTCTTAGGCTTTAGTCTGCTGCTCCTAGAGGTGCTTCCTAGTCCTGTAGAAGGTAAGACATACTCATTAGGATTCACAATCTTATCTAGAGAAGTGGTTTCAGCTTTCCTAGTCTCTTTGGAGTGCTTTTCTAAACTTATGTCATTTGTTCCATATGGTTTAGATGTGGAGGCAGAAGCATTAGTGGTACTCATCTTAAAAAGGCCAGGAGCTAAAACTTTTGGTTTCTCAATAATCGCTTTTCCTTTATCAACATTTTGTTTAGGCAAGGCAGGTGGATTAACTGGTTTGGATAAATCATTTTTCTCATTGACTTTTGGAGGAGGCATAGAAACAGACATTTTTGGTTTTAAAACCGGTTTGGGAACATTTGCTTTCTCCTCAGTCAATGGTTTTGTAATCTTAGTATCCACTGCCTTTCCTTTTTGACATTCCAGCTGAGCCCTCAAAAGATAATTTTTCGCTTTCATGTCATTGTAGGCACGCTCATACGACAATTTGTCATACTTGCATTCCTCAGTTTTTCGATCAAGTTGTTTAAAATATGAGACATTTTCTTTTTCAAGTTTCTCAAGTGCTTTTTCATATTTTGAATCAATTTTGGAGGTCTCAGACTGGAGTCTTTCATGATCTTCAACAAAATATGTTTGTAAAATAATGGACATAATATCAGTAGTCAGAACATCTTCGAAGAGAGAGTCATTTAAATTTTCCAAAACTTTGATGTGTTCGGCACAGTCATTAGCTTGCTTTACCAGGGATTTATGGTCCTTGACAAAGTCAACTGTTTCTTTCAAGAATGCTTGTTCAAAATGAATTACCCTTGCACTGATGGCATTCAGCTGAGGGGCAATTTGAGTTTCAAAATACTTTTTATTTTCATTATCAAAACTATTAAACCAGATGTTTGTTGTAATATTAGTTTTAGTTTTAACAATGTCTTGAAGATCCGCAATTCTAGTTTTCACATTTTCTAAAATACTTCTAGCATCACTTGTGTTAAAAGGATTGTTTGAAGACATTTGTTCAATGTTCGAAAGAGAATTTAAGACAACAACTGGTTTTGAAACAGATTTTGAAACAGGTGTTGACTCTTTGTTTGAAACACTTGGTGTGATGGAAAACTTTGACTTTTCTTTTTTATTAACAAAAGTGATTCCGTTAATTTTGTTCCATTTGTTATAATCAATTGGTTTGATTTCCGGATGTTTTTGTTTCATTTTTGATCTACTCTCCTCGGATAGTTCTAATGTTGTAAGAGAATCACGAACAATAATGGGTTCATGTAAAACATTTCCATTGTTTAACACATTCTGAGGTTTCTGAGCTTTCTTGAGGAACGAAGAAGGGTCGTTACCAAGTGTCATTCTATGATTAGTATGAAAACGCGGATTTACTTGATTAGAAAGCATCTTGATTATTTGAGCAGAATGACCCGTTTTAAGAAGCAAATTTTCCAAAGTTTGGATTTTTTCATTTTTATTAAGAATTTCATCAAGAAGAGAATCTTCTCGTTTTGAAAAATCAGTAATCAACTGCTTCTTCTCTTTTTCAAGATTAAAAAACATTTCTTTTTGTTTAGAAAGTTGGTTATTTAAATCAGAAATTTCCTTGTTTAAAGATTTAATTTTCAAGTTCAAATTCACATTAAGTGTGTTGTACTTGATTTGCAATAGTTGTTCTTTAGAAACCAAATTTCGATAACCAATTTCTAATTCTGATTCTTTGTTTTTATGAAATTCAAAGGCTTTTGCGTTCTCCTTGTAACTCTCAAGCTCAACGGTCAATTTAGCATTCCCGGCCTTAACTTCGCGATTGACCGTTCTAACTTTCTCAATTTCAATGCCAAAGTTATTGATTAATGATTCAAAGTAAGCACGTGTTTCCTCATCAGTCTCAGTATTTTGTGCCACACAGTCTCCACTAGGATCCACATCTGGAGTCTCAGAGTTAGTATTGCTACAACTCGGATTGTCCAGGTATGTATCATAAGTAGGTGCTGATGTCACAGAATGTTGTTCGCATGAGTAAACACATCAAATATGACATTGTTATAGCATGGATCAGTGATTGGTACCTCAAATACTGCGTTGGCGTCATAGACAGGAGGTGCGTCAGAATCAGTGTCGTACTTAGTCTCCTGAAGATTTGCCATGAAGATGCAGTTCACATTGATTTCCTCGAGGTCTTCCAAATCATCCATAATAGCGAAAAAGTCATTTTCCTCAGCACTCAACTGTAATCCTGCTTCTGTCTTTCGTGTTAAGAGCATAGCTTTCTGAAGATAGTAAGCAGTCTTCTTGTTCGGCTTAGTAGGACAATTCCTTGCCATGTGACCCAATCCTTTCAGTTATAACACTTAACCTGATTACCCTGATTCACATTTCCATAATTCCCAATGACTGGAGCTGCAACATTCCCATTCTGATTACCCACTGCTCTATTCCCAACATTCTGACCCAACTGATTACCCTGATTCGGAACCGCCTGATTACCCATGCGAAATCCAGTAGCATATCCCTGCTGATTCCCAATAACTCCAACCATTTGTCCTTGATGACCCATGTTCACACCCGGCTGTGCAATTTGCCTGTTGCGAGTGTTTGATGAAATCCTTTGGTTGTTGTTAGTTGGTGTGGAATAGCGACCTCTGAATGCTTTACCCAAGAATGCAAATGCTTGTGACAAAGCTTCTTCTGGTTCCATTTCAAGATCAGTGATTCCTTGTTCCTGGTAATGTTGTTGTTCAGGTGGATAGTTTTGTTGCTGAGGGATGTATTGCTGTAGGTTGTTGTTAGTGGAAGATGATGAAGCTTGTTGTGGTGTATTCACTGGAGGTTGAGTCTTTGCAATGAGTGCCAATGGATCAAGATTCTTTGCTAATCTTTCTTGCCTGACTTCATTCACTTCATTTTGGTTTTGTTTCAGAAAATCGTTGAGTTGATCAAAGTTCACTTGATGTAAGTCTTTTGTTTGGTTGACAATAGTGACATATCGTCCCCATTCTTCTGGTAGATTGTTCAGGAACTTGATGTTGCTCACGATAGTTCTGGGTGTCAACTTGTTTCTGATCAGCTCATTCATTAAAGTGCAGAACCTTCCATAGTAGGATTCAATGGATTCTCCTGGAGTGGATGTAAACTTCTCCCAAGCAGTTAGCAGCTTGTTTTCCGTATCTTGTTGACCAATTTCAGTTCCATGACAAAGCCGTCTAACACGTTCCCACATATCGAAAGCAGTTTCACAACTGTCTACAGCAGCAAAGATGTCTCTTGGTAAACCCAGTTGGACAATATGAATTGCCATGTCATCTGCTTCGACTTTCTTCTGATCCTCTTCAGAGTATTCCGATTCTTTTTGAAGACGAAAAAATGGTGGGACGGGAGGTGTTGCATCAGCATTTCCAGGGTCTTGGACTTGTCGAGGTATGAAGGGTTCCATTAGGTTTTGTCTTGATGTAACGAAGCATTCGACTTGTCCATTGAAGATAACCACCTTTTTCCAACATAGGAGGACGATTTTCGGCACCGGCTGCATGAATGTCTTGTTGAGTTGCCATTGATGAAGGTATGATATGATAAAGTTGATGTAGGATCGATTCAACGATAAAGGAGTTGTGTTTTATGAAGATTAAGCTCGGTTGTTGTAGTGAAAATTTGGTCTAAAAAACTTAAAAACCTCAATAACTTCTTTTCGGAGCGTTTTTAGGACTTGAAGGTTGACCCGAATTTAGTTACTTCGGCGGTCTATTCTCCTCGTTCTCACGGTCGTTTTGATGGGTAGATCGCTGAAAACGGAGTTACGGTTCAAAAGTTATAGCCGTTTGAAGTTTTTCACAAAATCTTACTCGTAGTCCTTAAGCTTATGCGTAAGCTATGGTTTGCTTAGGCGTAAGAGTTGTAGCTTAGGCGTAAGAGTTGAACCTTAAGCGTAGAAAGTAACCTTACGCGTAAAATTAATTCTTATGCGTAACAATATCCTTACGAGTAAGATGTTAGTCTTAGGCGTAAAAAATATTTTACTCGTAAGTATTAATGCTTAGGCGTAAAACACAGTCTTAGGCGTAAGATAGAAATCTTATGCGTAAAAACAAGCTTACGCGTAAAACACAAATCGTATCTCTCTAACTTTCCAAGCTAGTGAGATTTCCCAAGTCGAAGTGTTCCACACACTTATCCAAGTGAGGGAAGCACTGAGTAACCTTTGATGCTCGAAGATTCGTAACCAAATGCTTATTCGTAGAAAGTTAGGCATAAAAAAAAGGTTTTGACTTTTTGACCTTTACGCGTAAAAAATTCCCAGCATTTCAAACAATTTCTCTTGCACAAACAGCCTTGAAAACACTCAAATAACACAAAAGTTTTGACCTTAATCACCCAAAGTGCTTAGATAGCTTATGCGTAGAAACGTACAACGCAAAACATACAAGTTAAAAACTGAAGAAAAACACGTAAAGCTTCGAACTTTTTTCCAAAACTAGACTCTTTAACACTATAAGAACCTCAAACCATAAGAATCTTGAAGATTTTAGTGCAAAAAGTAAAGCTTTAAGCAAGACAACTTTGAGAACGAGTCTACACGTAACCACTACATAAAAAACTTCAACCAAACACTCCTAAACCATTGTTAGGCGATTGATACCAATTGTAGGACCTTAAATCTATCTCAACCTTATCACAAATACCCACGTAGAACACAAGATGAACACGTTAAACCACGAACACAATATGCGTGAATAAGAGATATTAAGAAAGGAAAGATGGTGACTTGAATGATATATGAATCATGTATGTTATGCGTATGAACAAGATAGAAAGATGAAAAACAATAAGATGTTATATTGCTCCAAAGAAAACACACACACACACACTTTCAAGCACACCCCTCAAATGAGACTTTGAGGGGTTTATATAGCACAAGTAGTAGACGCCCTAATGGGCTTGGCATGGGCTCGTTTGGGCTTGGGTTGGACATGGATTGATATAAGGCTAGCTGAACTTAACTTCTAACCAATTAGCTTAGCCCAGTCCACGAGCCCGTTGACTATTCTATCACGATATCTAACACACGTTACAAAGTTCCTAAACGTGAATGACCATCACTTCTAATAAAAACTATTAAGGCTAACAGGCACTTTGATATACTTTCGAAAAAAGAAAAAAAAATCATTTTTTTCACGTTTTTCGTCTTTTTTCGTTTTTCTTCGAAACTGGAATTTGCATGAAATATCATATATGATTTAACACTAATTTGAAGATCACATATGATATTAGTGTTAAATCACATATGTGATACTAGTGTTAAATCATATATGATAAATCACATATCATATACATATCATATATGATTTAACACTAATATCACATGTGGTATTCAAATTAGTTTTAAATCATATATGATTTTTTCATGCAAATTTAAGTAACGTAAAAAAACAAAAAAACTTAAAAAAACGTGAAATGCACGAAAAAAAAATTGTCGAAAGTATATCAAAGTGACTATCTATAAAAAGATAATTAAATGCTCGTCGTAATGGTATATTTTTTTTCGCTTGACGATTAACGGTTTGAAAGATATTTATATTTGAAAAAAAAAAATGATGAAATGGGTTTTTTTAATTGTTGAGATTAATCTCATACATTAGATTTAATAAAAATGTAAGGTGGAGATTGATACCGTAAAAGATATTTTGTCCTCAAATAATCTTAAATCTTAAAATAAAAAAATAAAAAAATAAAAAAGTGGGAGAAAAACAAAAAAATAAAAAGTAAATAAAGATGAAAATTATTCTCCTAATATGTAAAGAATATTTGATCCTTAAATGATATTAAATCGTGAATTAAAATAGTTTGGTGACATCGCTTTATAACACCCAAGAAGCAACCGCACATTAAGAAGCAATCGCATATAAAAATACTCCGTTATATGTGTGGATCCCAATTTCTGGTTACTTCATCACCTGTAAATTACAATTCTTTTTTCTTTTGATAATTTGGTAGTGTCTGTATTTATTGTTACGCTATTAACAAAAAAAAGCTGATGGCATCCAATGTTTTAAAACCCAGTTTTTTAGTTGACCCGGTTAAGTCGCCGATTCACTGGTTCAACCGTCGGGTCGACGGTTCTATACTACATATGTATATTTTTTTATAACATCTTTGATAGGTATTTTTTTAAAGTATCTATTTTCTTATTTATGTGATTGAAATATTTAAGAACAAAAGTAAACAATAAGTTACATATAGAAACATGACAAAAGTTCAATATAGAACCAAAATTTACCATAAATCCAATCAACCAATAATAGCCATTCATTTTTTTATTATGATAAACTTTCACCCTTTTTTAAAAAATTAAATATCTCGCAAACCGTTAATCGTTACGCGATAAAAATTATACCATCGTGACGAGAATTAAATTATCTTTCTATAGATATGCACTACTATATATTTTTAACAACTTTTTTTTTTTCAAAATTTCGGTCAACAAAAATCATATATGATTTGTGAAAATCATATATGATTCGATTTTTACGAATCACATATGATTTTTGAGAATCATATATGATTGTAAAAATCATATATGATTGTAAAAATCATATATGATTCGTAAAAATCGAATCATACATGATTTTTTAAAATCATATATGATTCGTAAAAATCATATATGATTTTTTCGGACGGAATTTTTGAAAAAAAATGTTTGTCGAAAATATGTAAAAGTGCATATCTATAGAAAGATAATTTAATTCTCGTCACGATGGTGTATTTTTTATATTTTGAAGATTTACCGTTTGTAAGATATGTTGTTTTTTAAAAAAAGGTGGAAAATGATTTTGTATTAATTTAGATAAAAAAAATGGAGGGTTATGATTGGTTCATTTGTTCTATGACAAATATGAGTTCTATATTGATCTCAACTCATTGAAACATTATTAGATCTGTCAAGCTATGTAAGAAGTTTATCACTATATAAGTTATACAACAACAGTTATAGCCAGTCTCTCTTAAATGAAATATGAGAAAAGTAATACAGTAACATACATAGTTACACGTTTAGCCAAATAGCAACATATCTGACGATCTCAGCACTTTTATAGTTTCGTATACTTTTCATCAAAACTTAACCATGTCTTAATGATTTTAACTTTTCAATTTAACTACAAACCTTTTAATTATAACATGTTTGTCCATATAAATAGAACTTAACCAAACACAAATTTTGAGTTTAGCGAAAACGAAATGACCAAAGGGTTTTGTTAGTGTTAGAGGAAAGAAAAAGCTTTTTTGTTTAAAGAAAAGAAAAAAAAAAAAGAACAAAAGTCATGACCCGGCCGGGTTTATAAAACCGGGTCAATCCGGGTCAATGAAAAACCGCCGGTTCAATCCGGTTCTTAAATAGCACATCCGGCCTGGTCTCTTAACCGGTTCCCGGGTCAACCCGGGTTTTAAAACATTGATGGCATCTACTATTATGACATTTTACAGTAGCGGCATCTCTATTGAGAGCAGTGTCGTCTTTAAGTTCATGGGTATGTTTGGCAAAATATATATTATGTTGGTGTTGTTGCTGTTGATGAAAAAAATTTATAAAAAAATATTTTTTTTGTAAGCTACATGAAGTAATCTTTTATTTTCAGAGATTATAGAAGATTATTTTTTTAATAATCTCTTATAAGTTATGAGTATGTTTGGCAAAAATAGATTGTGTTGGTGTTGTTACTGATGCTGGTGCTGTTGCTGAAAAAATTATAAAAAGATATTATTTCTATAAGTTACATAAAGTAACATTTTATTTACAGAGATTATGAAATATTATTTTTTTAATAATCTTTTATAAGTTTTGTCTGCCAAACAAAGATTATTTTTTAGATAGCTTATTTTTTGAAAAAATAAATAAACATAATCTCTCTATAATCTAATGTGCCAAACATAGTCTATGTCTGCCAAACAAAGATTATTTTTTAAGTAACTTATTTTTTGAAAAAATAAGCATAATCTCTCCATAACCTCATTTGCCAAACACGCCTATGGAGGCTTTGTACGAAATTCAGTTTAATAACAAAAATGGGACCTAAAATAAAAAGTACATAATTTTCTAAAGAGATAAAATGATAAACAATCGTTTTCAAAGTGATTCGGTTAGCATTTTTAACGCAACTTTTAAAATCAAATACTTGTAGTTGCTTTTATAGAATATATATACATATCATATAAGAATTTTGAGGCCTTGTGCGACAACACACCTCACGCACCCTTATATACAGCTCTGATTGAGAGGTCAAATAAAATCTAAGATTTATAAAAATGTTTGTATATTGATGTAATCATGGTGATATAAAAATGTTTATATATTGCTGTAATCATGGTGAGTTTGTATTTCATGTGTATTTGGCATGAATATATTAAAACCATGGAGCTTTTCAATATTTAATGCATACGTAATTGTTAAGCATTTAACAAACTTGTTAAAGGTTTATATATAATGAAATAAAGTAATAAACCTAATAATCAAAAGGTTTATATATCAGATAACTATATAATATGACAAATTTATAAACTTATAAAAAACTTTTGCCATCAGGAATCCTTTAAGATCGTGTTTGGCTGTTCGAGTTTGTCATAACTGGGCGAAATTAGAATCCGAATTATAATTTCATAGTTTTCTTTTTGAATAGTGGAGGGAAATGTAATATACTAAAGTACAACAAATTCCTTAAAACATCAAAGTTCTCGTTCATTTACAGATGTAATGTGGATTTTAATCCGCATGTTGCGGTGGAGTGTTTGTATACAATAGTATTGTATGTGTTGCAAGACGAAATTTTTGACGGAAAGAGGAGAGCTCAGTAGAGATACTTTTGGCTTGGCTTGTGAATTGGCGGCTTTGGAGAAGTGCCAGATCCTCCTCTTTTACTATTTTTTGTAACTATGTCTAAATACTTAAAATTGAACCGACGATGGCTATAACTTTTTAGCACTAACTAATGCTTCCTTATGAATCATTGTAAGATATATTTAATGAAACCACTCAACAGTTATAGCTATTTGAGTAGACCGGAAACTGTGAAATGCAAACTGTTTCTAGAAAGTGTACCAATTGTAAATAAAGTATCGACCTTTTTTATCCATTGGAAGTAAACAAAACACCAAACATGAATGAAATATGCATCTGATGGGAAAGTAGCAGAGGAAACAACTATTATTGTTTTTCTTGGTAAAATACATATAAGTTTACACAAAATTGTTTTCGTTTCTTCTTAGTTTCAATTTTTGTAAGTAAGATACATATTCACACAAAATCGTTTTCATTTCTTCTTGGCTTCAGCTCTTGCTGATTTGATGTTGAATAGCTCAATGCTTGTTGAATCATGCATTTCCAGATTTTTCATTGTTTTGTTTAGATCGCCTTCAAAATTGTCGTCTATCAGAAAGTGCGCAACATATTACACCTACAAAATCATAAATCGATTATTTGAAGCTCTAAAACATGAATAGTCAAAATAAATATATGGAAATGGCACCATATATATATATATTATATTGTTGGTTTCACATTTAATAAATTTATCTAGCTGAAATTATAGAAATACGCAAAAATAGTAATTTAGAAAACTATGTATACCAGGAAAATCTTCAGGACTTCCTTTGTCTCGATGTCAGATGGATGAACCTTACTTCAATGCTGCCTTTTGTATGTGAACATGGCGTAACTAGGTTGCTCGACCCAAAAGAAGTGTCACCTAAGACATTGTTCATTTCCTATTTAGAATATGCACGATATGTAAAATGAGCATACTTACATTGAGGTAAGCATCATGGGAGAAATCGATACAAAAAAAAATTTAGTGAGCGTGTACGGAGGTTTTTTGCCACGAAGAAGATCGGATAATGGTTTCCTCGTGACATAACTTCTCCACGCAAGAATCATAAAAAATATTTATATCGCTTTCTTCCACTTTCCTTACTCCAACATTAATATGTCCAATTGGCGTATCATAGATACACCAAATAGAAAAATCAACAATGTCTCAGTGTTTGGAGACTGAATATTTATGCCTTGGCGCATATTTTCTTCCTTTCAGTATTTTCCATGCCAAAATTAAGACACATCGGGTAACCGAATCATCATAGCTAAGCAACTATTAACCAAATCAGACATACGAAAATAGCCCATGAAATTTATGCAAAATTGTATCACCTTAGACTAATGGTTGATGCTTTAAAGTATTGTTGGTAGCATTAAAATAAAACAAAAGCAATAAATAGCATACCTCAACAAATCCGTTAACTTCAAAACGGCAACCCGCCTTCAAACGTAATACATAAACTTTATATTGATTTCTTCCATCCTCCACACCCGAACATTATTTTGTCTAGTTAACATATCTTCTATGGTCTGAATAAAAATGAAAATTGTATATTAATAATTGCACCAACACTATTTATGCTTCGGCTCAGATATTGTATTGGGTACAAAGCATGGCTGCATTTTATCGCTTACAGTTTTTGTCACACAAAAATTAAGGCTAAAACATAACTAATGAACAACCATCTAAGTTAGATTTACAAAAACAGTGTATGAAAACATTGGATATTGTAAATTACTACCGTTCAAAATAAAACATGCACCTGTGATGCAGCCAACAAATGTGATGAAAACTGTTGGGCTAAGATAGCAAAGTGGTTGCAAAACACGGTTACAATTTCTGCTACCCGGTTTTTGCGACACCAAAATCTGAAATAAACCGAGCCATCCCTACTAATATACGAAAATTTGGAGAAAGCGATCTAAACAAAACTTCAGGAATACTGTAAATTTTTTACTCAAGGGGGATCAAGCTCTGCAGGTCACGTGCACCTAGATACACGAAATAGTTATTTCATGTTTACTAAACAAAGAAGATCATTATTTCTTTCATAATGACATCATTTTAGGAACAAAAAACCTTGTCATTATAGAAGATAATAAGGATCTTCTTTGTGCGGATAAATCCGGAATAACTGCTTGGAGTATCTAGGTACAAGTGACCTGCAAAGCTTAATCCCCCTTGAGTCATACAATATCACTTCTTCCACTGTTTTGTTCAAATTGCCTCTAAAATTGAGCAACGTTACTACCCCAACAAAAGCATACATCGCTTATCAGGAAGATTTTCGGGATGGACACTTGGCTGCTAGACCAACTTGATCAGCAAAATCCGACCTCAAATGATATGTATAACTTTTATATCAATTTTGTCCATCCTCCTCACCCGAGCATTATTATGTCCAGCTGACAATTCTTATATAGCTTGGATACAAAAAGAACAGTCTTTTAATAATTGTACCAAGAAAGTTTTTGACATGACAAAATTAAGACTAACCAGGGAACCAAAACAACATAGCAAAGAAACACTCATCTAAATCAGATTTACAAAGAAAATGTATGAAGTATGCAAAAAATTGAATTACCCTGGACTAACATCCGATAATGTAAAGTATTAGCATTCAAATTACCACATTAGATAAATCAGTTTCCTCTGTTAATTAATAGCACTTATTAAATCATCAATTAGAAACACAAATTATACACAACGTATAAAATAGGCATGCATGACCACATATCATACTTTAAAGAATATCAGGAAGCACCTATTTTGCAAAGGCAAAAAATAGCTTGCAACACTTATAAAAGCAACAGTCATTACCACAACTTATATACAACATATAATCAGTATGACCACATATCACACTTTATAGAATATCACAAAACAACTACGACCACAAGTTATATAGTGTATAAAATCAGCACTTACAACCACATATCAAACTCTAAAAGAAATCAGATAATGTAAAGTATTAATGTTAAAAATAAAACTTGTAGTTGTCTTGCAACTAACACGTGTAGTGAAAACCTTTGGTTGTGTCGTGTACGAAACTCCTACGATAACAGCATCACTGGCAAGCTGAAAACCTAAATTTTCAGACATAATAACATACCCTTAATACTCTCTAAACTAGATCTACAAAACATATGACAACCATAGAAATCTCACATCTAGTACCCTAGCTCAGATATCAAATCTGATGCAAAATACAGTTACATTTTATGCCATACGGTTTTTGCCTCGCCGAAACTAAGGTTTTCTTTAAAGCACAATTCCATTTTATTTTTTCCGATTTTTGACAGACCAAAATTTTGACTTACTTCTGATAAGTAAACAGTAAAACAACGAAAGAAGACACAACTGCCATATATGAAAAGTTAGTAAGCTTTGCCCAAGCACAAGCTAATTAATCTTGTTTATTGTTTTGATAATGGAGAACAGTTATAAAACATGCAACCAACCCCTAAGATTAAGTGGCGAGCGAGTTATAAAGCTGTAAAATCAGTGTCAAACACCATTTTTCTTTATTGTCCATCCAAACAACGTATAAAAGCGGAAGTTGGGCAAGCTAAATACATTTTAAGCCATACTGTTTTTGCCTCGCCAAAACTAAGGTTTGCTGCAAAGCACCATTCCATTTTATGTTGTCTGATTTTTGATGGACCAAAATTATGACTTACTTTTGATAAGTAAACAGTGAAAAAAAGAAGACACAACCGCCATAAATGAAAAGTTAGTAAGCTTGCCCCGTCACGAAGCAAATTAATCTTGTTTTTTATTTTGATAATAGAGAATAGTGATAAAACATGCAGCTAACCATAAAGATTAAGTAGCGAGCGAGTTATGAAGCTGTAAAATCAGTGTCAAACACCATTTTTCTCTGCTATCCAAATAGCATATAAAATTTGAAGTTGGGAAAGCTAAATACATATGAGACGTTGGTTATACCACTTTTCATGCCACTCATGTCTGCCATTTTTACTAACACCAAATATGAGTGACACATCAACTGGCCAAACAAATGTTTCACGGACCTACCATTTTGCTTTTAGTTTTTACATAACTTGCTTTATGACAGTCATTGGAATCTCAAATCTAGTACACTAGCTTAAATATCAAATCTGCTGAAAAATACGATTGCATTTTATACCGTATGGTTTTCGCCACGCTAAAACTACGGTTGGCAATGTCACTTCAGCAAACCCAAATACTTAAACATCAGAAAATATCCCAAAATTTAAACACCAAAACCTAAAACAACAAAACATATAAGAAAACACCCAAAACATCAAACATTTGAAGTAAAGTTGGTCAATTTCCTTTATTGTAAACCCTAATTGCATGAACATAACACACCTAATGCATTAATAAACTAAAAACCTGCAACACTAATAAACTAAAAACCTACAACAAATAAAGTACCAAACAATGAAAGTAAATTACATAGTTACACCTTCCAAACCACACACTCAATTTCACCTTCTCTAACCCGTAATTGCAGACAAAAGATTGCCAAGCAAGTACTTTTATACCATATGGTTATCGACATGCCAAAACTAAGATTGGCTACAAAACACAATTTCACTTCACGCCATCAGATTATTAGTACCACCCATACAAAAAGTTTAAACAAACACAAACACACATATATAATTCTTCTAACAGCATACAAAGCGAAAAAATATGGAAAGATCATGACAGCTAAATAAAACACAACTTTTAGCAAACCATATAAAATCAACACTCATTATCACACATCAGACTTATAGATTAAACAAACACAAATACATATCCACAAATCCACTAAATTAAAAAGGAACCGAAATACCTTACATTAACGAATCAAACGGCAATGAAAGCTCACTAGCGATTCTTGAAACACTGAAACCCTAAACGCTCATCGCTCTCTCAGATGTAACCCAACAACAAAAACTATATGTATTTAGAAAGAGAAATTACGGACTAAACAAATGAACAGGAAATGGATTTGTAAATGGTTTTAGCATCAATATAACGGAAAATATGTGTACACATGCAGCCAACTCTAAGATCTAAGTGGTAAACTAAACTGCAATGAAAAACATGTGTACACCATGCAACGAACCCTAGGAACTAAGTGCCAACTAAATGGAAAACCCACTAATCTAACTAAGTGAAAAACCCACTAACTTTATTTTAATCCCTTTAAGCCAACGGCTCGGCGTGTGAACAATGCCAGCTCGAGCCGCGGCTCCACATTTCACCCGAGTCATCCTCCACCTTAGAGCCGACCTCCCAGTTGGCGGCTTTGCAACAGTACCGTCCAAGTTCTACTTCAATGAATGTTATATATTATAATTTTAAACCATTACAATGTAATTTACATAAATTTACAATAATACCCTCGATTCTCAAATACATACGAAAACCCTATCCTTTCATATACACGCCCCAGTTTCATCTCACTTTCTTACAAAATGGACCGATCTTTAAGACCATCTAGCTTGATTTTTACAATTAATTTATTTTTTTTAGATTTGTGAAAGAAGATGAGAAAGAGGAGTGGGTGAGTTTATGTCGTCGGAGTGAGTTTGACTATGCCAATGTGTGTGAACAATTTATAGTGCTACTAGAATAACTTGCAATATTTCTTTTTGCGTAGTTTAAATTACATGTTGTGATATGTATCTGTGTCAAAAGAATCTATAATCATGTTGATGCACCTTGCGTGTATGACTTTCGTACAATGTCTATGTAAATGTGTTTCTTTAAATCATGTTCTCTTTTGTAGTCATGTATTGATAAATTTAAACCACCTTTTTGATATTGTCACATATTTCTGTTGGTATTACCTGAACTGTTTAAGACACAAAAATCACATATAATACAACGGGTGCTTACATATATACATTACATTCTGCCAACTAAACATTACACAAAAATCACATATATACATTACCATCTGCCAACTAAACACAAAAATCACATATACACATTACATTCTGCCAACTAAACACATGACAAATTTTAATACATTCAGATTACAGGTAATTCAAATTCCAATTTCTTTGACATATTATAATTCATTCAGAAACATTCAGGGATACAAACGGGCAAGTGTGACATGTAAAGTAAGGGCATCTATGATAGGAGGTCTGAAAATAAGTTTAAACCTCAAGAAAAAGGTTTATTTTTTGTTTAAACTATAATGGATTTCCATTTCATAATTTTGTAACAGGAGTAGGTTCAAAATCGTGAAGTACTTTAGTTTTATAAGGTTTACATATAGTGAATTTAGTCGATTGGTTATATAAATAGAAAAAAGTTTATAAATTAATGATTTTGCAATGTTAGATATAAGGAGCTTTTATCGTTGTGGATGTTATACCATCAATAATTTGTATACGTTTTAATTTTATAAACTCATCATCGTTATGGTCAACACATTTTTCATTTTTATAAATATTTCACATTACATATATATATATATATATATATATATATATATATATATATATATATATATATATATATATATATATAGGATAAAGATCAAATAAAAAGACAAATATCCGTAAAAAGATAAAAAGATTTTTTTTCAAAAATAATTCTCGAAAAATTCCCCAAAAATTCCACAAGATCGGGTATGATGTTGCATGAAAAAGTTGTGAAAAACTTTTTTCTAAAAGTGGATATTTTTTCCGAAAAAAAATTATAAAAAAATACGTTTGCGCATTAAATCCTTTTTTTGTGCATCAAAAATTGGTTTTTGCACCCAACTTCTTTTGACATTTTTCATCAAAATAACATTGCGCATCTAACTAAAACAAGTTGAAAATTTTGTGCATCAAAATTTTTTTGCGCATCAAAATTCGTTTTTTGTGCATTAAAAAAAACGTATCAAACCTCAAATTCATAAAAAAATGTTTTCACAAAAGTTTTATGCACCAACATACCCGATCTTGTGGAATTTTTTTAGAATTTTTGGAGAATTTTTTTTTAAAAAATAATTTTTTTATTCTTTTTACGGATATTTGTCTTTTTATTTTAAATATATATATATATATATATATATATATATATATATATATATATATAGGATAAAGATCAAATAAAAAGACAAATATCCGTAAAAAGATAAAAAGATTTTTTTTTCAAAAAAAGTTCACGAAAAATTCCCAAAAAATCCCACAAGATCGGGTATGATGGTGCATGAAAAAGTTGTGAAAAACTTTTTTCTAAAAGTGGATATTTTTTCCCAAAAAAAATTATGAAAATATACGTTTGCGCATTAAATCTTTTTTTTGTGCATCAAAAATTGGTTTTTGCACCCAACTTCTTTTGACTTTTTTCATCAAAATAACATTGCGCATCAAACTAAAACAAGTTAAAAATTTTGTGCATCAAAATTTTTTTGCGCATCAAAATTCGTTTTTTGTGCATTAAAAAAAACGTATCAAAACTCAAAATTATAAAAAATGTTTTCACAAAAGTTTTATGCACCAACATACCCGATCTTGTAGGATTTTTTGGGAATTTTTCGTGAACTTTTTTTGAAAAAAAAATCTTTTTATTCTTTTTACGGATATTTGTCTTTTTATTTTAACTTCACCCTATATATATATATATATATATATATATATATATATATATATATATATATATATATATATATATTGGATAAAGATCAAATAAAAAGACAAATATCCGTACAAAGATAAAAAGATTTTTTTTTCAAAAAAATTTCTCGAAAAATTCCCAAAAAATCCCACAAAATCGGGTATGATGGTGCATGAAAAAGTTGTGAAAAAACTTTTTTCTAAAAGTGGATATTTTTTCCGAAAAAAAATTATGAAAATATACGTTTGCGCATTAAATTGTTTTTTTGTGCATCAAAAATTGGTTTTTGCACCCAACTTCTTTTGACTTTTTTCATCAAAATAACATTGCGCATCAAACTAAAACAAGTTAAAAATTTTGTGCATCAAAATTCGTTTTTTGTGCATTAAAAAGAACGTATCAAAACTCAAAATTATAAAAAAATGTTATCACAAAAGTTTTATGCACCAACATACCTGATCTTGTGGGATTTTTCTAGAATTTTTGGTGAATTTTTAAAAAAATAAAAATCTTTTTATTCTTTTTACGGATATCTGTCTTTTTATTTTAACTTCACCATATCTATATATATATATATATATATATATATATATATATATATATATATATATATATATATATATATATATATATATATATTAGTTTCTAAAAGGGTTTAAGAATTATAATCGTTCGTGCCACACAAATAAATAAGATCATCATAGTTAAATACCAATAATATATAAAAAATATTTCATATTTTTTGAATCTTCTCATAAATCTTTCATACTAGATGCTTTGATCTCTAAAACAAACCTATAGAAGCATACTATTATCCTAACCATGTACTCGCGCATTACGCCATCCTTGTAACTAAATATTTCGATAAGTAAATGTTTATCGAGTATACGTTTTATATGATAGTAACTTTAGAAAGGACGAATAATGCTTTCTGTGACGATAACATGTTTTTTCATGCCCTTCAAACTCTAAAGGTCTCAATGTTGTATATTAATTTTTTTAATGTAATGCGAAAATTTAAATGTAGTTTAAAATGATGTAGTTGATAAAAATTTCCATATTTAAGTTGTAATATTATTTTTCCTAATACAATATGGGATTATCTAACAGGTGCCTACAGGGCATTACTTAAGGTGTAATAATTCATCCGAAACTTTACTTTTAATTAAAAAAAATGCATTTAATACACATTAAAAATAAGCTTATTACTTGAAAGTATAATAAAATTTAAATATAAATGTAATTGATAATTTAGCATTAACTTGAGTAATAGTGTTTGGTTTATGAAAGTATTTGGCAACATAGTTGTGTTATTGATTACTAGTATGGTATTCGCGCAATGTTGCAGTGACGACATTGACATTAAAAAAATACATAAAGCAAGAATAATTGATGTTGATATATAGTAATAGTAAAGAAGAAAAAGTCGGTGGTGGTTGTTGGCAGTGATAATTGTTGATTGCATCTATAAGAAGAGATTTATGTGTCGTTCATTTATGATATAAAAGTGAATGAATATGCTTGATTAGATTATGCAACTCGTAAAAAAGATAGATTTATGCAATTTTTAAATAAAAAAATATGAGATTTAACTCGATACAAACTATATATTAAAATCACCAACCATAATAAGAGTATCTCATAAATTATGCAAAAATTATTAATACAACATGTTTAATGTTTATCTATAGACATGGCTACGTAAGATCATCCGTAAAACCGTCCATAGATAATAAGTTACAATTTTCTAATCCTTTTAGTTTAAGATTATTGTATTGATAATTTTATAAATATGTTAGTTTCAAAATTAAATTTTAAAAATTGAATGGTCATTATACATATGTGTAGTTAAGAACTCAATGACCATTGGGTCCATTACTATAAACTTGTGTAGTTACAAATTTGCATTTATGTTGATTTAACTTAAGTTTTAATGTTCAAATTAATTTGTACAACTATATATAATTGATAGATATAATGAACGAGAAAAGTTCAATGTTGATCCAATATCCTTTAAAGATCCAATGAACCAATTATGGTCATCCATTTTTTGATGAAAACAAAAAAAATAAAATAAACTTTCATTCTCTCGCAAACCGTTAATCGTTACGAGAAAAGAATCATATTATTATGACGAGAATTAAATCATCTATCTATAGAGGGGCACTTCTATATACTTTCGAGAAACTTTTTTAGACATTTTTCTTAAGTATTGAAATTTACATATGTAGAAATCACACGTGATTCCTAACATACAAATCGTATGTGATTTTTCAAGACGCAAACTTTAACACCACAACAAAACTCGAATAAGAAAAAAGTTCGTCGAAAGTATATCGAAGTGCCCGTATACAGAAAAATAAAAAGATACTCGTCGCCATAGTATATTTTTCGTTTGCTTAACGATTTATCGTTCACAAAATATTTTACTTTTAGAAAAAGGGTGAAAATAGATTTTTTAATATATATTTTGATCTCAGATCAAGCTCCTTAAAAGTTCCTTGCCAAATATGACCGGTATATTATGTTTGGATTAAATCCTTAACATGAATACATGCTAATGTTACGGATGATCACTTAAAGCTTAGAGAGGAGGAGTGGGCACGGGTAAGGGATTCGGGTACCCTTACCCGAGCGGTAACACCGCCGCCGCCCCTTCGGGTATGCAAATCGGGTACCAAAATCGTGGTACAAAGCCGAGCGTGTATTGGTGTTGGATTTGAAAAACTTGAACGTTGGAATATAGCCGTTGCTATATTTGGGTGTAAATAAAAAAAAAAAAAAAAAAAAAAAAAATCCTCTTTAAATATAAACCATTTCACTTCAATTTTTCATAATAACAATACACAAACCAAACCATTTCACACACTAATCCTTCAAAATTTGGCGAAACCATGGATCGAGGAAGAGGTAAAAAAACTTTCACCTCACGTCAAGGTCGTTCTCAACCATCCCCGAATCAACCACATCAAACTCCGTTAGGATTTAGCCAATTTTATTCTCATCAATCCCCGAATTTTTACGTTCCACAACCCCAATCTCCACCCTTTTACCAATATAATATGGGTCCTCCTCAAATGAATCCACAACACTACAACATCACTACTACAAGCGAGTTTTCCCCGTTCCAAAACATTGATGAAGACGAAGAGTACGTACCCGAAACACAACCACTACCAAACGACGAAGATGAGGAAGTTCAAGAAGTTGATCCGAGAGGGAAGAAAAAAGCTTTCGCCGGGAGGAGGCCCCGTGAATTTTGGTCGCCGGCACAAGAGGAGGCTTTGGCGAAAGCATGAATTCAAATCTCCGAATGTGGTGTTGTCGGTAATGAATAAAAGTCCGACGGTTTTTGGAAACGGGTTCTCAAGCATTACGAGTCAAGTATGGGTTCGAGTTCACGAACTTTTCATTCGTTGAATACCAAGTGGAAAACAATGAACACGGCCATGGGTATTTTCAACGGCTACTACCTCCAATCGGTAGAAATTATATTTATTATTTTACATAATCTATACTTTTTATTTTGCATAATTTATACTATATTATTTACAATTACATTATTTGTTTAAGCTATATTTTTATTATTTTGTATATAATGTAGAAACGTGCTAAGGCTAGTGGGTGCAACGACTTAGACGTGGTGAGGCAAGCTGAGTCCGATTACTATACAGCAAAGAAAAGACAATTTACGCATACCTTGGCGTGGGAGGTTGTCAGAGGTCATGACAAATGGACGGAGCAAGAATGTTTTCAAGGTATTCCCGGTGCGACAAGCAACTCTTCAAAAAGGAAGTCGGGGGAGTATGAATCGGCAAGCAACACCGTTCCCGACATGAATGAAGACCCCACCCCTCCACTTTCAAGAAAGATGAAAAAGAAGCAAGCCGTATCCTCGTCGATCTCAAGTGTTGCGGATGAAATCAACTCGTACACACAAAAGAAGACAGAATATTTGGCAGAAAAACGCGAGAAGGATGCGTTGGCAAAACAATTGTTGGCTACACAAATCGAGGGGGCGAAGTTCAAGAATGAACAACGGGAGATGAAGTATTTTTTGGAGCCGCATGATCACATTCGCGATCCCGCTATGTTGGAATTCGTTCTGAACCAAAAACGTCAACTTGCAGCCAAACACGGATGGGCTTGCAATTTTTAAGTTGTAGTTTCAACTTGTTTTAATTTCAAATTATGTAATGTTTTATGTTATGTTTAAGTATTATGTTATGTTTTTAAGTATTATGTTATGTTTTTTTTTAAGTATTATGTAATGTTTTATTTTATTTAATGAAATGGTATGTTTTTATTTTAAATATTGTATGTGATTTTATGTATGAAAATTAAAAAAAATAATAATAAAAAAAAAAAAAAAAAAAAAAAAAAAAAAAAAATCCGGGTACAAATTGGTGACCACTCCCTCCACTTAGGGTATGGTTAGGGTAAAATTGGGTACTTTTGATGTGTAATGTTTTTATTGGATGGAGGTGAGGTGACACCTAGGGTATTAGGTGACCACTCCCCCCTCCCTTATAACTTGTATTTTCTATTTATTAAATGCTAGTTCAACATTCAATTCATACATCTAATTTTTATCCAATTCGATAACCCGAGTTTATATTTTGGGTTTTGTTAACCGCAATCGTATGATCTAACATTTCATGTTTATAAACACCTTTTATATTAATAATTAGTAAATATATATAAAAATAAAAATAATAAATTCATTAAATACTGTTTTTACACAAAAGATAAGACCTAATACCACTATTACTAAAAGCTCATCAATTCATTTCTATCATACAAGTTTCATTTATTTTCATTTTAGTTGACATCAATAAGTATAAAATGATGCATCTAGCTTTTTCTAAACTATAAAATATATCAAATATGTTGTAACATAACATCACATACATCATATAATTCCGCATTACACCACATTATGATAAAATATATATTGTTTCTATTAAACTATATATTTGACATTAACAGCTTACCAACAACAACAACAACAAACCCAATCCCGCCTAGGCAGGGTATGGGGGAGGTAAGATGTAGACAGATCCTACCCCTACACCAGGGTGAACCCGTGTGTAGAGAGACTGCTTCCAACATTAATGACATTAACAGCTTACCGTTAAGCTTTATAATAACATTAATGATTGGGGTGTCTAATTAATGAACTTAAAAACATGCTTAAACTGAAATGTCATCATTTGATTGGTGACATCAAAAGGTCTCACTTTTTTACATTTTATCTTTTCGCATCTTCACTCTTCATTCATACCAATTAAATCCCTAAATCATTTTCCAAGGAACCATTAATTTGACCGCAACAAACACAAACTTTGGAATATTTCCGGAGAGCATCACGTCACATTTTTACACGTGGCATCATTTTACACGCCACCGACGCCACTTAGGAAAAAGTCATAAAAATCCCATGCTTTACTTCCCACCCAACGGAATAAATGATCGAGTTATTTCCATTAGCCTAACCAAACAATAACTGGTCAACCCCAATCTTTTTTAAGTTATAATTGGCCTGCCAACCGCAAATTTCAATTGTTTTGTGTGTGTAGTTTTTTTATATTTATTTTTATAGGGTATGTTTCTTGTTGTTGTTGCGGTCGTCTTATTAGCAAATTGTGGTTAGGTATAGTATTGAAGAATGAAAGCTGATGTGACGCAGAATGACAACAATATAATGATTACCATTAGCATTGGGCCTTAGTTTGCGCCTATCACGCTAACTTACACTTCTTCTTCATTTGACTATACCACATTAGGGGGTGGCAATGGTCACTCACCATACCTCACTATACCTCACTACCCATCAATAATATCATTCCACTTAATCTCATAACTCACTCATATTTCACCATAGTTTTTTAGTGGAAATGATCATTCCATACCTCACTCATTTTTTTTTAATTCATAATTATATTAAACAATTAAATAAAAACATAATATTTTATTAATAATAAAAAAAAATCGAGAGCTTCGTCCACGACCTTTGGATGAGGTGGAACCATTTTTTGCTTTCCTAACATCCATCTTTTTTATAAAATAATTGTTGGAAGAAGAAGATGAGAAGTATGTGATTTGAATTGGTGATTTAAAGTGTATATTTATACAGAAATTTTATTTTTATTATTATTTTATTTTATATATATATTTTTTAATTTGAAATCAAATTAGCCAAACGGCTAGTTTTTTGACCGTTGGCCCAAGCTCCCCTTCTCCTTCTCTTTGCAACCCGCTACGGCAATCCAAACCGCAAGCCATGCCGAAAGCACCATACCGCACCACTGGCAACGGTGTTGCCGTGCAATATGGATGCATACTGTATGCATGCCGTAACATTGCCACCCCCCTTATCACTCTATTTACAATTTTACATAACAAACATTTCATACAAAAAAAATCACCTCAACTTCTTTCTACTCAGATCGTTTCAAAACCAACGGCTTCATCTGCGTCTCGTGGTTTTCGGTGTCTCTAAGCAATAATAACAAAAAAGCCCTATTGCACTTGTAAACTAAAAAGAAATTACATATAAACTGTTGAGTTTAAGATATATGATATATAATAATAACATATAGACATCACAGAGTACACATCGGAAGACTTAGAATCATAACAATAATTAATTAACTGAAAGAATGCGTAACATACCTCTTGCAATTGGCTAGATCTCTTCAATAAAACAGATGAAGTGGTTTAAAGAGTTGTCCCTTACCGTTTTACAACTCAAACCAATATGTGTAAGAATAATGTCTTACCACCATAGTTTTGTACACACGAATTAACCGCGAATCAAAGCGATTGCTAGATCTAACACAAGCCCTTGTTTTATGAAAAAACAAAACCAAAACACCCTTAGGAGGGGGGTTCGGCCGAAGTAAGAAAGAGAGGGAGAGGGAGAGATCTAGGGTTAATTCAATGCACAAAAGTTAACCCTAAACTTTACCCTAGGTTTGTTTATATAGTAGATGGAAATCTTAGGGATTTGGGTTGTGAGAACCCCCCCCCCCCCCCCTATGGCCGGCCATATGAAAGCCCAAGGGACCCCAAATCTTTTCCATTTTAAGATTTTTCATTACTAGTCCTTCTCTTTACATTTAACGGTCGTTAGTCATTTTTTCGTTAAATACTTAACGATCGTTAGACGGACTTTATGTGTAATAATTAATCGTAATCATTAACATTAATTATTAACTTTAATTCTCATTCGCTAATGTGTGCAATCACGTGGTCACGAGTTCGAATCCGAACATTCACTGTTTATAAATATATACATTTCCAACAGCTCCCACTTGGATATGTTTACAAAACGTGTAATGACATTGGTTAGCGTCTAGCAACACGCCGATGCCCCCAGTACAACTCGTGTATGGTTTTCTGGAGAAAAACCAATTTTGATGATTCATCATCATATTCATCCTTTTGCTTCTGTTAGCCTTAATAGTTTTTATTAGAAGTGATGGTCATTCACATTTAGGAACTTTGTAACGTGTGTTAGATATCGTGATAGAATAGTCAACGGGCTCGTGGATTGGGCTAAGCTAATTGGTTAGAAGTTAAGTTAAGCTAGCCTTTTATCATGAGTAATCCAATCCAAGTCCACGAGGCCCAAGCCCAAGCCCATGGCCAAGCCTTAGGGCATCTAGTTACTTGTACTATAAATACCCCTCAAAGTCTCATTTGAGGGGTGTGCTTGAAAGTGTGTGTGAGTGTGTTTTTCTTTAGAGCAATATAACATCTTATTGTTCATACGCATAACATACACGGTTCATATATCATTCAAGTCACCATCTTTCCTTTCTTAATCTTTCTTCTTTACGCTTATTGTGTTTGTGGTCTCACGTGGGTATACTTGTGTTCGTTAAGTGGGTTTGTGATAAGGTTGATAGATTTAAGGTCCTACAATTGGTATCAATCGCCTAACAATGGTTTAGGAGTGTTTGGTTGAAGTTTTTTTGTGTAAGTGTTACGCGTAAGCTCTCGGTATCACAAAGTTGTCAAGCTTAACACTTTACTTTTTGCACTAAAATCTTCAAGATTCTTATGGTTTGAGGTTCTTATAGTGTTAAAGAGTCTAGTTTTTAGAAAAAGTTTGAAGCTTTACGCGTTTTTCATCAGTTTTAAACTCGTGTGTATTTGTTGTTCATTTTTACGCATAAGCTTTCAAGGCACTTTGGGTGATTAAGGTCAAAACTTTTGTGTTATTTGAGTGTTTTCAAGGCTTTGAGTGTATCAGAAATTGTTTGAAACGCTGGAAATTTTTTACGCGTAAAGGTCAAAAAGTCAAAACCCTATTTCTACGCATAACTTCAACGCATAAGCATTTGGTTACGAATCTTCGAGCATTAAAGGTTACTCAGTGCTTCCCTCACTTGGATAAGTGTGTGGAACACTTCGACTTGGGAAATCTCACTAGCTTCGAAAGTTAGAGAGATACGATTTGTGTTTTACGCGTAAGCTTGTTTTTACGCATAAGATTTCTATCTTACGCCTAAAACTATGTTTTACGCCTAAGCATTAATACTTACGAGTAAAATATTTTTTACGCTTAAGACTAACATCTTACGCGTAAGGATATTGTTACGCATAAGAATTAATTTTACGCGTAAGGTTACTTTCTACGCTTAAGGTTCAACTCTTACGCCTAAGCTACAACTCTCACGCCTAAGCAAACCATAGCTTACGCATAAGCTTAAGGACTACGAGTAAGATTTTGTGAAAAACTTCAAACGGCTATAACCTTTGAACCGTAACTCCGTTTTCAGCGATCTACCCATCAAAACGACCGTAAGAACGAGGAGAATAGACCGCCGAATGAACGGGTCAACCTTAAAGTCCTAAAAATGCTCCGAAAAGAAGTTATTGAGGTTTTTAAGTTTTTAGACCAAATTTTCACTACAACAACCGAGCTTAATCTTCATCAAACACAACTCCTTTATCGTTGAATCGATCCTACATCAACTTTATCTTATCATACCTTCATCAATGGCAACTCAACAAGACATTCATGCAACCGGTGCCGAAAACCGTCCTCTTATGTTGGAAAAAGGTGGTTATCTTCAATGGACAAGTCGTATGTTTCGTTACATCAAGACAAAACCTAATGGAAAATTGATGATTCAATCCATTCAGAATGGACCCTTCATGCCTCGACAAGTCCAAGACCCTGGAAATGCTGATGCAACACCTCCCGTCCCACCATTTTTTCGTCTTCAAAAAGAATCGGAATACTCTGAAGAGGATCAGAAACAAGTCGAAGCAGATGACATGGCAATTCATATTGTCCAACTGGGTTTACCAAGAGACATCTTTGCTGCTGTAGACAGTTGTGAAACTGCTTTCAATATGTGGGAACGTGTTAGACGGCTTTGTCATGGAACTGAAATTGGTCAACAAGACACGGAGAACAAGCTGCTAACTGCTTGGGAGAAGTTTACATCTACTCCAGGAGAATCCATTGAATCCTACTATGGAAGGTTCTGCACTTTAATGAATGAGCTGATCAGACCTAAGTTGACACCCAGAACTATCGTGAGCAACATCAAGTTCCTGAACAATCTACCAGAAGAATGGGGACGATATGTCACTATTGTCAACCAAACAAAAGACTTACATCAAGTGAACTTTGATCAACTCAACGATTTTCTGAAACAAAACCAAAATGAAGTGAATGAAGTTAGGAAAGAAAGATTAGCAAAGAATCATGATCCATTGGCACTCATTGCAAAGACTCAAACTCCAATGCATACACAACAATACGCTTCATCATCTTCCACTAACAACAACTTGCAGCAATACATCCCTCAACAACAAACCTATCCACCAGAACAACAACATTACCAGGAACAAGGAATCACTGATCTTGAAATGGAACAAGAAGAAGCTTTGTCACAAGCATTTGCATTCTTGGGTAAAGCATTCAGAGGTCGCTATTCCACACCAACTAACAACAACCAAAGGATTTCATCAAACACTCGCAACAGGCAAATTGCATAGCCGGGTGTGAACATGGGTAATCAAAGATAAATGGTTGGAGTTATTGCGAACCCACAGGGATATGCTACTAGATTTCAGATGGGTAATCAGGCGGTTCCGAATCAGGGTAATCAGATGGGTCAGAATGTTGGGAATAGAGCAGTGGGTAATCAGAATGGGAATGGTGCAGCTCCAGTCGTTGGGAATTATGGAAATGTGAATCAGGGTAATCAGGTTAAGTGTTATAATTGTCAAGGAGTGGGTCACATGGCAAGGAATTGTCCAACTAAGCCGAAAAAGAAGGATCTTGTGTATCTTCAGAAATTTATCATGTTGGTACAAAAGGAACAATATGGACTTCAATTGAGTGCTGAGGAACATGACTTTATGGCTATTATGGATGATTTGGAAGACCTCGAGGAAATCAATGCGAACTGCATCTTCATGGCAAATCTTCAGGAGACTAAGTACGACACTGATTCTGACGCACCTCCTGTCTATGACGCCAATGCAGTATCTGAGGTACCAATCATTGATCCATGCTATAACAATGTCATGTTTGATGTGTTTACTCATGACGAACAGCATTCTGTTAAGCCAGCACCTACTTATGATACATACCTGGACAATCCGAGTTGTAGCAATACTAACTCTGAGACTCCAGATGTGGATCCTAATGGAGGCTGTGTGGCATAAAATACTAAGACTGATGAGGAAACACGTGCTTATTTTGAATCATTAATCAATAACTGTGGCATTGAAATTGAGAAAGTTAGAACGGTCAATCGCGAAGTTAAGGCCGTGAATGCTAAATTGACCGCTGAGCTTGAGAGTTACAAAGAGAACGCAAGAGCCTTTGAATTTCATAAAAACAAAGAATCAGAATTAGAAATTGGTTATCGAAATTTGGTTTCTAAAGAACAACTATTGCAAATCAAGTATAACACACTTGATGTGAATTTAAACTTGAAAATTAAATCTTTAAACAAGGAAATTTCTGATTTAAATGACCAACTTTCTAAACAAAAAGAAATGTTTTCTAATCTTGAAAAAGAGAAGAAGCAGTTGATTACTGATTTTACAAAACGAGAAGATTCTCTTCTTGATGAAATTCTTGATAAAAATGAAAAAATCCAAACTTTGGAAAATTTGCTTCTTAAAACGGGTCATTCTGCTCAAACAATCAAGATGCTTTCTAATCAAGTAAATCCGCGTTTTCATACTAATCATAGAATGGCACTTGGTAACGACCCTTCTTCGTTCCTCAAGAAAGCTCAGAAACCTCAGAATGTGTTAAACAATGGAAATGTTTTGCATGAACCCATTATTGTTCGTGATTCTCTTGAAACGTTAGAACTATCTGAGGAGAGTAGATCAAAAATGAAACAAAAACATCCGGAAATCAAACCAATTGATTATAAAAAATGGAACAAAATTAACGGAATTACTTTTTGTTAATCTAAAAGAAAAGTCAAAGTTTTCCATCACACCAAGTGTTTCAAACAAAGAGTCAACACCTGTTTCAAAATATGTTTCAAAACCAGTTGTTGTCTCAAATTCTCTTTCGAACATTGAACAAATGTCTTCAAACAATCCTTTTAACACAAGTGATGCGAGAATTATTTTAGAAAATGTGAAAACTAGAATTGCGGATCTTCAAGACACTGTTAAAGCTAAAACCAACATTACAACAAACATCTGGTTTAATAGTTTTGATAATGAAAATAAAAAGTATTTTGAAACTCAAATTGCCCCTCAGCTGAATGCCATCAGTGCAAGGGTAATTCATTTTGAACAAGCATTTTTGAAAGAAACAGTTGACTTTGTCAAGGACCATAAATCCCTGGTAAAGCAAGCTAATGACTCTGTCGAACACATCAAATTTTTGGAAAATTTAAATGACTCTCTCTTCGAAGATGTTCTGACTACCGATATTATGTCCATTATTTTACAATCATATTCTGTTGAAAATCATGAAAGACTCCAGTCTGAGACCTCCAAAATTGTTTCAAAATATGAAAAAGCACTTGAGAAACTTGAAAAAGAAAATGTCTCATATTTTAAACAACTTGATCGAAAAACTGAGAAATGCAAGTATGACAAACTGTCGTATGAGCGTGCCTACAATGACATGAAAGCGAAAAATGATCTTTTGAGGACTCAGCTGGAATGTCAAAAAGGAAAGGCAGTGGATGCTAAGATTACAAAACCATTGACTGAGGAGAAAGCAAATATTCCCAAACCGGTTTTAAAACCAAAAATGTCTGTTTCTATGCCTCCTCCAAAAGTCAATGAGAAAAATGATTTATCCAAACCAGTCACTCCACCTGCCTTGCCTAAACATAATGTTGATAAAGGAAAAGCGGTTATTGAGAAGCCAAAATTTTTAGCTCCTGGCCTTTTTAAGATGAGTACCACTAATGCGTCTGCCTCCACATCTAAACCATATGGAACAAACGACATAAGTTTAGATAAGCACTCTAAAGAGACTAGGAAAGCCGAAACAACTTCTCTTGATAAGAATGTGAATCCTAATGAGTGTGCCTTACCTTCTACAGGACTAGGAAGCACCTCTAGGAGCAGCAGACTAAAGCCTAAGAGCAATACAAGGAACAATAGAGTCTCGCTTGCCTCTAAGAGTAGTCGCTTGAATAAAGAGAAGAAAGTAGAAGAACACCCTAGGAATTTACCGCTTTGTAATAAGAAAGACATTTCATCTGAATGTAATGAACCTATGAAACTTGCTAAGTCTAATGAATGTGTTGAATCTCTTTGTTTAACTTGCAAGAAATCTTTAACTAATGTTCATGATGATTGTGTTTCTAAGAATGAGATTGTTAAGCCTGTTAAGAAGAATGTTCCCAAAAGAACTTATGCTAAACGAATAGGAA
This sequence comes from Chrysanthemum seticuspe, assembly GCA_019973895.1. NCBI lineage: Eukaryota > Viridiplantae > Streptophyta > Magnoliopsida > Asterales > Asteraceae > Chrysanthemum > Chrysanthemum seticuspe. Next base: position 75,357,041 of record BPTQ01000009.1, on the reverse strand, counting down.
GACTAGTTGCGAGACTTAGGCTTTACACTACTGATAGGGAGCATAATGTTTACTTTAGGGATGACATTTGGAAACCCACGGGTAGAACTTTCACACTCCAGAATGGTAGAATGAGTGACGAACCTGTCTTACCAATAGATAACTTCTATGAGTGTGATCAGGATTTTACCTCTAACCCAAAGGAACCAAAATCAAAACGGTTTCCAAAATCTTCTTCTTCTGTTATTGGCAGGTTATCGAAATATGTCTTTGGATCGTCGACTCGGGTTGCTCCAAGCACATGACCGGGAATCTGAAGCTGTTGATCAATTTCGTCTGGCAATTCATGGGAACCGTTCATTTCGGAAATGATCATGTAGCAGCTGTCATGGGTTATGGAGATCTACCTTTTGGAAATTATTTGATCACTCGGGTTTACTATGTCGAAGGGTTGGGACATAATTTGTTCTCAGTCGGGCAGTTCTGTGATGCAGATTTAGGGGTTGCTTTTAGGAAAAATGCTTGCTTCGTTAGAAACTTGAATGACACTGATCTCTTAACTGGGAATCGTGATACAAACTTGTATGCTATCGACATTAACCAAATGGCCTCTTCATCACCAATATGTCTTATGACACGAGCATCTGGAACAAAGTCCTGGTTGTGGCACAGACGGTTATCCCATCTCAATTTCGACACCATCAACAAACTTGCCAAAGACAACATCGTCAACGGACTTCCAAAGTTCAAATACACCAAGGATCACTTATGTCCATCATGCGAACAAGGAAAATACAAAAGAGCATCATATAAACCCAAATCCGTACCTAGTTCGGAAGCAAGGTTGCATATGTTGCACATGGACTTATGTGGCCCAATGAGAGTTGAAAGCATTGGGAAAAAGTATATTCTTGTTATCGTCGATGATTATTCAAGATATACATGGGTTAGGTTTTTGAGATCAAAAGACGAAGCACCAGGCATCATCATCACCTTCCTGAAACGTATTCAAGTACTTCTTCAAGCTCCAGTTAGAGTTGTAAGAACAGACAACGGCACTGAATTCACAAATCAGGAGTTAAGAGCTTATTTTGAAGATGTTGGAATAACTCATCAGACATCAGTTGTTAGAACTCCAGAACAGAATGGGGTAGTTGAAAGAAGAAATCGTACTCTTGTCGAAGCTGCTCGCACAATGCTAATCTATTCTAGTGCACCGTTATTTCTATGGGCTGATGCTGTTGCCACTGCTTGTTTCACTCAGAACCGATCCCTAATACATCCAAGATTCAATAAAACCCCATATGAAATTGTGAACAACAGAAAACCTGATATCTCTTACTTTCACGTGTTTGGCGCTTTGTGCTATCCGAAAAACGACAGAGAAGATCTAGGGAAACTGAAAGCTAAATGTGATATTGGAATCTTCATTGGATATTCAGATAACTCGAGGGCATTCAGGGTGTATAACCGAAGAACTAGGAGGATCATGGAGACGATGAACGTTAATTTTGATGAACTTTCAAAAATGGCTTCTGAGAGACTCGCTCTAGAACCCGCACCAAACCCGCAGACTTCTGGACACATCAGTTCAGGACTCGTACATCAAAGAGCTCCATCAACTTTTGCTGACACACCTCATGAAAAAGAATGGGAGAAATTCTTCGAGTTAATGTTCGATGAATATTATGGTGGAACTTCGACAAATGCATCAAACCATCATTCCGCTGCAACCGCTCAAAATCATCTACCACCGCCACCAACAGAAGATGCATCTACAACTGTCGAAACCAATGCACCAACTCCATCAACATCCTCTACATCTACTCAAGAAACTCCAATTCTTCAAACAGTTTTACCAGCAATTGATAATCAAATTCAAAACATATCATTTCAAGAAGAACCTACTCAAAACCAGAACGATGCAACGTTAGATGAAGACTTATTTGAAAACCCGTTTGCTACGGAATCAGCTTAATCATCTTCAAGCTTACGAGAACCATCTAACTCGCACTCGTATAATCTACGGTATCCTTCTACTCTGAAGTGGACAAAAGACCATCCAATTGAACAAGTTATTGGTGAACCATCAAGGCCAATTCAGACGAGACGCCAACTTGCCACCGATTGCGACTTATGCATTTACCTTTGCTCAATTAGCAATATAGAGCCAAAGAACATTCGCGAGGCAATGGCAGAACCTGCATGGATAGAAGCAATGCAGGAGGAACTTTTCCAATACCGTCTACATGACTCTTGGGATATGGTTCCAAGACCAATTGACGTTCGTGTCATTGATCTCAAGTGGTTATGGAAGAACATAAGGGATGAAGAGATGACTGTAATTTGCAACAAAGCTCGTCTTCTGGCCAAAGGATACAGACAGGAAGAAGGGATAGACTTTGAAGAGTCATTCGCGCCGGTAGCTAGACTTGAGGCAGTCAGGATTTTCTTAGCCTATGCAGCTCACAAAAACATCACGGTTTATCAGATGGACATTAAGACCGCATTCTTGAATGGAACTCTAAAAGAAGAAGTGTACGTGAGTCAGCCAGAAGGCTTCATAGACATGGAACATCCAGACTACGTCTACAAACTCAAAAAGGCAATCTATGGTTTAAGGCAAGCTCCGAGAGCGTGGTATGACGAACTGTCCTCTTTCCTTATCCTAAACAATTTCACCAAAGGAACGGTCGATCCTACCTTGTTTACACAAAAATGCAAAAACGACATTTTGATTATTCAGATTTACGTGGACGACATCATTTTTAGGTCCACTAATCCGAATCTTTCAAAACATTTTGAAAATCTCATGAAAAGCAAATTTGAAATGTCCATGATGGGGGAAATAAAGTTTTTTCTTGGTTTAAAAATACATCAATCCCCACGTGGAATTTTTATTAATCAAGCTAAATACACAACTGAGATTTTGAAAAATCATGGTATGGATAATTGTGACTCTGTCGGAACACCAATGGTTACATCACCGAAAATTGGAGCCGATTTGTTTGGGAAACCTATTGATCCGAAAAAATATCGGAGCATGATTGGTTCTCTCATGTACCTCACTGCTAGTCGACCCGATATTCATTTTGCTGTTTGCTTATTAGCACGGTTTCAGGCTAAGCCTACCGAACTGCACCTCAAAGAGGTTAAAAGGATCTTTCGGTACCTGAAGACATCCATTCACAAGGGTCTTTGGTATCTGAAGGAATCCGGATTTGATCTAATTGCCTTTTCAGATGCGGACCACGCAGGTGATCAAGTTACAGCAAAAAGTACATCAGGAGGAGCACAACTTTTGGGTGAAAAGTTAGTAAGCTGGGTCTTCAAAGAAACAAGATTGCACTGCACTTTCAACCGTTGAAGCTGAGTATGTGTCTCTATCTGCGTGTTGTGCTCAAGTTCTATGGATGAGAACACAACTCACAGATTATGGCTTTACTTTCGATAAAATACCTATGTATTGTGACTCGAAAAGTGCCATAGCCATATCATGCAATCCTGTTTATCACTCAAAGACTAAGCATATCAGAGTACGCTATCACTTCATAAAAGAACATGTGGAAGAAGGTACTGTTGAATTATTTTTCGTGAAGACAGATTACCAACTCGCCGATATATTTACTAAAGCCCTTCCAAAAGAAAGGTTTGACGATTAGTTCGACGAATTGGAATGCGAAGCCTAACCCCTGAGGAGTTAGAACATCTTCTCGAATCTTCTTGAAAATGATTTTCCAAAAAGCTTCGCTGTAAATATTTTTGAAAAACAAAATACAGAATTTGAAAAACCAACAAAAAGCAAAATATAAAAATATAAAACTTTCAAAAATACAAAAACAATACAAAATCAAAAATCAAAAAATATTCTTCTCACGACATGTCTCTTGTATAATCGATATTTTGTACGTTTCTAGAAATGTCATTCAACAATGATACGGGCATGTACAAATACTTGAGCGAGAGTTCTTTAATGTTTTCTAAAACATGTCGTTTCTGAAAATTTCTTCAAATATGGCTTTCGTATACTTCAGTACGAAACCCGGACAAAAATGATGACTTTTGATTATTTCAAATCAAAACTCGTGTTTTTAAAGAAAAATCAAGTGTACGCTTCAGTGCACTACATTTAAAACTGGTGAGAAATCATCATCATCTTGAGCACCTTTTTTCAAGATTTTTCAAAAAGATTTTCAAAATCTTTCAAAATATTTTGTGCTCAAGATAACTCCCTCTAAACCCTTTAATTGATTATGCCTTATTAAAGAGGGAGTATAAAATCAAAAATGTTCCACATTCATGCTTAAATCAAATCCGTTTGTCTCCCCAAAAGATTCTAAAATGTTGTTTAATCCGTTGATATAAAAAACATCACGAATATGCTATTTTTGAGGGGGAGGAGACGTGATTAAAATGTGATCAAAAAGTTTAATGATCGTTGGTTGATTCTCAAAAGAGCTCGACTAAGTTGAAACCAATGAATTGACGAGGAATAATGTACCATCTTGAGAAAATTTCTATGGACTTGACCAGGACGGGTAATAATTTCAAGCTAGTTCTCTAGTGATGTAAACGTGTCTCGAATCGATCTAGCTCATTTAAATTCGATCAATTCAAAAAGTGTGAACTCTACCCTCTATGTGCAGATTTCTGTCAAAACATATAAGCACATGTGAAGGGGGAGTGTTTCTAAAAATATAAAACTCTTAGAATGTTTCAAACATGTTTTCTATCATAAACACTCTGAGAGATTTTCAAGAAAAATGGTTTTATGGCAACAATAGTATAGTCATGGAGTTATAAGGTGACTAAGGATAGGAAATCAGTCCTATGATCTGCCAGAGCCGGAGGGATCTACCCAAGGACATCACAAAGAGTTAGTACTAGAAGTCCTTAGGAATGATTGAAAAAAGGAATAATGTGAGAAAGGAGAAAGAAAGGGTTGGAGAATTAAAAAGAAATGTAAAAGAAAGGGTGAAAAGAAATAGCCCTCCATATTCAACCTTAGGGCAGAAACCGGGTTCAATTCATCTGCTACTGGTTGTCACTAGATGACACCGGTATTGAAGACAAAGATGTCATGGACCCAGTGACGCACTGCACTAAACCTTCTAGCCACTCAATTCCTCTTAAAAGGGATTTGTTTCATTCTCACTGGGAACCCTACATAATCTATCGACTTTCTCTTAGAGATAGTTGGTATTGAAAAAGGAGACCCTCTCCCTAGTCTCCGCTCAGGAAAACCAATATGCACTTATTGAGTCTAGAGCCTCGAGATTCATCAAAAGATCTCATAGGAACACTTGACATGACATCCCTTGCTGTTCATCGATAAGGGCACAAGTGATATATTCTAGAGTCCTACGCATGTCTTAGCAATCTGCCAGAACATTTATGAGAAGTTTCACATCTGTGATCTTCAGTGATTGAATGGAAACTCCTGCCAGGGTCAACATCAAGCAGCCCTGACAGCAGGTCACTTCGGTAACTCCCCGTGGATTACGCTTAGTGTGTCTCAAACGGTCTACAGTCGTGGGGTGATGCTTCGGTGTACCTCAGCGACTCATCTGAACTGTAGGTGTACCTCGGTACATCGCGTTATCTCACTTGTGGGACTCCAGTTCAGGAACGGCCTTTGTAAGAATTAGAGATGTGTTTTCACACTATGTTGTTAACACCCTCGAAATTCAAACTTGTAAGTGCCGGAATCCTCTTATTGCTAACCTGTTTTTATGTTTTCTTCGTATGGAAGCTCCGGAGCGGATTGATCGTGCAGATTCTCCACATGCTCATGCCAACAACACATGAAAGTTCTCATCAAAATCAAAGGCAACACATAGTCAAAGATGATTCTTTGTCAATGTCAAAGAATCTACAAAGTATACAGACTTGAGAACTACATCATTGGTAACCAAAAGACAAATAGAAGTGTGAGCATGGTGGAGAAAGACGTGGAGACACCTACACCAACGAAGTTGACAATGGCTCTACACCACATTAACTGATCACAAAGCATGAAGGAACAAAGAATTAAGACTATTCTATATCTACACGCAAAGTTCAAGCTCAAGAAAAGCAAAGACCTAATCAAGTGGAGCATCTCTTGAATGACCACCCTTAGGGGGAGATTGTTAGCCTTAATAGTTTTTATTATAAGTGATGGTCATTCACATTTAGGAACTTTGTAACGTGTGTTAGATATCGTGATAGAATAGTCAACGGGCTCGTGGATTGGGCTAAGCTAATTGGTTAGAAGTTAAGTTAAGCTAGCCTTTTATCATGAGTAATCCAATCCAAGTCCATGAGGCCCAAGCCCATGGCCAAGCCTTAGGGCATCTAGTTACTTGTACTATAAATACCCCTCAAAGTCTCATTTGAGGGGTGTGCTTGAAAGTGTGTGTGTGTGTGTTTTTCTTTAGAGTAATATAACATCTTATTGTTTTCATCTTTCTATCTTGTTCATACGCATAACATACACGGTTCATATATCATTCAAGTCACCATCTTTCCTTTCTTAATCTTTCTTCTTTACGCTTATTGTGTTTGTGGTTTCACGTGGGTATACTTGTGTTCGTTAAGTGGGTTTGTGATAAGGTTGATAGATTTAAGGTCCTACAGTTTCTAATACCATGTTAATAAGAATATGGATCTCACTCATTTCTTAATTAACTATTTTGTTTCTCGCTTTATATGATTGATCAAGATTACCAATTCTTCTGAACATATTCCAGAAGACCTTGGACATGGCCATGCAAACATCTTGACAACCCTACGAGGGGCCCAGCAGTATTATACTTCAAAATAAATTTGAAGGAAACACATCCTATTTTAACTACCAACAGGATTTATAAATTTCGCAACACTTCTGAAAACAACCCTTATAACTACCAGTTACGTATAGCGTTAGATTGCTTCACAAAAATGCACTACATCCATGACATATCTTTGGTATCTCAAGTCAGAGGATAAATATTCATGATGTACTTAATGACTAAGATCGATAAAGTATCATCAAGTGGGTGGGATAAGTCCTATACTCAATTCATTGAATATCATCTGAAATTAGTCATGCTACGCATCAATATACTTTCAAGTATATCCTAACTAATACTCAGATTTGTCTTAATTCAATATCATTCCCATGTTATTGATTGACAACGGACTATTTAGAATAACTTAAGTTATTCAAGGATTTAAACATGCAAATATAGGATAACATCATAACAAATGAATAATAAACATAACAAAAATACTTTATTTCATTTCAATAATAATGTTTACAATATCCTTTTATCTAAAATACTTAGTCACAGATGGGCATGAAACTATTAGCTAAACGAAGTCAAAACTTATCAGACAAATGATTAAGTTTTTCACCACGTAAGGCCTTCGTCAAAGGATCTGCTAGGTTATCATCTGTGTGAACTTTGAGCAACTCAATTTCACCTATCTCGACTTGCTCTCGAACATAGTGATATTGTCTAGGATAGTGTCTGGTGCCCTTCATGACTCCAGGTTCATGGGCAAAAGTAATTGCAGCAGAATTGTCACAATATACTTTAATAGGATTTTCAATCGACGGCATGACACCAAGCCCCGAAACAAACTTCTTTATCCAAACAACTTCCATGACAGCCTCAGACGCCGCTATGTACTCAATTTCTGTAGCAGACATCGCAAGTGTTGTTTGTTTCTTGCTCTTTCAATCCACAGCACCTCCATTGATGACAAATATGTAACTTGTCTGAGACTTCATATCATCTTTGTCACATTTCCAGGATGCATCGCAGTAACCTGTAACAGACAGTTCTGCTTCTGGATTTCCCCCATACACTATGAACATATCTCTTGTAGCCCTAAGGTACTTGAGAATATGTTTAACAGCAGTCCAGTGAATTTCACCCAGATTCTGTTGATACTGACTGCTCAAGTTTTGAGCAAACGCCACATCAGGCCTTGTGCATCGCACCGCATACATGATAGATGCTACAACCGAAGCATAAGGAACTTTCTTCATACGTGCCACCTCTGCATGTGTTGAAGCACAACCTTCGCTGCTCAAACCATGATTTACTTGCATCGGCAAAAATCCATTCTTGGAATTTTGCATATTGAATCTCTTCAATATTTTGTCAACGTAAGAACTTTGGCTTAAACCAATTAGCCGCCTTGGTCTATCCCTGTAGATCTTGATTCCGAGTATATATGCTGCTTCCCCTAAGTCCTTCATCGAGAAACATTTACCAAGATAGGCTTTCACCTCATTTAGACTTGGTATATGATTTCCCATGATTAATATGTCATCGACATACAGAACAAGGAAAGTAACATGACTCCCACCAGCTTTGTGATATACACATGGCTCATCAAGATTCTGAGTAAATCCAAAACTTTTGATTTCTCCATCAAATCTTTTATTCCATTGCCTTGATGCTTGCTTTAGTCCATAAATGGACCTTTTAAGCTTGCATACACGGTTAGGAAATAGTGGATTCACAAACCCCTCAGGCTGTGCCATATGGATGTCTTCATCTAGACGACCATTCAAAAAGGCGGTTTTGACATCCATCTGCCAAATCTCATAGTCATAGTGTGCAGCTATAGCTATGAGAATCCTAATAGCTCTTATGTTCGCTACAGGAGAAAATGTCTCCTCGTAATCAATGCCATAGGTTTGAGTAAAACCTTTAGCTACCAGACGAGCCTTGTAGGTGTGTACATTGCCATCCATGCCAGTTTTCTTCTTGAAGATCCACTTACTTCCAACGACTTTAGCATTGGGAGGAAGGTCAACTTCAATCCAGACATCATTATCTTTCATGGATTGCATTTCCACATTCATAGCAATCTGCCATTTATCCTTTTCAGGATCAGCCATGCCAGCCTTATAGTTGGCAGGTTCATTAAGATCCACAACCATATTTTCCTCCACCTCTACGTTAAGACATAGATAGTCAGGTGTACGTATAGTCCTTTCAGACCTACGAATGGGAACAACTTTAGGAGGAGCGCCTAAGCTTTCAGGCTCTTCTTGAAGTTGGCTAGTATTATCAGAAGGTGTTGTATCTTTTTGATCATATTCAAGATCATATACTCTCCCACTGTTAGGATTTAGAAAATCCAGTCATTAAAGTGTCGGTCACCTCAAGTATATGTAATCGTTAGAAAGCTCGTAGTCGTAGTCATTTAATATTAGTTAGTATTTAGTTAAGTAACACCGTGGAGGACGGACGAGTCTTTACCCACTGTATGCCTGATCCACAGCCCGTAGGAGGCGAGTCTTGTAAGAAAACTATAAATACCCTCTACCTCCCAAGGTAGAGGGTTGGAGCTTCAATACTATTTTTCTTTGTTTCACATAGTTCCCAACTCTCTTCCTTTTCTCTCTCTAGAACTTTCTCTCTCTAAACATTGTATACGCCCCATATGGATATAGTTTGATGTGTTTGTGAAATCCTATATCTTACAATTGGTATCAAGAGCCATGGTTTGATCACTCATCTTTCATGCTCTTTGTTTTGTTGGATTTCATAAGGTTTTTGGGGTTATAATTTTTAGGAGAGTTTGAATCATTTGGTCAATTTCTAGTGTTAAAGTTTGAATTTTGACTGTACTTTTGTGTTTAGGATCATCATATGTGTTTAGGTTTCGAATTGGAAGGCTTAAATCATTGTGGTTTGGTTGTTTTTTATTGATAAAGTGGTTGTTTTTGAAAAGTGTACGAAGCGAGTTGAGCCACGGAGTTGCATTTCTTGGAAGCGAGTTGCTTTGTTACTGGAAGCGAGTTGCTTTATTATTGGAAGCGAGTTGGTTTATGCGACTTGGCTATTTAGCGAGTTGATTCTTTAAGCGACTTGAGTTCTAAAGCGACTTAGCTATTAAGCGAGTTGTATTGGCAGCGAGTTGGTTTATGCGACTTGGTTTTTAAGCGAGTTGTCTCTATATGCGACTTGGCTATTTAGCGAGTTGACTCTTTATGCAACTTGGGTTTTAAGCGAGTTGTTTCTTTAAGCGACTTGTCTCTTAAGCGAGTTGATTGTTTAGTGAGTTGATACCAAAGCGAGTTGACTGTTTAGCTACTTGTCTATTGAGACTTGTTACTTCTTCATGCTACATTTTTACGGTTGTTCTTTTGGTTTAGTAAAATCCCGTGAAAGAATCTATTTCCCGGTTTAATCAAATAATAGTAAAATCCCGTAGAATCTGGAATCATGTCTAACAACATACCTACTATCGTTTCTACTGTTGCTGAGGACGTTCAAGCAGCTAGATCAGATACTCGTCCACCTATGCTTGATAGAACAGATTATGACTCATGGGCTCAACGAATTAGGTTGTACTGTTTGGGAAAGGAAAATGGGGTGAACATTCTCAAATCTATTGATGAAGGACCTTATCAGATTGAGACTACAAGAGACATACTTGAAATTGCTGCGGATGGTACAGTAATCTTAGGATTGGACAGACCAAAGACGTATGATAAGCTCAGTGATAAGGAGAAAAAGAGATATGATGCTGATATCAAGGCTTCAAACATTATACTTCAGGGTCTTCCAAAAGATATCTACAAGCTTATCAATCACAACACTGAAGCCAAGGCGGTTTGGGATAATGTCAAGATGCTTCTCTCGGGTTCTGAATTAACTAAAGAAGACAGAGAATCACAACTGTATGATGAATTTGAGCACTTTAAGATGAAGCCAGGGGAAAGTGTCACTGAATATTACGTGAGGTTCTACAAGCTTGTGAATGACATGAGGAATATTAAGATGACTATGCCAAATATTCAGCTAAACTCAAAGTTTGTGAACAACATGAATCCCGAATGGCACAAATTTGTCACTTCAGTCAAGTTAACAAAGGGTTTGAGGAACACTAACTATGAGCAATTGTATGCATTCCTGCTTCAGAATGAGAGACATGCTATGTTTGAACGAATGATTCTTGAACAGTTCAAATCTAATCAGGGAGAGACAAGCTCATCTAATGACTCAACAACATTCTACACCAATGTAGGAATTACCACCAAAGCTTCTCAAGTCATACCCACGGGTAATGGTAATTACAAGCTCATTCCTGATCCAGCATATAAGCCTCCAGATTCTAACACACTCATGGAAAACTTCATCAACAAACTGTCTCTCATGGTTAGTCAAAATCTGAATCTCACTCCACACACCAACAATAACCTCAAAACAGCATCCAATCCACACAATCAAGCTATTGTCAGGGATGGTAAGGTAGTGGTGCAGAATGTGCAAGGAAGACGGTATGAACAAGGGATGATTGGAGCAGGTTATGGTAATACTGGAGCAGGTGGAGGGTATGTGGCTAATCAGAATCATGGAAGGAATACCAATCAAGGACAAGGAAAGCCAATCAAGTGCTACAACTGCGGTGGTGATGGACACATTGCAAGGAACTGCACATCTCCAAAACGCCCTCAAAATGCAGAGTACTTAAGGGATAAGATGCTGCTGGTACAAGCTCAGGACAGTGGTGCGGTTTTGGATGAAGAAGAGTTGTTGTTTCTTGCGGATGGTAATGTCAAAACCTATGATGCTGATGTGGATGAGCAGCCAATTCAGGAAATAGGTCACAATCATCAAAATGCCTTTCAAGTAGCTGACTGTGATGCATTTGACTCTGATGTCGATGATGAACCTACTGCCCAGACAATCTTCATGGCTAGCATTTCACCAATGGTCTCACCAAAGATTTCATCACCACAGCAGGCTGGTCCTTCCAAAGATTCAATCATCTCTGAGGTATTAAAACTATACGATGAAGTTGATGAGCAAGAGATGCATAACAAAGTACAATCACATGGAACTAATGAATCAGATATGGATAATGTGGGTAATAGTAATATTGTCCCATATTATCAATATGTGATACAAAGTGAAAGTGAGATTTTACCAAGTGATGCATCTTTTGCAGTCAATGATGATTATGTTTTTGATGAATACACTCCATGTGCCCCTGATGATTCTGTTATCTCTGAACTGAATGCCTATAAAGAACAAGTTGATATTTATGAACAACGTGCTAAGTTTGAGTTAACTACCCATGAGCAGAAAATGGATGACCAAATGCGTACAATTATTAGAAAAAGTAATTTTAGAGAAGAAGTGTTAAAACAAGAGTTAAACTCCTTACAAGAAAAGCTTTCTAAAACTGTTAAGCAAAAACAAGAACTCCAAAATAATGTTAAAGTGCTTAAACAAGAATTTAATGCTAAGGAATCAAAACTTTTGAATGACTTTTCCAATCTAAAAACCTTGAAAAACAAGCTTGAAAATAAGTTGTACGTACAAGGGAATACAATTCAGACTGCTCACATGATCACTAAGCATAGAGTTCTCAGCGATAAGCATAGCATTCCCCTCGTAAAGGAACCCAATCCTGAATATGGTAAAGTGGATAGAGAAGCTCAGAAGGTAATATATGATGGTAATGAAATCCTTAAGCCTAGGCAGAAACCTAGTTGCGCTGAGTGCACTGAGGAAGATATGTAATTAGATGAAGTCACTAGGGAGAAAATGAATAAGAAGCTAAAAGATCCTGAGTGTAAAACGCAAAACATAACGTACAAACCCCATGATTACACTAAAGAAAATTGGATTTCCCTGAACAGGTTTAAGCCTCAAACTCTATTAACCCCAGAACAAGTTTTTTGGAAAAAGGACATAGATATGCAAAAAGCTAATGCACTTGTTAAAACAAGCACTCCCCTTAGGAAAATGCCTCCAGCAACTGTGTATCCTCCAAATACCCCAATGCATTTAGTTCCTAGATCTATTCCCACTAAGAGCAAGACCTTAATCAGCCTGTATGTTGTGTATCAACTATTTGCTGATTTTGAGAAGGCATGTAAGAAAAGGATCACACCTACTGGGATAACTGAAGGGGAGAGGGGTTTTGAGCAAACTAAAGAATGCTATTTAACTGAGGTCATGCCTTTCTTTAAACAATTAAAAGGTCAATTTGAGAGTCTTCAAAAAGGGATAGACTCAGATATTAAAGAAATGGAAAAGGAATTTGATGCAATGATAGTTGAGGTCAATGATTATGAACGGGAACTCAAATATAAGGAAATTGAAAGGAAGAATCTGCATATCTTAAATGAAAACTTAGTATTGAGTTGTGTGGCTCAAGATGTGTTTTATACTGTTACTAAGCATTCTATTACTGCTTCTCAATTTCATGAATTAACTGTTGCTTTGAAAGTTTCTCATGATCGTGTCATTGAGCTTGAAAACAAAAACTCAGAACTAAATGAGAAAATTGATCAGGATGATCACGATAATCTGGTAAAACATCTTTCTAAGCTAGAAGTTGAACATTTTGATTTGCAACTAAAATATCAACATCTCAAAGAAAATGTCAAAACCTCAAACATCAAGACATCCTCAAATGTTCCAGAGTTTGATGCACTTTTTGAAATAAACAAACGTGATGAACAAATTCATGCTCACTGTAACACGATCAGAAAGTTGAAAGCCCAAATTTCACAATTAAATGGTGAAAAGAACAATGTGACTAGTTCCCAAATGCCTCCTCCTTTAGATTCTCAGTGTTCTCAAACTTTTCATCTTCAAAACTTGGTTAATGTTTTACAAAAGGAAAATGAGAGTTTTCTAGAAGAAAATGAAAAAGTGAAACGACACTTTAAAGAGTTATATGATTCAATGAAAGTCACTCGTGACAAGAACAATGAAAAAATAACATCTTTACAAAAGGAAATTGAGAATCTGAGGAGTCAGGTAAAATGGAAAATGCCACTTGTCTTCAATGAGAATGTTGCATCAAAGTCATCTGCAGACTCTAAATATACTGTGACTGTTAAATACATTCCTCCTCATTTTAGAAATAACGAACTTGTGTTTCATAAATATTTCGCTCACCTTAAGGATAGTCTAGAATGTCTCCGTGAGATTGTAGAAGAGGATTACATAAATAAGCCACTTGATAGAGAAATTAGGTTTGCTTGCATTCAGGCCAAACGATCTCAAGAGTTGTTAGAATGTTTAAGAGCAACATGTCCTAAATCCTTATGTGAGAAAGATAGAGTTGTGATGCCTTGTTCGATGCCTAGTGCTAAGTATGCAACCCATTCTATGCCCAGTGTTAAGACAGTGTACTCTAAAGTGCCTTCAAGTAGTTCATATCCCTGCACTTCTAGTTCAGGAATGCAAAAGGTAGCCCAACCAACTAATGTTCCCATAATTCCCTCTATAGGAGTAATCAGTGACACAAAAGCAAGCGGGTCAAAGCCTCCAGGAAATGCAAAGCAAGATAGGACCTCGCAAGCTAAGAATGTGCAATGGAAGAAAGTAGAAGATCACCCTAGGAACATTAAGTTTGAGTTGAATAAAACGAATCGTGTTGATTCTAGTATTAGCTATAAGCGTACTGTAATTAATTCAAATTCTGCTACTTTTGGCAAAACATGTAATGATGATTGCTTGGTTTCTGTTACTAATCATGAATGTGGTGTGAATGATTTGATTAATGCTGTTAAATGCCCTGTTAAGATTGTTTATGCCAAAAATCATGCTAAGAAGGCTAGAAAGCAATGGCAGAACAAGGTTAGAAAACATTGGAAACCCACAGGAAGGAAATTTAGTAACATAGGTTATCAATGGATACCTACTGGCTGCAAATTCAATCTTAATGAGATGTGCCCTAAATTATCTAGATCAATGCCCATTAGGAAATGGATGCCTACTGGTAGAACTATTCCCTTAAGAAGTGAACATACTTTGAATAGGTCTAATACATACACTAGCACTGCATCAATCCCTGATGATTCCATTGTTTCTACTTCCGATGTGGGTGTTCCAATTATTGTTACTAACCAAATGGAACCCATTCTTGCATGGGGATCCCAATTATCCAGTTATCCATTCTTGTATGTGTTCAACTGTAGATCGTTCAAATCGTTCTGTGGTACCTGGACTCAGGCTGTTCCAAGCATATGACTAGAGATCGGTCGCGGCTCATGAACTTCATGAGTAAATTCATCGGGACTGTTAGATTCTGGAATGATCATTTCGGTGCAATTATGGGTTATGGAGACTATGTTGTTGGTGATAGTGTAATCTCCAGGGTATATTACGTTGAAGGTCTTGGTCATAACTTATTCTCTGTCGGTCAATTCTGTGATTCTAATCTGGAAGTGGCATTCAGAAAACATACGTGTTACGTTAGAGAACTAGATGGTGCAGAACTTTTAAGAGGAACACGTGGTTCAAACCTATACACCATCTCTATCGAAGATATGATGAAGTCTTCTCCAATTTGCTTGTTGTCAAAGGCCTCGAAAACAAAGTCATGGTTATGTCATCGTCGTCTCCATCACTTGAACTTCGGCACCTTAAATGATCTTTCCAGAAAGGACTTAGTAAGAGGCTTACCTAGACTAAAGTATGAAAAGGATCATCTTTGTTCAGCATGTCAATTAGGAAAAAGCAAGAAGTATGCCCACAAACCCAAACCTACATACTCAGTTATGGAAGTTCTTCATACCATTCACATGGATTTATGTGGACCCATGAGAGTGCAGACTATTAACGGGAAGAAATATGTGTTAGTTGTGGTTGATGATTACTCTCGATTTACATGGGTTAAGTTCTTAAGGACAAAGGATGAAACTCCTGATATCATCATTAAACTCATCAAACAGCTGCAGGTTTGACTTAACAAAACTGTCAGAATCATCCGAACAGACAATGGAACTGAGTTTGTCAATAAAGAACCTAGTGAGTTTTATGAAAGTGTTGGAATCAGTCATCAAAGAAGTGTTCCACGAACTCCTCAACAGAACGGTGTAGTTGAAAGACGAAATCGAACTCTTGTGGAAGCCGCAAGAACAATGTTGATTTATGTTGAAACCAAGATCCAGACTCAACTAGGGTATAATAACAATGATTGAATAGATGCACAGCGGATAATAATTAACACAATCAAAGTTACCAACAAGGTTTTTCTAATAAAACAATGATCCTCTATGGATCTTTTTCACTCTCTCTTATGATGTTTTCCCTGGAATGTTTTCTCCAGTTCTAAAAGTCCTCTAATACAAAAGACATCAGTTCCTTTTATACACAAGGAACCCTAAATAAAACAATAATATAACATAAATGCATATCACTGCCTAAAATAGCTCATGCAAATCCTAACAAACTATATAATATGCGGAATAACTATCTCCGCAGTAACCATCTACGCGGCTTCATTACTTCAGTAGAATTATATCTTCAGCAGATTCCACACTTCTTCAGCAGAATCCTTCAGCAGTAATTTCAGCATAATTCATACTTCACATAATTCCCAACAATCCTCCCCTAAACTGGAATTTGACATGGTTAAGTTCCAGTTTCCTGATAGTACTTTAACGCTTCAGAACTTGAGGATTGTACTCGAACATCAGCAGCAAAGAACCAAAATAAATACATCTCTAGGATGACAAAATTGTGAAACGCTAGATCTTTTCAGCAACAAATGACAACATGTACATCAAAACATATTAGTTTCGTACTATTCTCATCACATCCAGGTGTGTTAACACCTGTGAGAGGTGAATCATTGAAAATAATGGATTTGATGTCTCTTTACCAATAGCCATCACTACTGGAGTAGCCAAATGTTTAAGTTCGAAAACTATGGTACACTGATAACCATCTGATTTATTAGCAAATCAGCAACTATATAACGGATTTGATATGTCTTTACCTGTAGCCGTTTGCTCAGGACTAGCCAATCCTTTGGTCACCCAATAGGGCAGCAACCATGGTGAATTGATGACCATACAACTCTCAGCAATTAAGCATGGGTGAGATGCAGACCCTATGATTTTGAGCAAACCATTACAGCTATCAACGGAATTGAGATGTCTTTACCAAAAACCGTTTGCTTTTGGACTAGCCAACTCTTTGATGGAATGCCGTCATCATCATGGTGAGTTAATTACCATTTATGGATTACCGCAGCCTTTACCACAAGCCATAATCCTGTGGGCTAGTCAACTCTTGTGTCAGTAAGACATGGTGAGATGAAAACCATAAGTTGTGTGGTAACTAACCAACACTAAAACCTGCAAGCAAGAAAGAGTATAAACTGAACACAGACAGTTTTTTTTTTTTTTTTTTTTTTTTTTTTTTTTTTTTTTTTTTTTTATCACTAAACAGTATTAATACGATTTTTTTTTAAACGAAATATAAAATAAATAAAAAATAAATAAATAACCAAAACATGGAAAATAAACCATCAAGCATCAGCAGAAACCAAAGACAGTTGTAGTGTCAGCAGAAACACTAAGCCTCCCCTTAGGCGTATGAGGATCCAACAGCTGCAAAAATGGTTAGAATACAAAACTACAACAATAAGCCTCCCCTCAATCAATGCACCTGACAAAGACTATTGTTCTTGGGTACCCAGAATGAACCTTTTCTTTGAGTTTTCCAAGAATAACCTTTTGAGGGCTTAACAGCAGTTGCCACTCTAACTCCACCATGTGCCATATTCATATGAGATACATAAGGTGTATATGACTAAAAATAAGAACTAGTAGGTCTATAGGACATAAGTCTAGCATTACTGTTCCACCAACCAGTAGTAACTGGTGAAGAATATCCTCCACCAGAAGGAACTGGAAAAGGCCTATTAAGCCTGTCAGCAGTAACAGATGCATACACCTTTGGCGTACCAGTAGGAACTGGTTTACCTGCTCTCACATGTGCAGCTTTAGGAACAAATGGAGGAATACTAGCAACATTAGTCCATGTGGGTCTAGAAGTCTTATGGCCAGAGGAAACACCCATCTTTTTCTCATGATAATCACAGTCTTTAATAAGATGGAGTTTACTACCACACACAAAACAAGATTTCTTCTTAAACGACTTATTCTTTACACAACTTTGTTTATTACATTTAAACTTATCAGAAACAGAACTAGAAGCAAAATTGTGTTCAACAGAATAAGTAACTGGCTTTGTTTTGGGCTCAGCATCAGCTACTTTGGACATGGGTGTGGTCTTGGGTGTCTGCCTAGATGAGTCAGACTTTTCACTTGAATCACATGAGGCATAGTCAGTGGCCTTTAGGTCTGATGACTTGTCACTTTTAGAACAAGAAACAGAGTCATTAGTTTGGCTACTAAGGTCTGGCAAGTCACTTGACTTTTTGCCATATAAATGGTGTGATCCATCAAAGTCAACTGTAATGGAAAGGTCAACAGGCATAAATTCTCCTCTAATAGGACCAGGGATAGCATGTAATTCACCTTCTTTTACATAATTAGCTAAGCCTGCTGGTGTAGTTTTACGCCCATCATATTTAGCTTCAGGACCTACATATTTTTGAAAGCCTAGACCTATCCTAGATGTCTCAGATTGACTACTATAGATGTGACTAGCTAACTTGTTTCCATTCAATAACCATTCATTATGCCTAGCAATTTCCTCATCTAGTTTTTCTTTAAGCTCTTGATTTTCAGAAACAAGTTTACCTTTTTCTTTTTCAGTGCTTTTTAAATCATTGTTAGCACAATCTAGATCAATTTGTAGTCCCCTTATTTTTTCCTCATAAGCTATCTGATTCTTTTGAAACCATACTTTTTGTCTTTCTAATGTTTTTAAAGCCTGTTTATAAGCTTCAACTTCAACATAGCATTCATTATATTTAGGTTTCAAAATATCATAGGCTTTCTTAAGTTCATTATATTTTTCATTACAACCAAACACACAATTATGTACCTGAGAGATGCCCATGAATGCAAAGTGTGGACTGGCAAATTCTTCAGCATAACCTGCAGCATCAGCTTCCTTGCTCATCTTCTTGAATTCAGCCTTTCCACCATACCTTTCTTTGAGTGCATCCCATATACGACTTGCATCATCCATATAACGAAACTCTGCTACATGATCAGCAGGAATAGATTTAAGCAAGGTAGTTCTGGCCTTTGACTCTCTTTGTACAACAATGTGTTCATCTGCAGTCGTTGGAGGAAGATAAAAGAGGTTTCCATCTTGATCACATCCAGTCCTTTTCAAGTTGTTGCCATTTTGGATCACCTTCCAGATATTCATATCATTATTCATGATCCAGTGTTCCATCTTCTTAGCCCAGACCTCGTACTCATCATTCATCAAATAAGGAAACATAACATCATCACTATTATTATCAAATTCTCCCATTTTAAAAGATGTAAATTGACTGAATCTTAATGCACCACTTTAGTAAAGAATACACCGATCAGAATGAATTTTGTGAAATAAAATCAGTAGGCCACCACTTCACGGTAGAGAAACTAAAACACACCAGTAAACCTTATCATCCAATGATATCAATGAACAAACAAATTATCCTGACCATGAGAGCAGTACAAGAATTTTTTAATCCCCTCGTGACCCACTGATATGAACACAAATCATCATAATGTATATACCACGTGACCTTCAGCAGTAACAAAACAATTTCAGCAGTAACACTAGTGTAGACCAATTAAAGAAACTATCCCCATATTCGACCAATCACAGAAAAATCAAGAACTCGTTCAAACCTTGGATCACAAAAACGCCGCAACTTTTGACTTCAAAACAATAGAGCGCATCAAGTGGGGGCCATATATCAGCAATAGCACAAATAAAATCCCAAGATCCCACGTGCCCTTCAAATAATTGACCAATCACAATTCGAGATCCACTATAACATTAATATGTCGCCTGATAGAGAATCCCAACCCATGTGCACTCTTGTAATCAGCAGAACAAAATCATAAGACCAAATGTGAATTAAAATATCACTTACCCACTTGTAGCACATGAACCAATCACAAATACTCAACAGTCAATGAAATAATAGCTTTGCTATATGAAACCCCACGTGATCAACTTTATTCGAACAATGAATATAACGCAATCAATGAATGAGAAATGATATGGATGCCTAACTCATATGACTAATATTATGCCTAATCCACTTATTGTTAGACACATGTATTCCATACTTTCTCTCTCCTCAAACTCACCATTGATCTTGACAAGTGTACGATGATCTTTGTTAGGCATAAAATTAGGCATGCCAATTAGGCATGCCAATCACTACTCATCAATGAATATTATCAATTAGACATCTATCAATGAATATTAAAATGCGTTCGGTACGAGGTTTATTTGAATAAAACAATTGATATCATTCCATATAACAACAAACCAGAATGATAAGAACAACAAAATCGTTTACCTCGAAACCCCTTTTCACCGTGGCATCTGTTTGACGAATATAACCAGATCGTACCTTTTCACTGATCAATAAACCTTGTAAAATCCCTAGATCAAGAGCCACCCGCTCTGAAACCACTTGTTGAAACCAAGATCCAGACTCAACTAGGGTATAATAACAATGATTGAATAGATGCACAGCGGATAATAATTAACACAATCAAAGTTACCAACAAGGTTTTTCTAATAAAACAATGATCCTCTATGGATCTTTTTCACTCTCTCTTATGATGTTTTCCCTGGAATGTTTTCTCCAGTTCTAAAAGTCCTCTAATACAAAAGACATCAGTTCCTTTTATACACAAGGAACCCTAAATAAAACAATAATATAACATAAATGCATATCACTACCTAAAATAGCTCATGCAAATCCTAACAAACTATATAATATGCGGAATAACTATCTCCGCAGTAACCATCTACGCGGCTTCATTACTTTAGTAGAATTATATCTTCGGCAGATTCCACACTTCTTCAGCAGAATCCTTCAGCAGTAATTTCAGCATAATTCATACTTCACAGAATTCCCAATAATTTACTCAAAGGTTCCAATGTTTCTCTGGCTGAAGCCATTGCCACTGCATGCTACACTCCAAATCGATCCCTAATTCACACATCTCATGGAAAAACTCCATATGAACTTGTCCACAATCGAAAACCTGATCTATCATTCCTTCGTGTGTTTGGTGCATTGTGTTATCCAACTAATGAGGGTCAAGATTTAGGTAAACTGAAAGCTAAAGTGGACATTGGAGTATTTGTAGGATATGCACCAAGCAGAAAAGGATACCGAATCTACAACAAAAGAACCCGAAATATCATGGAAACAATTCACGTTACGTTCGATGAGCTGACCGGTCAAATGGCTCCAGGACAATCCAGTTCTGGACCCGCATCACAACCTTCATCAAGTAGTCCCATCAGTTCTACTCTTGTACAAATTCCCTCACCAGCAACACCATATGTACCACCTTCATAAGATTAGTGGAAGAAATTGTTTGATCCAATGTTTGACGAACACTATGAGCCAATTGCTAATGATCTATCAACTCCATCAACAGAGACTGCTCCTATTCCTGTCAACGTAGATAACCCTTCAGTTTTTATGTCATTGAGTCAAGAAGCGCCTGCTGCTGATCACTCTGTATCATCTTCAATTCATCAATCATCAAATGTACATCATGGAATTGTTTCTGGCAACTATGATGGAGATAACCCCTTTGCTACTCCCGAAGATGCTCCCTTTGAGAACATATTTGCTCCTGAACCATCATCAGAACCATCTTCATCAGGAGAAAACGACTCTGCTACTTCAGTTCCTCAACAACAACCACACGAACACCTGAGAAAATGGACACATGATCATCCATTGGACAACATCATTGGAAATCCTTCTCGTCCAGTATCCACTCGTAAACAACTTGCAACTGATGCCTTATGGTGCTTCTTCAACTCTGTACTCTCTAAGATCGAACCAAAAGACGTTAAAATACCATGAATGAAGACAGCTGGTTCAATGCTATGCAAGAAGAAATTCATGAGTTTGATTGACTAGATGTATGGGAACTAGTACCTACTCCTGACTGTGCTATGATCATTGCTCTTAAGTGGATCTTCAAAGTAAAACTTGATGAGCATGGTGATGTTTTAAAGAACAAGGCTCGATTGGTTGCAAAAGGATACCGTCAAGAGGAGGGTATTGACTTTGAAGAATCATTTGCTCCAGTTGCACGTATCGAGGCAATCAGAATCTTCCTGGCTAATGCTGCTAGTAAGAATATGGTAGTCTATCAGATGGATGTAAAGACGGCTTTTCTTAACGGAGATCTTAAAAAGGTCGTATACGTCAGCCAATCGGAAGGTTTTGTGAATCTAGAGCATCCTACTCATGTCTATCGCTTGAAGAAGGCTCTTTACGGCTTGAAGCAAGCTCCAAGGGCATGGTATGATACGCTATCAAAGTTTCTTCTATCTACTGGATTAAGAAAATGAGCAGTTGATCCGACATTGTTCACCAGAAAGTCAGGCAAACATTTAATTCACGTTCAAATCTATGTTGATGATATTATTTTTGCCTCGACTGTCCCCAATGAATGTGACCGTTTTTCTAAGGAGATGGGCTCCAAATTTTAAATGTCAGTGATGGGACAAATGTCATTTTTCTTGGGATTACAAATTTTACAAAGTCCCGGAGGCATTTTTATCAATCAATCTAAATATGCTAATGAAATTTTAAAGAAATTTGGATTTGACACTTGTGACACCGTTGACACTCCCATGGTGGAGCGTACCAAACTGGATGAGGACCACTCAGGGATCATGGTAGATCAAACGAAATATCGAAGTATGATTGGATCCCTGATGTACCTCACAGCCAGTAGACCTGACATTCTGTTCGCTGTATGCATGTGTGCTAGATACCAGGCTAAGCCTACCAAAAAGCACCTTGAAGCGGTTAAACGGGTCTTTCGGTATCTCCAAGGAACCATCAACATGGGACTTTGGTACCCGAAGGACACCGGTATGTCACTAACAGCCTATGCAGATGCTAACCATGCAGGATGTCAAGATACACGTCGAAGTACGTCAGGAGGTGCTCAGTTTTTAGGTGATAAGCTTGTGAGCTGGTCTTCAAAGAAACAAATGAGTACTTCTATATCCTCTACAGAGGCTGAATACATAGCCATGTCATCTTGTTGTGCTCAAATCCTATGGATGAGATCCCAATTATCTGACTATGGCTTTGAATTCAACAAAATCCCTCTTTATTGTGATAACATAAGCGCCATTGCTCTCTCTTGCAACAATGTTCAACATTCAAGAGCAAAGCACATCGACATTCGACATCATTTCATTCGGGAACATGTGGAAAAAGGTGTGGTAGAACTCTATTTTGTGAGGACTGAATACCAGTTAGCAGACATCTTCACCAAAGCTCTTCCTAGAGAACGTTTTGAGTTTATCCTTCCACGACTTGGTCTAAAGAGTCTACATCCGGAAACACTCAAACGTCTTCAAGAGGAAGACGATGAGTAAATGTTTTTCTTCATCTATCTCTTGTATATATTTATTCAAAAAGCAAAATACAAAATTTCAAAACCCACAAAAGAAAATAGAAAAATATAAAATTTTCAAAATCCATAAAAATTAGAAAATCTTGAAAAATCCCAAAAATATTGTTATTTTGTCATGTTTTTCTTAATTCGATAACATCTACGGACTTTGTGTTGACATTCAAAGAATGTCACGGGTTTTTAGATGTTCTTCGAATGTACATAATTTGCTTTAAAAAAAAAAAAAAAAAAAAAAAAAAAAAAGACGGAGAAAAATGGTGGTTTATTGTCATTTCAGGCAATAACCCGGTTTTAAAAGAAAGAACAGAGCCATGCTTAATATTAAATTTTCAAATCTCATGCTCTGATTCTATAAACAAATGTTTGTCACCAAAAAGACAAATGTTTCTTTCCAAATATTTTTCCGTTTAATGATTCTTCTGAAAAATATTTGTCATCCAATGAAAACAAAATTGCTTTGAAAATACCTCGGACTCTATTTTTTAAAATCATCCGGACTTATCTTTTGTCAAAATCTCTATCTCTCAATCAACAACTTATGTCATTGATTGAGGGGGAGAATGATTTCAATTTAATCAAAAATGTTATTTTTCAAACAATTGGTACGTAAACGAGCAAGGTCTACTTTTGGATAATAAAAAAGAACAATGTTTTACAATGTTTTTATACAATTGGTTCAAGACCTTGGCTAATGTTATGTTTTCATAATATACTTAAGCATGTTTGAACATTGGAGTTTTAAAGTCTCAAAATCTGATCTTTATCAGTTGAAATGTTTTTCAAAAGAAAGTCACAACTCTCCTAAAAAGTTTTCAAAATTAATTAAATCAATAGAGATCACAAATCTCAAAGGATTTGAAAATTGTGATCGGGGGAGAATTTGTGATTTAAATTGGATATAAACTGATAATTTGATAAGTGGTTTAGAAATATAACAACAAGCTCTCCTCCCTACATGTGCCAAACGATTTCAAATTTTTCACGCACATGTTAAGGGGGAGTGATAACGCTACACGCGTCGTTCGGGGTCAAGGAAACTTCCTTTTCTTCGAGCAAGTTTTATAACACCCTAGGCAGTGAACCTAATCGTTGTAGTGTAGTAATTAGGGTAAGCCACGGGTATTGATATCGTTCTCTAGGGGAATAGGAATGCTAGTGAGAAGTTACTACGCTAAGGTTGAGGTTGAGGAAGATTATTTTTTATCTTTTTATGTTTTTTTAGAAAATGAAAAGGTACGAATCTCGGGTATTGGATTTGGGGGGTTGGTATTTCTACCGATTACTCTACTATTATCTAATTATCTAAGCTAAGGTTGTGATAGTCTATGTCTAATTGATGTGTACTCGTATGATAGTTTAAAGATGTGTTTACTTAGGTTTTACTACTCCTTAATTATCTCCTATTGATGGTTGATTTGTCACGTCCTTATTCCTAGTTGCGTTGTGATTCTAAGGCTATAGGGCGTGCTTATTTCCCTAACTCTTTGAAATTACCAAAGGGTCTTGTTTACAAATCCTCTAGTGATTTATAGACGCCTACTCTACGGTTGTCCTTGAATACTTTATCCTACAATTACCTAGATAATTATATTCTAAAGTTCACAAAGAAATGTCAAGCATTAAGTACACAACGAATAATCTAGCGCACTCTAGATCATTAGTCAACTAAGATAAGTATCAACCAATCAATATTCAATAATTAAGTTTCATATTCCCTAAGCAAACACACAAATAAATTAGCCGGACATGGAGAACATGCAAGCATACACACAAATAATCAAAGACATAATTAAATTAATGAAGTAAATACTTATCTTGATGTATAATAGGGTTTAGAACCCTAAAATACTGCACAAGAAAGCCTTGGTTCGGTTTTAGGTTTTTACTCCAAAAGACTACACATAAAACTGAAAAATTCGGATTCTATATATAAGATTACATCTGCGACGGCGTCACCTTATGTTTCGTGACGCCGTCGTGTCGCCGTCATTAGGGTTTCGTCTTGGCCACGTAAACCTTTCGACGGCGTCACCTTATGACTGTGACGCCGTCCCCTTCAGCTCTGACGCCGTCTTGGCTGCATCTAGGCCGTCTGAGTAACGACGGCCTACTCCTTTAGAACCTGACGTCGTCCCTTGAAAACATGCAATTTTTCTTCTGAGCCGTCGAAAAATTCCTTCCCGACGGCGTCGCAGATATGCAGTGACGCCGTCGCCTTATGTTTCAGCAGCTTTGAGTGTCTCGATTCTGACTTTGGCCATTTTCTTCGTATATTCGCGCCTTTTCGTCCAAATAAGCATCATTCCAGCATTTTGCCTTCAAGAGACCTAAAAAGTGAAAAGGAACGATATTAAGCAATAACGGATACAAAAGTGATCGAATAAGGGCTTAAATGACCCCTCAAAAAGGTACCTTTTAAAACCTTATCAGGGAGCATCTATTTTAAACCAAAAAATGATTGAATCATGATGAATTTGTATCAAATGTGCAGGTTCCTTCTAATATGTGCAAAACTCTTTCGATATATGATGCACATATTGAGGGGGAGCAAATCAAAGAAAACCTCATCCTTCCCAAAGTATTTCATCCAAAGTATTTAAATACTAATTTTGATCGGGAAGGTGATGTAGATATTTTTAGAAAATATTAATCAAAGAAGTGAATTCTTCCTCTTGCCTCCATGTGCCAAAATGATTTCAAACATACGATGCATATGTTGAGGGGGAGCCTTTTTCTAAAATATCAAAAACAATTCAGGTACAAAATGCTTTGATAATATATCACAAGTACCTGGTTTGATTTTCAAATGGTTTTCAATTGGTTCCAATGGCAGATGAACAATACCAAAAAGACCGACCAAATTTACTTTATGAATGGTGATATAAGGATGGTTAGGTTAGGTATTCGTTCCCACGATCCCGCCAGAGCCGGAGGGATCTACCCGGGGACAATCCACTAGATAGTGTAGAGTCCTTAGGTATGATGAAAAAAGGAGTAAAGTGAGATATGGGAAGAGTGCGGACTGAGATTGAGCTAGAATTGGAATAAACCCAACAAGGTTCTAGTAATGAAGTCTCGGTAAGCACTAAAGGGGTTGAAGAATGAAAAAGAAATAAATGTGAAAAGGGTGAAAATAAATATCCCTCCATTATTTCAATCTTAGGGCAGAAACCGGGTTCAATTCATATGCTACTCGCTGTTACCTAGGTAACACCGGTATTGAAGACAAGACGTCATGGACCCAGTGACGCACTGCACTACATCTTCCCAAGCTACTCAAGTTCCTCTTAAAAGGACTTGTTTCATTCTCACAGGGGAACCTACATTATCTATCGACTTTCTCTTAGAGATGGTTGATATTGAAAAAGGAGACCCTCTCCCTAGTCTCCGGCATAGGAACCAAATGTGCACAATTGAGTCTAGAGCCACGAGATCATCTATAAATCTCATTAAGGACACGATCAATGAAGACTCTCTGTTTCACACAATGTGGAAAGAGAGAATATATTTTAAGAGTCCTACGCATTATCCTTGTGGTATTGCCAGAACATCTGAGTGATATGCAAACATATTTCACTATGAAGATGGGAAGCCTTCTAGAGCCAACATCAAACAAGCTCTTGGTAGGTGGCATGTGAGATCTATCCATTAGATCAACCATGTGACAACTGAACAGAAACAATGGGGCGATTCAAAATTTTGAATCAATCCTGGTTCAGGTTATGGATTGACGGATACCTTTGAAAAACCGGTCGTTGTGCTTAAAACTCTTTTCACTAGCACATCGGCTGTGTATTAATATTTTAAAATTAAAAGGTGTTTATGATTGATAATTGATTTTCCTTAAAACCTTCGTTGTATTGCAAAAACAATTTATATTGAGCAGTACACGGTTGTTTTTCAAATCTCTTTTCATCAATCAGCGAATCTCAAATTCGCTGGTTCACTCACTCCGTGTTGTCTTCTTTGAGACGTTCCGGTTTGAAAACAGCTAGAGCAGCTGCGAAACCCTATCAAGGAGGTTCTTCGGAATTATACCTGATCAAATGCAGTACTTGTACTGATTAACGGGGAACCGTAGGCTGTGTACCTCAATTCAACGAAAGTGATCAAAGACACTTTCGTGCGCTTTATTGCTAAATGTTGTATGCAGGTACACCCAACATTTGCAGCTGATCAGAATGGAGAGGTCAATCCATAGCCGCATGCTCACACAACACATTCATCTATAAAGAAATCATGATTAGTGCATCAATGACTCTGATATTCTCACTCCATGCTTCTGCTACGCTGCTGCAAATATCATGAATCAACTAAAGCTTCCGCTACTCTGATGAGAAGAAATCATGATCCAGAATGCGAGCATGTCGGTCCAATGTCACAACATCACATAATGTCAACACTACAAAGGAAGTTTCAGAGATTCATGATAGCTGATGATCACAAAGCTGGCTCAAAACTCATCATCACGTGGATCAGTTAAAGACCTCCACTTGAATTATCCAAACATGCAAAACATGAAGAATCAAAGACTATGGGCTACAGAGCAATGAAAATAAACAAGAATCTAAGAACAATCTTAATGTAATATCTGTTTGTATTATGTGTAATTTGAGGTGACCTCCCATAGGAGGAGATTGTTAGGATTTAGAAAATCTAGTCATTAAAGTGTCGGTCACCTCAAGTATATGTAATCGTTAGAAAGCTCGTAGTCGTAGTCATTTAATATTAGTTAGTGTTTAGTTAAGTAACACCGTGGAGGACGGACGGGTCTTTACCCACTGTATGCCTGATCCACAGCCCGTAGGAGGCGAGTCTTGTAAGAAAACTATAAATACCCTCTACCTCCCAAGGTAGAGGGTTGGAGCTTCAATACCATTTTTCTTTGTTTCACATAGTTCCCAACTCTCTTCCCTTTCTCTCTCTAGAACTTTCTCTCTCTAAATATTGTATACGCCCCATATGGATATGGTTTCATGTGTTTGTGAAATCATATATCTTACACCCACTGAGTTCTTGAGATACGAGATTCCTTTCAAGGAAATATCCATACCTAGCCACTATTACTTTGTTCTCAGCTGGGTAGTAGAAGTAGTAACCCATAGTTTCCTTAGGGTATCCTACAAAGAACTACACTTAACAGATCTGGGTTGGAGCTTATCTGGTGAGTCACGTTTAACAAACGCCTCACATCCCCAGACCTTTAAGTAAGAAAAGTTGGGAGCTTTTCCTGTCCATATTTCATATGGAGTCTTAACAACCTTCTTCGTTGGAACCATATTCAAAATGCGAATAGTAGTTTCAAGGGCATAATCCCAAAAAGTAAAAGGAAGAGTCGTAAGTTCAAACATTGATCGTACCATGTCAAGTAAAGTACGATTTCTCCTTTCAGATACCTTTCCCTTTCTTATATGCTTGCGGCTTTGGCTTATTCACCTTACCACCTTGTATTGCTAGTACAGCAGGTGTATGATCCTTCTTTGGTAATCTCTTCTCGAAGTCTACAAGCATTACATGTAACTCATTCACTGTCTTTCCCGTACAATGCATGTTATACTGTCGCACAAAATTACCAACTCGTTCCTGATTAAGGGAATGATTGATGAGGCAGACACACACATCTTGGGAGTAACCACATCCGAGCTTCTCCAATTGGTCCAAGTGATGTTTCATCTCGAGGACGTGGTCAGAAACAGATTTACCAACCTCCTGCTTGCAGCTATGAACCTTTTCAATTAGTTCATACAGTTCAGCTGCTCGTGGCTTTTCAAACATACGTTTGAGTTCATCTAGCATGCTCATAGGCGGATAGTGCTCAATTTTTTTTTTTTGAAATTGAGCAGACATCCCTGAAAGCATAAGATACACCACATCATTGTGCTTCTCATATTCAACATGATACTCCTCTTGTTCAAGAGAGCAGTAGCCGTATTGAGAGGAGCATCAGGCAGAGGTGTAGTCAAATATCAAGTCTTTTGGCAACACGAAGGATGATCCTAAGTGCACGATGCCAATCATTGAAATTTGAGTTAGTCAGTTTCTCTCTTCCAATCATATCTTTGAAAGCAACACTCATTAAGCTCATAGTGTTTTCAGGTTGATGAGCCATCTACAGAAAAAGTTCAAAAAACCATAATTAGTATTTTGATAATTTCCTTTTCAATAAAATTAAATACCCAAGGTTCATATTCATATAACCAATTAATTATTATTGAAAACTAGGATCCAAATTGTCATAATCTCATCACGTCAGTTGATCTGCTAGTAATGAACTTATACAAATGGTAAAGCTTTTGCTCAATTTCCAATTTCAATTGCAATTCCTAGATTTATGGGATTTACATATAGCCAATTTCAATTGCCATGTAAACATGTTTTATCCCATCTTATGCCTTGAGTTGCCAGTTCTCATCGCCTAACTCAATTAAGTTGTCCAACTTAAGAAACTGCAAAATCATCCATGCCCGTTCTCACGACACGTGGACATTTTACCCTTTGATTACGATCTAAGTCACGTTCTCACGCAAATAAAAGGTAATCTCAGGTGTTTCCGTTTCGTTGGATGGCATACAACTTAAATTAAAGGGTAATAATTTTGATGTCAAATCAAATATGTACAAAGATGTCATGCATTCATTTTCGTAGTATAGGTTTTATTAAAACATTTATATCCTTGTTTTAATGTTTAAGTTTTTCATCATCAAACTTTAATCGAGGTATTTGATAACTAATTAAAGAATTACCTTTAATTACCACTATATCCTATTGCTGCATGAGTCATAAGACCCAAGTTATTCTGATAATTACCACAAAAATGGCGCGTAGAATTTAAAGTAAATTCACCCTTAAGATTTTATGCACATATATAGCAACACTTGGTAGCTCCATTAAGACGCACAAACGAGCGGAGAATTAGGTCAGTGCGAAACATATTATATATCCTCTTCTTTAAGGTCACAATTTAATGCGTACCAACCTTGTACCCATCACACAGTTTGTCTTAATGGGTGAGCCGTTCTAAATATTTTGTGCAAAAAATCAATCAATTAAACGATTACAATTACTATGCTTAAAAATACATGTTTCACCATTGTTTATGTCAATTTATTTTTCTTATAAAAATACCCTTGTTACACATAACAAACAAGCAAGTATTTAAAAAATAAACATATAAACAATGAATGCATAACATATTAATAAGTCATGCATATCAAATAACCACATGCAAACCTTTTAATAAATCCTATTAATCAATTCTAGATCTGTCAATATGTACATGTTTAATTAAGACTCTCACCCATTTTCAGCAATGTACAAAGTGAGCCACATGCATCGATTCATCGATTACGTAAGTCAAAATTAAAACATATACCACATAGCACATAATTGATTTGATAATAATGATTGAGGTCTTCCCCAATTTAAGACCCATCAAAATTTTTAGTGTATATCACTTAACCAAGTAAAACATACAATAAAAGCAGATCCATGATAAAACATGCATGTATTTATCATGGATATAAATCACACTTAACAATTAATGCAATTAACCAAGAGTTACGCAATTTAATACATATAAAATTGCATGCAACCTAGGGTTTCTAATCCAATTAAAACTGAAGTTTACAAAACCCTAATTAGGGCACAAACCCCCCTCCCCTAAAAAATTAGGGTTTAGGTTTTGCAAACCCTAGATCTACACATACAATTAATAACACAAGCAGTTTATTTGTTTTATGTGTTTCAGTAATTAATTACTTGTTATACAAGGCTCGTGATGCCACTGTTGAGTTTAAGATATATGATATATAATAATAACATATAGACATCACAGAGTACACAGCGGAAGACTTAGAATCATAACAATAATTAATTAACTGAAAGAATGCGTAACGTACCTCTTGCAATTGGCTAGATCTCTTCAATAAAACAGATGAAGTGGTAAAGAGTTGTCCCTTACCGTTTTACAACTCAAACCAATAGGTGTAAGAATAATGTCTTACCACCACAGATTTGTACACACGAATTAACCACGAATCAAAGCGATTGCTAGATCTAACACAAGTCCTTGTTTTATGAAAAAACAAAACCAAAACACCCTTAGGAGGGGGGTTCGGCCGAAGTAAGCAAGAGAGGGAGAGGGAGAGATCTAGGGTTAATTCAATGCACAAAATTTAACCCTAAACTTTACCCTAGGTTTGTTTATATAGTAGATGGAAATCTTAAGGAACAAGTTAGGGATTTGGGTTGTGAGAAACCCCCCCCCCCCCCTATGGCCAGCCATATGCAAGCCCACGGGACCCCAAATCTTTTCCATTTTAAGATTTTTCATTACTAGTCCTTCTCTTTACATTTAACGGTCGTTAGTCATTTTTTCGTTAAATACTTAACGATCGTTAGACGGACTTTATGTGTAATAATTAATCGCTAATGTGTGCAATCCCGTGGTCACGAGTTCGAATCCGGACATTCACTGTTTTATAAATATATACATTTCCAACATAAACTTGAATTATATTACTCATATATGTTTAATATTATACGTAATTATACGTAAAACTAACAAAAATATGGCGCCTAGAGCCCCTGTCCGGCGACACCTATTGCACACCCCTCTGACATTGATAACGCTCATTTAGTAGCGTTATTGGTACATTTATGCATATTATTTGGTTGTATTTATGAACATTTTACGCTTAAAAGGTACAATAGATGTATTCAAGTTCATGTACAACTAAGTCGAGAGAAATAACAGAAAAAGACGAAGAAAAGCCGATAAAATCAAGAGTATTTGCACGAAGTGAAGTTTTACGTCCAAGATAAAGACTCATGTCATGATTATTTCCGAATATAAAGAAAAGATTACAAAGTTATTTGAAGAAAGAAGAGGTCAAGATTGAACATCAAAGATGATTACTAAAGATGGAGTATATAACCAACCCAAGGTTGAAATCCATCATGACAACCAAAATCCAACCTTGGGTTGACGCTGAGTTTCCAACCCAATGTTCAAAATCTCAACCTGAGGTAGAAGCAGTCATCCCAACCACAGGTTGAAGGTCTCAATCGTGGGTTGAGACTGAAAAAGGGAGTCAGAAAGTTCCAATTGTCAAGGTTGGAGTTCCAACAGTGGGTTATGAAAATATTTGTACGTATTTTTTACCACATTTTTTGCCACATTGTTTTTATCGAATCTTTTGGCACGATTTTTTTATGTACAAAAATATTTATACATATTTTTATACATATATGTTTTTATAAAAAAAAAATTATACGTATTTTTCTACCACATTTTTTTATCAAATCTTTTGCTACATTTTTTTTATGAAAATATTTATACGTATTATTTTTATCTCATTTTTTGCCAATTTTTTTACCACAATTTTTTTATTTATATTTTTTTTATACATATATGTTTTTATGAAAATTTTTATAAGTTTTTTTTACCACATTTTTTGCCACATTGTTTTACGTATAAAATGTGGCATGGATTTCAAGTTTTTATCGATCACGTATAAAAATTTGCAACTCGATCACATAAAAGAAATGTGACCCGAGTTGCAAGTCTTTATCAATCATTATAAAAATTTGCAACTCGATCACGTAAAAAAATGTGGCCCGAGTTGCAAGTTTTTATCGATCACGTATAATTTTTTTTAACTCGATCACGTATACGTATAAAAACTTGTAACACGGGCCACATTTTTATACGTGATCGATAAAAACTTGCAACTCGGGCCACATTTTTTTTACGTGATCGAGATGCAAATTTTTATACGTAATTGATAAAAACTTGCAACCTGGGCCACTTTTTTTATGTGATTGAGTTGATAATTTTTATACGTGATCGATAAAAACTCGCAACTCAGGCCACCATAAAAAAATTATATGTAAAAAAAGTTTGTATACGTAAAAAAAATGTGGCAAAAGATTTGATAAAAAAATGTTGTAAAAAAATACGTATAAATTTTTTCATAAAAACATATATGTATAAAAATACGTATAGAAATTCTATACATAAAATAATTGTGCCAAAAGATTTGATAAAAAAATGTTGTAAAAATTGTGGAATAAAAGTACTTGTGAAAATGTGAAATAAAAATACTCGTCTAAAAACATTAGATAAAAGTATAAAACAATTGGATAAAAGTATATAACAAAAAAGAATACTAACCTCACTTGATGATTGGTATAGTGGTAAGGTGTTAGTTTGTAGAGGTGGTGACCTAAGTTTGAGCTTTGCTCCTTAGGACGATTGGTATAAATTTTCGAAGCCTCAAGGATGATTTATGTAATTTAATCTTGATCAAATGGCCACAAGGTCGACCCAAAGCCCCAAGGATGATTTATGTAATTTATTCTTGATTAAATTGGCACAAGGACGATTGATGTAAATTTTCAGAGCAACAAGAACGATTTATATAATTTATTCTTGATTAAATGATATCACCTAAGTAATGATACCTACGATAGAAAAACTAATGAAGGATTTACAATGAATAGAAAACTTAAAAGATAGATGCCGACAAAAAGAAAATGTGACAAATTCGATAATTTTTCAGACAATTAACTATATAACATATTGTCATGAAATTTAAACAATATTGAATGAATGTATTTAACCTTCATAATGAAACATTTTATTTTCTTAATGAAACACTTTGCTAAATATATCTGTCACTGTTAAGTATATCTCTGTCAATAATCTTATATACTACATACTTGTACTATGAGTGTCTTACATACTACGAGATAGATTACGATCTTTTGTCGTTTAAGTTCAATTTGAACATAATAGATTATGTCACAGGTTTTTGCAAGGAGTAAAAAATGAGCCCTTTAATGTGGGACATGTATTCTACTTAAATTCGAAATTCCACTTACACGAGCATGATCTGTTCAAATTAAACTATCATATAATATTAATCCTTAAGGAAAATGGTATACTGATTGGAAATTCTAAACAATAACTTATACGCTTCTTCTTCTTCTTCATTTGACTATATTAGTCTATTTAGAGAAACAACTTTCCCCCCAAAACCACTCCACTTCTCTCTCAACAATCGGAAATGAAAATGGAGATTTGCATGGTCCGACAACCTCGTACATGTGTGCTAGGTTTAACTTGTGCTATTTTATGTTATTGTATATTATACTTTAATTTTGGAGTATTTGAAGGGATGGTTTTCTTTGTCAATACTGATAAACCTGTCCAGATTAATCCGACATCTGTATCAAAAATTCCAAACACTGATAAGTCAGTTTTTCCTTTTTTAAAGGCAATGAAAACTGTAGATAATAAAAGTGATCCATGTGGCGGAAGATATATTTATATTCATAATCTTCCGTCACGTTTTAATGAAGATATGGTTAAGGAATGTTGTACGATTAACAAATGGTTCGATATATGTAACTATAGCACAAATAACGGGCTTGGACCGGTGTTCAATAATGATGAAGGTGTATTTACGGCTAATGGTTGGTATGCAACTAATCAGTTTACTCTTGATATTATTTTTACTTACAGGATAAAGCAGTATGAATGTCTGACGAATGAATCGTCTTTAGCTTCAGCTATTTTTGTCCCGTTTTATGCGGGGCTTGATGCTACTAGATACAATTGGGGGTATAATATTTCGGTTAGAGATGCTGCTTCCATTGAACTTGTTGAGTGGTTACAGAAAAGAGATGAATGGAAGTACATGAATGGTAAAGATCATTTTCTTGTAGGAGGTAGGACTACTTGGGATTTTAGAAGATCAACCGATGAAGACTATGATTATGGGAATAAGTTAGGGTAAAAGCTATAAATGCTTAATGTACTTTCTCAAAATAACTCATTGTGCTTTCTCAACTTTTTTTATTGTCATTATACTTAATGTTGTTTCCAGTCAGTATCATTATACATAACCGTTTTCGTTTTATTCGGTTATTTTCTGTCCGTTTTTATCTGTTTTCATAAATCGTCCATTTTTATCCGTTTTTATTTTAATCTGTCAGGATAAAAACAGATAAAAACGGATTAAAACCGTTTTTATTATCCATGTCAAAACGGTTTTTATCCGTTTTTATCTGTTTTTATACGGACATATTAAAATGAAAACGGATAAAAATGGACGATTTACGAAAACGGATAAAAACGGACAGAAAATAAACGAATAAAATGAAAACGGTTATGTATAATGACAATAAGTGAAGTAGAGAAAGCATAATGAGTTTTTGGGGAAAGTACGTTAAGCATTTATAGCTTTTACCCAATAAGTTATTGTTGTTACCGGCTGTGAAAAATATGTCTATACTTTTTATTGAGTCGAGTCCGTGGAATAGTAATGAATTTGCTGTTCCTTATCCGTCTTATTTCCATCCGTCTAAAGATGTTGAGGTTTTTCATTGGCAAGATCGGATGAGGACAATGGAGCGGAAATGGCTGTTTTGTTTTGGGGGTGCTCCACGACCAGGTAACCCTAAATCAATTAGGAGTCTTTTAATTGAGCAATGTAAGAATTCGGGTGTTGCAAAGCTGTTGGATTGTGGGGTTGTGGCAAAGAAGTGTCATTCGCCAAGTAGTATCATGAAAATGTTTCAAAGTTCGGTTTTTTGTTTACAACCTCCAGGTGATTCATTTACAAGAAGATCGGCTTTTGATTCGATTTTAGCAGGCTGTATACCCGTTTTCTTTCATCTGAATTCTTTTCACGCACAATACACTTGGTATTTACCTAAAAACTATACAATATATTCGGTATTTATTCCTGAGGATGATATTCGTAAGAATGTGAGTATAGAACAACGCCTTAGTCAAATTGATCCTCAGAAAATCAAGATGATGAGGGAAGAGGTTATTAATTTGATCCCTAGGCTGATATACGCTGATCCTCGTTCTAAATTGGAAACTTTGAAAGATGCGTTTGATGTATCCTTGGAAGCAATTATCAACAAGGTGACGAGATTAAGACAAGATATGATTGATGGGCGTGTGAATGATGATTTCACTGAAGAGCTTAGGTGGAAGTTAGCGGTATTAAAAGAAGGTGAGTAGGTGGGCGTTCACGAATGGGATCCCTTTTTTAGCAGATACAACGAAGAATTCTACTATCAGTAAGTAAAAATTGTGAACTTGATCAACTCCAGTGGAGGTATGATCATGTGTTATTAATGGTTTGTTAATTTGTTGTGTTAAACAAGGAAGCAAATATGCTATAGCTTTGGATCTAAATAATGTTTTCACCCATCTTGACATACTTGTTACCTTCTTCCTGCATTACCAAGGCATACCAATGAAAGCCAATAGAAGAAAAATGCAATTTAACTCAAGTCACAAAGTCTACTTTCAGAGCATCTTAATCAAATTACTTTACTGGATCAAAGTTGTAGTTTAGGTTAATCATGATACAGTAACAACTCTACTTAGCATATAATAATCCGTTACAATGTAATTGATTTCAAAGAAGGAAAAATGGAAACTTTGATATGAAAAACCATCTGAAATCTGAATTACAACTTAGATAGACTATCATTTTGGCAATCACCATCATTTCCTTAGTAGAAGTAAAACACGTTACATCCCTAGGGAGTAACGAGTAAACTGCAAGTATTGTTTTGACTTCCATTTACGATCTTTGTGACGAAGTATAAAAATTGAGGTTTTAATCTTTTGAAAGTGATGATTAGTTTATTAGGTTTTGTTTGTATAGTGAGTAAGCTTTCTTTTGAATTTTACTATAGAGATCCAGAAAATAATTAACAGGCATTTTTGAATCAATTACTAAATCATACGAGCTGTGCATATGCAGTGCCTTGACCTTCCTAGTACGAGTAGTATTTAATACACAAAGACATTTCAGCAGAACAATTTTTTGGGGAAGAAATACCAAAAACCGTAAACAACAACTTCGATCCTATATAAGCACTCACTTGATTTCAAAATTAACAGTGATCATTTTTAAGTATAACATGAAATGTTAGCACAACTATTTAAGTAGTTAGTTAAAATCTTTACATATTTCAGAATAAAGAAATTAAAACCTAAGAAAAAAAGTTGATCAGATAATGTATTTAGTAATGGACTTGTTTGTCTAGAACACTAGATTATGTGATTGGGCTTATGAGCCCACCGATAAAAGGCCTACTCGTACACAGTTAATTATGCTTTATTTTTATTTATTTTTTACTACTTTTACCTTTAATTTCACAAATTGTTCCATAAGCATGAATAATAGCATGATAATTTAAGTTCTGTAGATGTTATGTATGCATTAAAGTTATATTTTCAGATCAGCTCTTTTAGATATGAATAAAGTCAATAAACCATGAATACTTTCAAATGAGGTGGGTCGAGTCGATACATGAAGTGTATATTATTCAGAACTAGAATAATATGTAGTAATATGTAAGACACAATCTACGTACATG
The DNA here is from genome assembly GCA_019973895.1 of Chrysanthemum seticuspe. Lineage (NCBI taxonomy): Eukaryota > Viridiplantae > Streptophyta > Magnoliopsida > Asterales > Asteraceae > Chrysanthemum > Chrysanthemum seticuspe. Next base: position 75,319,291 of record BPTQ01000009.1, on the reverse strand, counting down.
TATCTTGTAAAATTTTATTGAAAAAACATATTTAGCAAAGTATATAATTAGTAATATAAGATGTTTTATTATATTTAGGCGTTAAACATATATTTAGTGACTAAGTTAATGAGATTAAAGTCAAGATGGCCGAGTTGGTCTAAGGCGCCAGTTTCAGGTACTGGTCCGAAAGGGCGTGGGTTCAAATCCCACTCTTGACAATTATTTTTTATTTTATGTTTTTATAAATATACGATATTTATAACATTTCCCCTAGTATTTGAAAAATGTCAAGTTTAGTCGCTACACTTAAAAAACGTGTAATTTTATTTAACATGCAAACTAACCCCATAGAACGTAGTATACGAGTTGTTGAGTTGGTACGTGGTCAGTCCTTCAACGTAACATTCACTATTATTTCACATCCATATTTTCATGTGCACGTTAACAAGGAACTACTTTTTTTTTCTAAGTGGTTCTTAAACATATTTCAAAAAGAAAAAAAAAAATTGTATAAAAACGTAATAAAAACAAACGAAAGTGTATAAAAACGGATAAAAGACCATATGAAAACATATAAAAACGTATAAAAACGGAGGCAAACGTATGAAAACATATAAAAATGATCCGTTTTAATACGTTTTCGTCCATTTTTATATCCGTTTTTATATCATGAAAATTTATATCCGTTTTTATACTACGTTTTTAGGGTATAAAATGGATATAAAAAAGGACGAAAACCTATAAAAACGGATATACGTTTTTAGGGTATAAAACCAGATATAAAAACATAAAAACAGACGAAAACGTATAAAATTGGATATGCGTTTTTATATGTTTTCATACGTTTTCTTTTGTTTTATACGTTTTTATATGTTTTCATACGTTTTTATATGTTTTCATACGTCTTTTATCCGTTTTTATACGCTTTCGTCCGTTTTTATACATTATTTTCTGAAATATTTTTTTTTAAAAGTTATTTTTCGTTACATGTGAAAAACGTATCTTGAAATTTTTTTCGTCACATGTGACAAATGATTTTCAGGAAAAAAAAAAAAAAAAAAAAAAAAAAAAGAAAAAAAGAAAAGTAGAGAATTGTCTTTTGAAATTTTTTTTGTTTCAAATAAAATTTGAACATGTACCAAAAAAGTTTTTTTCCCAAAAACAAACTATTTCCGATAAAAAAAATTACATGTGACAAAAAAAAGTTTCCAAAAAAAATCGAAAAGAAGAAGGACGAAAAATTTCGAAAAAAAAAATTAATTATAAACGGTCATTAGTGTGAAGGATGGGCACTGTAACGATCGTTAACCAAAAGGGCTAATTGTTAACGAAACTCACTTAACGTCGGTTAAAATGAAGGACCCAAATTGGACGTAACAATGCACAGACGATTTTTGCATTTAATAAACTACAAAAACGAAATGTGCAATTTGGCCAAACTACAAAGACAATTTTTGCAACTTAATAACTAAATATAAACCTAAATATAAGCCTACAACTCTTATTGGTTAAATAAACCTAAAGAAATAATATAAAAGCCTAACTAAATAAACTTAAATCATCCGTATCTCCAAAGCAAAAAAAAACCTTCAATTCCCCAACAAGAGGTTACACACAGCTTATCTTCACAACATTTCAATAATTTAGACCCACATGCACTGAATCCATAAAAAACAAATAAATAAATGCCCCCTAAGTCAACATTTTTATATTATGGGTCGGGGTAAGTTATTCGGAACAAACCCCCATAAGAGGCATTACCGTTTTATATGATGTGCATTGCGGGTTATACAGTTTGACCAAACCTCCCAAATATAATAACATAGAGAGGATAACAGATCCCTATAATAATATGTGCCATACAACTATACAATAGATTATCTCAGCTATGGAATTTGACTGGGCATTGTTCGATACCTATTAATTTCTTAATTCGATGCATGCATGATATGATGCCATTTGTCTCAAAAAGAGATGAAGGTTTGCTGAGATGGGGACTCTTTTTCCTGTTATGTTCTTCATATTTTATAATTTAGGGTACGCTGGTCAAAGAAAAATGGCATCAGTTTGTGTTTATATTCAGTTTTGAACACAAATGAGCATAACTGCATTCATCATTAATCAATATGAGTGCTGGTTTTTCATTTGCTGACTTCTCTTCCTGCTATATTTGCTTATTCGTTGTAGTGTCCTTATGTCATTCATGCTCTTCTAGTCACAACTTTAGTGATGTCTTATGCTTGGCTGATGAGAGGCAAGCACTTTTACAGTTAAAAAATGGCCTCATTGATGAAGCAGATCGACTCGCTTCTTGGGTTGGTGAGGAGAACGATTGTTGTAAATGGGTTGGGATTGTTTGTAATAACGTTACAGGTCATGTCCACCGAATTCATCTCCGTGCGCTTAGTGGTCTTTGTCGTGTTCAAGATTACACCAATTTAAAAGAATTTGATGAAACGAGATGGAAAAGATTAAGAGGGGTTATAAGTCCATCCTTGCTGTATTTGAAGCAACTGAAGCATCTGGACTTGAGTTGCAATGATTTTAATGGAACTCAAGTCCCAAGATTTATCAGCTCTCTTAAAAACTTGAGATATCTTAACCTCTCACTTTCCAGATTTGGTGGATCTATCCCTCCTCAACTAGGGAATCTTACACAAATACAAGTCCTCTGTCTTGAGAGTGCTACCGGAGAAACAAGTGTGACGAATATGGAGTGGCTGTCAAGTCTCCGTCTGTTAAATTATCATCTGGATATGAGGGGCAAAAACCTCAGCTTGGCAACCGATTGGCTACAGGTGATTAACACCCTCCCTTCTTTGGTTAAACTGTATTTATCTGGTACTCAACTCCCAGACATACATTCCCATTTTGCGAGTCTTAATCTTACATCGCTTTCCTTGCTTGATCTTTTTGATAACTACTTTGGTAAAAGTTTCGTGCCACAATGGATTTTCAGTCTAACTAGTCTAGTTGAACTAGATATAAGAGGGTGTGGTTTTCACTACCCAATAGCTAGAAGTATTGATAGCTTTGGTAACTTGACTTCTCTGGAGTCAATGACGGAGGTAGAGGGGGGGCTAGAGGGTGCTTGGCCTCCCCCAACAGCCCAACATCTTTAAACAAATATACGCCCAAAGTGAATTATCAATCCAGATTTTACCTTTTGGCCCCCCTTTATTGACCAAGCTCTGAAAATGGTAGGCTAAAAAGTATACGTGAAATCCCTGATTGTTCCCCAATCCATATTTTTTGTTGTCTGTTACTATGTAGTCTCTCACAGTCACACTTTTGTTTTACTTTCACTTTATATATTATTCTAAATTTTAGGTAGGGTATATTATATTAATATTTTATGTTATTTAATTGAGATTTACCTATTTAAAACCATCACAAAAACTATTTAGATACAGTACATCATACCAATAAGCAACTAGAAAATATATGTTGTATATACTTTAATTTGTGGTCAACTTAATAGAACAACGAAACACTTTCTAACATTCAAAAATTCTGAATACGCATATGACCACAAGTATAAGTTTTGGCGTCAAACTATGATAGATTATATCTTAAGCAAATAAACATCACTATTAACGACTAGCAATCGCATTTACGACCAGAAACACAAGCTACAGAAAATGCAAGACCTTATAAATTCATAACACATAACACAATAGTATGGCTACCGTTTTAAAACAAAGTAACGCACCGACCCCCCCTAAAGCCAAATCCTGGCTCCGCCCCTGTCTGGAGTTTCTGTACGTCCATGGAAATGATTTCATGGGTTCTCCATTAGTATTAAACGGGTTGTCTAGACTGTAGGTAGTAATCTCATTTCTTTAAATATTAGTTCTTGTGGTGTTTCGAGTGTAGCTCTTCGTTCCCTTCACAACTTGACTTCCCTTCTAAGTCTTGATCTTTCATATAATAAACTCAGAAAAAAAAATACCTAAAACATGTTGGAATTAGATAACATGACATTCAAATAAATAACTACAAAACATCAAAGTATTCAAGCGGAAGCGTATAGGATTTATTAATGAACAATTAATTAACATAAAAGAATATGCGTACCTTTTCTTGATTCTAGCCGAACAAGAATCAAATCCACAAACTAGCAATTAGGATGAACCCTAATTAGGGTTTATAGGATTATAAGAATTACCCCTTACCGTTTTGTAATTCAATCCAAGATAATAACAAAAGTATGTTATTACTATGTTTTTGTACACACGTACTAAACCGAATTAAAGTAATGCTAGTTTTATCAAACAAAATAACTTGGTATGTGGAAAAGTTTTGGATCGACACCCACAAAGGTGTTCGACCGGTTTGGAGAGCAAAAACACACACAAACAATTTAGGGTTTAGCTTATGAGCACAAGAGATGGAAAAACAAGACCCCTAGCCTTGTATATATACCCAAGCAAACTTGGTGAACAAGTTAGGTTTTTTTTTCCTTGTTTCCTTTGGCCGATCGGTTCATGGTATCCCATAGGGATTTCGGAACCTTCCCAATCTTTGTAATTAAGTCCTTTTCCAAATACCTTTAACGCCCGTTAGTCCATTACATTAATTACTTAACGTTCGTTAGTTATTTCGTTTAATAAATAAATAAATACAACGTTTATATTTAATTATTTAACTTTAAATTCTCATACGTAAAGTGTGCAATCCCATAGTCTCGAGTTCAATCCTAACTCACGTCTACTAATTTATATCCATAAAACCAACAAATCCCACTTGGATATATCTTAATAGAGTGATCACATTCGGTTAGCGTCTAGCAACACTTCGATGCCTCTAATACAACTCGAGCAAGGCTCCTGGAAAACCTTTTAATGATTTCTCATTATTATTATCCTTTTGTTTCTAATACCATGTTAAATAAAGATATGGAATTAAGTCATTCTTTATTCAACCATTCTGTTTCTTGTTATTAGTGATTGAGCAAGATTACCAAATCTTCTGAACATATTCAGGGGAGAACTTTGGGCGTGGCCACGCAAACATCTTGTCAACCCTACGATGGGCCCAGCAGTATTAAACTCCAAAATAAATTTGAAGGAACAAATTCTATCTTGACTACGAGAATAACCCATGAACTTTGCAACACTTCAGGAAACAACCCTTATGACTACCAGTTACGTATAGCGTTAAGTTGTTCCACAGAAGTGCACTACATTCATGACACTTATCTGGTATCTCAAGTCTGAGGATAACTATTCATGATTTACTTAATAACAATATCCATAAAGTAAAATCATGTAGTTGGGATAAGTCTTATATTCAATTCATTGAATATCATCTGAAATAGGTATGCATTCTCATCAATATACTTTCAAGTATATTCTACCATATCACTCATATTTGTCTTAGTTTAATGATACTCTCATATCATTAATTGACAACGGACGATTTAGAATAAATAAATTTACTCGCGGATTAAACATGCAAATATAGGATACAATATATTATAAAATCAAACATACCAAGTACTTGATTTATTATAACAATTGTTTAACATCCCTTATCCAAATACCAAATAGATCAATGCATGAAAATTCCAGTTGATGAATTATGCCTCAAGTAATGACAATCATACTTGTTGACTAGACATAAATCAACCAACTTGATCTATCATAATTTTGAGAATACTTATTTCAAGAATTCAATTAGTGAAGTCCTTGTATGTGTGCATTCACCAATCCACATAATAATTCATAAAGTATGTGACATCCTCTATCACCAATTTATGACAATTTAAACTTTCAAACATTTTTAAGTTTAAAGTATTCTTATTCTTTTAATGTACTAGACGAGTACCCGCGCCTAGCAGCAGCTGTTCCTAGCGGTAGATAATTAACGATATGCGATATTGTGGTAAGTGTTTTGTAACATGCGATAATTCAAATGAAGCAAGAATTATTAACATGTATCAAAGAACATATAAAAATATTTATTGAAACTGAAAATAAAACATTACATCAATTATGAGATAACTAACAATGCACGCTACTCGACGTGTAAAATTTCTTAGTACACGGCATTTGAGGTGTTGAATCCTCTTTCACAGAACGCTTTGATTGGCTTCACTTTATAGTTATCATTCATCAAGGCATGAGATTTGACCCAATTTAAAAAAAAAAAAAAAAAAACTACAAACCTAAGAAACTTAACAAAAATATATACACCGGTTGTATAATGTATTTTGACCAAATTATTTCAAAAAACTTTGTATAATATCTTTGAAATTAATGCGCCGGAACAATCACCGATTAAAGCACCAATCATACACAATCATTATAGCAATACTTGGAAACATATTTAACGTATTTAATGCGCAAGAACAAGAACAAAAAAATGAACCCCGTGACTAAAAAATAAATCGATACAATGTTTTGTGATTGTAAACATTCAAGTTATTCACAACAATATCCCTGCAATTTCAACTATACAATATATAAATGTCAAAACAATATTTTTAAAAATCATATGGTCATTGCACACATTTTAATATTTTATAACTGAGATCGCATATGATCCACACACTATGAACTAACATAACAATAAAAAATAAGTGGTAATATGGTGCCTTATAAAACATAATTTGTTGGTAAACTTTTAGAAATTATTAGTGTTACGCTTAAATAAATTAAAAAAAAAATTGGGAAATTACATTAGTAAAAGTTGTCAAAATTTGTCATTCATTTCTTTGAAATTTTAGGTATAAATTGTTATGGTAGCTATTTCATTAAGGTCAAATTCTTTGAATTTTTATGTAGAAATTTTAGTTTGAAAGAAATTTCAGAAATTTAACATTACTCACTTTTTAAGTTTCAAAAATATGGATACATGCTTTGTATGTATAATAATAATAATAAAAAAAAAAGTTGTATTGACTTTCCAACTTTAAATATGCCGAATCTGTTTTTATTTAATATTAGTTTGCATTTTTAATGGTAATTATATACATATAGTTATAGAATTGATAAATTAATGGTAATTATATTACATGTGAAAATTATTTCCTCAACATTCAACAATGCATTAAAGATAATTGAGACTAAAACATATTTTTTTTTTCATTTCCTAACACAAAAGAAAAATTATGTTAATTCCAGTAACAAAGAAGGCTATGAAACAAGAAAGCACACCAGTTATTAATTATCAGTATTTATTTTCTGTTGAATACGAGAAAAAGTAGAACAAGTAGCACACTATTAATTACATATTTCCCCACCAAAACATCATAATAACAAAAATACCCGATTTTAAATATTAAATTCTCATATTTACCCATCTTGTTAAAATTACTTTAGCATATGACATTTATACCCTTTCTTGTATCCATCTCTATTTTCAAAACCATTTACTACAGCTTCCGAATTTGAGGTGGCAAAATGTGCCCAAAAGCAAAAAGATAGACTAAATTGGCAAAAATTTTAAAAATTTGGGCACATTTAACCCCCCTCATTGTTTTTTGAAATTGGCACATATAGCCCATTGAAAACTTAAATGGGCACTAACAGACACATTTTTCCCCCTCAATTGTAGAACATTACGATCGTTTAAAAAAAAATTATATAATATATTTAAGTTTTTTAATATAAATAAAATATTACGTTTAAAACTTTTATTTTGTCATTTTAGGTCTTTTATTAAGCGATTTGTATAACATGCGCCCGCTGGGCCTGTGCCCGTTTAGCCCATGCCCGTTTAGTCCCGTGCCCATTTTAGCTTGTGCCCGCCCGACCGCCCTTTTTGACACCTCTATTCCCAATTTTATTTTCAACAAATCACGACAAGTTGACAAGCATACAGTTACATAACAAAACTATAACATATCTTAAAGTTTAACAAAAAAAAACTTTAGTCACATCATTTGACTAATTTTATATTCAAATGTTGGGTCATTTTAACAATAAAAGTACGATGCAAGTTAAACATGAATACATGCATAGTCAATATCAAAGAATTACTCATAACAAATATTGTAGAAAATGATTCTCGCTTTGGCGTCAAACTTGAGAAAAGAGTGAAAGGGTAAACCGAGTAAAAAAAAATAAGGGCATAATTGGATTAGAAAAAAGATTGATGAAAATTGGGTATATTTGTTAGTTAAAAGTTTTGGTGGAGAAATATGTAATTAATAGTGCTTAAATGAGGATATATGTAATTCCCCCAATTTACTGGAAATTATGAATTCATTTTAGAGGGATCTTAAAGATAACATTTTTCATTAATATTTAACTTTGACTTTTCAAGTTTCAAATTTCAAGTTTTCACTTTCACCTTTGACATTTTTTCCATTTTATATAGTAAAGATAATGCAATTGTGCTTTTATTAGCACAACTAGTTCACCTGGCTATTAACAAGGATGAAATCCTACCATGACTAGTATTGAGTGTCATCTCAATTAAACTAGCATCATTGTATACAAACAACAATATGCTCATTAAAACTCCATAAACTTTAATATATTGTGTAATGTTTTATGTCTTCCAAACATTCAAGTTTGAAGCTGATGACAATTTGCACAACAATTGACATATTGTTCATCCATAGAATCTAGGAGCAATTCCAGGCTGAGGATGTAATTCTTTTAGAATATTCATTACACAAGTTATCTAATAACTTTTAGTTAGATATCAATGTTGTCAAATCACTTCTTATTCAAGAATGATACAACAATTTTAATACACAACATTATGTACATGATGAATCTACAGGTCAACCTTAGAATTCATCCACGTTCTATCTTGTCAAAAGATATTTATCAATTTCCCAAATGATATATCATGTTTTATTAGAATCATTTATTTTACTGCACATGTTTATTAACAATAAACATATATTTCAAGGTTGTTTTAATTCTTAAATCTTACAAGTAAAGTTTCATTCCAATCTAAGACTTAACATTTAGCTTACAAGGAATGTTACTTACTATATGTTATACAACATATAAGATTTAAGAAACTTAACATAATACTCCCAATAGCTTTCAGGAATACTTAAAATTTATCTTATTTTAATTATAAATCGAAAATGGGATTTAATAATTAAACATAAGAATAATTTCATAGATGCATGCATTTATCCATTCATGAATTATTGCACTTCGTCTACTACCAAAGATTATATGAATTCAAAAAACCTTTCAATTACTTACCGTCCTCGCTCAAGTAATTTTTCAAGAAAGAGTTTTGATATTCCATTGTCATATTTCATATTAATGAAAACAAGTATGACCATTATCATCTTTATATATTTAATGTGTTTAGAAAAGAATATTCAATCATAATTAATTGCTTAAGTATGATTAATAATCTTGTCATAAAACAAGCATTAAATATGTGTACAATTTTGTCCATATGATTTCTACATAGAAATTCAAACCACTAGGGTTTTTCATCTCTTTGAAGAAACTCATTTCCATTCTCTAGTCTAACTATTAAGATAAACCAAATTTCCAAAATTGATTATCTTTATGGACAGCATCTTTAACATTCATAGTATGAGTAATTTTCCCAATTCAATATTTGGTAATCCATCATAATGATTATCAGGTTTACTATAATCCTGTAACTCATATTTCTCAGCATATAAGTCAAATATCTGAGATATCCTTGCAGATCTATGAATGAAAATTCCATCATCATGAGGTCTATCAATTACATGTCTAACCTCATCATGATATTTACTAGTGTGTTTTAGAAGATTATGTATCTTGTAATTTTATCTTTCAAGATAAAAAACTCCCACTTGCCTTTTGTAATATATAGACTATCTATATATACTTAGCAATTAGAGCAAAACTACATTGTTCTCTTTTGGGACATTACAAATACACATTGATAATTCATGACTTAAGTTTGTTAATAACCTATTCATAAGTAGTTTAACAAATTCAGAATCTTCAATTTTAAAACTTAATGTGATTCATCACATTTCATAATGAAATGATGTTTTATTAATCTTCTAGGTTGGAGTCATATTGAGTATATTCAATCCATACTCAATTTTCTAACCTTGTTACTTTTTAAGAAAGAAGTTATGATTATCTTGAATCAAACAAATCAAATAGAGTTTGATTCTCCTAACTGAAAATACCATCAACTTGTGGTATTCATTAGAATTAATATTGTAAGACAATCTAACAATATATAAGATTAATATATTCCTTTTGGCTTACCTATTTACCAACTAAGTCAACTTAATGGTATAATAGACTTTTCAAGCCAATTTCATGCTTTATAACCTAAGTACTTTTTAAGAAAGTCACTTCATATCCATGTCTCATCAAGAAAACATAAACTGTTATAATCCCATTATACGTTATAAATCATTGATCAACTCAATGACTTCTTGTATATGTCTTAATTAAAAAACATAACAAGTTAACGTCTTACTTTATTATAAGTCTTAAAAGACTTTATGTTTATGTCTTTACAATGAATCATAAACATGTTTAACTAAAGTAATTATGAACACAACTCTTGGTTTCAATAGTAATTTCAAGTTAATTTATTTTACTTCACAATAATGTAGGACTACATTATTTTTCATTTATGTCATTCCAAAATACATAAATAAACAAATTGAAGTAGGATTAGATTACTTTATTTAATTTTATGTCATTCTAATAATACATAAATATTTAATTTGAAGTAGTCTTATATATCATTTTGACACATGTTCTAAATACTTGTCTAATTTAGAAATTGTAAATATGTCCATGCAAGGTCTGACTTTACATAGAGATTTACTTTGTTGTTGCAATCTCGCCAAGTTCTCACATGACGTAAATTGCAACACCAAGTGTTTCTTGAATTATATATGTTCAAGTTATATTAGAACGTTAGTCTCTTACCTTGCAGTCAAGAGAATCCTTTAAATCATATACCTATATGTTGTCCCTTGCGCACAAGATAGATTTCTCCCACTTGTGCATGGAACAACATCATGTAGCAGATAAACAACACGACATATATTTGTTTATGTGACTAATATGATTGTGTCATTGATATTAGCATAACTAGTAGATGTAGAACCACTTCATTGTCTAATAAGGAAACGTACATGACTATCCTTGATAACATAAGTGTCTACAAGTGGAAAGTAATTATCTTAAGACATTCTAGAGATAATCTGGGTTACTACAAAGCTTGTAACTCCCACTGAATAAGAGATCATTACATTAATTCTTTATTCAGTAATAAGAACACAACACTCCCACTGGATTTTACAACATTGAAAGTGTTTCATTAACTAATGAAAGAAAATAGTGTTCTATTTACTTTCTTACACTTTTGAGAAAGTCCATACATAACAATTAGTTATGTACTTACAGAGTGTATTCTACTATGTAGATGATGAACTATCCATCAATGCTATTAACTTGAAAAATTGGGCATGCAATTTCTTTTTTAATAGTTCTACTATTCCAACGATTGTAAGTAGTACCTTTAAATGGTCAAAACAAAACAGCTAGATAAAATATGCTAGTTTGTCTTTTACCAATTATACAGTAATTAGTCTAGCTTCTAATTTAATAACTCATAAAAATATGCAATTTTCTTAACTATTAAAATTTGCTTACGAGTTATGTATTTAGAATTTAGACAATTCTAATTTTGTCCTATCATACCTTTCTCATTCATGAAAAGGAATATGATTGAATCTCACTCTTTCTTATATAAAGAGGACTAGGTTTATCCTTTTAGTAAAGTTGACTCTACCAAAAACCCTTACAGGTGTAGATCAATTTACCAATATAGGAATAACCTTCGTTTACGGTTTAATGTTGCATTAATACATTTAAAGAATTAGCAAAATTCAATTTTAGTATTTTCGATAATTAAACTTTTCAAGAAAATAAAATACCCAAGGTAATATTCATATAACCATAGAATTTTCTCGAAAACTAGGATCCAAATTATCATAGGTTCATTACATCAGTTGATCTGCTAGCAACGAACGCATATAATAAGGTAATCTGTCGAACATTAATTGGCAAACAATTTCCAACTCCTAGATCATTATGGGATTTATATTTTCCAATGCTATTGCAAATATAAACATGTTTCATCCCATCTTATGCCATTGAGTCCAGGTCTCACTTCCTACTCAACTTAAGTGTCTAACTTAAAGAACTGCAAATATGTCCATGTAAGGTCTGACTTTACATAGAGATTTACCTCTCCATCACAATCTAGCCAAGTACTGTCATAACGTAAATTGCAACTTCAAGTGTTCCTTTTAATTAGATGGCATATTCTTAATTTAAAAGGGTACTAGTTTTGATTTTATGTGGTTAAATCAAATATGTACAAAGCTGTCATGCATTCATCTTGTAAAACCTGAAAATTTAAAATCCGAATAAAGACTAAAATACCCTTGGAATTAAAAATTATAAAATACGTAAAATATATTTCTAACACTTAAAGAAATAAAAAGATTAACTTGTGAATATTTAAAAACCCTAACTAAAGTATATTACGTAATTGATTTTGGTACGACGAAGAGTTAATGTTTCGTGATATTTTGGTCGTGTTCTTTTGTGTTCGTGAGCCAAGGCCGAAGCCCATATGGTGGCGAGGTGATGTGTGTTCGGTTGGACCAAAACCCAAACCCAACCCAATTACTTTCCTAGTTTAACTCAAATACTACAACTATAAATACAACACATATTCATTAAATTGGAACCCTAGTTTATTTGTCTCTCTCTTTTTCTTTTCTCCCTTGCTCGGCCGAAACTCAAACAAACAACCCTTGGTGTCGATTTTGCTCAACCAAGTGAAGGTATATCGTTTATTTGTTTTCCTTTAACGTACCTTATACGTATATGTTAAGTTATAATTGTTTCGTTGCGTTCTCCTTGTTTTTCTTTTTGGCCGAGAGTGGTAAAACAAAACCAAGAGAAACCCTAATTTATTTAACTTGTAATTAATAAGAAACATGTAATATAAGATGTGATATTGAATCGAGTCATGTTTGTGTTGTTTTTAATGAGGGCCGAACCATATAATTTAGGACCGAACCATGTGTAGTTTTCGAATAACGAATATAACTTAATAACTTGAGTAAGTAAAGTATTTAGATGAGCTAATACTATTGTAAACCCTAATAACCGAAACCCTAATTTGAATTGAATTACATATGAGTGTTGAAGATGCATTAATTAAGTAAAGGTTATGTTAAACATAAACCCTAGTTTTGATAGGCTAATTTAATAAGTTATGTTAAACCCTAATAGAGTAAATGCGTAATTAATACGAGTAATGAGTAACTTATATGTCACATAAAATCATAAACGTGAACGTTGAAACATAAAAAGGAAAGAGTATTATGTGACGAGTTAGGTTAAGTAATTAGTCATTAAAAGACGTAACAAGTAAGCTAATGAATATTAATGAGACATTAAAGAATGAAAACCCTAAACGTTAATAAAAGATATATAAACCCTAATTTACTATATTAGTATTAAAACCTTTAAGTCTTATTTAAGTATAGAAACCCTAAAATATTAAAGGATCATTGTGACGATTATGGAATCATTAATAATATATACGACATTAATGTATATAGGTTCTGTGAAGAAGGAGTAATTCTTTGCTTCCCTGTTTCGACTTTTGATCTTTTGCTTTCGAATAAGGTACGGATATTCTGACCTTTTCAGTAAAGGTTTCGTATGAAGTTTTCTTTTCGTTTTCATATTAGGATTTCCTAAACCTTTGCTATGAACCCTAATGTGTTTATTTGAGCTGTTGCTTATCTGAACTTTGATTTTTGAATCATAAAACATCTGATTTTGAACTATATGATATGAAGGCTTTGATTTTGAAAATATGATTAAACGTTTGATAAAATATGATCTATGTCAGTTATGACATTCTTATTTGATTTCTGATAGTTGACACCCGAGCCAAATATAACTAGTCATGGGGGTTCCATGTCCGTGTCAGCGAATGCACTTTCTGACATGACTCTAGGGCAGTAGAGTGATGTTCTGCCACGTCCCTTTCTGTTATCTGTATGAGCTCAATTTGAATTATGATATGAATATTTGTCTGTGGGGCGTATGGATGCATCCTAGATCTGTTATATGCCATATATTATCTGTTATATGCTATTTGTTATCTGATGATTGATGCTGCGTGCATGCACGTCCTTCATAACTCTGGTAGGTCTCCCCTACAAATATGTTGCCTTATGTGATTATGATATGTTTCTGATATGGCATATGTTCTGGGCTTTGAGGTAGTTAAGCTATAAAACTTATTCTGATATTCTGAATTATCTTTTGAAAAGACTATGATTTCACTATCTTTCTTTTACTTTGTTTCGTATTCGATTTTCGTTTCGTATTCTTTTTTTTTGCTTTGTATATCTGTTCACTGGGCTTCTGAAGCTCAGCCGCACTTTTCTTTTCTTCCGCGGCAGGTATCTAAGCATTGGAGCTGGGTATTGCTTTGGGATGAGTGCTGAGTGGACTTACCTTAGAGATTTAGCTTTGATATTATGATGCCATTTAGACTTAAGTTTTAGACATTTCTTTTGGAGTTATTTTTCCGCTGGGACCTATGTATTGAAGTCTTTTGATTTGGATTATTTCCATATTTATGTTAAAGATTTCTTTTGGTTTATATGTTTGCTTTGATATGACACCATTACTTGTGATTCCTTTACCCTTGTGGGGTTGGGGCGTTACAATTTATGGCATCAGAGCCCAGGTTTACGACTTGTAGTCAGGACCTGTGACATATGGAGCCTAGGTTTCGAGACTTTAGAGCTTAGGATTTGACCTGTGAGGATTTGGGTAGACTTTAGGATTCCTTCGTACTTCCATTTCGTATCTTACCTTTGTTCTTTTGCTAATCGTTTAGATGGTTCGAACTCGTACTACTGGTGGCGCGGATGGAGACGATGATGCTGTTAACATGGATGCTGCGATTGCGAATGCTCTCAACTCTCTTTTCCCTGGTTTGACTACACCTGAGATGATGGAACAGGTGATCAACAATATTCGGAATCGGACTGGTGAACCTTCGGGAAGCGGTGGAGGTGCTCAACCCGTCGGCATTCATACTTGGCTCGAGCGTTTCGGTAAGCTGAAGCCTCTTTCGTTTAGCACTGCTGCTACTCCTACTGAGGCCGAGGACTGGATCACTCATATTGAGAAGCTGTTTGAAGTACTGGGTTGTGGAGATGGATTTAAGACTCGTTTGGCTTCATTCAAATTGGAAGGTGATGCTTTGAGTTGGTGGAAAGCATTGAAACAAGCAAGAGGAGGTGACGCTTTTGCTGTGACTTATACTTGGACTGAGTTTCGGACTATCTTCTATAACCGTTACTTCCCTGATGCTGAGCAGCAAAGGTATGAGAGGGATTATCAGGCGATCTACCAGTTTGATAATGAGACCTCTAATGAGTACATGAGTAGGTTTATGAGATTGGTGAGTTTTGTTGGAGTGATTGCTGGAGATGGTAGGCGTCAAGCTAAGCACTTCAAGTGGGGACTGAAGAAGTGGGTGTTGGACCGATTGCTTAATATTGAGTATGAGAATGTGTCGGCCTGTAATGATGCAGCTCGTAACATTGAGATATTTCATGAGGTTTCGGGTTCTAACAAGCGTAATCGCGATGGTGATCGGATTCAATGTAGGGCTCAAGGCAATGACTATAAGGGAAACTCTGGTAGGAGTTATGATTCAAGAGGTCATGTGGATAGGAGTTATGATCAGCGGGGTCAGTCGGGAAGGAATTTTGACACTGGACGTTCTGAGATGAGGGGTCAAGATAATAGAAATGCTGGTAGGAATGGAGGTGATCGTCAGAACCAAGGTAACAATAACCAGCGTTATAACAGGGATCAGCCAGCTAGAGGAACGAATCAGGGCCGTGCTTCAGGATCTTCTAATCAGCAGAGGACAGCTGAAGTTTTGCCACCCCCACCTATTTGTACTACTTGTGGAAAGGCTCATCCAGGGCAGTGTTTCAAGGCCACTGGTGGATGTTTTGGTTGTGGTTCCACTACTCACAAGATTAAGGATTGCCCTAAGAAGAATCCGGCAGTTCCTGGAAACTACATCAAGCCACCGACTACTACTGGACGTGTCTATGCTACTACTCGTAACCAGGCGGAGCGAACTTCAGGTACCATTACGGGCACTCTTTTCATTGATGATTTTGCTGTCTTCGTTTTATTTGATACTGGCGCCACACACTCTATTATATCTGTCACATCTGCTAAGAAACTTAATATGAAGCCCAAACCGCTAACAAATCACTTATCGATTTCTACGCCTATGAAAAATCATGTGATCATTGATCGTAAATATGTCGAGTGTCCTCTTCGTTTTGATGATCGTATTCGTTTTGCAAATCTGTATCCTCTCAATATGGTCGACTTTGATATCATTCTAGGCATGGATTGGTTGGCTTACCATAGAGCTTCAATCGACTGCCATGCTAGAACGGTGATCTTTGGAGACGTAAAACATCCTGAATTCGTTTATCATGGTTCTCAACCCCTTAAATCTGTTAAGCTCATTTCCGCTATGAAGGCACGGATCATGATTGCTCATGGGTGCCAAGGTTTTCTAGCATCTGTTAAGGACACATCTTTGGAGAGTCCTAACATTGATAATCTTTCGGTTGTTTGCGAATTTGCTGACGTTTTTCCGGATGAACTCCCTGGACTTCCCCCAGCTCGAGAAGTTGAGTTTAGCATTGAGTTAATTCCTGGTGCTGAACCGATTTCGAAGGCTCCGTATCGCATGGCACCTGTAGAACTGAAGGAGTTGAAGGAACAACTGCAAGAGATGATAGAAAGTGGATTTATTCGCCCTAGTGTTTCTCCATGGGGTGCACCTGTTTTGTTTGTGAAGAAGAAGGATGGAAGCATGCGTCTATGTATCGACTACCGTGAACTCAATCGTATTACTATTCGTAACCGTTATCCTTTGCCGCGTATAGACGATTTGTTTGATCAACTGCAAGGAGCTAAGTTCTTTTCGAAGATTGACCTGAGGTCTGGCTACCATCAGTTACGTGTGAAGGAGCAAGATGTTCCTAAGACCGCGTTTCGTACCAGATATGGTCATTACGAATTTCTCGTTATGCCTTTTGGATTGACCAATGCGCCTGCTGTGTTTATGGACTTGATGAATCGTGTTTTCCATGAGTTTCTCGACAAGTTCGTTATTGTTTTCATCGACGACATTTTGGTTTACTCTAAGTCTGAAGAAGAGCATGAAGAACATCTTCGTATAGTTTTGGAGATTTTGAGGAAGAAGAAGTTGTACGCCAAATTTTCGAAGTGCGAATTTTGGTTGAGACAAGTTGCTTTCCTTGGTCATATCGTATCAGCTGATGGTATAACCATGGATCCGTCTAAAGTTGAGGCTATCACTAAATGGCCAAGACCTACGACAGTGACTGAGGTCAGGAGTTTTCTTGGACTTGCTGGTTACTACAGACGTTTTGTTGAAGGTTTCTCTCGTCTAGCTTTGCCCTTAACCCAACTGATGAGGAAAGGTGAAAAGTTTGTATGGACGGATGAACGAGAGAAGAGTTTTGAAGAATTGAAGCGGAGATTGGTGTCGGCTCCTATTTTGACTCTTCCAACTGGTTCAGGAGGATTTCAAATTTACAGCGATGCATCTAAGAAAGGATTAGGCTGTGTTTTGATGCAACATGGAAAGGTAATAGCTTATGCTTCGAGGCAGCTAAAACCTTATGAGGAGAATTACCCAACTCATGATCTTGAGTTAGCTGCGGTGGTGTTTGCGTTGAAGATCTGGAGACATTACTTGTATGGAGAGACGTGTGATATATTCACTGATCATAAGAGTCTCAAGTATATTTTCACTCAGAAGGAACTGAACATGAGACAGAGAAGATGGTTAGAACTTCTTAAGGATTATGACACTAACATTCAGTACCATCCAGGTAAGGCTAACGTAGTTGCTGACGCACTTAGCCGGAAATCAGGCATTCTTGCGAGTATCAAGATTGAGCCTAGGATTTTGCGTGATTTAGAGAGTTTGGATGTTGAGATGTGTGTACGAGGTTTTGATGGATACTGGGCTAGTATGAAGGTGGAGTCGAACCTTATACTGCAAATTAAAGAAGCTCAGAAAGATGACGGCGAGCTGTGGGCCGTAGCGCAAAATGTTGAAGAAGGTAAGCAGACGGAGTTTAAGGTTGATAATGACGGTATTGTATGGTATGGAGATAGGCTTTGTGTTCCCAATGATCAGGTACTTCGTGAGAAAGTTATGACTGAAGCTCATAGTTCTCCTTTCACTATTCATCCTGGATCTACCAAGATGTATAGGGATTTGAAGCAGTACTTTTGGTGGAACGGTATGAAGCAAGATGTGGCGACGTTTGTGTCGAAATGTATGATTTGTCAGCAAGTTAAGATTGAACATCAGAGGGCTAGTGGTTTGTTACAGCCATTGGAGATTCCAACATGGAAGTGGGATAAGATATCTATGGATTTTGTGACTGGGTTACCTCTTACTAGGAAGAAGCATGATGCGATTTGGGTGGTTGTTGATCGACTAACCAAATCTGCTCATTTCTTGCCAATCAGGAAGGATTATGGTATTGGTAAATTGGCGGAGATTTTTCAGCAAGAGATCGTTAGACTTCATGGTACTCCGACATCTATTGTGTCCGATAGAGATCCGCGTTTTACTTCTCGTTTCTGGAAGGGTTTGCAGAAAGCTTGGGGTACTCGACTTAATTTTAGTACGGCATTTCATCCTCAAATAGATGGTCAGTCAGAGAGGACTATACAGACCTTAGAAGATATGCTAAGGTCTTGTGCTTTAGAATGGACTGGTAGTTGGGACGAATATTTATGTTTAGTAGAGTTTGCTTATAACAACAGTTGGCATGCTAGCGTTAAGGCGGCACCGTTTGAACTTCTTTATGGAAGGAAATGTAGAGCACCTATTTGTTGGGATGAAGTAGGTGAGCGTTTGATTGAAGGACCGGAAATGATCGAGATCACTAATGAGAAAGTAACTGTGGCTAGAGAGAAATTGAAGGAAGCTAGGTCTCGTCAGAAAAGTTATGCTGATAAGCATCGTCGTGATTTAGAATTTCGGGTTGGAGATCATGTGTTTTTGAAAGTTTCGCCGTTTAGAGGTGTGAAACGTTTTGGAATCAAGGGCAAGCTTAGTCCTCGATTTATTGGACCGTTTGAGATTTTGGAACGTATAGGAGAAGTTTCATATCGTTTAGCACTTCCGCCTCAGTTATCGCATGTTCATGACGTTTTTCATGTATCACTCCTAAGGGGATACAACTATCATCCGTTACACGTTGCTTCTTATCCGTTTGATCAAATTCAATCCGATATGTCTTTATCTGAAGAACCAGAAGCTATTCTGGAAAGACAAGAAAGAGTTATGAGGAATAAAGTTATTCCATTCGTTAAGATTCTTTGGAAAAATCATCCGGAACGTGAGGCTACTTGGGAAACCGAGGAGTCGATGCGTGCAAGTTACCCACATTTCTTTGAATAATTTGGTATGTTCTCATTTCGTTTCGTTTCGTTTTCGTTTTCGTTTTCGTTTTCCTTTTTCATTTTCATTTTGTTTCATTCAATTTTCGAGGACGAAAATTTTTCTTTAGAGGGGAAGAATTGTAAAACCTGAAAATTTAAAATCCGAATAAAGACTAAAATACCCTTGGAATTAAAAATTATAAAATACGTAAAATATATTTCTAACACTTAAAGAAATAAAAAGATTAACTTGTGAATATTTAAAAACCCTAACTAAAGTATATTACGTAATTGATTTTGGTACGACGAAGAGTTAATGTTTCGTGATATTTTGGTCGTGTTCTTTTGTGTTCGTGAGCCAAGGCCGAAGCCCATATGGTGGCGAGGTGATGTGTGTTCGGTTGGACCAAAACCCAAACCCAACCCAATTACTTTCCTAGTTTAACTCAAATACTACAACTATAAATACAACACATATTCATTAAATTGGAACCCTAGTTTATTTGTCTCTCTCTTTTTCTTTTCTCCCTTGCTCGGCCGAAACTCAAACAAACAACCCTTGGTGTCGATTTTGCTCAACCAAGTGAAGGTATATCGTTTATTTGTTTTCCTTTAACGTACCTTATACGTATATGTTAAGTTATAATTGTTTCGTTGCGTTCTCCTTGTTTTTCTTTTTGGCCGAGAGTGGTAAAACAAAACCAAGAGAAACCCTAATTTATTTAACTTGTAATTAATAAGAAACATGTAATATAAGATGTGATATTGAATCGAGTCATGTTTGTGTTGTTTTTAATGAGGGCCGAACCATATAATTTAGGACCGAACCATGTGTAGTTTTCGAATAACGAATATAACTTAATAACTTGAGTAAGTAAAGTATTTAGATGAGCTAATACTATTGTAAACCCTAATAACCGAAACCCTAATTTGAATTGAATTACATATGAGTGTTGAAGATGCATTAATTAAGTAAAGGTTATGTTAAACATAAACCCTAGTTTTGATAGGCTAATTTAATAAGTTATGTTAAACCCTAATAGAGTAAATGCGTAATTAATACGAGTAATGAGTAACTTATATGTCACATAAAATCATAAACGTGAACGTTGAAACATAAAAAGGAAAGAGTATTATGTGACGAGTTAGGTTAAGTAATTAGTCATTAAAAGACGTAACAAGTAAGCTAATGAATATTAATGAGACATTAAAGAATGAAAACCCTAAACGTTAATAAAAGATATATAAACCCTAATTTACTATATTAGTATTAAAACCTTTAAGTCTTATTTAAGTATAGAAACCCTAAAATATTAAAGGATCATTGTGACGATTATGGAATCATTAATAATATATACGACATTAATGTATATAGGTTCTGTGAAGAAGGAGTAATTCTTTGCTTCCCTGTTTCGACTTTTGATCTTTTGCTTTCGAATAAGGTACGGATATTCTGACCTTTTCAGTAAAGGTTTCGTATGAAGTTTTCTTTTCGTTTTCATATTAGGATTTCCTAAACCTTTGCTATGAACCCTAATGTGTTTATTTGAGCTGTTGCTTATCTGAACTTTGATTTTTGAATCATAAAACATCTGATTTTGAACTATATGATATGAAGGCTTTGATTTTGAAAATATGATTAAACGTTTGATAAAATATGATCTATGTCAGTTATGACATTCTTATTTGATTTCTGATAGTTGACACCCGAGCCAAATATAACTAGTCATGGGGGTTCCATGTCCGTGTCAGCGAATGCACTTTCTGACATGACTCTAGGGCAGTAGAGTGATGTTCTGCCACGTCCCTTTCTGTTATCTGTATGAGCTCAATTTGAATTATGATATGAATATTTGTCTGTGGGGCGTATGGATGCATCCTAGATCTGTTATATGCCATATATTATCTGTTATATGCTATTTGTTATCTGATGATTGATGCTGCGTGCATGCACGTCCTTCATAACTCTGGTAGGTCTCCCCTACAAATATGTTGCCTTATGTGATTATGATATGTTTCTGATATGGCATATGTTCTGGGCTTTGAGGTAGTTAAGCTATAAAACTTATTCTGATATTCTGAATTATCTTTTGAAAAGACTATGATTTCACTATCTTTCTTTTACTTTGTTTCGTATTCGATTTTCGTTTCGTATTCTTTTTTTTTGCTTTGTATATCTGTTCACTGGGCTTCTGAAGCTCAGCCGCACTTTTCTTTTCTTCCGCGGCAGGTATCTAAGCATTGGAGCTGGGTATTGCTTTGGGATGAGTGCTGAGTGGACTTACCTTAGAGATTTAGCTTTGATATTATGATGTCATTTAGACTTAAGTTTTAGACATTTCTTTTGGAGTTATTTTTCCGCTGGGACCTATGTATTGAAGTCTTTTGATTTGGATTATTTCCATATTTATGTTAAAGATTTCTTTTGGTTTATATGTTTGCTTTGATATGACACCATTACTTGTGATTCATTTACCCTTGTGGGGTTGGGGCGTTACACATCTTGTAGCATAAATTTAATAAAAAATTTTTTTATTACCAATTCATAAAGATCAAATTATCAAAGTTTTGATTGAGGTATTGAGTTCACCAATCAAGGAATTTAGTGATAATTATCGTCCATTATACCGTACTTTTGCATAAGTGTAAACACTTAGTGTTTCGGATAATTACCACCGAAGTGGCGCATGGAATTAAAACTAATTAGGCTCTTAAGATGAGCTTGTACATATTATGGCTTACTAAGTAGCTTCATTCGAACATACAGGGGGCAGAGGACCAGGTAAGCGCTGAAGCATAACCTTAGACATCCTTTCAGTGTGACTATGCGCACTTCTTTATTAACCCCTTTATAGTTCATTCTAATGGGTGAGCCGTTCAGTCATTGTACCAAAGTCACCAATCAATTAAACTATTGAAAACTTAACTCTTCCAAAACAAATCAAATTTCGCCATTGTTTAGTCTGTATTATTTTTCTATTCAAAATTACCCTTTGTTTAAAACTGTCTAACATAATAAACAAACAAGTAATAAATAAAAAATAAACTACTAAAAAACAATGCGCACATAATAAACAATTTATACGTGTAAACAAGTAGCCACATGCAACTTATTCGATAAAACTCTATTAATAATCAATGTCTAGGTTAAATTAATGTATATATTAATTTAGGGTTTTCACTCCAACAATAGAAAGTGAGCCACATACATCGATGAATCGATTGCGTAAACCCTTAATTAAATTATACCAAATTGCACATAATTGATTCATTAATATATATATATATAATTGGAGTCTTCCCCAATTCAAGATTTATCGTAAATAAATATGTCATAACAATTAAACAATATCAAAGCAACTTATCCATGACAACATGCATGTATAATCATGGATACATCATAACAATTATACAAATAGTCACAAGATCGCATATAAAATTCCATGACACATAACAAATTATTCATGAATTAAGCACGTAATTATGTATTAATTCTAGGTTTTAATAAGGTTAGCAAACATTTTTCAAAACCCTAAAAAATTTATGTGTATGTCGACTTAAAAAAAATGGGGTACGCCCCAATTAACAAAAAAATCGACCAAACCAAATAAAACATAAACCCTAGATCAAACATATCAAACATCATACAATTATATGTTTTATTACGCGTTTATGTAATTAATTACTCATTAAAACCAATTACTCGTGATGCCACTGTTGGAATTAGATAACATGACATTCAAATAAATAACTACAAAACATCAAAGTATTCAAGCGGAAGCGTATATGATTTATTAATGAACAATTAATTAACATAAAAGAATATGCGTACCTTTTCTTGATTCTAGCCGAACAAGAATCAAATCCACAAACTAGCAATTAGGATGAACCCTAATTAGGGTTTATAGGATTATAAGAATTACCCCTTACCGTTTTGTAATTCAATCCAAGATAATAACAAAAGTATGTTATTACTATGTTCTTGTACACACGTACTAAACCGAATTAAAGTAATGCTAGTTTTATCAAACAAAATAACTTGGTATGTGGAAAAGTTTTGGATCGACACCCACAAAGGTGTTCGACCGGTTTGGAGAGCAAAAACACACACAAACAATTTAGGGTTTAGCTTATGAGCACAAGAGATGGAAAAACAAGACCCCTAGTCTTGTATATATACCCAAGCAAACTTGGTGAACAAGTTAGGTTTTTTTTTCCTTGTTTCCTTTGGCCGATCGGTTCATGGTATCCCATAGGGATTCCGGAACCTTCCCAATCTTTGTAATTAAGTCCTTTTCCAAATACCTTTAAAGCCCGTTAGTCCATTACATTAATTACTTAACGTTCGTTAGTTATTTCGTTTAATAAATAAATAAATACAACGTTTATATTTAATTATTTAACTTTAAATTCTCATACGTAAAGTGTGCAATCCCATAGTCTCGAGTTCGATCCTAACTCGCGTCTACTAATTTATATCCATAAAACCAACAAAACATTGGGCAACCTTTGCACTTTGAGACATAGAGATCTGGAAGGTAACAATTTTTCTAACATCAGTCTAACAAGCCTTCTTGACAGTTTTTTTGATTGTGAATCACCGAGCTTGGAATCATTATCCCTTGATTTCTCAAGACTTTCTGGTCATCTGCCAAATAAACTTGGACAACTCACAAATCTAGTGCGGCTTAAAATCAAATACAACCGTATTTCTGGCATAATTCCAGGTTCTTTGGGACGATTGTCCTTTCTTAGATCATTATATCTTACTAAGAATCTACTTTCTGGTCCTATTCCATACTCTATTGGACAGTTATCATTGTTGAAGGTATTACGTCTATCGTATAACCAACTCAATGGCAGCCTTCCTAATAGTCTCAGCCTACTTTCAAGGTTGAAGACATTAATAGGTGGGTGTGTGGTTGCGGATAAGTACCCATTGTAATATCATACGCTATGAAGATTAATTGTGTATATGGTTGTTATATGAACTACAAAATCATGATAATAGTTTGTTTATGCATGGCTGCTTGAACTAAGAAAACTTATAAAGGTGGCCAAATACCAGAAGAAGAAAAAAAATAAATGATAAAAACCTCCCATAACATAAATTGATAAGTTTTATTTTTCTTCTATACGAAGTTATGGGCCACAATACATGAATTTCTTTGCAAATGTGTTAATTATATCACTAGTTTAATATCTATAATCTATCAGCAATCATAAGTATCTAAAAGAAGTAATGTACATGGAAACAGTCAATTATACAAAAACATACTATCACAATTGATTTGCTAGCTAATTCAGAACTAGAATAATTTGTAATATGTAAGACACAATAATCTAGTACATTATCTTGTAAAGTTTTATTGACAAAGAGATATATTTAGCAAAGTGTATAATTAATTAATTAGTAATATAAGATGTTTTATTTAGGCGTTAAGTATATATTTAGTGACTAATTTAATAAGATTAAAGTCAAGATGGCCGAGTTGGTCTAAGGCGCTAGTTTCAGGTACTGGTCCGAAAGGGCGTGGGTTCAAATCCCACTCTTGACAAATCTTTTTTATTTTATGTTTTTTTAAATTAAAGTTATTTACTCCCTCCGTCCCAAATTATAAGTCCATTTTTGACTTTTCAAAGTCTTTTTTCTTCCGACTTTGACCTTAATTATTTTTTTTCGTGTTATATAATATTTGATGAAAAATATACAAATGAAAATGCATTTAAATCACATATCCATTTATATATTTTACAACAAGTATTATATAACGCTAAAAGAAATAATTAAAGTCAAAGTTGGTATAAAATGACTTTGAAAAAGTCAAAATGGACTTATAATTTGGGACGGATGGAGTATAACATTTGTATTCGAAAAGTGTCAAGTTTAGTCCCTACACTTGAAAAACTTATAGTTTATACTTTATTTAACATGCAAACTAACCCCATAGAACGTACTAGTATATACTACGAGTTAGTACGTAGATAGGTAAAAAACTATTAGACAGCTAGAAATACGTTCCACTGACACGATACTAGCGATCAAACTAATTTTAGCTTACAGAACATTAAACCGATCATAAATAGCAACGTACTTTCTCATTTGTGCCATTATCAGATACGAACAAAAAAAAATACCACAGTACCCATCCAACTTTTAAATTTTGTTTAATTATCATATACGAACCCAAATTTTGTTTCATTATCAGTGATAAGTTGTTTGCACCTAGCAGAAATATAACTATACTTCTTTCACATTTGTCATGATGATATCACGATGATAGTTACAAGACTTTTGTCACTAGGCTACATACCCTGACCGGTTAAAATTGTCATCATAGAGATAAAGTACAGTAATTAATTTCATAAGCTCATGCTTCGTGTTTGGGTTAGCTTTGTTATTGTTAACGAGGTAAAATGACCAAAAAGTATGCGAGAATGTTGCTTTGTTATTGGAACCCAACTACATCTCAGATCATTAATCTCCCTCCCTTGAAGTATAGCAAATCAAAAGGGTGTGGTGATGATATGAGAGAATGTTGTTTGTCGGCTCCTCCCGAAGATCCCAATTCGGTTCTTTTGCTGATGAGATCCACAAAACCCAATATTGTGTACTATAGGCTCGGGATGGATTCATTCTTCAGAAAGAAGTTAATATGGACCAAAACGACATACACAAAGCAAATAAAACAAAATGATAATGAAAAAAATTTGCGTATGATAATGAAAATTTCAAAAAAATTTGAAAATGAAAAACAATTTGAAAGTTGGATGGGTATTGTGATATTTTTTTTAAAGTTCGTATCTGATATTTGAACAAATGCGAAAGTACGTATCTGATAATGAAACAAAATTTGAAAGTTGGATGGGTATTGTGGTATTTTTTTGGGTTCGTATATGATAATGGCACAAATGAGAAAGTACGTTGCTATTACATGCCATTAACCCAAAATAAAATCCAGTAAAACCAAGGTAAACTCCGACATCAAACCCACCCAACACAACACACTGAGTGGAGTAGATATGAACACGAGTTACAAACAACCACAAGCGTAACACCTGAAACATAATATATAAGAGCTTCAAAACAGAACAATTACAGCCTCACAATATGACTGTGGTCTGTGTACCGTCATCTTCATATTTTTACTTAAGGTTACAAGTACCGTAAAAGTTTACTGATTTGTGAGGATGCGCTAAACCACAGTGTACACATCTTACTAGCAACTGACTTTTTAATATCTTGAAAGAAAAATGTATTAACACATAATCATTTTAGAAAACATATTTCTAAGTAAAAGCTATTGAGGAAAGGAAGGAAAAAACAAAAAAATAAAACGACTCCGCTGGGGATCGAACCCAGAATCTCTGGTTTCGTAGACCAGCGCCTTATCCATTGGGCCACGGAGTCAATTGTTGATAAGGTTTACTTATTTTAATATATAACGTATAAAGTTTAACGAATGGTGCATCTTATATATAAGTTACATTGTTGTGTTTATTCATATAGCATGGTTCATGAAATGGACTTAAAATGAATACATTATTGTGTTTGGATACATAAAAGTTCATATAACCAAACGATACGAATCTAGGCAGTTTGTTTTTCAACAGGTATACTACGATATTTTTACAGGACAAGTCGGTATGTTTAGGTCTATAGCATAGAATTCATAGACAAGTTAAGTACAAGTCTCTTCAAAAACAATATCAGTATGAATTATTTACTTTAAGACACATGAAGTTAAATGATGTAATTATCGGTTATTATACAATGTTTGGTTAGTACTTCATCTAATTGATGGTTGTTTAAAGCATGTGAATACAATGCACATGTATATTGATTAGTTAACCGATCTTATATTAATGATTGTCCAATTTGGCATGTGTCTTTTAAATGTATTGTCGATTATATCAGTCACAAGCTATTAAACTCAAATAGTACTAATGCAAATTTAGGTCATTCAAGGTAGATGAGAGTGTGATTTGTCTTTAATTATGATGGGCATGTTTAGAATAAACAAATCTAGGTACACTAGGTAAAAATTAAAAGTCGATCAACATGTTAATTAGTTTTGTATCCAACTGATGAGCTTAAGGTTCACGTGGCTCGTGAATGCAAACTCAATTCACTTACTAATTGTTTTTGTTCGAGTTCATCATCAATATGTGTCAACGAGAATCTAGGCAACTCAATTCACCCTCTGGGTAATATCTTTTGCAACAATTTTTTTTTATTTATTTGCATTGAATCCATAAAGGTTACCGACCATTAAAATTTATAAATCAGCAATGTTTATTTAATATTTATACGTGTGGCCGTCCAACTTGCAAATTTGTATATTTAAGGCTAGCCCCAGTAAGGAACTCCAATCCCCTTCATTTTCCCTGCCACGTCAGCTTTCTCTCTCCAGCGACCTTCAGGCGATTAGGTGCCCCAGTAAGGCGATTGCTTTTTTTTTTTTTTTTTTTTTTTTTTTTTTTTTTTTTTTTAACATTTTTAACACAAAATAAAATTTCATTAATAATTAAACCGTTACAGTTATAATGCTAAATTCAAACAATACGAAATACATAAATCTAATCTGAATGCTCCCCGCATGCAGAGTCATACGAGGGAGTACGAGAACCGGCAAATCCCTCGAACAGAGGTTCCCCCGGTAGCTCGAAGTTGGTAGTCGAAGTTGATGCACCAACACCATCGTCTTTGTTCTCCCGATAGCTCCAATTGATTTTGGTGCTGATGTTGTTCGTTATCATCGAAACAGCTTTCCACAACTTGTCAGCAACCTCGCGATCTTTGCGGGCTTGATCTTTCAAAAATTTGTCGATCACAGCTTTTCTTTCAGGAGTAATGTCGTTGCAACTCTGGTAGTTTTGTCTCATTTGTTCCTTCTCCGCCTTCGCCTGATCAAACATATCGATCACGCTTAAAATAGCGGTTTTTCGAGCCTCATCGTCGATATTACATTGATTTTGAACGTACACTTGCATATCTTCAACGGAATGGGGGAGACGGCAAGCCATTTTGAATTTGAATATCTTGTGTTGAGAAGTATTTTAAGTTTGAATTGTGTGTAATAGATTTGTGGATTGAAGTGTGTTTGTATTGTGTATTTATAAGGTAGGATTTTTTTTTTTTTTTTTTATAACCGTTGCAAGTTTTCATTTGAAGTATGCTTTGCATTCGATCGGCACCACGACCATCATGGCCATCGATCGATTCTTCCACAACAACGACGATCGACTCAAGTCGATCGTCTATACCCACGATCGACAGAAGATTCACCCCACTGGGGGTAGCCTAACAATCTGTGAATTAAAATAGTTTTGGTGACACTTCGCTTTATGCCACCCAAGAAGCAACCGTACATGAACAAGCAATCGCATATAAAGGCACTCCGTTATATGTGGATCCCAATTTCTTGTTACTTCAACACCACTACAAAATCACAATTCTTATTTATTTTTTTTTTCTTTTGATAAATTGGTAGTGTCTGTATTTATCGTTAAGCTATTAAAAAAAAAAGTTGATGGCATCTGCTATTATGAAATTTTACAATGATTTATAACGGCATCTATACTGAGAGGTCAAAGAAAATCTAAGATTTATAAATGTAAAATGATGTAAAAATCTAAGATTTATAAATGTAAAATGATGTAAAAAATTAACGTTATTAATAAACGTTTCTCCAAGTATCATTTTTTTTTAGGTGTGAAGGTGAAAATTATATTAACTCAAGAAATTATTACAATATAAACACTGATTTGAACATGCTCAAATCAAGACCTATTCAACAGCAAAATACATTCATCACATATCTAATAGACTAGCCTATTCAACAGCAAAATAATTCTTATTTCTCAGACATATAAACCAAACACTGGATAATGTCTTTTTTAATGCAGCAACCCCTGTTGAACTTTTATATGATCACCTTAATGCACTAATACCATATCCTCTTGACTACATTTCCATACTCAACATATCGACAAATCACTCAGTCCACATCCACAGTAATGAGGGATAGAGATTGAGCAGACATCATCAAGTGGGATATAGCAATATTCACACTAAAAGATAGACTATACCTATCAAGCTACATTTTCTATCCATAAACCTCTAAACCATCTAGCAGCTACAACCTCGCTAGAATGATTAGGAAGCATAAAGGAACAGGCATCACATGATAGGGAACATACACCCTCAGTTAGATCCAACCTTACCTCATGTAGCAGTGTATTGAATAGACTAAGCAGGTTCATCTTTCACTCCTCGCTATTTCATTCATCATACATTGCCCACCCAAACCATATACCCTTCACAATGGATTGCCCTACATTATGGTACATTCTTATGAATTAGACCTCTCACTAATCCATCAAGGCTAACCAATTCCCTCCTAAGGCCAAATTGGAAAGATAGTGATAGTCAAGTGAGTACAGTCACACCATTAGAACTCCAAGGTACTAGTAACAATCCCATTGTTATGGTTTGCAAAATAGACACTCTGAAATCCAGTTTAGATACTCAAAGTGTAAAAACTGAAGCCTTTGACACTTTATACCAAATACTCCTTACCAAACAGTTCTATTCAGGCATCAATTCATTTGACTGCAGGGAAACTCAAATCCAAACACCCCTTCAAGCAGAATCATCTAAATTCAGGGACTAGGAAAACAAGACTAAATACTTCCAGATTGACAACCACTGCAAATACACTGCCATTTACTTTATTCCATCATATCTTTTGCAATTCACCCTCCACTTGGCTTCAATATTTATGACATTAAGGGGCTGTTTGGTTCGGTGGAATTCGATGTAATCTGTTGTAATTGTAATCTGAATTACATTACAATCCTGTTTGGTTGGCATGATGGATGAAATTGTAATTCAGATTACATTACATTGGGTGTTTGCTTTGCAAGGAAATGTA
The DNA here is from genome assembly GCA_019973895.1 of Chrysanthemum seticuspe. Taxonomy (NCBI): domain Eukaryota; kingdom Viridiplantae; phylum Streptophyta; class Magnoliopsida; order Asterales; family Asteraceae; genus Chrysanthemum; species Chrysanthemum seticuspe. The sequence continues at coordinate 75,288,843 of BPTQ01000009.1, read as the reverse complement.
AATGGATTACAACTAATTACGTCTAGTGATGTAATTCAGATTACATAGCAAACTTGATGGAATGTATTGAATTACGTTGTAATTCAGATTCTTACCAGTTAAATATCAGTATTTATCTTTTATCTAAATATATAATTAATTTTGTAATAATTATTTTTATATTAAATTTATGATTTTTATTTATTATTATATTTTAAAAATTAATTATTATTACTATTGTTATTATTGTTATTATTATTATTAAATAATATTTATTATTATTATTATTATTATTATTATTATTATTATTATTATTATTTTATTATTTTTTTATAAAACATCACTTCATTAGAAAACCAAAATGACATTATTATTATTATTATTATTATTATTATTATTAGTTTAATATTATTATTATTATTATTATTAAATAATATTATTCATTATTATTATTCTTATTATTATTATTATTATTATTATTATTATTATTACTATTTATTAAATAAAAATATTTTATTATTATTATTATTATTATTATTATTATTAAGTAATATTATTTATTATTAGTATTACATTATTATTATTAAATATCATTGTTTATTATTATTATATTATTATTATATTATTATTATTATTATCTATTATTTATTAATATTATTATCTACTATTTATTATTAGTATATTATTATTATAATAATAATAATTATTATTATTTTTATTATTATTATTTATTATTATTAAATAATATTTATTATTATTATTTTATATAACTAAATTATTAAAATTATAATTATTATTATTATTATTAAATAATATTATTTATTATTTTATTATTGTTATTTTTATATTAATATTACTATTTTTTTATTATTATATTTATTATTATTAATATTATTAATAAATAATATTATTTATTATTATTATTATTTATTATTATTATTATTATATTATATTATATTATATTATTATTATTATATAATTATATTATTATTATTATTATTATTATTATTATTATTATTATTAGTGTTTTTCTGAGTACATTACGTTGCAAGTCAACCAAACATAATGACAAATTTCATCAATTACAATTCCAAAATATTACAATTACAACACATTTCAATTCTTTCAATTACAATTCATTCAAACTACAATTCATTCCAAAGATTACAATTCCTTCAAAAATATTCTGCGAACCAAACGCACCCTAAGGTTTTCTTTGAAAGTTAATCCACATAGTTTACATTTCACTATATCCACAATTCTATTGTAAATCTCTTGACTATTATGCTGAACATCCTTAAAAAATCTTCCCATTTCTTTCTTGCCAAATACAATAAACACTTGCTGCAAAGACCAATCTCCTCACTACCCATCCAATATTATTCTGAATACACCTATCAGCTAGACTTTTAACCAAAATGCTCTAGTTTGACCCATCATTATTGATCTCAGCAATATCCATAACATTATTCCACACACTAGTAGAATAAGAGCAATTAAAGAATAAATGATGGAGACTTTCAGCATCATTAAGACATAGGGTACATCTATTAACAATGTGCATACCCTATTCTTGAAGCTTGTCTTGAGTGCTTAATCTATCCTGAATAGGCAGCCATATGATAAAAGCATGCTTAGGAATGCATTGTGAATACCAAATTAGCTTCCACCAAAGGACTTTAGGGGCAGGAGTACATAGATCATTAGTGGCAATTTTAACTGAGAAGTCACACTCCACACCATCCTTTGTTACCCAAACCAATTAATCCATTCCTTCAAAATTAATCACATGTTCATCAATACTGGTAATGAGAGGAAACTTCTCATACCAATCAAGAGGCCACTTCCATTTTCCATTTTCAATCATCTCACCCACTTTTAAGTCCATAGATAATCTAGCCTCATAAATGTCCCTATGAGTTAAATATTGCATTAGAGGACCCACATGACTCCAGTTATCATACCATGGAGATCCTATCACCATTTCTAATGTTATATTTCACATTATCTCTTACTTTATATCTAACCTTGAGAAAAATTTTCCACCCCCAACTATCATCTTTCTCAGCAGAAATATCCCAAATACTTTTCCCTCTTAACTTCACAACATGAACCCACTTTATCCATAAGGTGTCTTACTTCACGGCAATGTCCATACTTGTTTGGTAATCATAGCTTCATTCCATTTTTGAAGATCTTTTAAACCTAAACCTCCTTGATCTTTAGGTCTGCAAATAGTAGACCAAGCCACCTTTGCTTTGCCCTGAGCTGATTCTCCCTGATTCCACAAGAAACCCTTTAAGATTTTATTTGTTACACATTGGATTTCACAAACACATCATACCATGATCAAACTAGGCGTACAACTTAAGGTTTTAGAGAGAGAAAGAGTTAGAGGTTTGAGAACTTAGTGAGAGAAAGTGAAAATCTTATTATGAGCTCCAACTCTCTACCTTGGGAGGTAGAGAGTATTTATAGTCTTACACAAATCGCCACCTATGGGCTGTGGATCAGGCATACAGTGGGTAAAGACTCGTCCGTCCTCCACGGTGTTACTTAACTAAATAAAACTTAACATTAAATAACTACGACTAAGAGCTTTCTAACGATTACATATACTTGAGGTGACCGACACTTTAATAACTGGATTTACTAAATCCTAACAATCTCCCCCTAAGGGAGGTCTCCTCAAGTTACATTGAATACAAACAGATATTACATTAAGATTGTTCTTGGATTCTTGATAATGTTCCTTGCTCTGTAGCCCATAGTCATTGATTCTTCATTTTTGCATGTTTGATTAATCCAAGTGGAGGTCTTCAACTGATCCACGTGATAATGAGTTTAGAGCCACCTTTGAGATCATCAGCTACCATAAATCTCTGACTCTTCCTTTGTAGTGTTGGTATTATGTGATGTTGTGACATTATGGACCGACATGCTCACATTCTGGATCATGATTTCTTCTTATCAGAGTAGCGGAAGCTTTAGTTGATTCATGATATTTGCAGCAGCGTAGCAGAAGCATGGAGTGAAAATATCAGAATCATTGATGCACCAATCATGATATCTTTGGAAATGAATGTGTTGTGTGAGCATGTGGCTATGGATTGACCTCTCCATTCTGGTCAACTGCAAACGTCGGGCGTACCTGCATACAACAGTTAGCAATAAAGCGCACGAAAGTGTCTTTGATCACTTTCGTTGAATTGAGGTACACGGCCCACGGTTCCCCATTGATCAGTACAAGTACTGCCTGTGATCATGTATAATTCCGAAGAATCTCCTTGACAGGGTTTCGCAGCTGCTCTAGCCGTTCTCAAACCGGAACATCTCAAAGAAGACAACACGGAGTGAGTGAACCAGCGAATTTGAGATTCACTGATTGATGAAAAGAGATTTGAAAAAACAATCGTGTACTGCTCAATAAAGTGTTTTTGCAATACAACGAAGGTTTTAAGAAAAATCAATTATCAATCATAAACACCTTTTAATTTTTGAAACATTAATACACAGTCGATGTGCTAGAGAAAAGATTTTTAAGCACAACGACCGGTTTTTCAAAGGTATCCGTCAAACCATAACCTGAACTAGGATTGATTCATAGATTTGAATCGCCCCATTGTTTCTGTTCAGTTGTCACATGGTTGATCTATTGGATAGATCTCACATGCCACCTACCAAGAGCTTGTTTGATGTTGGCTCTAGAAGGCTTTCCATCTTCATTGTGAATATGTTAGCATATCACTCAGATGTTCTGGCAATACCACAAAGATAGTGCGTAGGACTCATAAGATATAATCTCTCTTTCCACATTGTGTGAAACAGAGAGTCTTCATTGACAGTGTCCTAATGAGATTTATTGATGATCTCGAGGCTCTAGACTCAATTTTGCATATTTGGTTCCTATGCCGGAGACTAGGGAGAGGGTCTCCTTCTTCTATATCAACCATCTCTAAGAGAAAGTCGATAGATAATGTCGGTTCCCTTGTGAGAATGAAACAGTTTAAGAGGAACTTGAGTAGTTTGGGAAGATGTAGTGCAGTGCGTCACTGGGTCCATGACGTCTTGTCTTCAATACCGGTGTTACCTCAGTAACAACCAGTAGCATATGTATTGAACCCGGTTTCTGCCCTAAGGTTGAGTTATTGGAGGGCTATTTGTTTTCACCCTTTTCTCATTCAATTCTTTTTCATTCTTCAACCTCTTCAGTGCTTATAGAGACTTCATAACTAGAACTTTGTTGGGTTTATTCCAGTTCTAGCTCTATCTCAGTCCGCACTCTTCCCATATCTCACTTTTCTCCTTTTTTCATCATACCTAAGGACTTCTACACTATCTAGTGGATTGTCCCTGGGTAGATCCCTCCGGTTCTGGCAGATCATGGGAACTAATACCTAACCTTATCATCCTTATATCACCATACATAAAGTAAATTTGGTCGGTCTATTTGGTATTGTTCATCTGCCATTGGAACCAATTGAAAACCATTTGAAAATCAATCCAGATACTTGTGATATATTATCAAAGCATTTTGTACCTGAATTGTTTTTGATATTTTTAGAAAAACGGCCCCCCTCAACATGTGCATCATATGTTTGACATCATTTTGGCACATGGAGGCAAGAGGAAGAATTCACTTCTTTTGATAAATATTTTCTAAAAATATCGACATCACTTTCCCGATTAAAATCAGTGATTCACATACAGTTAAAGATATTTTCGGGAAAGAATGAGGTTTTCAATAAAAATTGCTCCCCCTCAATATGTGCATCGAGTTTTGAAAGAGTTTTGCACATATTAGGGAAAGCCTGCACTTTGGAATAAATTAATCACGTTTCAATCCTTTTTTTGCTTTAAAATAGATGCTCCCCCTTAACATGTGCATGGAAAATTTGAAATCGTTTGGCACATGAATGGAGGAGAGTTTGCTAAACACTTGTAAAACCAATTATCGAGTTATCAGTTTAAATCCAATTTAAATCACAAATTCTCCCCCGATCACAATTTTTCAAATCATTTGAAATTTGTGATCTTTATAGATTTAAATTGTTTTTGAAAGCTTTTGAGAAGAATTGTGACTTGCTTATGAAAACATTTAACCGATAAGGATCAAATCTTCAGACTTTAAACTCCATTGTTAAAACATGCATGAGTATCTTTTGAAAACATAACATTAGCGAAGGTTTTGAATCAATTGTATAAAACATTGTTCATTTTGATTTTCCAAAAGTAAACCTTGCTCAATTACGTGCCAATTGTTTGAAAAAAATAGCCTTTTTGATTGAATTGAAATCATTCTCCCCCTCAATCAATGACACAGGTTGTTGATTGAGAGATGGAGATTTTGACAGATGATAACCACATATTATTTTTCAAAAATAATAGAGAACGAGGTATTTTCAAAGCAATTTTGTTTTCATTGGATGACAAATATTTTTCAGAAGAATCATTAGAAGGAAAAATATTTGGAAAGAAAACGTTTGTCTTTTTGGTGACAAACATTTGTTTTAAGAATCAGTGCATGAGATTTGAAAAATAAGATTAAGCATAGCTCTGTTCTTTACTTTTTAAAACGGGTTACTGCCTGAAATGACAATAAACCACTGTTTTACTTTCTCCCAAATTAAAAAAAAAAAACAAAAAACAAATTATGTACATTCGAAGAACATCTAAAAGCCCGTGACATTCTTTGAATGTCAACACAAAGTTCGTAGATGATATCGAATAAGGAAAACATGACAGAATAACAATATTTTTAGAATTTTTCAAGATTTTTTAATTTTTATGGATTTTGAAATTTTTATATTTTTCTATTTGCTTTTTGTTGGTTTTGTAATTTTGTATTTTGCTTTTTTGAATAACTATTTACAAGAGATGGATGAAGAAAGACCTTTACTCATCGTCTTCCTCTTGAAGACGTTTGAGTGTTTCCGGTTGTAGACTCTTTAGACCAAGTCGTGGAAGGATAAACTCAAAACGTTCTCTAGGAAGAGCTGTGGTGAAGATGTCTGCTAATTGGTAGTCAGTCCTCACAAAATATAGTTCCACCACACCATTCTCCACTTGCTCCCTGATAAAATGATGTCGAATGTCGATGTGCTTTGCTCTTGAGTGTTGAACGTTGTTGCATGAGAGAGCAATAGCACTTTTATTATCACACTACATAGGGATTTTGTTGAATTCAAAGCCATAGTTAGATAACTGGGATCTCATCCATAGGATTTGAGCACAACAAGATGACATGGCTATGTATTCAGCCTCTGTAGAGGATATAGAAGTACTCATTTGTTTCTTTGAAGACCAGCTCACAAGCTTATCGCCCAAAAACTGAGCACCTCCAGACGTACTTCGACGTGTATCTTGACATCCTGCATGATCAACATCTGCATAGGCTGTTAGTGACATACCAGTGTCCTTCGGGTACCAAAGTCCCATATTGATGGTTCCTTGGACATACCGAAAGACCCGTTTAACCGCTTCAAGGTGCTTTTTAGTAGGCTTAGCCTGATATCTAGCACACATGCATACAACGAACAAGATGTCTGGTCTACTGGCTGTGAGGTACATCAGGGATTCAATCATACTGCGATATTTCATTTGATCTACCATGATCCCTGAGTGGACCTCATCCAGCTTAGTACGTTCCATCATGGGGGTGTCAACAGGGTTACAAGAATCAAATCCAAATTTCTTTAAAATCTCATTAGCATATTTAGATTGATTTATAAAAATGCCTCCGGGACTTTGTGAAATTTGTAATCCCAAGAAAAATGACATTTGTCCCATCATTGACATTTGAAATTTGGAACCCATTTCATTTGAAAAACGGTCACATTCATTGGGGTCAGTCGAGGCAAAAATAACATCATCAACATAGATTTGAACATGGATTAAATGTTTGCCTGACTTTCTGGTGAACAATGTAGGATCAACTGCTCCTTTGCTGAATCCAGTAGATAGAAGAAACTTTGATAGCGTATCATACCATGCCCTTGGAGCTTGCTTCAAACCATAAAGAGCCTTCTTCAATCGATAGACATGAGTAGGATGCTCTGGATTCACAAAACCTTCAAGTTGGCTGACGTATACGACTTCTTTAAGATCTCCGTTAAGAAAAGCCGTCTTTACATCCATCTGATAGACTACCATGTTCTTACTTGCAGCATTATCCAAGAAGATTCTGATTGCCTCGATACGAGCAACTGGAGCAAATGATTCTTCAAAGTCAATACCCTCCTCTTGACGGTATCTTTTTGCAACCAATCGAGCCTTGTTCTTTAAAACATCACCATGCTCATCAAGTTTTACTTTTAAGATCCACTTTAGAGCAATGATCATAGCACAGTCAGGAGCAGGTACTAGTTCCCATACATCTAGTCGATCGAACTCATGAATTTCTTCTTGCATGGCATTGAACCAACTGTCTTCATTCATGGCAGTTTTAACATCTTTTGGTTCGACCTTGGATAGTACGGAGTTGAAGAAGCACCATAAGGCATCAGTTGCAAGTTGTTTGCGAGTGGATACTGGACGAGAGGGATTTCCAATGATGTTGTCCAATGAGTGATCATGTGTCCATTTTCTAAGGTGTTCGTATGGTTGTTGTTGAGGAACTGAAGTAGCAGATTCGATTTCTGCTGATGAAGATGGTTCAGATGATGATTCAGGAGCAAATATGTTTTCAAATGGGGCATCTTCAGGAGTAGCAAAGGGATTCTCTCCATCAGGGGTGCCAGAAACAATTCCATGATGTACACTCGATGATTGATGATTTATTGATGAGACAGAGTGATCAGCAGCAGGCGCTTCTTGGCTTAACGACATAGAAACTGAAGGGTTAACTTCATTGACAAGGATAGGAGCAGCCTCTGTTGATGGATTTGACAGATCATTAGCAATTGGCTCATAGTGTTCATCAAACATTGGATCAAATAGTTTCTTCAAGAGTAGAACTGATGGGACTACTTGATGATGCGGGTCAAGAACTGGGTTGTCCTGGAGCCATTGGACCGGTCAGCTCATCGAACGTAATGTGAATTGTTTCCATGATATTTCGGGTTCTTTTGTTGTAGATTCGATATCCTTTTCTGCTTGGTGCATATCCTACAAATATTCCAATGTCCGCTTTAGCTTTAAGTTTGCCTAAGTCTTGGCCCTCATTAGTTGGATAACACAATGCACCAAACACACGAAGGAATAAAAGATTAGGTTTTCAATTGTGGACAAGTTCATATGGAGTTTTTCCATGAGAAGTGTGAATAAGGGATCGATTTTAAGTATAGCATGCAGTGGCAATGGCTTCAGCCCAGAGAAACATTGGAACCTTTAAGTAAATCAGAATTGTTCTAGCGGCTTCCACAAGAGTTTGATTTCGTCTTTCAACTACACCGTTCTGTTGAGGAGTTCGTGGAACACTTCTTTGATGACTGATTCCAACACTTTCATAAAACTCACTAAGTTGTTTATTAACAAACTCAGTTCCATTGTCTGTTCGGATGATTCTGACAGTTTTATTAAGTCGAACCTGCAGCTGTTTGATAAGTTTGATGATGATATCTGGAGTTTCATCCTTTGTTCTCAAGAACTTAACCCATGTAAATCGAGAATAATCATCAACCACAACTAACACATATTTCTTCCCATAAATGTTATGCACTCTCATGGGTCCACATAAATCCATGTGAATGGTATGAAGAACTTCCATAACTGAGTTTGTAGGTTTGGATTTGTGGGCATACTTCTTGCTTTTTCCCAATTGGCATGCTGAACAAAGATGATCCTTTTCATACTTTAGTCTAGGTAAGCCTATAACTAAGTCCTTTCGGGAGAGATCATTTATGGTGCCGAAGTTCAAGTGATTAAGACGACGATGCCATAACCATGACTTTGTTTTCGAAGCCTTTGACAACAAGCAAATTGGAGAAGACTTCATCATATCTTCGATAGAGATGGTGTATAGGTTTGAACCACGTGTTCCTCTTAAAAGTTCTCTATCGTCAAGTTCTCTAACGAAACAAGTATGTTTTCTGAAGGCCACTTCTAGATCAGAATCACAGAATTGACCGACAGAGAATAAGTTATGACCAAGACCTTCAACGTAATATACCCTGGAGATAACACTATCACCTACAACATAGTCTCCATAACCCATAATTGCACCGAAATGATCGTTCCCGAATCTAATAGTCCCGATGAATTTACTCACGAAGTTTCATGAGCCGTGACCGGTCTCCAGTCATATGCTTGGAACAGCCTGAGTCCAGGTATCCCAAAACGATTTGAACGATCTTCAGTTGAACACAGACAAGAATGGATAACTGGATAATTGGGATCCCCATGCAAGAATGGGTTCCATTTGGTTAGTAACAATGATTGGACCACCCACATCAGAAGTAGAAACAATGGAATCATCAGGGATATATGCAATGCTAGTGTCCGTATTGGACCTATTCAAAGTATGTTCACTTCTTAAGGGAATAGTTCTACCAGTAGGCATTCATTTTCTAATGGGCATTGATCTAGATAATTTAGGGCACATCTCATTAAGATTGAATTTTCGGCCAGTAGGTATCCACTGATAACCTATGTTACTAAATTTCCTTCCTGTCGGTTTCCAATGTTTCCTAACCTTCTTCCGCCATTGCTTTCTAGCCTTCTTAGCTTGATTATTTGCATTAACAATCTTAACAGGGCATTTAACAGCATTAATCAAATCATTCACACCACATTCAAGATTAGTAACAGAAACCACGCAATCATCATTACATGTTTTGCCAAAATTAGCAGAATTCGCATTAATTACAGTACGCTTAGAGCTAACACTAGAATCAACACGATTTGTTTTATTCAAATTCTCCCTAAGGTGATCTTCTACTCTTTTCTACTGAACATTCCTAGCTTGCAAGGTCCTATCATTCTTTGTGTTGCCTTGAGGCTTTGACCCGCTTGCTTTAATGTCACTGATTACTCCTGTAGAGGGAATCATGGGAACATTAGTTGGTTGAGCTACTTTTTTCATTCCTGAACTAGAAGTGCTGGGATCTGAACTACTTTAGGGCACTCTAGAGTTCACTTTATTAATGCTAGGCATAGAATGAGTTACATACTTATCACTAGGCATCAAGCAAGGCATCACAGCTTTACCTTTCACACCTAAGGATTTAGGACATGGTGCTATTAAACATTCTAACAGCTCTTGAGATCGTTTGGCCTGAATGCAAGCAAACCTAATTTCTCTATCAAGTGGCTTATTTATGAAATCCTCTTCTACAATCTCACGGAGACATTCAAGACTATCCTTAAGGCGAGCAAAATAGTTATGAAATAAAAATTTGTTATTCCTTAGATGAGGAGGAATGTATTTAACAGTCACAGTATATTTGCAGTCTATAGATGACTTCGATGCAACATTCTCATTGAAGACAAGTGGCATTTTCCCTTTTTCCTGACTCTTCAGATTCTCAATTTCCTTTTGTAAAGACGTTATTTTTTCGTTGTTCTTGTCACGAGTGACTTTCATTGAATCATATAACTCTTTAAAGTGTAGTTTAACTTTTTCATTTTTTTCTAGAAAACTCTCATTTTCCTTTTGTAAAACGTTAACCAAGTTTTGAAGATGAAAAGTTTGAGAATACTGAGAATCTAAGGGAGGAGGCATTTGGGAGGCAGTCACATTGTTCTTTTCACCCTTTAATTGTGCAATTTGGGTTCTCATTTTTCTGATCGTGTTACAATGAGCTCGAATATGTTCATCACGTTTGCTAATTTCAAAAACTGCATCAAATTCAGGAGCATCCAAGGATATCTTGACAATTGAGGTTTTAACATTTTCTTTTAGATGTTGATATTTTAATTGCAAAGCAAGATGCTCAAGTTCCAATTTAGAAAACTGTTTCACCAGGTTATCATGATCATCATGTTCAACTTTCTCATGCAATTTAGAGTTGGTTTTCTCAAGCTTAATGACACGATCATGTGAGACTTTCAGAGCAATAGATAATTCATGAAATTGGGATGCATTAATTGAACAATTCGTGGCAGTGTAAAACACATCTTGAGTGATACATTCAGAAATCAGATTCTCATTTAAGGTATGCAAGTTTTTCCTCTCAATCTCATTGTATTTTAATTCACGCTCATAGTCATTGACCTCAACTATCATTGCATCAAATTCCTTTTCCATTTCTTTAATATCTGAATCCATCCCCTTTTTAAGACTCTCAAATTGATCTTTTAATTGTTTAAAGAAGGGCATGAACTCAGTTAAATAGCATTCTTTAGTTTGCTCAAAACCCCTTTCCCCTTCAGTTATCCTAGTGGGTGTGATCCTTTTCTTACATGTTTTCTCAAAATCAACAAATAACTGATGTTGTTTTCTAGGAACTAAATGCATTGGTTTTGCTCTTAGTGGGAATAGATCTAGGAACTAAATGCATTGGTGTATTGGGGGGGATATATAGTGGCAGGAACCATTCTCCTACATGGGGGATTATGTGCAACAAACTCATCAGCTTTTTTCATGTCCATATCCTTTTTCCAAAACACTTGTTCAGGGGTCAGCTGTGTTTGAGGTCTAAACTTGTTAAATGCAATCCAATTATCCTTAGCATAGTTTGGTGTTTTAAAACTGATGTTGTTTTCTATGCATGAGGGGCTCTTAAGTTTTTCATCCAATTTCTTCCTAGTAACCTCTTCTAACTGCTTATCTTCCTCAGTGCACTCAGCGCAACTAGGTTTCTGCCTAGGCTTAAGGATTTCATAGCCATCATAGATTACCTTCTGAGCTTCTTTTGCTTTCTTACCATACTCAGGGTTGGGTTCCTTAATAATGGGAATACTATGCTTATCGCTTAAAACTCTATGCTTAGTGACCATGTGAGCAGTCTGAATGGTGTTCCCTTGTACGTACAACTTATTTTCAAGCTTGTTTTTCAAAGTTTTTAGATTAGAAAAGTCATTCAAAAGTTTTGATTCCTTAGCGTTAAATTCTGGTTTAAGCACTTTAACATTTTCTTGAAGCTCTTGCTTTTGCTTAACAGTTTTAGAAAGCTTTTCTTGTAAGGAATTTAACTCTTGTTTTAACACTTCTTCTCTAAAATTACATTTTCTAATAATTGTACGCATTTGGTCATCCATTTCTTGCTCACGGGTGGTTAACTCAAACTTAGCACGTTGTTCATAAATAGCAACTTGTTCTTTATAGGCATTCAGTTCAGAGATACCACAATCATCAGGGGCCCATGCAGTGTATTCATCAAAAACATAGTCATCATTGACTGCAGAAGATGCATCACTTGGTTCAATCACACTCTCACTTTGGATCACATATTGATCATATGGGACAATATTATTATTACCCATATTAGCAATATCTGAGTCACAAGTTTCCTGTGATTGCACTTTATCATGCATCTTTTGCTGATCAACATCATCATATAGTTTTAATACCTCTGAGATGATTGATTCTTTGGATGGACCAGCCTTTTGTGGAGATGAGACCTTTGGAGAGACCATAGGTGAGATGCTAGCCATGAAGATTGTTTGGGCAGTAGGTTCATCATCGACATCAGAGTCATATGCATCACAGTCTGCAACTTGAAAGGCATTTTGATGATTGTGACCTATTTCCTGAATTGGCTGTTCATCTACATCAGCATCATATGTCTTAGCATTCCCTTCAGCAAGAAACAACAACTCCTCTTCATCCAAAGCTGCTCCATTATACTGAGCTTGCACAAGCAACATCTTGTCTCTGAAGTATTCTGCATTCTGTGGACGTTTTGGAGATGTGCAGTTCCTTGCAATATGTCCCTCAGCACCACAGTTGTAGCATTTGATTGGCTTTGCTTGCCCTTGATTGGCATTTCTTCCACGATTCCGATTAGCCACATGTTCTCCACCTACTCCTCCTCTTCCCTGTTGATACTGTCTTCCTTGAACTTGTTGCACCATAACCTTTCCATCTCTGACAATAGCATGATTGTGTAGATTGGATGCAGTCCTGATTTCATTGTTAGTGTGACGACTGTTAGTATGTGGAGTGAAGGTCAAGTTTTGTTTGACCATAAGAGCCAGTTGATTGATGAAGTGTTCCATGACTGCGTTGGCATCAGGTTGCTTGAAACTTGGATCGGGAATGAGTTTGTGATTTCCATTACCCGTGGGTATGACTTGAGAAGCTTTGGTGGTAATTCCAACATTGGTGTAAAAGGCTGTTGAATCATTTGACGAACTTGTTTCTCCCTGTTTAGTTTTGAACTGTTCAAGAGTCCTTCGTTCAAACATAGCATGTCTCTCATTCTGAAGAAGGAATGCATACAGTTGCTCATAGTTGGTGTTCTTCAATCCTTTGGTTAGCTTCACAGATGTGACAAATTTATGCCATTCGGGATTCATGTTGTTCACAAACTTTGAATTCAGCTGAATATTTGGCATGGTCATTTTGATATTCCTCATATCATTCACAAGCTTGTGGAATCTCACGTAATACTCATAGACACTTTCTTCTGGCTTCATCTTAAAGTGCTCAAATTCATCATACAGTTGTGATTCTCTATCTTCCTTAGTTAATTCAGAACCCGAGAGAAGCATCTTGACATTATCCCAAACTGTCTTGGCTTCAGTGTTATGATTGATAAGCTTGTAGATATCTTTTGGAAGACCCTGAAGTATAATTTTTGAAGCCCTGATATCAGCAACGAATCTCTTTTTCTCCTTATCACTGAGCTCATCATACGTCTTTGGTCTGTCCAATCCAAAGATCATTGTTCCATCTGCAGCAGTATCAATTATGTCTCTGGTTGTCTCAATCTGATAAGGTCCTTCATCAATTGACTTGAGAATGTTGACTTCATTTTCCTTTCCTAGACAATACAGTCTGATTCGTTGAGCCCATGAGTCGTAGTCAGTTCTGTCAAGCATGGGTGGACGAGTATCAGAACCAGCTGCTTGAACGTCCTCAACTACAGTAGAGATGATTGTAGGCACGTTGGTAGACATGTTTATAGATTTCACAGGATTTTATAACTCTATGATTAAACCGGGAAATATATTCTTTCACGGGATTTTACTAAATCAAGAGAAAACCGTATTAGAAACAAAAATCTACCAAGTTGCTATAACCCTTGAGACAAGTCGCTAAGTCACCAAGTCGCTAAGTGCAAGTCGCTAAAGCACCAAATCGCTAGGCAGACAAGTCGCTAAAGAACAACTCGCTGTGAACCAAGTCGCCAAATAACAACTCGCTAAAGACTCAAGTCGTTGTAAATCAAATCGCTAAACACAAGTCGCTACCTCAACAAATCGCTAAGCTGACAAGTCGCTAAAGAACAACTTGCTGAGATCAAGTCTCTAAGAACAACTCGCTAGTAACTATAAAGACAAGTCGCTAGAAATAATAGAAACAAGTCGCTAACCCAACCAAGTCGCTAGCCGAAGTGGAACCTCTACTAACTTGTACTGTTTGTCGGCTTGTCTCAATAGACAAGTCGCTAAGATCAAGTCGCTACGACTTAAACTACAACTCGCTGGAAATTACTAAAGCAAGTCGCTACGATGAAAATCACTCCGAGACTCAAGTCGCTAAGATGAATAAACTTCAAAACCACACTTTTCAATCCAAAACAAGCTCAGCCACAGTGATTCAAGCTTTCCAAATCAAAACCCAAGCACTTACAATGATTCTAAACACAAAAGTACACACAAAATTCAAACTTTAACACAAGAAATGATTCAAATGATGCAAAAACCACTAAACTTTTTCAAACCCAAAAACCATATAAAACCACTAGAAATCCAAGGATATGTAAGAGAGATGATCAAACCATGGCTCATGATACCAATTGTTACACATTGGATTTCACAAACACATCATACCATGATCAAACTAGGCGTACAACTTAAGGTTTTAGAGAGAGAAAGAGTTAGAGGTTTGGGAACTTAGTGAGAGAAAGTGAAAATCTTATTATGAGCTCCAAATCTCTACCTTGGGAGGTAGAGAGTATTTATAGTCTTACACAAATCGCCACCTATGGGCTGTGGATCAGGCATACAGTGGGTAAAGACCCGTCCGTCCTCCACGGTGTTACTTAACTAAATACAACTTAACATTAAATAACTACGACTAAGAGCTTTCTAACGATTACATATACTTGAGGTGACCGACACTTTAATAACTGGATTTACTAAATCCTAACATTATTGATATCATTGATGATGGTGACTGGAATTACAAAGACTGAAGCCCAGTACACATGAACAGATTCCAACACTGCTGCAATTAACTGAAGCCTGCCTGCATAAGAGAGACTTTTATTCTTCCAATTCTTGATTCTGCCTTTAATCCTTTCCAACAAACACCTACATCATTCACCCCAAGTCTCTTAGCAATCAATAGAACACTAAGGTATCTCACATGTAATTTTCCAATTGCAAAGGGAATAATTTGAGTAATTGTTGTCTTATCCTCATCATTCATACTCCCAAAATAGACTGTACTCTTAGCATGATTAGGAATTAAACTTAAGAAACCACTGAATTCTTCAAAATCATTTTTAATAACACCCACAGAACTTTTATCTCCATGACACATAACCAATAAATCATCTGCAAAACACACATGAGACAACTTGATCCCTTTGCAGCCAAAATGAAATTGGAAGTTCTCATTCTTTGCAATTTGTCATTTCAGCATAAGAGAGAATATCTCCATAATAAGTGTGAAGAGATATGGGGACATTGGATCCCCTTGTCTTAAGCCTCTACCACCCTTGAAATATCCTACTCTTTCACCATTAATGCATAGAGTGAAAGCAGTAGTGGTGACACACTGCATAATCTAATGAACCATTCTTTCATGAAAACCAAACCTTTCAAGAATACTTCTGAGAAATCTCCAATTCACTGTATTATATGCTTTTTGAATATCAATTTTGAAAGAAACCCTTTTTGGCCCACTTTTTCTATTATAACCTTTTATAATCTCTTGGGTTAACAGAATATTGTCTTGAATCTGTCTTTCAGGGATGAAAGCACTCTGATTACAGCTCACCAATTAACCCAAAACAGACTTGATTCAATTGGTAATAACTTTGCTTATACACTTGTATAAAACATTGCAACATGCTATGGGTATGAATTCAGTAACTTTATTAGGAGTTGGAACTTTTGGAATTATGGTAACAAGGGTTGCATTTAGCTCACCTAAAAGCTTGCCAGATTTTCTTGCACAACAGATATCATTTTCAATAATATCCCAAGCACTTTTGAAGAAGGCTGCAGTAAATTTATCTAGTCCAGGGGCCTTAGAGTCATCAATATCAGAAAAAGCACTCTTGATTTCTACATTGGTAACATGTCTAACCATTCTATTTGCATCTTCAATACTCAACTTACTTGAAAAAACCTGAGTGATATCCTCAATATTAAGGACATCATGGCTAGAACCTAGAAAATCCTTAAAATGCTTTAGAAATAGGTTTGGAATTGATCTCCTTCGTACCTCTCCAAGTATCATTTAAATAGTAGGGTTTTTAGAAAGAAAAATAAAATGCACTCAAAGCTTCTTAAAAATTTCATGCCTAACATGACCGGTGTATTTTGTTTGGATTAAATCCTTACGTGAATTCATGCTAATGATACGGAATGATAACTTAAAGCTTATAGCTTAAATTTTCTCTTTGTTAAATAATAGTTCAACATTCAATTGACACATCTAATTTTATGAAAGTCGGCTATTTTAGTTTATATTTGTACATAACATCATTGAGTCGCTTTATTTTGGATACCCAAAAAAGCTGCTTACCAGTGGACAAGATCTGACCGTCGGATCAAAATGACAAAATTTAAGAATAAAAAACACGGAAGGACCACTTTTGCCAATTCAGTAAACTTACCCCACCCAACCCCACCCCCAAACCTCTCACTTTACCCAATTTCAGTATTAACAAGTTACACTTTCTCTCTCTAACCAAAATCAAAAACTACCATAAAAATTCAAAATCAACCACTTTTAATCGTTAAAATCAAAGAAAAAAACACAAAAATGGAAGAATCATCAAGTGCATAAGCAAATCCACCAAAAAAACGGTTAAAAATGACCCTACTGAGTCTTGAGATGAAGGTATGATGCTTCCAACTAATTACTTAGTTTTTTTTTATTAGAATCTCTAGTGATTTTTGTACTTATTTATGAATAGTATTGCTACTTATGAAGATTTTTGTGTATTTTTTGTTGATTTTATATGTTTATTGAAGGATTGTTATAATAAATGGATGAATATTGTTATAAAATACAGAAAAACGAATTTGTTTCGGTGTGCTTTTTATTGTGATTGTGATATGCTTTTGGTTGTGTTTTTTAGTGTTTACATTTGGTTGAGTTTCTGAGTAAAACACTTTGTATACATGAATGGACACCAAGTGTTTGATGAAATATGTGAGTGAAAAGTATCGTACGTGTAGTATCACCAGTGATATTTGAAGTTGAACTGTATATATGTATTATCACTAGTGATATTTGTATTATCACTTGTGAAATTTTTGTTTATTTGATAGGTTTTTTTGTTTACTTGTTAAGATTTATTATATGTAATGTATAGTATCACTTTTGATATTTTATTGTTATTGTTTTGTAATCATAGTTAAATTTTTTCTTTTTGCTAAAAGTTTTGATGATATACTATTTACTGTGAGTAAATGCAGTTATGTCATCAATCAAATGTTTGTCTCCATCTCCAGAGATTTATAAAAGTAAAGGTATATTGTAATGTATAAGCATGTCTCCTTTAAAAGAATTAACTATGATAAAACCCTGAATGTATGCGGCGTACTTGATTTAACAGTTAGCTTATGTGTTATATCACCAGTGATACATACACATTCAGTAGAATGTGTATGTATACTTTCAGTAGAATGTTATAATGGTATCCCTAGAAACATGGATATTTATTCTACAGTATGAACACTTTGCTGTTTTTGTAGATTTTAGTAGTTTATTAAGGGATTGTTGTGAAAGTCAGATGATTATTGTGATAATATGAGAGACTTGACAGGTTAAAATAAATATTGTGACTGTAACATTCTTTTGTTAGATTTGGTAGATATATGTGCATAATGGATAGATTGGGCATGCTTCGATATGTTTAAAAGCGGTATTTGACTCTAGTATTAGTTGGTAGTGTATCACTTATAATACAACAGTTGCAATGATTGCTTATTGTTAGTATATCACCTGTGATACAACAGTTGCAACGATTGCTTATTTGTAATATATCACATGTGATACAACAATTGTAATGATTGCTTAGAGCACTAGGTATGGTGTTATCCGATAACACGTTATTGGTATGCCACATCAGCATCACCTCATCTTCATCCAATAACACACCAATAACTAAAACACCCTTCCCTCATAAAACACCACTAACATGTTATTGGGTCTCACAAAATACCCCACTAAAAATACTCACTCACTCACAATACACAAAATAAAAAATAGGAAAAAATAAAAAAGAAACCAATGGCTTGAGCCATTTCACTAACTCAAATTCATTTGGCTCAACTTTGGCATGTTGGCCGGTATGGTGGCTCACGAATGGTACGACGAATGGCATGTTAAATGGCTACCATACCTTGTGCTCTTATTGGTAGTATATCACCTGTGATACAACAGTTGTAATAATTGGTTGTTGGTAGTATATCACCTATGATATTTGATGACGTATACTTATTCAATTTATATATCACGTATGATATTAAAAAACAATGAACTATTCATACACTAACATGGTATATATTTCATGCAGATTTGAATATCATGAATAAAAGAAGCAAAAAAGCAGGCGTTGAAGGTGAAAGGAAAAAGACCTTTGCTAAAAAATAACAAAGTCAAACTGAAGAAGTGAACAAATGAACAACATCATCACCGACAACACTAACAACTGAAAGAACAAAAACAGAAACAAATACACCACCAAAAACTACTGAAAGAAACATATGTGATATCACCTGTGATATAACAGGATCTACAACCACCAACACTAACAATACCAAGCAAATTAACAAAATCCGTTGCTAGACATTTAAGCTTAGAAAACACACCAAGAACAAAAACAGAAACAAATACACCACCAACAACTACTGAAAGAAACATTTGTGATATCACCTGTGATATAACAGGATCTACAACCACCAACACCGCCAACAGTAATTGTTGAACTCAAAACAGAGACTGCATGTAAGAAAGCAAAGACAGTTGCAGAAAAAGAAGAAGAGGAAATGAAGAAGAAGAGGCTGCAAACTAAAAAGAATGAAGTGGGAAAGAAGACAAAAGCAGGGGATGCTCATAAAGCTGGCAAAAAATAAAAAGACAAAAGCATCAATTAGTAATTTTCTTTTGATGCTTAAATTGTAATTTTCTCTTGCTACTTAAATTGTAAACAATGGTAATTTCTATTTAGTTGTAAACAATGCTTTTGGTTTATCTGAATATAACCTTCTTTTGGTAATTTTATTAGAGTATCACAAGTGATATTAATTAAAAGTCACTTAAAAATATCGTTGACTTCATGAAGAAAACTATGAAAATAAAAACATGACATATTCTCAAAATCAAACAAAAATATGATTAAATAAGCAATGCTTTTGAGTAACATAACGATTCATATTCTCAAAATCACTCATGATTAACAACAACAACACCACATCCAACACCTCAACAGTCACCATATCATCTTCTTCATCTAGAACTAACAATAATAATAGTAACGGTAATTCTAACGCACAAACAAAAGGAGTGGGAAAACTGAATTTAAATACATAAATAATGTAAACATTTCATCATTTTCATGCTTTATCACAAAGTGTTAAAAATGACAAAATATTCCATAAACTCACAAAGACCTCATAAAAATTAATTCCAATTATTTATCACAAGAGATACATAACTTCTAATTTATGACAAAATACGGGGCTTGGAACCGGGAAGCTCAGCTGTAATTACTTTTCGCATAGCACCATCTTGACCAGTTACGATGATATTTGGATAACGCACAAAAGCTTTCTTGAATGCTTGGAGTAACCATACATAAGATTCAGTAGTTTCGTTCTTAAGCAGACCAGAACCAACAGTAACACATCTCCAGTGATTGTCAATTGCAGTAAAAGGCACAAAAACCATCATGTACCTGGAAAGAGAAATATCTCAGGGGATAATATATACAATATGTGCAAAAAACAATGAAATCTCACAGGAGATAT
Source organism: Chrysanthemum seticuspe (assembly GCA_019973895.1). Lineage (NCBI taxonomy): Eukaryota > Viridiplantae > Streptophyta > Magnoliopsida > Asterales > Asteraceae > Chrysanthemum > Chrysanthemum seticuspe. The sequence continues at coordinate 75,268,605 of BPTQ01000009.1, read as the reverse complement.
TACAAATTAAAAAACATACTTGTTTGTATGTATGTGGCATAAAAAGAGACGTTATCATCAAACTATTTGTGATTGCAATTTGCAAAAAAACAGCTCCATCAAACGAAAGAATCAACAACAACTGTAGTAGTGGTTAAAAAAGCACAACAGCTCCACAAAACAAATTGAAGAAGCCCAAACAACTTTGATATCGCCTGTGATATCATAACATCCTCCATTACCACAACTGATTCAACAAAATAAAAGAAAGCTGACGCACCTGTGATATCATAGGTGATATCACATTTGATATCACCTGTGATATCACTTGTGATATCACCTGTGATACAACTGAGAAACCAGCAATACAGAAAATCAAAAAGGAGAAAAACGTAACCTCAAGTACAACACACTGGGTCTTCTTATCTTCTGCAATTAACTGAATTACATGATTTCAAATAGGGTTTAAGTTGTAATCAACAACCTTTCTTTTGAACTTTTCAAGTGGCCGAATATACGCAATCACATAAGGATTAGACTTCCCAATCATTTCCATGTTTTTAAAATTATTTGCCTTCATGATTGTTAAAGTAATCAGTCCGTGTGGCTTAAGCTCTAGGTCACTGCGCAATTATCGAACAGTACATCAAATTTGCATCACCTTAGATATAGAGTGATGGAGAAAGCAAAATACAAAACGCACTAAAAATAATTCAACAAGAATGAAAATAAGCATCAACTAATGTAACATAGGATATGATTACTCATTTACAATAACTACAATGCACTTTGATTAATTCCACAAAGCTTGTTTATTCAAATAAATATTTTTGATTTGGTTACATATATGAAATGATGGACAAACAGGAACATGTGATTGCTTCTCAACTTGTGCATCCTTCTCTTAGGAATTTTGTCAAATACCTTCCATGCATCAAATTCCCATCAATTCACCCATCCCAAAATGATATCATACTAAAACCTAATGTTACTCACAATCTAAAACATAAACTTAAAGTATCAAATAAACAAAAATTCATAAGTGATAATACAAATATCACTAGTGATAATACACATATACATTTCAACTTCAAATATCACTGGTGATACTATACGTACGATACATAGCAGATTCGAAACAACAATCAGGCATAAAAACAACATTCAAATGCAGTTAAAAAGAAAATTTCAACTAAAAACTTAATTAACAAGCAGAATTACATGAGCAGATAACAAGATTATCAAACATTTTTCACTCACACATTTCATCAAACACTTGGTGTGCAACTTAATAAGAAGGAATGTTAACAACCTGATCCACATAATTAACAACCGGTCAATAATATTATCAACCACAAAAACATCAATCAAATCAACTTCTGAAACAAACGGTCCATTCAAATCTAAAGGAGATATAAAAAAAGGATGATATGATCGGGAGGTGATGATGATATGATGATCGAAATGGTGATGGTGATTGGAATGGTGATGGTGATGGTGATTGGAATGGTGTTGGTGATGGTGATGGTGATTGGAATAGTGATGGTGATGGTGATCCAACTGGTGATGATCAAAAGTGAGAGCAGGTTGGGAGGAAAACACATAGTAACTGTGTGAAAAAAATGAAGCGAAAAAAAAAAAAAAAAAAAAAGCTTTATATAGTTGGGAGAATTAAGGTTAAGCATAATAAATCTTAGGTTAATCTTCACCATTAGATCAAAATAGATGGATGGTGAGGATTTGTCCATTGGTAAGTGTGGAAAACTAGAAGGGGGGGGGGGGGGGGTTGAATAGTTTTACCAATTTAAAACTTCCTTTTAAATATTTAGATCGACTTATGTCAATCTATTTGATTGTTTATGTTGGACGTTGATAGATAGATATATAAACGTATAATGAAAGATAAAGAGTAAGAAGCACATCACCACGACACAAGTATTTATAGTGGTTCGGCTACAAGGACACCTTCCTTACCCTACTCAACTCCCCGAGTCACCTACTCGAGAGTTCGTAAACACTACACCAACTCCTTATGGCGGAGAAGCCTTCACAACGTCGCTTAACCTTTTTCCGGTACAAAGCTAAATACCGAGTTCTTTCACACCAAGGCGAACCACACCTAACACAACGTCGCCTACTCTTTATACGGTGCTAGGCTAACCACCGAGTTCTTTCACACCTTAGGAGAACTAATCCTTCACAACATCGCCTACCCTTTATTAGGTACTAGGCTAAGTACCTAGTTCTTTTACACCTTAGGTGAACTACACCTTCACGACACAACACCTAATCTCAAGGAGATCTACTCCTTGTTACAACACCATCAAGGATATCACCATCCTTGTATATAAACAAATACATATATGTATAACGATGCACCTCATCGATTATACGACCTAGGCATTCTTCCCAAATGCTACTTGATTTGATTCTTTGGCATCCTTCACTAATGCCTTTGACACAACGCTTGGCACCCTTCACTAATGCCTTCGTCTTGATACCTTTAGCATCCTTCACTAATGCTTTGACACGGATGATGAGCACCTTTCACTAATGCTTTCATCTTGACACTTTCGGCATTCTTCACTAATGCCTTCAACCCAACATCTATGGAGAAAGGAAGAACTATCAACAAGATAACCTTAGTAGTCTTGATGATGACAAAGCATGGCAACTCATGGACTTTGAGCTTGCGCGTCTTCAAAAGGTGGTGATCTTTCCTTTAGGAGGAACCTAGTAGATCACACAAAAACAAAAGACAAACTACATAGATCACTTAGATATGAGGTTAGAGGGTTAGAATACTTTGGGGAAGTTTTATATGAAAAGCACATTTAGAGAGGAAGAAATGGCTCTCTATTTATAGAGAAAATTCTCTTCTGTTTCCCCGGATCCCACGGATCCCTACCACAAGGGATCCGGCTAGCACAAAGCTAGGGATCCGTGGTCCGCTCCTCTTTGCCCATGGGTATTTTTGGTTAAGGGTCATGGGTTATGGGTTGATCCATGGTTTTCTTTCTAGATACAATGTACTTGGTTAAGTGGTATATATAAAACCATGGGTTATGGGTCAAAACCATTTGCTAGTATTTACCCTTTTAGTATATACTTGTATTTACCCAATTTAGCATACACTTAGTTTTTACCCATTTTAGTATACTTAGTTTAAGTATATGTTTAACCCAATATGTAAACACTAGTTGTTGTACATATGTATCTAAATCATAAAATCACTTATACTTGTTTTAGTGTTTTATGTGAAAGCGTAAGTGTGTTTAGAAAACTATTAACTCAAACTATTTACGTACTTTATTTGTTTCGTTAAAATGATTTTATATTTGTTATCGACAAAACATTAGAAGATCGTAAAATATAAATAAATGTTTTCACGGCTTATTTGTATTAACAATCTCCCTCTTTTTGTTGATGACAAAACATAAAATTATTTTAAGGAAAAATCTAAAATTCGTAAAAGTTTGAATTTGTAGTTTTTACTTTCTTCTCCCCCTTTTTGTCGAAACAAAAAGTGTTAAAAGAAACTAACACAATTTTTATAAGAGAAAAAAAATGTTAAAATGTAAAGAGAGCAAGTGACGTGAATGGTACTCGTCTTAACTCCCCCTTGACGAGTCCATCCCTTTGAAAGGGCGTCAAGGACATAACGTAAAATAAACTAATAGTGTTTGCAATTAAGTTTGCAAATGGTTCGTCTAAGTGATGAGAACGTGCTCCCCCTTAAATATTGCAATGTTGCAATGGGGTGTCATGAAGTGTAACCCAAAATAGGATTAAGTTTGCAATTAATTTTGCAATGTCATTTGACACAAAGCTCCCCCTAGCTTTATGGTGTCAATATCTTCATGTGTATTTTGAATAACTGCAAAACAAAGGTTAGAAAACCAAGAGTATAGTGCATAATTTCCTGCAAAAGAGACTCAAGTTAGTAGAAATTTGTGCTCCTGTACCACGGATCCCACGGTTCCCTTCAAGGAGGGATCCGTCTAGTTATCTGGAAGGGATCCGGCTATCTGTTATAGTTTCTTCAGCAGTGAAGAAATATCAAGGAGTGCTATTTGAGGGAATGAGATATATAACAAGCACAACACACATAATAATCATAGCATAAAAGTATTCATTCAATAAAACAAGAGATACACAACCAAATCTCTAAAACTAAGAGAATGAACTTTAGCCATATAAGTACTACTAATACTAATCTCATTTCGGGATTTAGAATGCGACAATGTGCTTAAGTCTAGGGATGGGTGGACTTGTTGAATTGATCCAACTTTGCAAGAAGATGATTGAACATGAAATGTATCTCATTTCGTACTTCTTGAACAAGTCCTTGAGTTTTTAGACAATTTGGGCAAATATTGTCTTGGTTTGGCCCCGAAGGAAAAAGGATGTTTTGAGGAGACTCAATGTGTGTTTGAGGGTCTTCATTTTGAGAAGTAGGGAGAGGTTCTAAGAATGAGGGTGGTAATGGAGCTTCTTCCGTATGATCAAGGTTGTTCCTTGTCTCCCATGATGGGCTAGTTGGTGTTGTAGGTGGTTCCCGATTCAATGAAAAGGTTGGAGAATGGGAGGTTCTTGGTGATGAATGAAACAATGAATATATGTTTGGATGCGGAAGAGGCTCATTCAATGAGTGTAGTCCATTCTCAATGAATGAAGGTTGTGATGGCTTGTTAGAACTATCCATGTTTGGTTTGGAACTAGATGATCCCTTTTCTAGTTGGAATGATTTGATGCTAATCCTTGCGGTTCTCTTAGCTTTTGTTGGATGGGTTTGATGAGGTGGGATTCTAGAGTCATTATCTCTAATGGGAGATGTTTCGGTGGATGAAATTTCATGAATCATTTGGCCCTTTCTTTTGGATGATCCTATGTTTGAGGAGTTGTTGCTAAGAGCTTTAGTCATGGTGATGAAGGTGCTAATGTGAGCTTCTAGTTTCTGACTTTTGAATGCTAATTGAGGATGGTGCCATAAACCTAAGATTTTTTAGTTTATAAAGAATAATTTGAATTTGGGAATTAAATTCTTGACCACTTAGAAGACTAAGCATGCTCTTGAGGTTTTGATCAGCTCTAGGTGAACAATTAATGTATGCTAAGAGTGGTTAGAGAACCAAAAGGTGACATGAGTTTGAATATAGAAGCTGATTTATGCTCTCTGCATCTACGGATCCCGCGGATCCCTCTCAGTAGGGATCCGCCTGGTTAAGGTCCAGGGATCCGGCTATCAGACAGGTCTAGGTGAAATTATTATGCTTTTGTAAGGTTTGTTATTAATGGATTTCGAGGGTTTGACTTAATTTTGAAGTCTTTAGCTGTTGGATGTCTCAAATCCTTAACCATAACAAGTAATGGTGCTTAATGATGGTTTTGGCCAAGAAAAATTGACTTTGGGTAATCTAACTATATGTTAGATAATGATTCCATTTAATTCGATGAGGGGAAATGGTGATAACACGTCCTAGAAGTCAGATGATGTCCTAATAGGTTTTTACTAAAATCAAAAAAAAATATGAAGAAAAAGCTAATTTTTGACCCTAATTTTGATTAAAAATTATTGAGATCAATTTGCTAAAATTGAAAAATATATCTAACTAAGTGCTATCAATCGTGATAGATAATGTGTGAGTGTTGGAGCGGAAATATGGTGAGTTTTGACTAGTTGAAAAAATCAAGGATATTTCAAAGATGTATCCTAGATAAGCCATGGATGAGAGTGAGGTTTTCAACTATAAGAGAAAGACTTAGTTGGATCTAGTATCTTGTGTTAGACTTGTTTTAGGTGATCTAGTAGACTATTTTGAAGTACCTAAATCTGCATTGTATATCAGATACCACGAATCCCACGGTTCCCTTCTGGGAGGGATCCGTCTAGTACGAATGCTGGGATCCGCCTACTGCAGATCAGAAGGCTTTCAGCAAATGTGCAATTTTGCACTTCTTAGTAAATGCTTCTCCTAGTTGTTTCTATGGGAACTAAATGCAAGAACACAACTAATATAATTAATAATCAAAGTAGGAAGAACTAAAATTACTAAAATGAGTGACGACGACCACTCCAAGAGGTCGTAAAATCTCATTTTCCAAACACCCAAGTTAGGATGTTTAGTGCCAATGTATGGCAATACCTACATACTACAAGTAGTTTAAAGTGTTTACAAACCATTGTTTGAGATTGTTTAACATACACTAGATTCCTAAGGTCTTACCTTTCTTTTCCTCCTTCACTTCTTCACCCGTCCTCCACTCTTTATCGAACTATCTTTACTTCTTCTTCCTCAAGAAATTGGCGAAGCATTTGAAGACTCCCTTGGTTTGTTGCCATTCGGGTGATTCATTAGGGATGTTTGGCAATTGGTTAATGTAGTCCAAGGGGTCAAGATCGATATTATCAAGTGGGTTGTTACTACTCCCTTCACCTCCACCTTCTCCTTGCCTTTCCCTTTCGTCCGAGGAATCCGTGGGTGGGTGTGGCCTCTTGCCTTCCACCATAAACCTTGTTGTTCTACCCTCGGTTAATGGTACCATAACCTTATTGCAGAAGCTATGATCCAAGGATTGTGGAGAGGGATCTAATGCAAAGATGAATTTTGCAAGACGGGTTAGAAGCATTGCATATGGAAGCACCATCTTGTCCATGCTTCTTACACTTGCCATTCTTTTGATCATGTAGTAGGCAATGTTGAAGCGGGTCTCGGTCACAAGACAATAGATCATGAAGCTTAGACATGCGTTAGGGTGATCCTTGTTTCCCACTAGACACACCACATTCTCCCTTATCACATTTTCGCATTTTCTTTATAATGCAAACATCTCCGAAAGCTCCATTTGAAAAGGATCCCTATAGATCACTTTCGAATTTCTAGTTACCCTTGAAGGAGAAGCTCTTGGCATAAACACGGTGTCCCTTACCGTGGTTGCTTCCGGGATTATTGTGTGATAAATGTCGTGATGATCAACCATAGAGTGTAGCTCCTGCAACGACCATTCATTTGAATACATACAAACACCATCGGATGGAACCCCTATTATTCTTCCAAACTCCTCAAGTGAAAGAGTGTACTCATGTCCATTTATGGTGAATTCAATTGAGATGGATTCATCATCATTTCTAATTATACCCATAGTCTTGTAGAACTCAAGCATAAAGACCGGGCAAATTTGCTCGTTTATATCCAATAAACAATCAAACCCAATAGTTTCAAATACTTCCCTTATGTCGGTATTTGCAAGGAATGATGGATCAACCACTCTACCTTCATGAAAGATTCTCCTTTTAAGCAACGTAAAGACTTTCTTATCGTCCGGAATTAAGTCATTTTTCCTATGATACATGGGTATGTAGTGGGCAGTGTCTTGGTAATCTTGTTGCTTGTTGCTAGGCATGATGTTCCTAAACAATGTAACCACAATGTGGTGTTAATGGTGAATAGTAACCTAGAGGGTTTCATCACAATTTTGCTCTCATCATCTTTGTTGGGTTCAAGAAATGTGTTTAATTTGTATTAACAATGTTAAATCTTTGATTTAGATTATCTTAGAAAACAATGTGATTGACAAATTATGGAAAACCCATTTGAACCCAACTCTTAAAGATGAAGTAATTGTAATTCTAAGAATCAAAGAATTAGATTAACAATGTAGTGAAGATTAAACTTACACACGTGATTGTTAGGCTTGAGAAAAATGATCAATTAGCTCCTATGAACAGTAAATGAGTCTTTGTTCGTGAGTCTGTGAAATGAGTAATGGTGGAACATCCACAGTGATCATTTTTAGCTTATACTGTCTTCTGTTGCACGGATCCCGCGGATCCCTCTCATTTGGGATCCGTCTAGTATAAACTTAGGGATCCGGCATGACAGTAAAAGTCAGCTCAAGAAATTCCTTGAAAACTTTGGTTTGGGAGTTCTAAGATACCTAGTGTTTTGGTGTTAATGTTCTAAAACTTGTGGTTTGGGGTTTTGATGATTTAATGTTATTCCTATTAGACAAGGTTCCCTTTTTAAGAATTAGTCGTAATTCTTGGGAAGCTTTTCAAACATTATAATAAAATCCCATTTTATTATAACATAAGGAGTTTCACATGGATATTTATTGATATGCATGAAATGTCAATAAATCCTTTGTGATGAATAATGATTGATGTTATCATATAACTAGATATTATTATGGGTTGGTAATAAAGTCAAAAAAAATGGAGAGCACTAAATAGAAAATAACTATAAAAGAATAATTACTAGAAACATTACTACTAAGTCATGCAATCAAGATACTAATAATAACAAATAAAGGTAAGTAATTAGAGATCATACATTTGCCAAATATTCTTTTAAAGAAAAGAAATATTTAGATGTTTCTTGGAATCTCCAGATTAATTTTGTAAGGATACTTAAACATTCTTTTTGCGAGAAGAACTATTTAGATGAATTCTTCATGATCATCTTGGTAGTTCCAAATCCAAGTATGGATAATGCTTTTTTTTTTTAAATGTTAGAGCATTCTATCATTGTCCAACAATAAGCAAAATGGTGATTTTTAAAATATGACAAAAATAATCCTTCTTTATAGTTTTCAAACATACATGGATCGTATCAAGTTTTTAAAGTACAACATACTCTAAGAAACTTGGTAACGAAGCTCTGATGCCAATTGTGGAAAACTAGAAGGGGGGGTTAAATAGTTTTACCAATTTAAAACTTCCTTTTAAATATTTAGATCGACTTATGTCAATCTATTTGATTGTCTATGTTGGACGTTGATAGATAGATATATAAACGTATAATGAAAGATAAAGAGTAAGAAGCACATCACCACGACACAAGTATTTATAGTGGTTCGGCTACAAGGACACCTTCCTTGCCCTACTCCACTCCCCGAGTCACCTACTCGAGAGTTCTTAAACACTACACCAACTCCTTATGGCGAAGAAGCCTTCACAACGTCGCTTAACTTTTTTCCGGTACAAAGCTAAATACCGAGTTCTTTCACACCAAGGCGAACCACACCTAACACAACGTCGCCTACCCTTTATACGGTGCTAGGCTAACCACCGAGTTCTTTCACACCTTAGGACAACTAATCCTTCACAACGTCGCCTACCCTTTATTAGGTACTAGGCTAAGTACCTAGTTCTTTTACACCTTAGGTGAACTACACCTTCACGACACAACACCTAATCTCAAGGAGATCTACTCCTTGTTACAACACCATCAAGGATATCACCATCCTTGTATATAAACAAATAAATATATGTATAACGATGCACCTCATCGATTATACGACCTAGGCATTCTTCCCAAATGCTACTTAATTTGATTCTTTGGCATCCTTCACTAATGCCTTTGACACAACGCTTGGCACCCTTCACTAATGCCTTCGTCTTGACACCTTTAGCATCCTTCACTAATGCTTTGACACGGATGATGAGCACCTTTCACTAATGCTTTCATCTTGACACTTTCGGCATTCTTCACTAATGCCTTCAACCCAACATCTATGGAGAAAGGAAGAACTATCAACAAGATAACCTTAGTAGTCTTGATGATGACGAAGCATGGCAAATCATGGAATTTGAGCTTGCACGTCTTCAAGAGGTGGTGATCTTTCCTTTAGGAGGAACCTAGTAGATCACACAAAAACAAAAGACAAACTACATAGATCACTTAGATCTGAGGTTAGAGGGTTAGAATACTTTGGGGAAGTTTTATATGAAAAGCACATTTAGAGAGGAAGAAATGGCTCTCTATTTATAGAGAAAATTCTCTTCTGTTTCCCTAGATCCCACGGATCCCTACCACAAGGGATCCGGCTAGCACAAAGCTAGGGATCCGTGGTCCGCTCCTCTTTGCCCATGGGTATTTTTGGTTAAGGGTCATGGGTCATGGGTTATGGGTTGATCCATGGTTTTCTTTCTAGATACAATGTACTTGGTTAAGTGGTATATATAAAACCATGGGTTATGGGTCAAAACCATTTGCTAGTATTTACCCTTTTAGTATATACTTGTATTTACCCAATTTAGCATACACTTAGTTTTTATCCATTTTAGTATACTTAGTTTAAGTATATGTTTAACCCAATATGTAAACACTAGTTGTTGTACATATGTATCTAAATCATAAAATCACTTATACTTGTTTTAGTGTTTTATGTGAAAGCGAAGTGTGTTTAGAAAACTATTAACTCAAACTATTTACGTACTTTATTTGTTTCGTTAAAATGATTTTATATTTGTTATCGACAAAACATTAGAAGATCGTAAAATATAAATAAATGTTTTCACGGCTTATTTGTATTAACAGTAAGCATCAAAATAAAGGTAAGCAAATAAAAATTCCTCAACATCACTATCACTAAAGCTCAATAATTCATTTCTATCATACAAGTTTCTGTTAGCATTTAGTAAATCCAGTTATTAAAGAGTCGGTCATCTCAAGTATATGTAATCATTAGAAAGCTTGTTGTCATAGATTAGTTAATGTTTAGTAGTATTTAGTGAAGTAACTCCATGGAGGACGGACGGGTCTTTACCCACTGTATGCCTGATCCACAACCCGTAGGTGGCGACTTATGTAAGAACTATAAATACTCTCTACCTTCCAAGGTAGAGAGTTGGAGCTCATAATAAGATTTTTCTTTCTCTCACTAAAGTTCCCAACCTCTAACTTTCTCTCTCTAAAACCTCTTGTATACGCCTCTTTTGATCATTGGTTTAGTGTGTTTGTGAAATCCAATATGTTACAAATGGTATCAAGAGCCATGGCTTGATCATCTCTTACATATCCTTGATTTCTAGTGGTTTTTAGATGGTTTTTGAGTTTGAAAAAGTTTAGTGGTTTTTGCATCATTTGGTTCATTTCTAGTGTTAAAGTTTGAATTTTGGGTGTACTTTTGTGTTTAGAATCATTGTATGTGCTTGGGTTTTGATTTGGTAAGCTTGAATCACTGTGGTTGATCTTGTTTTGGATTGAAAAGTGTGTTTTTGAAGTTTTTCTTGGTAGCGACTTGGTTCTCGTCGTGAATTTCATCATAGCGACTTGCTTCAGAAAAAGGTAGCGAGTTGTAGTGCTTTTTGGTAGCGACTTGGTCCTAGCGACTTGTCTATTGAGACAAGCCGACAAATAGTACAACTTAGTGGATTCTCCACTACGGCTAGCGACTTGGTGAAGGTAGCGACTTGCTTTCAATTTTGTTAGCGACTTTTACTTAAGATTCTTAGCGACTTGGTGTTAGCGACTTGGATCTTAGCGAGTTGTTCTTTAGCAACTTAACTGTGTCTAGCGACTTGGTGTTAGCGACTTGGACCTTAGCGAGTTGCTCTTTAGCGACTTGACTGTGTAGCGACTTGGTGCACTAGCGACTTGTGACTTAGCGACTTGGTGATTAGCAACTTGGTTCAAGAATTCGTAGCGACTTGGTTGATTTTTGTTTGTAATACGGTTTTCTCTTGATTTAGTAAAATCCCGTGAAAGAATCTATTTCCCGGTTTAATCATAGAGTTATAAAATCCCGTGTAATCTGTTAGCATGTCTACCAACGTACCTACAATCATCTCCACTGTTGCTGAGGATGTTCAAGCAGCTGGTTCAGATACTCGTCCACCCATGCTTGACAGAACTGACTACGGCTCTTGGGCACAACGAATCAGATTGTATTGTCTTGGAAAGGAAAACGGAGTCAACATTCTTAAGTCTATTGATGAAGGACCTTATCAGATTGAGACTACAAGAGACTTAATTGATACAGCTACATATGGAACAATGATCTATGGAATTGACAGACCAAAGACGTATGATGAGCTCAATGATAAGGAGAAAAAGAGATTTGATGCTGACATCAGGGCTTCTAACATTATACTTCAGGGTCTTCCAAAAGACATCTACAAGCTTATCAATCACAACACTGAAGCCAAGGCAGTATGGGATAATGTCAAGATGCTTCTCTCAGGTTCTGAATTAACAAAGGAAGACAGAGAATCACAGCTGTATGATGAATTTGAGCACTTTAAGATGAAGCCAGAAGAAAGTGTCTATGAGTATTACGTGAGATTCCACAAACTTGTGAATGATATGAGGAATATCAAAATGACCATGCCAAATATTCAACTGAATTAAAAGTTTGTGAACAACATGAATCCTGAATGGCATAAGTTTGTCACCTTTGTGAAGCTAACCAAAGGATAGAAGAATACCAACTATGAGCAACTTTATGCATTCCTTCTTCAGAATGAGAGACATGCTATGTTTGAAAAAAGGATTATGGATCAGTTCAAAACCAACCAGGGAGAAACAAGTTCATCAAATGACTCTACAGCTTTTTACACCAATGTTGGAATTACCACCAAAGCTTCTCAAGTCATACCCATGGGTAATGGTAATTACAAGCTCATCCCTGATCCAGCATATAAGCCTCCTGACCCAAACACATTCATGGAAAACTTCATCACTCAATTGTCTCTCATGGTTAGTCATAACATGAACTCTCTCCCACACACCAACAATAACCTCATAACTGCATCCAATCCACACAATCAAGCTACTGTCAGAGATGGGAAGGTTATGGTGCAACCAGTTCAAGAAAGGCAGTATAAACCGGGAAGAGGTGGAGTTGGTAGAGGATATGTGGCTAATCAGAATCGTGGAAGGAATCCAAATCAGGGTCAAGCTAAGCCAATTAAGTGTTACAACTGTGGTGGTGATGGATACATAGCAAGGAACTGCACTTCTCCAAAACGCCCTCAAAATGCAGAGTACTTCAAAGACAAGATGTTACTTGTGCAAGCTCAGGATAATGCAGCTGTGTTAGATGAAGAGGAGCTGTTGTTTCTTGCTGAGGGCAATGCCAAGACCTATGATGCAGATGTGGATGAGCAACCAATTCAGGAGATAGGTCATAATCATCAGAATGCCTTTCAAGTCGCCGACTGTGATGCATACGACTCAGACGTTGATGATGAACCTACTGCACAGACAATTTTCATGGCTAGCATTTCTCCAATGGTCTCTCCAAAAGTCCCCTCACCACAGCAAGCTAGTCCATCCAAAGAATCAATCATCTCAGAGGTATTAAAACTATACGATGATGTTGATGGGCAAAAGATACATGGCAAAGTACAATCAACTGAAACTTTTGAGTCAGATATTGAAAATATGGGTAATATCAATATTGTCCCATATGATCAATATGTGAAACAAAGTGAAAGTGAGACTGTACCAAGTGATGCATCTTCTGCAGTCAATGATAACTATGTTTTTGATGAATACACTGCATGTGCCCCTGATGATTATGTTGTTTCTGAACTGAATGCCTATAAAGAACAAGTAGCTATTTATGAACAACGTGCTAAGTTTGAGTTAACCACCTGTGAGCAGGAAATGGATGACCAAATGCGTACAACTATTAGAAAAAGTAAGTTTAGAGAAGAAGTATTAAAACAAGAGTTAAACTCCTTACAAGAAAATCTTTCTAAAACTGCTAAGCAAAAACAAGAACTTCAAGAAAATGTTAAAATGCTTAAGCAAGAATTCAGTGCTAAGGAATCAAAACTTTTGAATGATTTTTCTAATCTAAAAACCTTGAAAAACAAGCTTGAAAATAAGTTGTACGTACAAGGGAATACCATTCAGACTGCTCACATGATCACTAAGCATAGAGTTCTCAGCGATAAGCATAGTATCCCCATTATAAAGGAATCCAACCCTGAGTATGGTAAGATAGCAAAAGCTTCTCAAAATGTAATCTATGATGGCAATGAGATTCTTAAACCTAGACAGAAACCTAGTTGCATTGAGTGCACTGAGGAAGATAGAAAACTAGATGATGCATCTAGGGAGAAAATGAATAAGAAGCTTAACGATCCTGCGTGTAAAGAGAATAACAAAACGATCAAACCCCATGATTACACTAAGGAAAATTGGATTTCCTTGAACATGTTTAAGCCTCAAACTCAATTAACCCCTGAACAGATCTTTTGGAAGAAAGACATGGATAAGCTTAAAGTTAATGTACTTGTTGAAACAAACACTCCCCTTAGGAAAATGCCTGTAGCTACTGTGTATCCTCCAAATACACCAATGCATCTAGTTCCTAGATCTATTGCCACTAATAGCAAGACCTTAATCAGCCTATATGTTGTTTATCAGTTGTTTGTTGATTTTGAGAAAACTTGTAAGAAGAGAATCACACCCACAGGGATAACTGAGGGGGAAAGGGGTTTTGAGCAAACAAAAGAATGTTACTTAACTGAGGTCATGCCTTTCTTCAAACAATTAAAAGGTCAATTTGAGAGTCTTCAAAAAGGGATAAATTTTGATATTAAAGAAATGGAAAAGGAATTTGATGCAATGATAGTTGAAGTCAATGATTATGAACAGGAACTCAAATATAATGAAGTTGAAAGGAAGAACTTGCACATCTTAAATGAGAATTTGATTTCAAGTTGTGTTGCTCAAGATGTGTTTTATACTGTTACTAAGCACTCTATTACTGCTTCTCGATTTCATGAATTACCTATTGCATTGAAAGTTTCCCATGATCGTGTCATTGAGCTTGAAAACAAAAACTCAGAACTAAGTGAGAAAATTGATCAGGATGATCACGATAATTTGGTAAAACATCTTTCTAAACTAGAAGTTGAATATTTTGATTTGCAACTAAAATATCAACAACTTAAAGAAAATGTCAAAACCTCAAATATCAAGACATCCTCAGATGTTCCAGAGTTTGATGCAGTTTTTCAGATAAACAAACGTGACGAACAGATTCAAGCTCATTGTAACACGATCAGAAAGTTGAAAGCCCAAATCTCTCAATTAAAGGGTGAAAAGAACAATGTGACTGGCTACCAAATGCCTCCTCCTTTAGATTGTCTGTATTCTCAAACTTTTCATCTTCAAAACTTAGTTAATGCTTTACAAAAAGAAAACGAGAGTTTTCTAGAAGAAAATGAAAAAGTTAAACGACATTTTAAAGAGTTATATGATTCAATGAAAGTCACTCGTGACAAAAACAACGAAAAAATAACGTCTTTACAAAAAGAAATTGAGAATCTGAGGAGACAGGAAAAAGGGAAACTGCCACTTGTCTTTAATGAGAATGTTGCATCAAAGTCATCCTCTGACTGCAAATATAATGTGACTGTTAAATACATTCCTCCTCATCTTAGGAATAATGAACTTGTGTTTCATAACTATTTTGCTCACCTTAAGGATAGCCTAGAATGTCTCCGTGAGATTGTGGAAGAGGACTTCATAAATAAGCCTCTTGATAGAGAAATTAGGTTTGCTTGCATTCAGGCCAAACGATCTCAGGAACTGTTAGAATGCTTAAGAGCAACTTGCGCTAAATCCTTTGGTAAGAAGGATAAAATAGTTGTGCCTTGTTCTATGACTGACTTTAAGACCGCCAATCTTGATATGCCTCACTCAGTGCATAATGTTAAGCATGTAAGCGTCAATGTGCCTTCAAGTAGTTCAGATCCCAGCACTTCTAGTTCAGGAATGCAAAAAGTAGATCAACCAACTAATGTTCCCATAATTCCCTCTACAGGAGTAATCAGTGACATTAAAGCAAGCGGGTCAAAGCCTCCAGGCAATACCAAGCAAGATAGGACCTCGCAAGCTAAGAATGTGCATTGGAAGAAAGTAGAAGACCAACCTAGGAACTTTAAGTTTGTGTTGAATAAGACGAATTGTGTTGATTCTAGTGTTAGCTCTAAGCGTACTGTAATTAATGCGAATTCTGATACTTTTGGCAAAACATGTAATGATGATTGCGTGGTTTCTGTTACTAATCTTGAATGTGGTGAGAATGATTTGTCTAATGTTGTTAAATGCCCAGTTAAAACTGTTAATGCTAAAAATCAAGCTAAGAAGGCTAAAAGGCAAAGGCGTAAGAAAGTTAGAAAACAGTGGAAACCCACAGGAAGGAAATTTAGTAATATAGGTTATCAATGGATACCTACTGGCCATAAGATTAATGTGTTGCGCCCTAAATTTGCTGAGTCAATGCCCACTAGGAAATGGATGCCTACTGGTAGAACTATTCCCTTAAGAAGTGAACATACTTTGAATAGGTCAAATATGGACACTAGCACTGCATCTATTTCTAATGAGTCCATTGTTTCTACTTCTGATGTGGGTGTTCCAATCACTGTTACTAACCAAATGGAACCCATTCTTGCATGGGGATCCTAATTATCCAGTTATCCATTCTTGTCTGTGTTCAACTGCAGATCGTTCAAATCGTTCTGTGGTACCTGGACTCAGGCTGTTCCAAGCATATGACTGGAGACCGGTCACGGCTCATGAACTTCGTGAGTAAATTCATCGAAACTGTGAGATTCGGAAACGATCATTTTGGTGCTATTATGGGTTATGGAGATTACGTGGTTGGAGATAGTGTGATTTCCAGGGTATATTATGTTGAAGGTCTTGGACATAATCTATTTTTTGTCGGACAATTCTGTGACTCAGATTTAGAAATGGCCTTCAGAAAACATACTTGCCTTGTTAGAGAACTTGATGGTGTGGAACTTCTCAGAGGAACTCGTGGTTCAAACCTATATACCATCTCTATCGAAGATATGATGAAATCTTCACCCATCTGATTGCTGTCAAAGGCTTCCAAAACAAAATCATGGCTATGGCGCCGTCGTCTCAATCACTTGAACTTTGGTACCATAAACAATCTTTCCAGAAAGGACTTAGTAAGAGGATTACACAGATTAAAGTATGAAAAAGATCATCTTTGTTCAGCTTGCCAATTGGGAAAAAGCACAAAATATGCCCACAAACCAAAACCCACAAACTCAGTAATGGAAATTCTTCATACCCTTCATATGGATCTGTGCGGACCAATGAGAGTGCAAACAATAAATGGGAAGAAATACATTATAGTAGTTGTTGATGACTACTCTCGATTTACTTGGGTAAAGTTTTTGAGGACAAAGGATGAAACTCCAGATGTCATCATCAAACTTATCAAATAGCTTCAGGTTCGACTCAACAATACTATTAGAATTGTTCGAACAGACAATGGCACAGAGTTTGTTAACAAAGACTTAACTCAGTTTTATGAAAGTGTTGGAATCAGTCAACAAAGAAGTGTTCCACGAACTCCTCAACAGAACGGTGTAGTTGAAAGACGAAATCGAACTCTTGTGGAAGCCGAAACAACAATGCTAATTTATTCAAAGGTTCCAATGTTTGTATGGGCTGAAGCCATTGCCACTGCTTGCTACACCCAAAATCGTTCCCTTATTCACACCTCTCATGGAAAAACTCCATATGAACTTGTCCATAAACGAAAACCTGATCTATCCTACCTTCGTGTGTTTGGTGCTTTATGTTACCCAACTAATGACGGTCAAGATTTAGGTAAACTAAAAGGTAAAGCGGACATTGGAGTATTTGTGGGTTATGCACCAAACAGAAAAGGATACCGAATCTACAACAAGAGAACCCGAAATATCATGGAAACAATTCACGTTACGTTCGATGAGCTGACTGGTCAAATGGCTCCAGGACAATCCAGTTCTGGACCCGCATTTCAACCTTTTTCAAGTAGTCCTATCAGTTCTACTCTTGTGTCTAATCCCTCACCAGCAACTCCTTATGTACCTCCTTCAGAAGATGATTTGAAGAAATTATTTGATCCAATGTTTGATGAACATTATGAACCAAGTGCTAATGATATATCAGTTCCATCAACAGAGGCTGCCTCTATCCCTGTAAATGAAGTTAACCCTTCAGTTTCAATGTCATTAAGTCAAGAAGCGCCTGCTGCTGATCACTCTGTCTCATCATCAAATCATCAATCATCGAGTGTACACAATGGAAATGTTGCTGCTGTTACAGATGATGGAAACCCTTTTGCTCCTCCAGAAGATGAACCCTTTGAAAACATATTTGCTCCTGAGTCATCATCAGAACCATCTTCTTCAGGAGATATCGACTCTGCTACTTCAGTTCCTCAACAGCAACCACATGAACACCTTAGAAAATGGACACATGATCATCCATTGGACAACATCATTGGAAACCTGTCTCGTCCAGTATCCACATGAAAACAACTTGCAACTGATGCCTTATGGTGCTTCTTCAACTCCGTACTCTCTAAGATCGAACCAAAAGACGTGAAAACTGCCATGAATGAAGACAGCTGGTTCAATGCCATGCAAGAAGAAATTCATGAGTTTGATCGACTAGATGTATGGGAATTAGTACCTGCTCCAGATTGTGCTATGATTATTGCTCTAAAGTGGATCTTCAAAGTGAAACTTGATGAGCATGGTGATGTTTTAAAGAACAAGGCTCGATTGGTTGCAAAAGGATACCGTCAAGAGGAGGGTATTGACTTTGAAGAATCATTTGCTCCAGTTGCTCGTATCGAGGCAATCAGAATCTTCTTGGCTAATGCTGCAAGTAAGAACATGGTAGTCTATCAGATGGATGTAAAGACGGCGTTTCTTAACGGAGATCTTAAAGAAGTCGTTTACGTCAGCCAGCCTGAAGGCTTTGGAATCCAGAGCATCCTACTCACGTCTATCGTTTGAAGAAGGCTCTTTACGGTTTGAAGCAAGCTCCAAGGGCTTTGTATGATACGCTATCAAAGTTTCTTCTATCTACTGGATTCAGCAAAGGAGCAGTTGATCCGACATTGTTCACCAGAAAGTCAGGAAAACATTTAATTCACGTTCAAATATATGTTGATGATATCATTTTTGCCTCAACTGACCCCAATGAATGTGACCGTTTTTCAAGTGAAATGGGTTCTAAATTTTAAATGTCAATGATGGGACAAATGTCATTTTTCTTGGGATTACAAATTTCACAAAGTCCCGGAGGCATTTTTATAAATCAATCTAAATATGCAAATGAGATTTTAAAGAATTTTGGATTTGATTCTAGTGACCCTGTTGACACTCCCATGATAGAGCGTACTAAAGTGGATGAGGACCACTCAGGGATCATGGTAGACCAAACGAAATATCGTAGTATGATTGGATCCCTGATGTACCTCACAGCCAGTAGACCAGACATTCTGTTCGTTGTTTGCATGTGTGCTAGATATCAGGCTAAGCCTACCAAAAAGCACCTTGAAGCGGTTAAACGGGTCTTTCGGTATCTCCAAGGAACCATCAATATGGGACTTTGGTACCCGAAGGACACCGGTATGTCACTAACAGCCTATGCAGATGTTGATCATGCAGGATCTCAAGATACACGTCGAAGTACGTCTGGAGGTGCTTAGTTTTTGGGTGATAAGCTTGTGAGCTGGTCTTCAAAGAAGCAAATGAGTACTTCTATTTCCTCTACAGAGGCTGAATACATAGCCATGTCATCTTGTTGTGCTCAAATCCTATGGATGAGATCTCAATTATCTGACTATGGCTTTGAATTCAACAAAATCCCTCTGTACTGTGATAATAAAAGTGCTATTGCTTTCTCATGCAACAACGTACAAAACTCAAGAGCAAAGCACATCGACATTCGACATCATTTCATCAGGGAGCAAGTAGAAAACGGTGTGGTGGAACTCTATTTTGTGAGGATTGAATATCAGTTAGCAGACATCTTTACCAAAGCTCTTCCTAGAGAACGTTTTGAGTTTATCCTCCCACGACTTGGTCTAAAGAGTCTACAACCAGAAACACTCAAACGTCTTCAAGAGGAAGACGAGGAGTAAAGGACTTTCTTCATCCATCTCTTGTAAATATCTTTTCAAAAAGCAAATAGAAAAATATAAAACTTTCAAATATCCAAAAAAAATTTGAAAAATCTTGAAAAATTCCAAAAAATATTGTCGTTTTGTCATGTTTTTCTCGATTCGATAAATATCTACGATCTTTGTGCTGTCATTCAAAGAATGACACGGGACTTTAGATGTTGTTCGAATTAAAAAAAAATCAAAAAATCAAAAAAATATTTTTGGGAGAAAGTAAATAGATGGTTTATTGTCATTTCAGGCAATAACCCGCTTTTCAAAGAAAGAACAGAGCCATGCTTTATCTTGTTTTTCAAAACTCATGCTCTGATTCTATAAACAATTACTTACTATCTAATGAAAACTAATTGCTTTGAAAAATAACTCGGACTCTATTTTTGAAAATCATCTGGACTTAACGTTTGTCAAAAATATCTATCTCTCAATCAACAACTTATGTCATTGATTGAGGGGGAGAATGATTTCAATTAAATCAAAAGGTATTTGTCATTCAATTGTTTTCAAAAGATAATCATGCATGTTTAATCTATGGAGTTTAAAGTCTCATAATCCGATCCTTATCTGTTAAAATGTTTTCGTAATCAAGTCACAATTCTCCTCAAAAGCTTTCAAAATCAATTTAAATCTACAGAGATCACAAATCTCAAATGATTAGAAAATTGTGATCGGGGGAGAATTTGTGATTTAAATTGGATTTAAACTGATAATTCGGTAAATGGTTTTATAAGGATGTACAAGCTCTCCTTCTCACATGTGCCAAACGATTTCAAATTTTCCATGCACATGTTGAGGGGGAGCATCTATCTTAAACCACAAAGATTTGAAACGTGATTAATTTATTCCAATGTACAGTCTTTTCCTAATATGTGCAAAACATTTTTCAAATATCTATGCACATATTGAGGGGGAGCAACTATTTTGAAAACCACATTCTTTATATAACTACTCTTAGATGCAAGCCAACCCCTCAAAGATGAAAATTAGTTCTATTACAATGATGCTTGATGCAAATGTTGAGGGGGAGCTCTTGTTCTAAAAATATCAAAAACAATTCAGGTACATAATGCTTTGATAATATATCACAAGTATCTGGATTGATTTTCAAATGGTTTTCAATTGGTTCCAATGGCAGATGAACAATACCAAATAGACCGACCAACTTTACTTTATGTATGGTGATATAAGGACGATAAGGTTAGGTATTTGTTCCCATGATCCGCCAGAACCGGAGGGATCTACCCAGGGACAATCCACTAGATAGTGTAGAAGTCCTTAGGTATATTGAAAAAAGGAGAAAAATGAGATATGGGAAGAGTGCAGACTAAGACTGAGCTAGTACTGGAATAAACCTAACAAGGTTCTAGTTATAAAGTCTCGGTAAGCACTGAAGGGGTTAAAAAAGAATTGAATGAGAAAAGGGTGAAAATAAATAGCCCTCCAATTATTCAACCTTAGGGCAGAAACCGGGTTCAATTCATATGCTACTGGTGGTTACCAAGGTAACATCGGTATTGAAGACAAGACGTCATGGACCCAGTGACGCACTGCACTTCAACTTCCCAAACCACTCAAGTTCCTCTTAAAAGGACTTGTTTCATTCTCACGGGGAACTGACATAATCTATCGACTTTCTCTTAGAGATTGTTGATATTGAAGAAGGAGACCCTCTCCCTAGTCTCCGAAATAGGATCCAAATATACACAATTGAGTCTAGAGCCACGAGATCATCAATAAATCTCATTAGGACACTTTCAATGAAGACTCTCTGTTTCACACAATGTGGAAAGAGAGATTATATCTTATGAGTCCTACGCATTATCCTTGTGGTATTGCCAGAACATCTGAGTGATATGCAAACATATTCACAATGAAGATGGAAGGCCTTCTGGAGCCAACATCAAAAAAGTTCCTGGTGGGTGACATGTGAGATCTATTCAATAGATCAACCATGTGACAACTGAGCAGAAACAATGGGGCGATTCAATCTTTTGAATCAATCCTGGTTCAGGTTATGGATTGACGGATACCTTTGAAAAACCAGTCATTGTGCTTAAAAACGCTTTTCTTTAGCACATCGACTGTGTACAAATATCTCAAAATAAAAGGTGTTTATGATTGATAATTGGTTTTCATTAAAACCTTCGTTGTATTGCAAAAACAATTTCTATTGAGCGATACACGATTGTTTTTCAAATCTCTTTTCATCAATCAGTGAATCTCTATTCGCTGGTTCACTCACTCCGTGTTGTCTTCTTTGAGATGTTCCGGTTTGAGAACAGCTAGAGCAGCTGCGAAACCCTGTCAAGGAAATTCTTCGGAATGTTACCTGATCACAGGCAGAACTTGTACTGATCAACGGGGAACCGTGGGCCGTGTACCTCAATTCAACGAAAGTGATCAAAGATACTTTCGTGCACTTTATTGCTAACTGTTGTATGCAGGTACGCCCAACGTTTGCAGCTGATCAGAATGAAGCAGTCAATTCATAGCCGCATGCTCACACAACACATTCATTTCTAAAGAAATCATGATTAGTGCATCAATGACTCTGATATTTTCACTTCATGCTTCTGCTACGCTGCTGCCAATATCACAACATCACATAATACCAACACCACAATGGAAAAGGCAGAGATTTATGATAGCTGATGATCTCAAAAGCTGGCTCAAAACTCATTATCACGTGGATCAGTTAAAGACCTCCACATTGATTATCCAAACATGCAATAATGAAGAATCAATGTCTACGAGCTCCTGAGCAAAGAACTACATCAAGAATGCAAGAACAATTTTAATGTAATATCTGTTTGTGTTTAATATAATTTTGAGGTGATCTTGAGGTGACCTCCCTTAGGGGGAGATTGTTAGGATTTAGTAAATCCAGTTATTAAAGAGTCGGTCACCTCAAGTATATATAATCATTAAAAAGCTCGTAGTCATAGATTAGTTAATGTTTAGTAGTATTTAGTTAAGTAACTCCGTGGAGGACGGACGGGTCTTTACCCACTGTATGCCTGATCCACAGCCCGTAGGTGGCGACTTATGTAAGAACTATAAATACTCTCTACCTTCCAAGGTAGAGAGTTGGAGCTCATAATAAGATTTTTCTTTCTCTCACTAAAGTTCCCAACCTCTAGCTTTCTCTCTTTAAAACCTCTTGTATACGCCTCTTTTGATCATTGGTTTAGTGTGTTTGTGAAATCCAATATGTTACAGTTTCATGTTTTTTTATCTTCGTCGATAAGGATAATTAGGGATGAGCACGATACCGGTCCCGTACCGGATTAGTAGTACCGATTTTTTCCCGAGCATAAATTAGTGGTACCGGTACCGTACCGAACGGGATTCGGATATTGGTACCGGTACAGGGAAATTGGGTTTTCCCCGCTTTTTTTCGGGAATTTCCCGATTTGGTACCGGTCCCGAACCGAATTAGTGGTCCCGATTTTTTTTTCACCTTATTTCGTAGTCCTGGTACCGTACCGTATTTCAAGAATCGGTACCGTTTCGGTACGGTACCGGTACGGTTCCGGTTCGGTTCCAGGATTCGGTTCGAAATGCTCATCCCTAAGGATAATTATCTGAAAATGTATCAAATTTAACACTGTTCAAGTTAGCTATTTTTTTATTTTATTGTTATAACACAAAACTTTTAAATTTGAACTTTTGTGTGTATTAAAGTTTTGACTTTGAACTTTTGTATATATTTTGTTCATGTACAGTGATCAATTTACTCTTCGTTATCAATAGGATAGTAAAAATAAAGTATGAATAACATGGTCACATATACACACAAAAATCCGAATTTAAACTTTTAATGTTATAATAAAAATAAAAGGGCAAATGGCACAAAAAGGTACCAAACTTAAGTTCCATTTTCAATTAAGGTACTATTCTTTTTTTCTTGCATAAAAAGGTTCCTAACAAATTTTTTTAGCGGATTTGAGTTTTTTACTAACGCTCGTTAACTCACTTCTTTAGTAAATTACATGTTTGGTCCTCGAATTCGTACAATCATTTCATGCAACATCCAAAAAAAATTCAATTTTTTTTACATGTTTGGTCCTCGAATTCATGTAATAGTTTCATGCAACATCCAAAAAAAATTTCAAAAAATCTTTTTTCTAAAATAATTACCGAAAAAATATTTTCTTAAAATATTAAAAAAATAAAATTCTTTTCGAAATTTTTTTCAAAAACTTTTTTTTGGAATTTTTTTTTTCTAATAACTTTTTTTTGAAAATTTATTTTCTAATTTTTTTTTCGAAAAAATATTTCGAAAAACAAATTTAAAAAATAAATTTTCGAAAATAATTATCAAAAAATAAAATTTCTTAAAATATTTAAAAAATATAATTATTTTGGATTTTTTTTTTTTTTGAAAAACTTTTTTTTCAAAAAAAAAATTTTCTGAATTTTTTTGTATGACTTCTTTTTCGAAATTTGAAAAAAAAAACTGAATTTAAAAACAAATTCTTAACAAAAAATTCCATTTTTTTTAAAACTTTATTTTTGAAAAAAAAATAGATTTTTAATATTTTAAGAAAAAAAACTTCGGTAATTATTTTTAAGTTTTTTTTTCAAATTTTCTTTTTTTGTATTTTGCATGAAATTATTACATGAATTCGAGGACCAAACATGTAAAAATAAATTTGAAAATTTTTTTTGATGTTGCATGAAATGATTATACGAATTCGAGGACCAAACATGTAATTTACTGTGACACACGGTAAATTTTCACTAAAATTTAACTAATAATTAGTAATTTATTATTACTAAGCATAAGTCATTAAGCATGCATAAGCTTTGCCTGATCATTTGAGTAGTCAACTCGCACACAGTAGACTATTGCATCACGTTTGCATTCATATCATTTTATGAATATTTCATTTTTGTCTTATGATTTAAATTGTAAGACGAGAGGTTATCTCGTTTTCCCCAGTGACCGACACTGCACGCGTACCGACACTATGATAAGGGCTTGATAAAACAAATGACAAATGTCCGTGATATGGAATATTACAAAGATAAAAATATTTCAGACACGTAACAATAAGATACTACGTTATAAAAGTTATCAAACAATGATACTTCGGTCACAATTTAATATCGCGGGACACAAAGTATTTAACACACTTGCACTTAAATAAAAAATTCTATAAGACTCAAACACAATTAAAATATAAGTGTAACACAAGTACATGTACACAAATAAATCATAAGTATAAATTACATATACACACACTTTTACTTGTATTACTTTCTTTTACTTATATTACTTTTAAAATAAAACCTTTTAAAAATTTTGAGAGATATTCCTTTGTCTTCTTTCCCCACACACGACAAACACAAAGACAGAGAAAAGAAGATAGCAATCTCCTTCTTCAACCCCTAGACCTGCGCCTCATAGGTCGAATCTCCCCAAACTAGTAAACCAACATACCCCTTTTCATTATTCTCCATCTTCCCTCACCAAAACCATGTAAGTTTTTGGTCTCTCCAATCCCCAGCTCCTTGATGCGCCGGCTACCCTTCGAACGAATCCAAGAAGAATCAAGATAAAATCATCCAAGAGAAGCATATCTTCCATTGTATCTACCTTGAGCCAAAGTCCAAGATATTCTAGGATTTGGAAGTTAACTAAATTCGGCTTCAATCCAAAACACCAAGAAGAGATAGATGGTCAAGCTCCTTCCCAAGATACTTCCTTTATCTCTAGTAGAGATGCAAACGCCCCAAACTCAGTTCCTCATCAATTTTACCAAAAACTAGGGTTTGTGAAACTTAGGGTTTTCAAAAATTGATTTGGGGGTTTTGCAATTGGAAGTGTGTTGGAGCTAATTCAAGTCTCGTTTGGTTCAAATCCAAGAAGCCACTTTCTTCCCTCACGCATCATCTCTCGAGTTGAGGTTACTCATTTTTCTTGTTGTAATGTCTTTTATGTTGTTTTATGATATTAAGTTGGAAAATCTTAACAAAGGAATGGTTATGTGAATTGGTCACGTCGATTTTATATATTCTTTGATGCCATGTCGAGTCGTGAGTTGATTATTTGGTTATGAAACTAAGTGTTTTGATATGTATAAGTCTTATGTTGCTAGTAAATGATAAACCCGCATGTAAAGATTTGGTTGTCGTTGGGGTCTTTTGTTGTAGTCTCGTCGATCCATGAATCAAAGGAAATAAGAATGAGTTTTACAAGAGTAGAAACTAGTGGTACTTGATGTTAAAAATCTTTATACTTAACAAACAACCTAAGTTGCCTTAGTCTCAAGATGTCACTTACAAAATGGGTCGATTGGGTTTTTCCTGTCGAGAATAGGAGCTTAGAATGGATGAGTCTTGTAACAAAAGAGTTTAGTACTTCTTTGTTGCTAGGTGATGGGAAAACTTGGGTTGAATTCATGAAAACCCCACTGTGGTAAAATCTTTAGTGTCAAAAACAGTTTTGGATAAGCTAGCACAAATCTTGTGAGTCTAAGCCATGTCGAGAAGCCTCAACATCACGAGTCCAAGTCCTTACTAGAGTCGAAAAAAACCTTGGAGTCAAACCGGTTACGTTGGGTTTTCGTGTCAAAAACAACCACCCTAAACATCTTAGTCCTTTTGTTATAATATGCGAATTTAAAACTTGATTTAAGTCTGTTTGAACAACCGGATTAGCGCTTGACTATTCTTCCTTCTCGTTAATATCAGTAAATTAGTAACAAACCAGGAAATGAAACTTGTAGATGCTAAATACAAGTTGGACCAGTTCTTTTTTTTCTTCCTTCGTATAAATAAAAAAATTGGGCCACGGCCCAAGTCATAAGACTTGGTAATATAAAAGGGTTGTTAGTTAATTAGTTGGGCCCAGGCCCAAACCGGATACCCACTACTGCCAACACCGGGCCACAGCCCACGAGTTTTCGAGCGTCCGTTTGAGTAATATAAACTAACCCACGAGATGAAGATTGAGTCGTAAAATAATTGTCCAACGATAAATGAGCTTATTTACATGTACGCATAATAGGCCACATAGTGATATTTAAACATACACGGAATGACATGTAAACAAGAACAATGGTTATATTATATACATAAGACAACAATCACCTTAAAATGTGATTTATTTAATAATGCCTTCGTTAACACAAAAATGTCAATATGTAAACATGAGTATGTCGAGTAAATTTCACGTTGAAAACTATATATATTGAGGGCAAATTATGATAAATAAATATAAACTATCACGTAGTGTTATCATTTAACCAATTTTATTGCCTTCAATTTAACTTACATATTTTCTAAATACAACTAGAAAACAAATTATAATTTTGACAATACCATCTGTGTCAACTTAAACAAGTATATATATATTTATATACTTACTAGTGGAACCTCGTAATTATTTTTCAAATTAAACTTTGGAATTTAAAACCATATTAATGTCAACATGAAAATTATATATACTTCGTATACTTACTATTAAAATCATGTTTACAAACTAAAGTTTAGTTTTAATACAATTAAACTATTTTGAGTAAGCAATACTTAAAACAATGAACTAAAACATTGCCCTCCTTATCTAGGTCGTGTGTCGGTGCCGCTTCACAACATTCACTAGATCCCACTTTTAGATTTCACAATTGCTAAGGTGAGATTTCATAGCCCCTCTTTTACTTGACAAACTGTTTTATACATTTTGGGGTGAGAAATATGCAAAACCTTTTATGGACCTAAACTATTACATGACTACTATTACGTGGTTTAGCCTAAGCCCTTATGTCCCTAGAGAATGCCCTTTTTTTCATGAACCGTCAATTCCCCATTGGGAAACGCGAATGTTATAAATAGATCTATTGAGGGTGACTCATCCGTTCGGTTGGCCATACTTAGGCCAAGGCGAAACGTATACCATGTCGGAACCGAGTGTTGAGGGACAAAACACTCGCTATGGGCCCCTATATTGTATGACATCTTTTAGCATACAGAAACTGTCGTAGTATCGGTTGCATGAACTTAGAGCTAACGTAATAGACATTCATCCATATATCATTATATTCGTTGTAATGATTATATTACTTTGCTTATGGTCCAAACTTACTATTTTAACTTAAACCTATGAACTCACCAGCTTTTAGCTGACCTTTTTAGCATATTTTCTCAGGTGCTTAGTTGTGATCATGGATGCAATGCAAGAGGCGGATAAATGGTCGTAGTAATTTCTAAAGAAGTGTTTTTACACAAAATCGATGTTTTTATATTGGGACCACTAAAATTATGGGAGGTGCCGATTTATCTAAACAATGTTGTAAGATAATGTTTTAAAATATTTTATGAAATTAAACGGAGTATGTATTCCGTTCTTTATTACTTGTGTTATGATTCACCAATTCCGTAACGCTCCCAATAACACGTATGCTTCCGCTAAACCAAATTTGGGGGTGTTACAGATTGGCATCAGAGCCTAAGTTATAGAGAACTAGGTACATATAAACCCTAAACTATAACTACTTTTCATAAAAACATCATACTACGATCGTCAGTTGCCGCTTGCCTTACTTGCCATTTTACTTAAGAGTTCATTTAAATAGGATTGCATGTTTTATTTCCTATTTACTAATGCACTATTTCATATTCATCATGAGTATTTTTCCACATACTTACACATATGCACCGTCTTGTCACAGACCATGCCTTCACCAGCCTTCCCTCACGATGTTCAGGAGGACATCCTACTTGCTCACTCATCTACCATCCATCAGCTTGCACACTTGGCCACTGATCCGTATATTCAGGCCACACTAACAGCTCAGCCAGTTATTGCACCTACTCCACCTGTACCGACCCTTACCACCACTCCATCAGCTTTGTTGACGCGCAGGCGAAAACCCTGCATGATTGTGAGAGTACCTGGATATCGAGAGCGGTATTCATTTGTGCCTGCACTAGCTTCTCAGATGACCCGCGCTGCTTACATGGGTCCTTCTACTACTTCAGAGTCACTGACACCATCATCCACTGAGTCACCACCCCACCAGAGACTCAGGAGGACTACTGATTCCTACTCAGAGGAAGACCCGGAGGAAGATCCGGAAGAGGATCCTGAGGAGGAACTACCAGAGCTTATGCCGATTGAGAGTGTTCCCGGATATGTTAGCACAGCAGCAGATATGGATACACTGGGTCTGGAGATTGTCCAGAGTATTCAGGAGTTAGGAAAGAGCTCCAGGATGGCTCAGAGATTGAGCGAGGACATGGACATTGATGTACCATTTGGGTTAGGACAGAGAGCTGCTTTCCTCCGCAGCCAGGAGAAGAGTGATGAGATTGCTTGGAGGGATATTGGTTGTTTGATCAGTTCTGTACCACATATCGTGAGTCCGAGCTACAGTCCATCATCACCTTCATTCATACCATCTGCATCAGACATGGAGCGCCTTGCTCACGCCACTAGACAGCTTGAGATGATTGAGGTAGCTGCATCGAGTGAGGCACAACCTGTGCCGGACCCATCTCCAGATGATGAGGAGCTGACTCTTACAGAGAGAGTGCTTATTCAGTTGGATTCTCATGAGACCTTGCTAGGGGTCCATACTGATCAGTTGGAGAGAGTCCATCCAGTACGCTTGCAGGCTTACGAGCATCGTGTTGAGGGTTTAGACCGAGTCACTGATGTGTTGTTTGAGAGCATGAAGCTCGAGAGATACGAGAGGATTCGACTGGGTTTCAGGTTTGAGGCTCAGGTTGAGGACGTTAGAGAGTTGGACAGCAGAGCACGAGCCTTGGGCAGAGGTCAAGCCCAGATGCACAGCCGACTTGAGGAGCTAGAGCGCGTCCAGTGGATTGCTAGAGATACTGCCAGAGAGGAGTGGCAGAGGACCATAGGTTTGGAGTCCATGCTGGCCTCTCAGATGAGGCGCATCGCTAGTTTGGAGGATACACGGCGAGAGTTAGTTGCTACCATTGAGTGACTACGTACCGAGCGTGGACATCCTTAGATCTTATTGCATGATGTATCACACTAAACTGGATTATAACAGTTAGTGTTAGTTATTACTCTTGTACTTCAGATGTATTTCCGTTGTATTTCAGTTGTATTCCATCTAGTATCTCATCATGTACTTTAGGAACCTTGTAACCGAAATTCTATCTATGTCAAACTTATTTTCCTATCCAATTGTCCTTTCTTTTATAGATTGCTCATATGATCTATCTACGATAACCACACAATTACTTGGCACTTACCTTGACTAAAAGGTTCTATATCTCATTACCTTTCTTACTGCAGAAATGCCGCCAAAACGAAGATCAAACCGTACCAATCCTGGTGGAGTTTCCAATGCTCCTATTCCAGCGAGAGTTACTCGCAACCAAGCTGCAAACGCTGCTATTCCAAACAGAGTCACACGCGATCAGACTGTTGAAGCCACTACTCCTGATCATTTGAGTAGTCAACTCGCACACAGTAGACTGTTGAAGACACACGGTAAATTTTCACTAAAATTTAACTAATAATTAGTAATTTATTATTACTAAGCATAAGTCATTAAGCATGCATAAGCTTTGCCTGATCATTTGAGTAGTTAACTCGCACACAGTAGACTATTGCATCACGTTTGCATTCATATCATTTTATGAATATTTCATTTTTGTCTTATGATTTAAATTGTAAGACGAGAGGTTATCTTGTTTTCCCCAGTGACCGACACTGCACGCGTACCGACACTATGATAAGGGCTTGATAAAACAAATGATAAATGTCCGTGATATGGAATATTACAAAGATAAAAATATTTCAGACACGTAACAATAAGATACTACGTTATAAAAGTTATCAAACAATGATACTTCGGTCACAACTTAATATCGCGGGACACAAAGTATTTAACACACTTGCACATAAATAAAAACTTCTATAAGACTCAAACACAATTAAAATATAAGTGTAACACAAGTACATGTACACAAATAAATCATAAGTATAAATTACATATACACACACTTTTACTTGTATTACTTTCTTTTACTTATATTACTTTTAAAAGAAAACCTTTTATAAAATTTTGAGAGATATTCCTTTGTCTTCTTTCCCCACACACGACAAACACAAAGACAGAGAAAAGAAGATAGCAATCTCTTTCTTCAACCCCTAGACCTGCGCCTCATAGGTCGAATCTCCCCAAACTAGTAAACCAACATACCCCTTTTCATTATTCTCCATCTTCCCTCACCAAAACCATGTAAGTTTTTGGTCTCTCCAATCCCCTCCTTGATGCGCCGGCTACCCTTCGAATGAATCCAAGAAGAATCAAGATAAAATCATCCAAGAGAAGCATATCTTCCATTGTATCTACCTTGAGCCAAAGTCCAAGATATTCTAGGATTTGGAAGTTAACTAAATTCGGCTTGAATCCAAAACACCAAGAAGAAATAGATGGTCAAGCTCCTTCCCAAGATACTTCCTTTATCTCTAGTAGAGATGCAAACGCCCCAAACTCAGTTCCTCATCAATTTTACCAAAAACTAGGGTTTGTGAAACTTAAGGTTTTCAAAAATTGATTTGGGGGTTTTGCAATTGGAAGTGTGTTGGAGCTAATTCAAGTCTCGTTTGGTTCGAATCCAAGAAGCCACTTTCTTCCCTCACGCATCATCTCTCGAGTTGAGGTTACTCATTTTTCTTGTTGTAATGTCTTTTATGTTATTTTATGATATTAAGTTGGAAAATCTTAACAAAGGAATGGTTATGTGTATTGGTCACGTCGATTTTATATATTCTTTGATGCCATGTCGAGTCGTGAGTTGATTATTTGGTTATGAAACTAAGTGTTTTGATATGTATAAGTCTTATGTTGCTAGTAAATGATAAACCCTCATGTATTGGTTGTCGTTGGGGTCTTTTGTTGTAGTCTCGTCGATTCATGAATCAAAGGAAATAAGAATGAGTTTTACAAGAGTAGAAACTAGTGGTACTTGATGTTAAAAATCTTTATACTTAACAAACAACCTAAGTTGCCTTAGTCTCAAGATGTCACTTACAAAATGGGTCGATTGGGTTTTTCCTGTCGAGAATAGGAGCTTAGAATGGATGAGTCTTGTAACAAAAGAGTTTAGTACTTCTTTGTTGCTAGCTGATGGGAAAACTTGGGTTGAATTCATGAAAACCCCACTATGGTAAAATCTTTAGTGTCAAAAACAGTTTTGGATAAGCTAGCACAAATCTTGTGAGTCTCAGCCATGTCGAGAAGCCTCAACATCACGAGTCCAAGTCCTTACTAGAGTCGAACAAAACCTTGGAGTCAAACCGGTTACGTTGGGTTTTCGTGTCAAAAACAACCACCCTAAACATCTTAGTCCTTTTGTTATAATATCCGAATTTAAAACTTGATTTAAGTCTGTTTGACCAACCGGATTAGCGCTTGACTATTCTTCCTTCTCGTTAATATCAGTAAATTAGTAACAAACCAGGAAATGAAACTTGTAGATGCTAAATACAAGTTGGACCAGTTCTTTTTTTTCTTCCTTCGTATAAATAAGAAAAATTGGGCCACGGCCCAAGTCATAAGACTTGGTAATATAAAAGGGTTGTTAGTTAATTAGTTGGGCCCAGGCCCAAACCGGATACCCACTACTGCCAACACCGGGCCACAGCCCACGAGTTTTCGAGCATCCGTTTGAGTAATATAAACTAACCCACGAGATGAAGATTGAGTCGTAAAATAATTGTCCAACGATAAATGAGCTTATTTACATGTACGCATAATAGGCCACATAGTGATATTTAAACATACACGAATTGACATGTAAACAAGAACAATGGTTATATTATATACATAAGACAACAATCACCTTAAAATGTGATTTATTTAATAATGCCTTCGTTAACACAAAAATGTCAATATGTAAACATGAGTATGTCGAGTAAATTTCACGTTGAAAACTATATAAATTGAGGACAAATTATGATAAATAAATATAAACCATCACGTAGTGTTATCATTTAACCAATTTTATAGCCTTCAATTTAACTTACATATTTTCTAAATACAACTAGAAAACAAATTATAATTTTGACAATACCATCTGTGTCAACTTAAACAAGTATATATACATTTATATACTTACTAGTGGAACCTCGTAATTATTTTTCAAATTAAACTTTGGAATTTAAAACCAAATTAATGTCAACATGAAAAGTATATGTACTTCGTATACTTACTATTAAAATCATGTTTACAAACTAAAGTTTAGTTTGAATACAATTAAACTATTTTGAGTAAGCAATACTTAAAACAATGAACTAAAACATTGCCCTCCTTATCTAGGTCGTGTGTCGGTGCCGCTTCACAACATTCACTAGATCCCACTTTTGGATTTCACAATTGCTAAGGTGAGTTTTCATAGCCCCTCTTTTACTTGACAAACTGTTTTATACATTTTGGGGTGAGAAATATGCAAAACCTTTTATGGACCTAAACTATTACATGACTACTATTACGTGGTTTAGCCTAAGCCCTTATGTCCCTAGATAATGCCCTTTTTTTTTCTTCATGAACCGTCAATTCCCCATTGGGAAACGCGAATGTTATAAATAGATCTATTGAGGGTGACTCCTCCGTTCGGTTGGCCATACTTAGGCCAAGGCGAAATGTATACCATGTCGGAACCGAGTGTTGAGGGACAAAACACTCACTATGGGCCCCTATATTGTATGACATCTTTTAGCATACAGAAACTGTCGTAGTATCGGTTGCATGAACTTAGAGCTAACGTAATAGACATTCATCCATATATCATTATATTCGTTGTAATGATTATATGACTTTGCTTATGGTCCAAACTTACTATTTTAACTTAAACCTATGAACTCACCAGCTTTTAGCTGACCTTTTTAGCATATTTTCTCAGGTGCTTAGTTGTGATCATGGATGCAAGGCAAGAGGCGGATAAATGGTCGTAGTAATTTCTAAAGAAGTGTTTTTACACAAAATCGATGTTTTTATATTGGGACCACTAAAATTATGGGAGGTGCCCATTTATCTAAACAATGTTGTAAGATAATGTTTTAAAATATTTTATGAAATTAAACGGAGTATGTATTCCGTTCTTTATTACTTGTGTTATGATTCACCAATTCCGTAACGCTCCCAATAACACGTATGCTTCCGCTAAACCAAATTTGGGGGTGTTACAGATTGGCATCAGAGCCTAAGTTATAGAGAACTAGGTACATATAAACCCTAAACTATAACTACTTTTCACAAAAACATCATACTACGACAGTTAGTTGCCGCTTGCCTTACTTGCCATTTTACTTAAGAGTTCATTTAAATAGGATTGCATGTTTTATTTCCTATTTACTAATGCACTATTTCATATTCATCATGAGTATTTTTCCACATACTTACATATATGCACCGTCTTGTCACAGACCATGTAAAACCCTAAAAATATAAACGCATAATAAGACTATTTTACCCTTGAAATCAAAATTATTAAAATACATTTATGATCATTTAACGAAATTTAAAAACTTAACTTATCTATAATTAAAACTTAACGAATATGTGTACGTGATTGATTTTGTACGACGAAGATTTAAACGTCTCACTAAAATATTGGGCCTTGTCTTTCGTTATTTGGGAAACAACTTGGGCCGAGTGTTTGTTCGTTCGTTTGGACCAAGAGGCCGAAGCCCACACACCTTCTCAAAGCCCTAGAACCGAATTTTTCACCACCTATATATACAAACTCATAAACATAATTTGGAACCCTAGTTTTGCCTCTTCTTTCTTTTTCT
Organism: Chrysanthemum seticuspe; assembly: GCA_019973895.1. NCBI lineage: Eukaryota > Viridiplantae > Streptophyta > Magnoliopsida > Asterales > Asteraceae > Chrysanthemum > Chrysanthemum seticuspe. The sequence continues at coordinate 75,234,098 of BPTQ01000009.1, read as the reverse complement.
TCCCATTCGGCCGAAACCCTAAAACCATTGGAGTCGAGATTTTTGTTCCAACAAGCTAAGGTATAACATGTTTTATTCGTCTTCCTTTAATACACCTTACGTTAGTATATGTTGTATCATGTTTGTATTAGTCGAGTTGTGTTTTTCTTTTTGTGGCCGAACCATATGAAACCAAACAAAAACAAACCATATGGATTGAACCTTGTAATATTAAGAGAACATGTATGTAATACGTATTGTTTGAATCGGATCATAGGTATGTCGAGCACTGATCTGCGCAAAACAGTCAAGTCTAAACAGACTTAAAACTGCTCAGACACAGATACAATGAAGTCCTGGAGAATACAATGGATTCCCGGGTCGTTAAGTCCCACGGAGACTCAATGGTGTGTTAAACACTTGATCAGACGGAAGAATGATCACTAATGATAGCGATCAGAAAGGATTTTGATAGGATAATTACACTACTGAAAAAGGTTATAAATCAAAGCGACTTAAATGCAAATTAAGAAAATTAAAAAGATAAAAGATATTAAATAAACGCTATCACTATATTTACAATGATGTTTTTGTGATTTTATAAAATAAAATAACTTAAATAAACTATATTAACTAAAACGTAAACTTAAAATGTCTAAAAACGTTACTTAAAACTAAAACGAGCGTTATTTACAAAAATAGCGCTGGAGCGCAAGATAAAACGTGAAATTTATGAAATAAAGGGCCTACGAGTATAAAACTAATTTTCTTACGTACTATATGATAAAAGAAAATTTTAGGAAAAAGCCGGGTATTTTTTTGACTTTTAAATTATTTATTATGATTTAAAAACTATTTTAATCTAATTTAATTATAAAAAATACTAAATGATTTTAGAAAAATCTGAAATTTTCTCAGAAAATACTTTAAGTAAAACTGGTTTTGAGGAAAATAAAAAAAAAGTACACTATTATATGAAATAAGCAACTAATAAGCTATTATAAGCTAATAAGCTAAGGACTGTTTTGGACTTGAGCTTTTTGTTTCTTTGCTGAGAGGAATGAGTGAAATGGGCATCCTTGTGCTTCTTTTGCTATCATCTCAGCCATTGGTTAGGCTTGGGCACCACTCAAACACATCTAGGCCGTTTGATCTATTTTTGGCGCCAAAGTGGACTTTAGCAGTGAGGTTGAGTGAAATGGGTAAAGGGTGTAATTAATGGCTTTTGTTTTGTGTTGAGGAGGAGGGGACAAGGAAAGTGATATGGAGAGGAGGGGGGTTGAGGTGGAGGTGAGTGATTCCAGGGATTATGTTGGGGAAGAAGGGGAGATGGATTTGGCGGGTTGTTTGCTTTTGACCAGAGGATTGACTAGGGATATTAATAATCAAGGGGGTCAAAAGGTAAGGCTGGGGTTCAAAAAGAATGGCAGGGGGTCATATGGGTTTAAGACAAGGGTCAAAATGGTTTAAAGGCTTATTAATGACAAGGACTCTTGTGTAATTTCTGAAAACTCAAGGACCATTCCTGCCAATTCTGTAAAGTTGATCCAAGGACTAAAAATGACAAAGTTTAATAATGCAAGGACCAAAGTTGCCATTTTCAGATTTTCCGGGGGCCAATTTTGCCAATTTTCAAACTTGGAGGACTATTTTTGTAATTTTCTCAAACTTTTGATATTTTTCACCAAAGGACTAAATTTGACAAGTTATGATTTTAAAAGGACCTTTGGTGATTTATCTTTTGAAATTATGTGCTCAGGGACTGTTTTTGACAATTTTTGAAACTTGGGGGACTAAAACTGCAATTTTTGCAAATTTGATATGTTTTTCATCTGATTTTGATATTTTTGCATTTAAAACACATAAAACACTGATTTGTGATATTTTGATCATTTTGATGTGTTTCTGAGTGTTTTCAGATGATTTTGCAGTTTATATTATACAAAAATGATGAGTATTTAGACACTCATCAATCCCCCACACTGAGATATTGCTAGTCCCTAGCAATGATTTGAGAAAACATAATGGATTTTAATCTCTTTACCAAAAGCCATTACTTCTGGAGTAGCCAAATGTTTCAGTTCAAGTAAGAACCATGGTACACCGATAACCATGTGATTTTGAGCAAACCACCAGCTTTCAACGGATTTGGTTCGTCTTTACCAGAAGCCGTACCCTTCTGGACTAGCCAACTCTTAGATAAATTATCAATATTATCTTTGGTGAGCTGATTACCAATTATGGTTTTTCCACTGCCTTTACCACAAGCCATAATCTTGCGGGCTAGCCAACTCTTCACTTTTTAGGATATGGTGAGCTGAGAACCATACAATTTTGGGCAAATTGCAAGCCATATAAACGGATTTGATATATCTTTACCAAGAGCCGTTTGCTCCTGGTTTAGCCAATCCTTTTGTCTATCAAACATGGCGGACTGATAACCAAATGAGTAAGTGTAGAACACTTACTCCAAAAAAAAAAATTTGGCCAAAACGGGGGAATTGGTATAATTATATGATAAAATTCGTGAGAATTCCCCCCCACACTTAGAAATGAATATTGCCCTCAATATTCAAAGTACCGGCGGTTATGCCGAAACAAAGAACGTAAAAGGGAAATACTACGGCCATTATTTAGAAAGAAGATTTTTTTTTTTTTTTTTTTTTTTTTTTTTTTTTTTTTTAACATGTGGGGCAACACCCCCACACTTAGGTGGTACACACGGGGTAAGAAGACAGAAATATGGGTGAAAACCCATATGGTGAGTGCTACTATTTTTGATTTCCGAGTCGCTAGCTTGACTCGACCCCGAATTCATTTGTTCATGGGGAAGCAAAGTGGAATAGACAATCTCCATCGGACTTTCATTCAAGATGTTTGGACAAACATTTGAAGCACGTGAAAGTTCCACACCGATGAGATATACATAGAAAGACAGACCCGGCTCACAGATGGTAAATGAAAATGCCGGGGTCAAAGATAGTGTCTTCACTCCCGAAGGAGTTAAGACATGGAGAAGTCACACCGTATGTGAAGAAAAGAAGGAGAATTATGATAATGATCATGACTAACTCCTCATTATCAGAAGGAGAATTCATGATTTTTGGATCATGAATCTCATCAGTGAGGATAGAGTCATCATCACATGATGGAAGAGATAAGATAGAATACAGAGGTGGGATAAGTGGTGTGCTCTGAGAGCTAGCAATTTCCACCACTTCCGTGATGGTCTCTGTATCGGCCTCAGACATTTCATCGAAAAGAGGATTTACTTTCTCAAAAGTGTAGTCATTATGAAATTCAAAAAGAGGATTTGAGAAAATCCCGGAAGTAACCTCAGAAATGTCGAGAGAATCACAAAAAGGCAAATCACAATCACTATCGGATATATCCTCAGACTCACTTGGGATTGGGACAAGATCCTCAACACTTGATGATTCCGTTTCCGAAATAGTGCTGAGATGATCATCCTCCATTATGAGAGAGTCTTTGGAAGCAATAATAGGTAAGATAGGTGTGATAGCAATAGACTGAGGGAGTTGAGAAATAAGATCGTTCAATTGAGTAACACTCTCCTCGTCGTCCTCATAGTATTCTTTCATTTGAATACTATCCTCATCATCATCGTCATCATATCGGATTCTTATGTTCATCTGCTGAAGTTTACACACCATTCTTTTCATTTGCAGTTTCTTTCGAATGCGTATTTCTTCAGAACTTTGAGGAAGATTACACTCCTCGTAATCATTGAAATGATGTGAAGGCTCGGAAGTCTGATGACTGATGGAATACTGTGGGGGTTGGAAATTGTCAAAACCGGGAGAATTGGAATTTTGAAAATTTTGATTCACCGGCTGACATTCAAAAGTCGCATGAGGACCCCCACAATTCTCACAATAGAGATAATTGGGAAAATAACTTTCACCAAAGTTCTGATTGTAACATGGTTCCGGCTCATAGACAAGCGGAACCCGTGGTGGACAATCAAAACCGTAATGAGAATCATTCCCACAAAACTCGCATGAGTAGGATTCGTAATGGGGCTGTGGAGGTAGGTAGGAAAAATCGGGTGTTTCATTTGAAATGGGATCGGGATTACCGACAAACTTGTCTCCGAAACCCACATTGGTACATCGCCGACAATTTCCACCGTTAAATGGACCTCCACACCAGGAACATGTCAAATACCATGACATAGAGAATTAAACAGATAAGAGGGATAAGAGATGAAGAATTAAACGGTTATAGAGGATAAGGAATGGAGAATTAAACAGATTAGAGGGTAAGGGAAATGGAGAATTAAACAGATTAGAGGATAAAAGATGGATATTTTTGGATTTTTGAAAAACATTTTGTAAAAACAAAGAATGAAAATCTTTTTGGATTTTTGATTTTTAAAAGAAAATATAAACACATACAGATGGATGGTATGAACAAAGAGTGAATATCCAAATTACTAATCTGCTAAACGTAAGATAATCAGCACAGCTCCCCGGCAGCGGCGCCAAAATTTTGATCTGCGCAAAACAGTCAAGTCTAAACAGACTTAAAACTGCTCAGACACAGATACAATGAAGTCCTGGAGAATACAATGGATTCCCGGGTCGTTAAGTCCCACGGAGACTCAATGGTGTGTTAAACACTTGATCAGACGGAAGAATGATCACTAATGATAGCGATCAGAAAGGATTTTGATAGGATAATTACACTACTGAAAAAGGTTATAAATCAAAGCGACTTAAATGCAAATTAAGAAAATTAAAAAGATAAAAGATATTAAATAAACGCTATCACTATATTTACAATGATGTTTTTGTGATTTTATAAAATAAAATAACTTAAATAAACTATATTAACTAAAACGTAAACTTAAAATGTCTAAAAACGTTACTTAAAACTAAAACGAGCGTTATTTACAAAAATAGCGCTGGAGCGCAAGATAAAACGTGAAATTTATGAAATAAAGGGCCTACGAGTATAAAACTAATTTTCTTACGTACTATATGATAAAAGAAAATTTTAGGAAAAAGCCGGGTATTTTTTCGACTTTTAAATTATTTATTATGATTTAAAAACTATTTTAATCTAATTTAATTATAAAAAATACTAAATGATTTTAGAAAAATCTGAAATTTTCTCAGAAAATACTTTAAGTAAAACTGGTTTTGAGGAAAATAAAAAAAAAAGTACACTATTATATGAAATAAGCAACTAATAAGCTATTATAAGCTAATAAGCTAAGGACTGTTTTGGACTTGAGCTTTTTGTTTCTTTGCTGAGAGGAATGAGTGAAATGGGCATCCTTGTGCTTCTTTTGCTATCATCTCAGCCATTGGTTAGGCTTGGGCACCACTCAAACACATCTAGGCCGTTTGATCTATTTTTGGCGCCAAAGTGGACTTTAGCAGTGAGGTTGAGTGAAATGGGTAAAGGGTGTAATTAATGGCTTTTGTTTTGTGTTGAGGAGGAGGGGACAAGGAAAGTGATATGGAGAGGAGGGGGGTTGAGGTGGAGGTGAGTGATTCCAGGGATTATGTTGGGGAAGAAGGGGAGATGGATTTGGCGGGTTGTTTGCTTTTGACCAGAGGATTGACTAGGGATATTAATAATCAAGGGGGTCAAAAGGTAAGGCTGGGGTTCAAAAAGAATGGCAGGGGGTCATATGGGTTTAAGACAAGGGTCAAAATGGTTTAAAGGCTTATTAATGACAAGGACTCTTGTGTAATTTTTGAAAACTCAAGGACCATTCCTGCCAATTCTGTAAAGTTGATCCAAGGACTAAAAATGACAAAGTTTAATAATGCAAGGACCAAAGTTGCCATTTTCAGATTTTCCGGGGGCCAATTTTGCCAATTTTCAAACTTGGAGGACTATTTTTGTAATTTTCTCAAACTTTTGATATTTTTCACCAAAGGACTAAATTTGACAAGTTATGATTTTAAAAGGACCTTTGGTGATTTATCTTTTGAAATTATGTGCTCAGGGACTGTTTTTGACAATTTTTGAAACTTGGGGGACTAAAACTGCAATTTTTGCAAATTTGATATGTTTTTCATCTGATTTTGATATTTTTGCATTTAAAACACATAAAACACTGATTTGTGATATTTTGATCATTTTGATGTGTTTCTGAGTGTTTTCAGATGATTTTGCAGTTTATATTGTACAAAAATGATGAGTATTTAGACACTCATCAAGCACAAGAGAACCGAACCACATATATAAATGTTATCATGCCTAATAAATTTGAAACCCTAATTGGAATGGAACCCTAAGTGTAATTAATGGTCTAAGCATGTAATTATGATGGTTTTAATAAACCCTAAAACTGGACAGCATCATATGTCGAACTTGTGCGTGTCATAGATCGAATTTTATAAGTGAAATAATCTGGGTTTTTGTGGGGAAAGTTTATTTTATGTCTTAGTTAAGTTTTCCAAGTGGTTTGGTCGAATTTGGAGTTGTCTAAGTCGTATTTTTGAATTTTACAAGATCAAGTGTTAAAGCTGAGAAAACGGGTCTGAAATTTAGTTGGATTGTTTGATTTTTCATTTTCAAACCATAAGGAATTGGGAGCTCTCCTTTTACAGGAGTGATATTTATGACATAAATGAATTTCTGGGAGTTTTGGGAATTTTTCCAAGATGTCTAAACAGGTCCAATAAGTGTAAACTTTTAAGGTGTATTTTCTGATTACTTTCTGGGTAGGTCTGGACTTATGATTTTCCATAGGCCATTTAGCATGGAAATAGAACCCACCAATTTTTGTAGAGTCTCTTAACTCATGTGGGAAGCACTAGGATTTTGCTTGATTTCATTTGAGCTAAGTAAGTATTTTATAAAAATCGTTAAAGTCTGGTCCGAATATGAGTTTAAGAAACTGAAAGATAAAATACGATATCAATAAGTAACACACTTACAAATGCATAAGAAGCTTATAAAATGAGAATATACTTATAACTCTAAAAATGTTAATGCGAGGAATCCGTTATAACTTTAATGATTTCTAATAAGTATTAAATAAATCATAATCCGTGTAGATTTGTTGAAGGAGACGCGACGTTACATCTTCGTGATTCACTTGTTCGTTTGTTTTCCCTCTCAATTGCTTTAAGGTACAGATATTCTGACCTTTTCAGTAAAGGTTCCTTATGATGTTCTTTTCGTTAGCTTTTCTATTTTACTTATTAGGGTTTCCGATGCCATTGCTATGAACCCTTTCCTGATTGTTTGACCTGTTGCTTATCTGAACTTATGTTTTAATGAACCATGCAATATTGATTTGAACTGTATGTTAGGAAGACTTTGATATGCACATTTGTTGAACCTTGCTATGTTTGATTATGAATATTTGATTATGAACCTCTAGATATGAATGTATGATTTGTGATTGTGATATAAACTTCTACTCCTGAATATTTGAATATGAACCTTATATGAACTATTTGATATGTTATCTGTGACCTTGTGTTGATTATGATCTATGTCATTTATGACAATATGTTTGACCTAAGATAGTTTGACACCCGAGCCAAATAATAACTAGTCATGGGGGTTCCATGTCCGTGTCAGTGATGCACCTCTGACATGACTCTAGGGCAGTAGAGTGAAGTTCTGCCACGTCCCTTATCTGTTATTTGTTATGAGCTCAAGTTATATTATATGACCAATGTATGTTGTGGGGCGTATGGATGCATCCTAGATCTGATCTGTTATCCGATATGATTTGTCTAGGTGAATGATGTCGTGTGCAATACGCGTCTTCATAAAACTCTGGGAGCTAGCTACTCCGACTTATTTTGAGATTGTTTCTATATAGTTATGATGTTTTTGATATGATATGTTCTGGGCTCGTGGTAGTTAACTAAATCTTTATTTGTTATTTCTATGTTAAGTATTCTGATTATGATTCGGTATGTTCAAGTGTTAATAATTATGTGATCGGCTTATTATATGTGGTTATGCTTTTGCATGTTTATGTGACTACCGTCTACTATGCTAGGTTATGATTAATATGTTTAAATATGATTCGCATGCTGCATCTGATGTCATGTTAGTTTATCGTCATGTGAATTCGCTGAACTGTGGGATGAATGTGCTAGTGTGAAGTAAGTATTTTATAAGTTTAGTATGTATAGTTGTTCAGTTAATTTTGTGAACTTTGCTTATACATTAGTGTTTATTGCTTATGTGACCTGCCATGTTTTAAACTCTGCTGATGTTAGGATTTGATCTGAGAACTGGTTTAGCTTATGATATTTGTTATGATAATTGCTAAATGGTTATGCTATGTTTTGTTTGGTCTATTTAATTATAGTTTGTCTACTATGTTTCTATTTGTTTGTGAGACTGCCATGATTTGGACTGCTATTTCCGCTGCTGCAATATTGAATTAAGTGTGTTAAGTGAAGGTTAATTAATTGTTGAATGCCATGTTTATTTTCTAGAAAGTGTTTCCGTTAGCCTTAGACTTTTCGTTTGGTTTATATGTAATCTATTTCTTCTTGATATGTTAAGTGTCTGGTTATTTTGATGTGTTTGCGTTGGAGTCATCAATATGCTATGTGTTTGTCCTTGATTGCTAATTGTTTTTTTCCGGATTTCTGTATATTTGTGTTTCCGCAGAATCCTCAATGATTCATTATTCTCGTTCCGCTACGATTTTGTTATTCGTTTCTTTGTTCAATTCGTATTTATGTTTTTGTTTAGATTTTGTTTTGTTATATCTGTTCACTGGGCTTTGTAAGCTCAGCCGCACTTTTCTTTTCCTGCGGCAGGTATTTTAAGCATTCAAGATGAGCTTTTGGGATAGCTGATCTGGGTTGAGAGTAGAGACGAGAGCAAGATTTGACCATAGAGATCTTAGAATTATTTTGGTTATTAAGTTATTTATGTTTTCTTTTGAAAATTTCGTAAGGACTTTCGCTTTTGTATAGTACTTAAAGTTCTGATATGAAACTGTATTTGTGATATCTTTACCCTTGTCGGGTTGGGGTGTTACAATAATGGTATCAGAGACAGGTTTTAGGACCCTTAGAGCTTAGGCTATGACCTGTGAGGATTGGGTAGACATTAGGTTTCCGTCTGTTCAGACATCTTTCGATTCCTTTTGATGGTCGTTCAGATTTGACTTCGATATCCTTTTGCCTTCACTGAATTGGCCCTCCTCTGTTCGCATCGAATTTTGTTATTTTGTTTTCGCTCGTCCGTTTGTCGATCGTTAGATGGAGACTACCCGTGAAGCCAAAGAAAATGGTGCCGACCCTGCGTTGCTGCAACAGTTCCTGTGCTGGAGAGGTTCGTAAAGCAGAAGCCACACCCGACTGCCGTGCTGTTGGAGACTTCAGGATGCTGCTAGAGGAAGCTGGACAGACCAACCAAAAGCGCAAAAGACGGAGATAAGATTCAACCGGTGGCTGAGAAGGTTCATCTACTTCATATGATTTGGGCGCGACGTGTGTTACTCTGATTCATTTGTCACGCGTTTTGAGGCGGTTTGATATCTTGCTACGTGATTTTGATCGGCGTTACTTTTCTTTGATTCGTTCAGAACTCGGTTTGAATCGTGAAGTTTTATCGTTTAGCATTCTGGTATAACTCAGCTTTTCTTTCTGGATCGTCAGTAATGAGTCATGATGAACTGTTTTGTGCATTGGTGGCCTTCTTTTCTTTTGTGGCATGGTAAGTTGTTTTGATGTCGTATATGCTGCATGAATGTGTATCTGGTCTGTTATAGTAGGTTACTTGCTATCTGTATGTTATCTGTATGCGATATGTTTTGTTCTGATATTAGTTATGTGGTTTGTCATGACCCGAGACAGAATATGATGATAATGAGGACTTGTTATGTGATGCAAGTATTATGACGCCTGATCAACGTAATAATACCGAGATCATATAATTTGAACTTATTGAAATCATATGACGTCTGGGGAAATGCCTGTGGTTTATACGTGAATGGACTTTGACTTGTATCTGTTATTTGTCACTCCTTATGTTCGATGGGAAATTTTGTACCTATTTGTGAGATTTCGTCGATATCTGTTACGTGTAAGTTTTGTGCGCTTTAGACCGAAATTGTTATGATTTGTGTGAACTATGGATTACTATGTTTGCTCTATATGTGTATGTCTCTGTGTACCCTTATTGTGGTCCTAGGATTTTCGTGAAGTGTTTGAGGAACATTAGATCCTTTTAGGTTGATTATCTGCGACTAGCGAGACCGTTAGGATTTGTCCTGCCTATGCATATGATTGTTTTTCCCCCTTAGATACCTGAATAAGTTAGAAATTGTCGTTTGACTTTCTACATCTCATCCGTTATCTGCTATTACTTTGATGAGTATATGATTATCTGTTATAAGTACTTAAATATTGGTTCGATTTCCGAAAAATATGAGTATGAGGATTTCGATAAGAACCCGTTTGTTCCGAGATGAGTTTAGCGTTCGTCATATATTCCTTGAAATTCCAAAATCCGCAATTGTTGCCGTCCTGTTCCGTCTTGTCCAATTTCGAGGACGAAATTTTCTTTTTAGAAGGGGAGAGTTGTAAAACCCTAAAAATATAAACGCATAATAAGACTATTTTACCCTTGAAATCAAAATTATTAAAATACGTTTATGATCATTTAACGAAATTTAAAAACTTAACTTATCTATAATTAAAACTTAACGAATATGTGTACGTGATTGATTTTGTACGACGAAGATTTAAACGTCTCACTAAAATATTGGGCCTTGTCTTTCGTTATTTGGGAAACAACTTGGGCCGAGTGTTTGTTCGTTCGTTTGGACCAAGAGGCCGAAGCCCACACACCTTCTCAAAGCCCTAGAACCGAATTTTTCACCACCTATATATACAAACTCATAAACATAATTTGGAACCCTAGTTTTGCCTCTTCTTTCTTTTTCTTCCCATTCGACCGAAACCCTAAAACCATTGGAGTCGAGATTTTTGTTCCAACAAGCTAAGGTATAACATGTTTTATTCGTCTTCCTTTAATACACCTTACATTAGTATATGTTGTATCATGTTTGTATTAGTCGAGTTGTGTTTTTCTTTTTGTGGCCGAACCATATGAAACCAAACAAAAACAAACCATATGGATTGAACCTTGTAATATTAAGAGAACATGTATGTAATACGTATTGTTTGAATCGGATCATAGGTATGTCGAGCACAAGAGAACCGAACCACATATATAAATGTTATCATGCCTAATAAATTCGAAACCCTAATTGGAATGAAACCCTAAGTGTAATTAATGGTCTAAGCATGTAATTATGATAGTTTTAATAAACCCTAAAACTGGACAGCATCATATGTCGAACTTGTGCGTGTCATAGATCGAATTTTATAAGTGCAATAATCTGGGTTTTTGTGGGGAAAGTTTATTTTATGTCTTAGTTAAGTTTTCCAAGTGGTTTGGTCGAATTTGGAGTTGTCTAAGTCGTATTTTTGAATTTTACAAGATCAAGTGTCAAAGCTGAGAAAACGGGTCTGAAATTTAGTTGGATTGTTTAATTTTTCATTTTCAAACCATAAGGAATTGGGAGCTCTCCTTTTACAGGAGTGATATTTATGACATAAATGAATTTCTGGGAGTTTTGGGAATTTTTCCAAGATGTCTAAACAGGTCCAATAAGTGTAAACTTTTAAAGTGTATTTTCTGATTACTTTCTGGGTAGGTCTGGACTTATGATTTTCCATAGGCCATTTAGCATGGAAATAGAACCCACCAATTTTTGTAGAGTCTCTTAACTCATGTGGGAAGCACTGGGATTTTGCTTGATTTCATTTGAGCTAAGTAAGTATTTTATAAAAATCGTTAAAGTCTGGTCCGAATATGAGTTTAAGAAACTGAAAGATAAAATACGATATCAATAAGTAACACACTTACAAATGCATAAGAAGCTTATAAAATGAGAATATACTTATAACTCTAAAAATGTTAATGCGAGGAATCCGTTATAACTTTAATGATTTCTAATAAGTATTAAATAAATCATAATCCGTGTAGATTCGTTGAAGGAGACGCGACGTTACATCTTCGTGATTCACTTGTTCGTTTGTTTTCCCTCTCAATTGCTTTAAGGTACAGATATTCTGACCTTTTCAGTAAAGGTTCCTTATGATGTTCTTTTCGTTAGCTTTCCTATTTTACTTATTAGGGTTTCCGATGCCATTGCTATGAACCCTTTCCTGATTGTTTGACCTGTTGCTTATCTGAACTTATGTTTTAATGAACCATGCAATATTGATTTGAACTGTATGTTAGGAAGACTTTGATATGCACATTTGTTGAACCTTGCTATGTTTGATTATGAATATTTGATTATGAACCTCTAGATATGAATGTATGATTTGTGATTGTGATATAAACTTCTACTCCTGAATATTTGAATATGAACCTTATATGAACTATTTGATATGTTATCTGTGACCTTGTGTTGATTATGATCTATGTCATTTATGACAATATGTTTGACCTAAGATAGTTTGACACCCGAGCCAAATAATAACTAGTCATGGGGGTTCCATGTCCGTGTCAGTGATGCACCTCTGACATGACTCTAGGGCAGTAGAGTGAAGTTCTGCCACGTCCCTTATCTGTTATTTGTTATGAGCTCAAGTTATATTATATGACCAATGTATGTTGTGGGGCGTATGGATGCATCCTAGATCTGATCTGTTATCCGATATGATTTGTCTAGGTGAATGATGTCGTGTGCAATACGCGTCTTCATAAAACTCTGGGAGCTAGCTACTCCGACTTATTTTGAGATTGTTTCTATATAGTTATGATTTTTTTGATATGATATGTTCTGGGCTCGTGGTAGTTAACTAAATCTTTATTTGTTATTTCTATGTTAAGTATTCTGATTATGATTCGGTATGTTCAAGTGTTAATAATTATGTGATCGGCTTATTATATGTGGTTATGCTTTTGCATGTTTATGTGACTACCGTCTACTATGCTAGGTTATGATTAATATGTTTAAATATGATTCGCATGCTGTCATCTGATGTCATGTTAGTTTATCGTCATGTGAATTCGCTGAACTGTGGGATGAATGTGCTAGTGTGAAGTAAGTATTTTATAAGTTTAGTATGTATAGTTGTTCAGTTAATTTTGTGAACTTTGCTTATACATTAGTGTTTATTGCTTATGTGACCTGCCATGTTTTAAACTCTGCTGATGTTAGGATTTGATCTGAGAACTGGTTTAGCTTATGATATTTGTTATGATAATTGCTAAATGGTTATGCTATGTTTTGTTTGGTCTATTTAATTATAGTTTGTCTACTATGTTTCTATTTGTTTGTGAGACTGCCATGATTTGGACTGCTATTTCCGCTGCTGCAATATTGAATTAAGTGTGTTAAGTGAAGGTTAATTAATTGTTGAATGCCATGTTTATTTTCTAGAAAGTGTTTCCGTTAGCCTTAGACTTTTCGTTTGGTTTATATGTAATCTATTTCTTCTTGATATGTTAAGTGTCTGGTTATTTTGATGTGTTTGCGTTGGAGTCATCAATATGCTATGTGTTTGTCCTTGATTGCTAATTGTTTTTTTCCGGATTTCTGTATATTTGTGTTTCCGCAGAATCCTCAATGATTCATTATTCTCGTTCCGCTACGATTTTGTTATTCGTTTCTTTGTTCAATTCGTATTTATGTTTTTGTTTAGTTTTTGTTTTGTTATATCTGTTCACTGGGCTTTGTAAGCTCAGCCGCACTTTTCTTTTCCTGCGGCAGGTATTTTAAGCATTCAAGATGAGCTTTTGGGATAGCTGATCTGGGTTGAGAGTAGAGACGAGAGCAAGATTTGACCATAGAGATCTTAGAATTATTTTGGTTATTAAGTTATTTATGTTTTCTTTTGAAAATTTCGTAAAGACTTTCGCTTTTGTATAGTACTTAAAGTTCTGATATGAAACTGTATTTGTGATATCTTTACCCTTGTCGGGTTGGGGTGTTACAGACCATGCCTTCACCAGCCTTCCCTCATGATGTTCAGGAGGACATCCTACTTGCTCACTCATCTACCATCCATCAGCTTGCACACTTGGCCACTGATCCGTATATTCAGGCCACACTAGAAGCTCAGCCAGTTATTACACCTACTCCACCTGTACCGACCCTTACCACCACTCCATCAGCTTTGTTGACGCGCAGGCAAAAATCCCGCATGATTGTGAGAGTACCTGGATATCGAGAGCGGTATTCATTTGTGCATGCACTAGCTTCTCAGATGACCCGCGCTGCTTACATGGGTCCTTCTACTACTTCAGAGTCACTGACACCATCATCCACTGAGTCACCACCCCACCAGAGACTCGAGAGGACTACTGATTCCTACTCAGAGGAAGACCCGGAGGAAGATCCGGAAGAGGATCCTGAGGAGGAACTACCAGAGCTTATGCCGATTGAGAGTGTTCCCGGATATGTTAGCACAACAGCAGATATGGATACACTGGGTCTGGAGATTGTCCAGAGTATTCAGGAGTTTGGACAGAGCTCCAGGATGGCTCAGAGATTGAGCGAGGACATGGACATTGATGCACCATTTGGGTTAGGACAGAGAGCTGCTTTCCTCCGCAGCCAGGAGAAGAGTGATGAGATTGCTTGGAGGGATATTGGTTGTTTGGTCAGTTATGTACCACATATCGCGAGTCCGAGCTACAGTCCATCATCACCTTCATTCATACCATCTGCATCAGACATGGAGCGCCTTGCTCACGCCACTAGACAGCTTAAGACGATTGAGGTAGCTGCACCGAGTGAGGCACAACCTGTGCCGGACCCATCTCCAGATGATGAGGAGCTGACTCTTATAGAGATAGTGCTTATTCAGTTGGATTCTCATGAGACCTTGCTAGGGGTCCATACTGATCAGTTGGAGAGAGTCGATCCAGTACGCTTGCAGGCTTGCGAGCAGCGTGTTGAGGGTTTAGACCGAGTCACTGATGTGTTGTTTGAGAGCATGGAGCTCGAGAGACACGATAGGATTCGACTGGGTTTCAGGTTTGAAGCTCAGGTTGAGGACGTTAGAGAGTTGGACAGCAGAGCACGAGCCTTGGGCAGAGGTCAAGCCCAGATGCACGGCCGACTTGAGGAGCTAGAGCGCGTCCAGTGGATTGCTAGAGATACTGCCAGAGAGGAGTGGCAGAGGACCAAAGGTTTGGAGTCCATGCTGGCCTCTCAGATGAGGCGCATCGCTAGTTTGGAGGATACGTAGCGAGAGTTAGTTGCTACCATTGAGCGACTACGTACCGAGCGTGGACATCCTTAGATCTTATTGCATGATGTATCACACTAAACTGGATTATAACAGTTAGTGTTAGTTATTACTCTTGTACTTCAGATGTATTTCCGTTGTATTTCCGTTGTATTCCCATTGTATTTCAGTTGTATTCCATCTAGTATCTCATCATGTACTTTAGGAACCTTGTAACCGAAATTCTATCTATGTCAAACTTATTTTCCTATCCAATTGTCCTTTCTTTTATAGATTGCTCATATGATCTATCTACGATAACCACACTATTACTTGGCACTTACCTTGACTAAAAGGTTCTATATCTCATTACCTTTCTTACTGCAGAAATGCCGCCAAAATGAAGATCAAACCGTACCAATCCTGGTGGAGTTTCCAATGCTCCTATTCCAGCGAGAGTTGCTCGCAACCAAGCTGCAAACGCTGCTATTCCAAACAGAGTCACACGCGATCAGACTGTTGAAGCCACTACTCCTGTTAGGGCTACTCCAATCCAACCTACCATGAATCAAGCTATGATAGATCAACTAGTCAATGACCGAGTGAACGCCGCTTTAGCTGCAGCAAACCACTCGTCTACTAATGCTGGAACTTCGAGACCACCCACCCACAGCCGCACTTGTACTTACCAGGACTTTCGTAAGACCATGACTGGAGGCTTTAGTGGAACTGAAGGAGCTGTCGGTCTGACTAGATGGATCGAGAAGCTCGAGACTGTGTTCCGAATCTGCAATTGTGAAGAAGAGTCTAAGGTTAAATACGCATCATTCACTTTCACAGATGCTGCCTTGACCTGGTGGAACAATTTTCTGAAATCTGCTAGTATCGATGTTGCCTATGCCATGCCATGGGAGAGTTTCAAGGAGATGGTACTTCGAAAGTACTGTCCTCGTAATGAGATCAAGAAACTCGAGCATGAGTTTTGGAACCTCAAAGTTCAAGGCACCAATATGGCTGCTTATAACCAGCGTTTTCAAGAACTAGCCTTGTTGTGCCCTGAAATGGTTCAAACTGAGACCCGACTGTTGGAAAGGTACATCGGAGGACTGCCCCAATCTATCAAGGGCAATGTCACCACTTCTAAGGCTGCTGATCTTCACGAAACCATCGAAGTAGCCAACAAACTCATGGACCAAGTGATTGAGGATTCCATGGACAAAGTGGTTGACAATAAAAGGAAATGGGATGACCACTCCCAAAGCTACAACAACAATGGGTATCGTGGCAACAACAGTGGGAACAACAACAACAATCAAAACAAAAGGCAAAATGTTGCTAGAGCATATGCAGCTGGGATTGAGGAAAGGAAATCTTACGCAGGGACTTCACCACTGTGTAACCGATGCACTCTGCATCACAAGGGACAGTGTACAGTCAAGTGTCGTAACTGTCAGAAAATCAGACACTTAACCAGGAACTGCAGGTCCAAGTCATTGGCGACAGTTCAAACAGCTCCAGCTCAGGACCCAAAAGCAACTATAACTTGCTTTGGTTGTGGTGAGAAAGGGCATTATAAGAATAAATGCCGAAAGACCCGAAACCAAGGCAATGGAGGAAATCAAGAAAACCGAGGAAATCCAGGAAGCCATGGGAATGGCAGGATTCAGGGAAATGTTGGACAACCGAGTAATCAGGGAAATGGCGAAGGAGCTCGTGGAAGAGTCTATGTTGTGACCAAAGTGGAAGCTCAGGAAGACCCGAATGTCGTGACAGGTACGTTCCTTATAAATAACCGTTATGCATCCATATTGTTTGATACAGGAGCCGATAGGAGTTTTGTTTCTAATGCCTTTAGTCCACTACTCGATATTGCCCCAACTGCATTAGGAAATGCATACAATGTGGAACTAGCTAACGGTAACGTAGAAAGGGTAGATACCATCATAAGAGGTTGCACCCTGAATCTGTTAAACCACCCATTCAATATCGACTTGATACCAGTAGCATTGGGTAGTTTCGATGTCATCGTCGGAATGGATTGGTTAGCAAAATATCATGCTGCCATCATTTGTGACGAGAAGCTCGTTCAAGTACCATATGGATATGAAGTCCTAACTATAGAAGGAGACCGGAGTGACAGAAGAAACGCTTCAAGATTGCATGTCATTTCCTGTACCAAGGTGTTGAGGTGTATCGAGGAAGGATGCCACATCTTCCTAGCACAAGTCACCGGAAAGGACGAAAAAGAAAAGGAAGAAAAACGTCTGGAAGACGTACCAATAGTGAGAGAATTTCCTGAAGTCTTTCCTGAAGACTTGCCAGGACTCCCGCCAACCTGACAGATTGAATTTCAGATCGATTTAGTACCTGGTGCCGCACCAGTGGCAAGAGCACCTTATCGATTAGCTCCAACGGAACTCCAGGAGTTATCAAACCAGTTGTCGGAACTTGCGGAAAAAGGGTTCATTAGACCGAGCTCATCACCATGGGGAGCACCAGTCCTATTCGTCAAGAAGAAAGACGGAACTTTTAGGATGTGCATCGACTATCGCGAGTTGAATAAACTAACCATTAAGAACCGTTACCCACTCCCGAGGATCGATGACTTATTAGATCAACTACAAGGTTCAAGTGTTTATTCAAAAATCGACTTAAGGTCCGGATACCATCAACTAAGAGTTCGAGAAGAAGACATTCCCAAAACCGCCTTCAGAACTCGTTATGGACATTACGAGTTTCAAGTCATGCCTTTTGGGTTAACCAACGCACCAGTTGTGTTCATGGACCTCATGAACCGAGTGTGTAAACCCTACCTGGATAAATTTGTGATCGTATTCATTGACGATATCCTAATTTATTCCAAGAGTGTGAAAGAACACGAGGAGCATCTTAGATTAATCTTGGAATTGCTGAAGAAGGAAGAACTGTATGCAAAGTTCTCAAAGTGTGAGTTTTGGATATCGACTGTGCAATTCCTAGGTCATGTAATCGACAGTCAGGGTATTCATGTAGATCCCGCTAAGATCGAGTCAATAAAGGATTGGGCGACACCCACAACTCCTACTGAAATACGCCAATTCTTAGGACTCGCTGGATACTACAGAAGATTCATTGAAGGTTTCTCAAAGATTGCCAAATCTTTAACCAAGCTAACCCAGAAAAACACCAAGTTTGACTAGGAAGAAAAAGAAGAAGAAGCTTTTCAACTCCTTAAAGAAAAGTTTTGTAGTGCACCCATTCTGTCCTTACCTGAAGGTAGTGAAGACTTTGTTGTTTATTGCGACGCTTCACATAAGGGGCTAGGAGCGGTGTTAATGCAACGAGAGAAGGTGATAGCATACGCCTCTCGCCAGTTGAAGACTCATGAGAAAAACTACACGACGCACGACCTGGAGTTAGGATCAGTTGTGTTCGCACTCAGAATTTGGAGACATTATTTATATGGCACAAAGTGTGTCGTATACACCGATCACAAGAGCCTACAACACATTTTAGATCAAAAAGAACTGAACATGAGACAACGCCGATGGTTGGAGTTGCTCAGTGATTATGACTGCGAGATTCGTTACCATCCGGGTAAAGCGAATGTAGTTGCTGATGCTCTCAGTAGAAAAGAGCGACCAAAACCTCTTAGAGTCAGATCTTTGGGTATGACAATCAGTTCACCTCTTCCATCCAAGATTCTGGAGGCTCAATTGGAAGCACTCAAGGAAGGAAATTGTCCGAATGAGAACCTTTACGGAATGCCAGAAAGTGAGAATGGATTCGTGAAAAGGTCGGATGGAATTTTGTGTTTCAAAGAACGAAGTTGGATACCACTCTACGGGGGAATTCGCGATATCATTATGCACGAATCCCACAAGTCTAAATACTCCATCCACCCAGGATCCGACAAGATGTATCTCGATCTGAAGAAATTGTACTGGTGGCCAAACATGAAAGCCGACATTGCAACATATGTCAGCCGGTGTTTAACCTGTTCAAAAGTCAAAGCCGAACATCAGAGACCCTCAGGTCTACTAGTACAACCCGAAATTCCCGAATGGAAATGGGAACGTATAACAATGGACTTTATCACTAAGCTACCTAAAACCTCTAAAGGCTACGACACTATTTGGGTAATAGTTGACCGTCTCACCAAGTCAGCACATTTTCTACCGATGAAAGAAAGCGACGGAATGGACAAACTTGCACAACTATACCTGAAGGAAATCATCGCGCGTCATGGTGTACCAATCTCCATCATCTCGGACAGAGATAGCCGTTTCACCTCAAATTTCTGGAAATCGCTTCAAGATGCCTTAGGATCTAACCTCGACATGAGCACCGCTTACCATCCTCAGACTGATGGACAAAGCGAGAGAACCATTCAAACACTGGAGGATATGCTAAGATCATGTGTGATAGATTTTGGAAATGGCTGGGATAAACACTTGCCATTAACCGAATTTTCTTACAACAACAGCTATCACACAAGCATCAAAGCCGCACCATATGAAGCACTCTATGGTCGGAAGTGTAGATCACCTGTGTGTTGGGCCGAAGTTGGAGAAAGTCAACTTACTGGTCCGGAGTTAATTCAAGAAACTACTGAGAAGATTGTTGATAACGCTACACGCGTCGTTCGGGGTCAAAGGAACTTCCTTTTCTTCGAGCAAGTTTTATAACACCCTAGGCAGTGAACCTAATCGTTGTAGTGTAGTAATTAGGATAAGCCACGGGTATTGATATCATTCTCTAGGGGAATAGGAATGCTAGTAAGGAGTTACTACGCTAAGGTTAAGGTTGAGGAAGATTATTTTTTATATTTTTGTATTTTATGAAAATGGAAAGGTACGAATCTCGGGTATTGGATTTGGGGGTTTGGTATTTCTACCGATTACTCTACTATTATCTAATTATCTAAACTAAGGTTGTGGGAGTCTATGTCTAATTAATGTGTGCTCGTATGATAGTTTAAAGATGTGTTTACTTAGTTTGTATTACTCCTTAATTATCTCCTATTGATGGTTGAGTGTCACGTCTTATTCCTAGTTGCGTTGTGTGTCTAAAGTTGTAAGGTATGCGTTTCTCCCTAACTCTTTGAACTTACCAAAGGGTCTTGTCTACAAACCCACTAGGGATTATAAACTCCTACTCTAAGGCGCTCTTTGGATGGTTTAGCCTACAACTACTCAGGTAATTATATTCTAAGGTTCACAAAGATGAATCAAGCATTAAGTACACAACGAATGACATATCGCATTACTAGATCATTAATCAACTAAGATAAGAAACAACCAATCAATATTCAATAATTAAGTTTCATACTTCCTAAGCAAACACACAAATAAATTAGCCGGACATGGAGAACATGCAAGCATACACACAAATAATCAAAGACATAATTGAATTAATGAAGTAAAGACTTATCTTGATGTAAGATAGGGTTTAAAACCCTAAAATACTGTACAAGACACCTTAGGTTCGGTTTTAGGTTTTTACTCCAAAGACTCTCCACACAAAGACTGAAAAATTCGGATTCTATATATAAGATTACAATTGCGACGGCGTCACCTTATGTTTAGTGACGCCGTCGTGTCGCCGCCATTAGGGTTTCGTCTTGGCCACGTTAACCTTGCGACGGCGTCACCTTATGTCCGTGACGCCGTCCTCTTCAGCTTCTGACGTCGTCTGGATTGCATCTAGGCCGTCTGAGTAGCGACGGCCTACTCTTTCACAACTAGACGCCGTCTCTTGAAAATACGAGTTTTGGGTTCTGTCCCGTCACAGTAATTTTGGGACGGCGTCACAATGTAGCACCTGACGCCGTCGCCTTCTACTTTCAGCAACTGTGATTGTCTCGATTTTGACTTTGGCCATTTTCTTCATATATTCGCGCCTTTTCGTCCAAATAAGTGCCTTTCCAGCATTTTGCCTTCACGAGACCTAAAAAGTGAAAAGGAACGATATTAAGCAATAACGGATACAAAAGTGATCAAATAAGGACTTAAACGACCCCTCAAAATGGTACCTTTTAAAACCTTATCAAATATCCCTACACTTGTTATTTGCTTGTTCTCAAGCAAATGTACTTTTAGCCAATTAATTTATAAGTTAGGGGTCATGAAGCATTAATTCAAAACGGTCCACAACACATATAAGCCCCGCAAAAGTCATAACAAGCACGGAAATTACATACTAGCACCTCACATGGGGTGTTTGGATACTCACATCTCTCTCGGGTGTATATATGAAATATAACAAAATAGGAAATGGAAGATAAACACTCATTAACCGGTCCTAGTACATAGATTACCATAGGCTTGAGAATAGATCAAACCTCCATCGCTTTGGCGTAAGCACCTAGGAAAGACTATCAAAGAGGTCTTTTAAAGGGTTGTAATGTTAGGCTTACGGTAGGGAAATAAGGGTTTGGTGGGATAGGCTATTTAGTGGTGGTAAGTCAAAAATCTTTATGTTAACTGCATATGAAGAATGGCGTTGCTAAGCCAAGACTCGACACTCTAAACTCTAGATAACTGAAATAAACAAACATAAATTTAAAAGATAGATGTAGGATGGTAGCCCGTATGGTTTTTTTTTTTTTTTTTTTCACTCTATTTTTTTTCTTTTTCTCTTTTTCTATTTTTTTTCGATTTTTTTTTTTTTTTTCATACACTTTTACTCTACCATCCTCTACGATAACATCAAAATACTAGGGATTTAAAGGCACATCCCTACACTTGAGTTTTTTTATTACTCTAACACTAATTTGACCCGATTTGAAAAGATCAAAACACTTGGGGTACATTATTACGCAAACAAAGGGAATTTGAATTTAACGTTCCCTTCCCGTCATTTCATAAACTTTAACTTTTCCCATGAATCCCAATCATCCCAAAACTGTATACAAAGGATATGACTCGACTTAGCAACTTATGCAAGCAACTAGATAATTGAACTAAGGGTTTAGGGTGATAACAAACATTTGCACTAAAAGTGAGTGCATAAGGGGTAGGCTAAGGCGATTTGGGTGTATATTTGGGGGTGGGGTGTAAACAATGCTCTTCATTGATATTCCGGAAAAACCGAAACATCACGAGAACCGCGAAAAGGATAGGCTCTGAGGGGTTAACTAGGGGTATCGTGTACTAAAGATTAGTACAACGCAAATGGTGTGGGGGAATTACTCAACCGATATGGAAGAAGTAATTATATTACAGGTATCAAACAAGGCTTATCCTAATGCCTCTTATTATTTAGTTATTCCTAACTACACAAGTGTAGCCTCACTTGCGATCTCGGAATGCATCACAAAACAAGTTCTAGAATCTATTATACTACCGGTTCACACTCTAAGCATTAAAGATGAATGCTTTAATTCCTACTAATCTAAGGGCGATCCTCACATTTTGGTGGAATTTGGGTGGTAAAGGGTTTTGTGCTAGTCATGCAACTTCCTATCCATGAGACGCTTTTGTTAAGACTAATGGCCCACTCTTATATGTCATGAAAAATTTTAAATTTGGTGCCAAAATTACCCTAACCGACATTTTCTCATGGTTTATTACACAATCACAATTGGACAAAGCAAATAGTCAAGGATAAGCATAGTTTCAAAGTTCCCGTTTTATTTTCCCTCCCTAAACTTAAACTGAACATTGTCCCCAATGTTCCCCGAAAGTATCAAAGTTATGATAATGGAAGGTAATTAAAAACGAAAGAAACTAATACTCCCCTGATTAGCTCGGTAGGATCCGTGTAAAGTGGTGGTTAAATCTTTTCCAAGAAGAATTATTGCGTGAAAAGCTCCTTCCAATCTTATGTAACTTCTTCTTGACAAACTAAACCTGCACACTTGAAGAAAACAAACGAAACCTTCGCGTAAAATCGGCGGTAATAATATATATAAGACTCGATTTAAACTAGGATATAATGCTTGTGGAATGGATGTTTACAGAATTTCTAAGAAAATTAAGACCTGGAAAATTCCAAAAATTTATAAGTAGCTCAGAAAACGAGAAAAAGTAATCTGATGTTTTTACTCCTTCCTGACGCCGTCAGGTTGCAATCCTGACGCCGTCAGGTTATCCTGACAAAAACTGGTCTGCGATTTTCTGGAAAAAATTCTGGAAAATTTACATCTTTAGAATCTGGAAAAATTTCTGCATAAACATCCATTATGACTCGATACAAGCATTTGACTCGAACAAACAAACATAAATATCTGTTAGTTAATTGTTATTCTCATGTTTACGTTTCTTTTGAAAACGTGTGTAATCCTCCCTACACTTATCCCTTATGTAAAATACCTTTATATGTAATTAAGACGAGGTTAAAAACAAAATAAAGCATTTTCACAAATTTAAACATGAGGATAAACAATTAATAAAAGATATATGACGCTAACAAGCAAACAATTAAGCATGGGTTGCCTCCCACGAAGCGCTTTTCTTTATTTAAGAGTCTTGTAGCTAGACTCATAGTCGTGCTTCTACGTTTCCTCACGCATCCTCAATGAGAATTCTATCATGTTGACAAAATCTTCATCGACTCTATACCTAGGCCCTAGAGTTAAGCAATCCTTATAATAATGCCTCCTTCTTTCCCACATGAATTTATAACCTTTTTCAACATCTTCCTTGCTTTTGTCCTCAAAAGCTTTGATGTTGTCTCGATCATAAATGGACAAGTGGCCATACTCAGTTGTTTTCCAAGGCATCCTGTAGGTGATTTCATCGGTTCCTTCCTTAAACCTAACCGTTCCATCATGCTTGTTATGGCTCATTCTAGATGTTTCAACAAACGGTTTCCCTAGCACTACTTGGGATAAACTATAGTCAATGACGCACCCTACATCTTCTAGGACCATAAAATCAACTAGGTAGGTGAAATTTCCTATAAAGACATGCACGTCCTTGACTCTTCCCACAAAGTTGCAAACTCCTCCCGGATACTTAGGGTCTCTCCTAATATTGAGTCGCTCATTCATAATGTCATTGTAAACAGCAGATGACATTACATTGATGGGGGATTCCGTATCTATGTAAGCGTGGTCGACACTCCTATATCCGATCATACAAGGGATTTTTAGGTTCCAGGGATTTCCCCTCCTAATCTTTGGGCATATCCTAATGATAGGTGATCGTGGATTATCGATTATGTATTGATGGTATGCAATCTCTTCCTTAGTGGGGTAAAGATTGAAGTAAGCACTATTTTCCACATCCACGTTGTTGTTTATCATGCCATTTTCCGAATTACTGCTAATCATAGAGCCAATTATAGCAGCGCTGACTACCTTCTCAACAGCTTCCCTAATTGTACTATCGAATATTTTCTGTAAATCCTGAAGGTCGGTGTTTCTACTCACATAGCGGCTTCGACGGTTGTGTTGGTTATTGGGTTGGGTTTTGAGTGACATTGAATTTTTTTGTGTTGGGTTATTAAGTGGTGGTTGGTTATCATTCTCCATGATGAAGAGTGATGGGATTACGAACAAAGGTCACGAAGAAGGGGGATAGACTAAGAGAAATCTAAAAAATGAGAAAAATTTACTTGATATGAATCAAGCAAAGAAACCTAAACGAGGTGGACTACTAACTAGCTATTCTATTCCCCGGCAGCGGCGCCAAAAACTTGATAACGCTACACGCGTCGTTCGGGGTCAAAGGAACTTCCTTTTCTTCGAGCAAGTTTTATAACACCCTAGGCAGTGAACCTAATCGTTGTAGTGTAGTAATTAGGGTAAGCCACGGGTATTGATATCGTTCTCTAGGGGAATAGGAATGCTAGTAAGGAGTTACTACGCTAAGGTTAAGGTTGAGGAAGATTATTTTTTATATTTTTGTATTTTATGAAAATGGAAAGGTACGAATCTCGGGTATTGGATTTGGGGGTTTGGTATTTCTACCGATTACTCTACTATTATCTAATTATCTAAACTAAGGTTGTGGGAGTCTATGTCTAATTAATGTGTGCTCGTATGATAGTTTAAAGATGTGTTTACTTAGTTTGTATTACTCCTTAATTATCTCCTATTGATGGTTGAGTGTCACGTCTTATTCCTAGTTGCGTTGTGTGTCTAAAGTTGTAAGGTATGCGTTTCTCCCTAACTCTTTGAACTTACCAAAGGGTCTTGTCTACAAACCCACTAGGGATTATAAACTCCTACTCTAAGGCGCTCTTTGGATGGTTTAGCCTACAACTACTCAGGTAATTATATTCTAAGGTTCACAAAGATGAATCAAGCATTAAGTACACAACGAATGACCTATCGCATTACTAGATCATTAATCAACTAAGATAAGAAACAACCAATCAATATTCAATAATTAAGTTTCATACTTCCTAAGCAAACACACAAATAAATTAGTCGGACATGGAGAACATGCAAGCATACACACAAATAATCAAAGACATAATTGAATTAATGAAGTAAAGACTTATCTTGATGTAAGATAGGGTTTAAAACCCTAAAATACTGTACAAGACACCTTAGGTTCGGTTTTAGGTTTTTACTCCAAAGACTCTCCACACAAAGACTGAAAAATTCGGATTCTATATATAAGATTACAATTGCGACGGCGTCACCTTATGTTTAGTGACGCCGTCGTGTCACCGCCATTAGGGTTTCGTCTTGGCCACGTTAACCTTGCGACAGAGTCACCTTATGTCCGTGACGCCGTCCTCTTCAGCTTCTGACGTCGTCTGGATTGCATCTAGGCCGTCTGAGTAGCGACGGCCTACTCTTTCACAACTAGACGCCGTCTCTTGAAAATACGAGTTTTGGGTTCTGTCCCGTCACAATAATTTTGGGACGGCGTCACAATGTAGCACCTGACGCCGTCGCCTTCTACTTTCAGCAACTGTGATTGTCTCGATTTTGACTTTGGCCATTTTCTTCATATATTCGCGCCTTTTCGTCCAAATAAGTGCCTTTCCAGCATTTTGCCTTCACGAGACCTAAAAAGTGAAAAGGAACGATATTAAGCAATAACGGATACAAAAGTGAGCAAATAAGGACTTAAACGACCCCTCAAAATGGTACCTTTTAAAACCTTATCAATTGTGCAAATCAAAAACCGACTGCAAGCAGCTCGTGACCGTCAAAAGAGCTATGTGGATAAAAGAAGGAAACCACTTGAGTTTCAAGTGGGAGATAAAGTTATGCTCAAAGTTGCGCCATGGAAGGGCATAATCCGTTTCGGAAAACGTGGAAAGTTAAATCCTCGTTACATTGGACCTTTCAAAATCCTCGCAAGAATCGGACCGGTAGCATACCGACTCGAATTACCACAAGAACTCAGCTCTGTGCACAACGTGTTTCACGTATGCAACTTGAAGAAATGTCTTTCTGACGAAACTCTTGCTATTCCTTTGGAAGAAATCCAAGTTGACGAAAGATTAAATTTTGTCAAGGAACCCATTGAAATTATGGATAGAGAGATCAAACGGCTTAAGCAAAGCCGCATTCCTATCGTCAAAGTCCGTTGGAACTCTCAAAGAGGTCCAGAATACACATGGGAACGTGAAAACCAATTCAAGCGTAAATACCCACACCTTTTCTCTACTTTAGCAAGTAATCCTAACTGAAAACCGAGGACGGTTTTCTCTTCTAAGGCGGGGAGGATGTGACACACGGTAAATTTTCACTAAAATTTAACTAATAATTAGTAATTTATTATTACTAAGCATAAGTCATTAAGCATGCATAAGCTTTGCCTGATCATTTGAGTAGTCAACTCGCACACAGTAGACTATTGCATCACATTTGCATTCATATCATTTTATGAATATTTCATTTTTGTCTTATGATTTAAATTGTAAGACGAGAGGTTATCTTGTTTTCCCCAGTGACCGACACTGCACGCGTACCGACACTATGATAAGGGCTTGATAAAACAAATGATAAATGTCCGTGATATGGAATATTACAAAGATAAAAATATTTCAGACACGTAACAATAAGATACTACGTTATAAAAGTTATCAAACAATGATACTTCGGTCACAATTTAATATCGCGGGACACAAAGTATTTAACACACTTGCACTTAAATAAAAACTTCTATAAGACTCAAACACAATTAAAATATAAGTGTAACACAAGTACATGTACACAAATAAATCATAAGTATAAATTACATATACACACACTTTTACTTGTATTACTTTCTTTTACTTATATTACTTTTAAAAGAAAACCTTTTATAAAATTTTGAGAGATATTCCTTTGTCTTCTTTCCCCACACACGACAAACACAAAGACAGAGAAAAGAAGATAGCAATCTCTTTTTTCAACCCCTAGACCTGCGCCTCATAGGTCGAATCTCCCCAAACTAGTAAACCAACATACCCCTTTTCATTATTCTCCATCTTCCCTCACCAAAACCATGTAAGTTTTTGGTCTCTCCAATCCTCTCCTTGATGCGCCGGCTACCCTTCGAACGAATCCAAGAAGAATCAAGATAAAATCATCCAAGAGAAGCATATCTTCCATTGTATCTACCTTGAGCCAAAGTCCAAGATATTCTAGGATTTGGAAGTTAACTAAATTCGGCTTCAATCCAAAACAACAACAAGAAATAGATGGTCAAGCTCCTTCCCAAGATACTTCCTTTATCTCTAGTAGAGATGCAAACGCCCCAAACTCATTTCCTCATCAATTTTACCAAAAACTAGGGTTTGTGAAACTTAGGGTTTTCAAAAATTGATTTGGGGGTTTTGCAATTGGAAGTGTGTTGGAGCTAATTCAAGTCTCGTTTGGTTCGAATCCAAGAAGCCACTTTCTTCCCTCACGCATCATCTCTCGAGTTGAGGTTACTCATTTTTCTTGTTGTAATGTCTTTTATGTTATTTTATGATATTAAGTTGGAAAATCTTAACAAAGGAATGGTTATGTGAATTGTTCACGTCGATTTTATATATTCTTTGATGCCATGTCGAGTCGTGAGTTGATTATTTGGTTATGAAACTAAGTGTTTTGATATGTATAAGTCTTATGTTGCTAGTAAATGATAAACCTTCATGTAAAGATTTGGTTGTCGTTGGGGTCTTTTGTTGTAGTCTCGTCGATTCATGAATCAAAGGAAATAAGAATGAGTTTTACAAGAGTAGAAACTAGTGGTACTTGATGTTAAAAATCTTTATACTTAACAAACAACCTAAGTTGCCTTAGTCTCAAGATGTCACTTACAAAATGGGTCGATTGGGTTTTTCCTGTCGAGAATAGGAGCTTAGAATGGATGAGTCTTGTAACAAAAGAGTTTAGTACTTCTTTGTTGCTAGGTGATGGGAAAACTTGGGTTGAATTCATGAAAACCCCACTATGGTAAAATCTTTAGTGTCAAAAACAGTTTTGGATAAGCTAGCACAAATCTTGTGAGTCTCAGCCATGTCGAGAAGCCTCAACATCACGAGTCCAAGTCCTTACTAGAGTCGAACAAAACCTTGGAGTCAAACCGGTTACGTTGGGTTTTCGTGTCAAAACCAACCACCCTAAACATCTTAGTCCTTTTGTTATAATATGCGAATTTAAAACTTGATTTAAGTCTGTTTGACCAACCGGATTAGCGCTTGACTATTCTTCCTTCTCGTTAATATCAGTAAATTAGTAACAAACCAGGAAATGAAACTTGTAGATGCTAAATACAAGTTGGACCAGTTCTTTTTTTTCTTCCTTCGTATAAATAAGAAAAATTGGGCCACGGCCCAAGTCATAAGACTTGGTAATATAAAAGGGTTGTTAGTTAATTAGTTGGGCCCAGGCCCAAACCGGATACCCACTACTGCCAACACCGGGCCACAGCCCACGAGTTTTCGAGCATCCGTTTGAGTAATATAAACTAACCCACGAGATGAAGATTGAGTCGTAAAATAATTGTCCAACGATAAATGAGCTTATTTACATGTACGCATAATAGGCCACATAGTGATATTTAAACATACACGAATTGACATGTAAACAAGAACAATGGTTATATTATATACATAAGACAACAATCACCTTAAAATGTGATTTATTTAATAATGCCTTCGTTAACACAAAAATGTCAATATGTAAACATGAGTATGTCGAGTAAATTTCACGTTGAAAACTATATATATTGAGGGCAAATTATGATAAATAAATATAAACCATCACGTAGTGTTATCATTTAACCAATTTTATAGCCTTCAATTTAACTTACATATTTTCTAAATACAACTAGAAAACAAATTATAATTTTGACAATACCATCTGTGTCAACTTAAACAAGTATATATACATTTATATACTTACTAGTGGAACCTCGTAATTATTTTTCAAATTAAACTTTGGAATTTAAAACCAAATTAATGTCAACATGAAAAGTATATGTACTTCGTATACTTACTATTAAAATCATGTTTACAAACTAAAGTTTAGTTTGAATACAATTAAACTATTTTGAGTAAGCAATACTTAAAACAATGAACTAAAACATTGCCCTCCTTATCTAGGTCGTGTGTCGGTGCCGCTTCACAACATTCACTAGATCCCACTTTTGGATTTCACAATTGCTAAGGTGAGTTTTCATAGCCCCTCTTTTACTTGACAAACTGTTTTATACATTTTGGGGTGAGAAATATGCAAAACCTTTTATGGACCTAAACTATTACATGACTACTATTACGTGGTTTAGCCTAAGCCCTTATGTCCCTAGATAATGCCCTTTTTTTTCTTCATGAACCGTCAATTCCCCATTGGGAAACGCGAATGTTATAAATAGATCTATTGAGGGTGACTCCTCCGTTCGGTTGGCCATACTTAGGCCAAGGCGAAATGTATACCATGTCGGAACCGAGTGTTGAGGGACAAAACACTCACTATGGGCCCCTATATTGTATGACATCTTTTAGCATACAGAAACTGTCGTAGTATCGGTTGCATGAACTTAGAGCTAACGTAATAGACATTCATCCATATATCATTATATTCGTTGTAATGATTATATGACTTTGCTTATGGTCCAAACTTACTATTTTAACTTAAACCTATGAACTCACCAGCTTTTAGCTGACCTTTTTAGCATATTTTCTCAGGTGCTTAGTTGTGATCATGGATGCAAGGCAAGAGGCGGATAAATGGTCGTAGTAATTTCTAAAGAAGTGTTTTTACACAAAATCGATGTTTTTATATTGGGACCACTAAAATTATGGGAGGTGCCCATTTATCTAAACAATGTTGTAAGATAATGTTTTAAAATATTTTATGAAATTAAACGGAGTATGTATTCCGTTCTTTATTACTTGTGTTATGATTCACCAATTCCGTAACGCTCCCAATAACACGTATGCTTCCGCTAAACCAAATTTGGGGGTGTTACATTTACTAACGAAGTGAGTTAACGAACGCTAGTAAAAAAACTCAAATCCGTCAAAAAGTTTTGTTGAAAACCTTTTTATGCAAGAAAAAAAAATATCTTGATTGAAAATGAAACCTAATTTTGATATCTTTTTGTGTTATTTGCTCAAAATAAAAAGAGTTAATTACATCTTCAAATAATTGTACCTAATCGACATCAATAAGTACAAAACGATGCATCTAACTTTTTCTAAACTATAAAATATATCAAATATGTTGTAAGTTGTAACATACATCATATAATTCCACATTACATCACATTATATGATAAAATATATATTGTTTCTATTAACTATACTTTTGACATTAACAGCTTAACATTAAGCTTTATAAACAGAATATAAGGAACCATTAATTTGACCTCAACAAACACAACTTTGGAATATTTTCTGGAGAGCATCACGTCACAATTTTACACGTGGCATCATTTTACGCGCCACCGACGCCACTTTAAGAATAATAAGTCATAAAAAATCCCATGCTTAGTTTGCGCCTATCACGCTAACTTACGCCTCTTCTTCATTTGACTATATCACTCTATTTACAATTTTACATATAACAAACATTTCATACAAAATCACCTCAACTTCTTTCTCTAAAACCAGAATGGAAAAAGGGAGTTACATGTTCCAACAATCTCGTATTTGTGTACTAGGTTTACTTTGTGCTATATTTTGGATGTACTTGATATACTTCCATTGTGAAGTATTTGAAGGGATAGTTTTCTCGGTCAATACTCAGAAAACGACCGAGAAAACTGTCCAAGATAATCCGATATCTGTATCCGAAATTTCTAAAACTGACAAGTCAGTTTTTCCTTTTATGAAGGCAATGAGAAGTGTAGAGAATAAAAGTGATCCATGTGGTGGACGATATATTTATATTCATAATCTTCCGTCACGTTTTAATGAAGATATGATTAAGGAATGTGGTAGTATAAACAAATGGTTTGATATGTGTAAGTTTACGACTAATAATGGGCTTGGACCGGTGTTAAATAATACGGAAGGTGTGTTTTCAGATAATGGATGGTACGCAACTAATCAGTTTACAGTTGATGTTATTTTTAATTATAGGATGAAGCAGTACGAATGTTTGACGAATGATTCGTCTTTAGCTGCAGCTATTTTTGTTCCCTTTTACGCGGGGTTTGATGCTGCTAGATATCTTTGGGGGTATAATATTTCGGTTAGAGATGCTGCTTCTAATGATCTTGTTGATTGGTTACAAAAAAGAGATGAATGGAAGTTAATGAATGGTAAAGACCATTTTCTTGTTGGTGGTAGGATTACTTGGGATTTTAGAAGATTAAGTGATGAAGAATCCGATTGGGGAAATAAGTTCTTGTTTTTACCCGCGGCTAAAAACATGTCAATGCTATTGATTGAGTCGAGCCCGTGGAATAGTAATGATTTTGCTATTCCGTATCCAACTTATTTTCATCCGTCTAGAGATGATGAGGTTTTTGATTGGCAAGAAAGGATGATGAAAATGGATCGGAAATGGTTGTTTTGTTTCGCGGGTGCTCCGCGACCAGGTAATCCTAAGTCGATTAGGAGTCTTTTGATTGATCAATGTAAGAATTCGGGTGTTGGGAGGTTGTTGGATTGTGGCGTTGGGGAAAAGAAGTGTCATTCGCCGAGTAGTGTAATGAAAATGTTTCAAAGTTCTGTTTTTTGTTTACAACCTCAAGGTGATTCGTATACAAGAAGATCAGCTTTTGATTCAATTTTGGCTGGCTGTATACCTGTTTTCTTTCATCCAGGTTCGTTCTACGCACAATACACGTGGCATATACCTAAAAACTACACAACATATTCGGTTTTTATTCCTGAGGATGATATTCGTAAGAATATTAGTATAGAACAACGCCTTAGTCAAATTGATCCTGACACAATTAGGATGATGAGGGAGGAGGTTATAAATTTGATTCCTAGATTGATATACGCTGATCCTCGTTCCAAATTGGAAACTTTAAAAGATGCTTTTGATGTATCGGTTGAAGCGATCATCAACAAGGTGACAAGGCTGAGACAAGGTATAATTGATGGACGTACGAATGATGATTTTATTGAACAACTTAGTTGGAAGTATGCGTTATTAGAAAAAGGTGATTATGTGGGCGTTGATGAATGGGATCCCTTTTTCTCTAAACCAAAATCAGATAATGGTAACACAGAATCAGATAGTTTCTCAGAAGATACAAAAAATAATTCTACGATCAACAAGTAAAAATGTAAACTTGATCAATTCCAGTGGAAGTATGATTGCTTGTTTGTATGGTTTGTTCATTTGTTGTGTTGAAGTAGGAAGCAAATATGTTATAGTTTTGGTTTTACATATAGATGATTCTTGATTAATGAACATTAGTTGTGGAATATTGCAATAAAAGTGATCGACATATATGAATGGCTATTGCCTACTGTGTTAGCTAACCATGGTTTCCATTTGCATTTTAAGCTTCGAGATCTCATATATAATGTACTAGCTAGATGTGACATCTTTACTAAACTAAGCAGTATCTTCCTTGCATTTTACAAAATGTTGCTTTGTGTTGTAATTTTAGGGTAGCAAGTTACCGCTTATTTGAGGCAAAAGATACAAAGAAGCCTGAAAGTCTTAATCACAATGTTTGGACGTTAGATTTTAAAAGATCTATTAACATCTTAATATATGAGTCTATCAGACACTTGATCATTCTGCTGTTACTACGTTGTAATGTTGGGCTTACGTCGAAACACCTGCTTAATCCAAATGATTAATGAAGGCCGTCAAAAGGCGATCCTATTTGAACATAAAATCTCTCTTTCGCAGGCTCACGGTCTCTGGCTGACTCTACTTTGGCATCCCAAGTGAACTACCAGCTGCAGTTAAGTTTACTAATAGAACAATCTTAATGGATCAAATCAAATTATCTACACACCGACAATGTGTCGAATCACTAAAGATCCGCAACAAAACACATGATCTATCATTATTGACAATCCTAGGAACATGATAAGGCAGACATGATAAAAATTCACTTGTTCTATGCAAAAAGACTAGTGAAGGTAGATAAGAGATGGCCATTAATCATGTGGTCCATAGTCCAAACATTTGGGATCAAAAAGGAAAGTGAAAGTACACCCACCATAGATTTCCTATTGTACTCATTTGGTACATGATCATGGGGACAAACTAAGAGTACAATAATTGCAAGGCCTTTGACATCTAGAAAGCATGTGTATATTTTGACTCATCTGATGGAAAATCAGTTGTGTTTTTCACCAACTTGAAGACATGCATGTATTTTTATATATTTGATTTGTGATCTATTGAATCAAACTTCATGGTGTTGTATTTTCCTTGATGGAAGTTTTATGAGGATATATAGCATGTCCAAATCATGGCACATGTAATCGAGCTGTATATGCATCTTGCAATGTTTCAAAAACAGTTGTTTACGACATATATGTTATAAGGGAATCGTGTCAAACAAGGGAATTATCCAACATGCGTGTCATTCAAATTCGGCACCTCTTGTTGGTTTATGGATATATTTAATATGTGTATGACCGGATTCGAACTCGAGACCACGGGATTGCACACTTTACGTATGAGACTCGATGTTTAAATAATTAATATAAAATATTATGTTTGATTATTAAATTCACAATAAACGACGAAACGAGCGATAAGCACTTATCGAAAGTGACTATTGGTCGTTAAATGTCAACGGGATATGAAGAAAAGTAAACAAGCCAAGAGACGGTTTTAGGAACCCTCTTTTGGGCTTGTTTTTTGCCGAAACTATGAAATCCCACATCGGAAACCATAGTAAACTTGACATCTACCATAAGGCTATAAATACATCCCCATGTATTCATCCTTTGGTACACTTGATTTCATAAGAAGGCCAAACTTCTTCTTTTCTTCCCTCTTGTTCTTGGTCGACGAGTGAATCCCCATTGTAAGGGATTTACGAGTGACCTTGAGCATAACAAAGGTGTTTGGTTATTCTATTGTGATCAAGAACTAGCATTCGCATCGAATCGCTAATAGTACGTGTGTACAAAAACGTGGTGTAACACACTATTGTTACATCAATTGGTTTGAATTGAAAAACGGTAAGGGTCAATTCGTTAAACCACATAAACCCTAATTAGGGTTCTTGAATTGAAGAGATCTACCAATTGCAAGAGGTACGTTACGCATCTTTCAGTTAATTAATTATTGTTATGATTCTAAGTCTTCCGCTGTGTACTCTGTGGTGTCTATATGATTCTATTTTTTTTCATATATCTTAAACTCAACAGTGGCATCACGAGCCTTGTATAACAAGTAACTAATTACTGAAACACATAAATAAAATAAACATGATTGTGTTATTATTTGTATGCGTAGATCTAGGGTTTGCAAAACCTAAACCCTAATTTTAGGGGGGGCGTTTTTATGGTGCCCTAATTAGGGTTTTGTAAACTTAAGTTTTAATTGGATTAGAAACCCTATGATGCATGCAATTTTATGTGTATTGCGTAACTCTGTTATATCTGCATTAATTGTTAAGTGTAATTTATGTCCATGATAATTACATGCATGTTTTATCATGGATCTGCTTTTATTGTATGTCTTTCTTGTTTAAGTGATATACACTAAATTATGATGGATCTAAAATTGGGGAAGACCTCAATCATTATTAATTTAATCAATTATGTGCTATGTGGTATGTGTTTAATTTTGACTTATGCAATCGATGAATCGATGCATGTGGCTCACCTTGTACATTAAGTCAAACGGGTGAAAGTCTTAATTAAACATGTACATATTGACAGATCTAGAATTGATTATTAATAAGATTTATCAAAAGGTTTACATGTGGCTATTTGATATGCATGACTTTTTTTTTTTGTTATGCATTCATTGTTTATATGTTTATTTTTAAATACTTGCTTGTTTGTTATGTGTAACAAGGGTATTTTTACAAGAAAAATAAACTGACCTAAACAATGGTGAAACATGTACTTTTAAGCATAGTAATCATAATCGTTTAATTGATTGGTGACTTTGGTACAAATGGTCTGAACGGCTCACTCACTAGAATGAACTATAAAGGGGTTAATAAAGAAGTGCGCACAGTCACACTGAAAGGATGTCTAAGGTTATGCTTTAGCGCTTACCTGGTCCACTGCCCCCTGTAAGTTCGAATGGAGCTACTTAGTAAGCCATTAAATGTGCAAGCTCATCTTAAGGGCGAATTAGTTTTAATTCCATGCGCCACTTCGGTGGTAATTACCCGAAACACTAAGTGTTTACACTTATGCAAAAGTACGGTATAATGGATGATAATTAACACTAAATTCCTTGATTGGTGAATCCAATACCTCAATTAAAGTTTGATGATGAAAAGCTTATACATTAAAACAAGATATAAATGTTTTAATAAAACCTATGTTATGAAGATGAATGCATGACATCTTTGTACATATTTGATTTGACATCAAAATTATTATCCTTTAATTTAAGTTATATGCCATCCAGCGAAACGGAAACACCTAAGATTACCTTTTATTTGCGTGAGAACGTGACTTACATCATAATCAAAGGGTAAAATATCCACGTGACGTGAGAACGGGCATGGATGATTTTGCAGTTTCTTAAGTTGGACAACTTAATTGAGCTTTGTAGTGAGAACTGACAACTCAAGGCATAAGATGGTGATAAAACATGTTTACATGGCAATTGAAATTGGCTAGATGTAAATCCCATAAATCTAGGAATTGCAATTTGAAAATTGGCAATTGAGGTTCGACTCGTACCATCTTGAATAATTTCATTACTAGCAGATCAACTGATGTGATGAAACTATGTCAATTTGGATCCTAGTTTTTCAGTAAAAATTAAATGGTTATATGCTTATGAACCATGGGTATTTAATTTTCTTGAAAAGGTTAATTATCGAAAATACTATAAAATTGAATTTTGTAATTCTTTTGAATGTATAAATGCAACATTTAACCGTAAACGAGGTTTAGTCTTTGATCAGTAAATTGATCCATTCTGCTTTCAAACAAATGTTTGATCGAGAATAATTTACCGAAAAGACAAACGAAGTCTCTTTTCCATAGGAGAAGCATGAGACTCAATCCTATTCCTTTTCATGAATGAGAAAGGTATAATAGGAACGTTTGAATTGTCTAAATTCTAATGTAACTCATAGCAATGAATTGCACATCATATTTTCCATAAAGATTTCATTACCTTCATTTGGTGAATGAATCCTTTTGTAACAAATATGAATGTTGGTTAACTTGAAAACATGTATATGAGTTACAAAATTAGAAGCTAGACAAATTACCGCGAAAATTGGTAAAAGACAAACTAGCATATTTTATCTAGTTGTTTTGCTTTAGCCTTTAAAGGTGCTACATACCAGTATGGGCATGGTAGGCCTGTTAAGGAAGAAATTGCATACCCAATTTTTCAAGTTAATAAAATTGATGGATAACCCATCATTCACAGAGTAGAATACACCTTTTAGTACCTTAGTAATGATTACGTATGGTTCTTTAAAGGTGTAGGAAAGTAAAAGGCAAGCAAGTTGTTTTCACTGGTTATGCAACACTTACAATGTTGTCAGATTCAGTGGGAGCATTTGTGTTGCATTACTGAATAAGAAGTTGTTTTATTGATTTCTAATTCAGTGGGAGCTACAAGCCTTATTTCCTGTGTAGTAACCTAGATTATCTTCAAAGATAATTACTTTTCAATTGTAGGCACTTATGTTTTTAAGGAGAGTCATGTGCGTTTCCTTACTAATCAATATAGTTCTACATCTACTTGTTATATCTATGACACAAATCATATTAATAAAATAAACGAACTTGTATCGTGTTGTTTATCTGCTACATGATGTTGTTACATGCACAAGTGAGAGAAATCTTTATTGTGTGCAAGGTACAACACATATAACTATGATTTAAATGGATTCTCTTGACCGCAAGGTAAGAGAGTAACGTTCCAATAGGAATTATACATTTAAATATGTATGATTGCCCCATTAAGAACATGTGTCAAGATGATAACAAAGTCTACTTTAAATATTTATGTCATTCAATATTTAAGAAACACTTGTAGTTACAATTTATGTTACGTGAGAACGTGAACTAGATTGTAGCCCAAGGTAAAATATTCACGTGTCGTGAGAAAGAGCATGGATGATTTTGCAGTTTCTTACGTTAAACATTTCATGGAATAACATAATTAAATGAAGTAATCTAATACTACTTTGAATTTAAGTATTCGTTGAATGACTTAAATATATGTAGTAAATATTAACTTGAAATATTAATTGAAACCCGAGGTGGTGTTCATAATTACTTTAATTATAAATGTTTATGATTTTGTAAAGTCACAAACATGAAGTCTTTTAATACAAGACTTAGAATATAAAGTAAGACGTTAACTTGCTATGTTTTAAGACATATGCATGAAGTCAATGAGTTGATCAAAGACTTATAACGTATAGTGGGATTATAACTGATATGTCTTTTGACTTGGTCAAGAATACTTGTGTTATAATACATGCAATTGACTTGGTAATTCTATTGTACCATTAAGTTTTACTTTGTTGGTAAATAGGTAAGCCAAAGGTAGATGGTTATCTTAAATATTGTTAGATTTTCTTACAATATTAATTCTAAAGAAATATCATAGTTTTATGGTATGTTTAGTTAGAAGAATCAAAGTCTATTAGCGTTGTTTGATTCAAGATAACTATAGTTTCTTCCAAAAGTTATCAAGGTTAGTAGAATGAGTATAGATTGAATATACTCAAATAAGACTCCAACCTAGAAGATTGATAAGACACCATTTGTTTATGGAATGCGATGAATCACATTAAGTCGTATAATGAAGTTCTGAATTTGTTAAACTACTTGTAAAGTGAGTTGTAACAAACTAAAGTCAGGAACTGTCAATGTTTTTGTAATATCCCAAAAGAGAACAATGTATTGTTGCTCTACTTGCTAAACCATTTAAAGGTATTCTTTAAATTGTTAAAGTCAAGTGGGAGTTCTGGTTTAGATCTTGAAAGATTAAAGTTACAAAATACATAATCTTCTAAAAATGCACTTGCAAATATCATGATGAGGCTAAACATGTAAATGATAGACCTCAATATGATGGAATTGTCATTCATAGATCCGTAAGGATATCTCAGATATTAAATATGCTGAGGATTATAAGTTACAGGATCATGGTAAGCCTGTTAATCATGATGATGAATTTACCAAATGTTGAATTGTGGTAAATCAATCATACTATGAATGTTGAGATGTTGTCCATAAAGATAATCAATTTTAGATACTTGGTTTATCTAAATGAAGATGATTTTCTTCAAATGATGAAAACCCTAGTGGTTTAAATCTTTGTGTAGAAATCATATGGACAATATTGTACACGTGTTTAATGTATGTCTAGTGATAATAATATTAATCATACTTAAGCAATTAACTATGATTGAATATTCTTTCCTAGATACATTAAATAGAAGTATAAAGATTATAATTGTCTTACTTAGTTTCATTGATATGAAATTTTGACAATGAATATCAAAACTCTTTGTTTTGGAATTACTTTTGCGAGGACAATAAGTAATGCAAAGGAGTTTTATGAATTCAAATAATCTTTGAATATGTACAGACTGCAAGAATCCATGAATGGATATATGCATGCATCTAAGAGATGATTCTTATGTTTAATATTAAATCCATGTTTGATTTAATAATTAAAATAAGATAGCTCATAAGTATTCCTGAAAGTTAGTGGGAGTATTATTTTTAAATCTTATATGTTGTATGGGCAACTACATTCCACCAAAATTAAGTTTTAGTTGGGAATGAAACTTCGTTTGTAAGATTTGGAAATAAGACATACAGCCTTGGAATATATGTTTATTATTATAAACATATGCGGTAAATAAATGAGTCTAATAGAACATGATGAGTACATATCTTTGACAAGATAGAATATGAATGAGATCTTAAAGTCTAACTTGAAGATTCATCATGAACATCATGTTGTGTATAAGGTTGTTGTATCATGCTTGATTACAAGATGATTTAACAACATTGTAATATTTATGTTTGGATTTAGAATTGCATTCCTCAGCCTGGAGTTGCTCCCAGATTCTATACAACAATTGTTGTGTAATTGTCATAGTCAACAAACTTGAGGTTTGGATGACACCAAACAAATAAATATTCAAAGTTTACGGATGTTTAAAGAGCATATTGTTATACACAATGATGCTGGTATAATTGAGATGACACTCAATTCTAGTCATGGTATCCTTGATAATGATCATGTTGATTAGTTATGCTCAACTAAGAGCATAGTTGCATTATACATTAAAGAATAAAGAATACTTTAAACTTTAAGGTTTTGAAAGATGATTGTCATAAAAGGTGGTTCAGGTTGTCACGCACCTTATGGAATGATACGACAATATCAAGATATGTGTAAACACATACAAGAAGTTCACTTATTGAATTCTTGAAATATGTATTCTCAAAATTTCTATAGATCAAAGTTAGTTAAAATTATGCCTTGTCAACAAGTGTGATTCTCATGACTTGTGGCAAAATTCATTAACTAAGTATTATCATGCATTGATCTATTTAGTATTTGGATAAAGGATGTTAAACAATTATTATTTATAATGAATTAAAGTACTTTATACGTTTAATTTCATTTATAATATTGTATCCTATATTTGCATGTTTAATCCGTGAATAACTTAAGTTATTCTAAATAGTCCATTGCCGATCAATAACATGGGAATGATATTGAATTAAGACAAATCTGAGTATTAGTTAGAATATACTTGAAAGTATATTGATGCGTAGCATGACTAATTTCGGATGATATTCAATGGATTGAGTATAGGACTTATCCCAACCACATGATGGTACTTTATGGATCTTAGTCATTAAGTACATCATGAATATTTATCCTCTGACTTGAGATACCAGAGAAATGTCATGGATGTAGTGCATTTCTGTGAAGCAATCTAACGCTATACGTAACTGGTAGTTATAAGGGTTGTTTTCAGAAGTGTTGCGAAATTTATGAATTCTGCTCGTAGTCAAAACGGGATTTGTTTCCTTCAAATTTATTTTGAAGTATAATATTGTTGGGCCCCTCGTAGGGTTGTCAAGATGTTTGCATGGCCATGCCCAAAGTCTTCTGGAATATGTTCAGAAGAATTGGTAATCTTGATCAATCATGTAAAGCGAGAAACATAATAGTTAATCAAGAAATGAGTGAGATCCATATTCTTATTAACATGGTATTAGAAACAAAAGGATAAGTATGATGATGAATCATCAAAAGGTTTTTCCAGGAAACCATACTCGAGTTGTTCTGGGGTCATTGGCGTGTTGCTAGATGCTAACCAATGCCATTACGCATACTAAGATATCTCCAAGTGGGAGCTGTTGGTTTATGGATATATTTAATATGTGTATGACCGGATTCAAACTCGAGACCACGGGATTGCACACTTTACGTATGAGACTCGATGTTTAAATAATTAATATAAAATATTATGTTTGATTATTAAATTCACAATAAACGACTAAACGAGCGATAAGCACTTATCGAAAGTGACTATTGGTCGTTAAATGTCAACGGGATATGAAGAAAAGTAAACAAGCCAAGAGACGGTTTTAGGAACCCTCTTTTGGGCTTGTTTTTTGCCGAAACTATGGAATCCCACATCGGAAACCATAGTAAACTTGACATCTACCATAAGGCTATAAATACATCTCCATGTATTCATCCTTTGGTACACTTGATTTCATAAGAAGGTCAAACTTCTTCTTTTCTTCCCTCTTGTTCTTGGTCGACGAGTGAATCCCCATTGTAAGGGATTTACGAGTGACCTTGAGCATAACAAAGGTGTTTGGTTATTCTATTGTGATCAAGAACTAGCATTCGCATCGAATCGTTAATAGTACGTGTGTACAAAAACGTGGTGTAACACACTATTGTTACATCAATTGGTTTGAATTGAAAAACGGTAAGGGTCAATTCATTAAACCACATAAACCCTAATTAGGGTTCTTGAATTGAAAAGATCTACCAATTGCAAGAGGTACGTTACGCATCTTTCAGTTAATTAATTATTGTTATGATTCTAAGTCTTCCGCTGTGTACTCTGTGGTGTGTATATGATTCTATTTGTTTTCATATATCTTAAACTCAACACCTCTCCCTTGAGCAAATGTTGAAGGCAACATGAAATGTACAACCAGTGAGCAAATACGTACATAGTATCTATTTCCGGGTGTTGTTAAATGTGATGATGGTCATGTATACATGTCTGATGTTCCCCATCACCTCAATTAAATTGACATCCACTCTTTCACTTAATTATACACCAATAAAGAAAAAGACGTATTGAATGCAATGTCATCCAATCAGTTGGAGCAAACCAATCAGTTACGTAGTATAATTTAGTTCAGTTGCTTCAATGTTAAAGCAACCATTTTTAGTAAGTTTGTAACTGTTTTTCTTCGCAAGTCTTTATTAAGTTCAGTAATAGACAACAAGTAAATGACTTTATCTTTGTCAAGCAATGTTCCTCTCGATGTTTCCATGTATCATAATGGTTTCTTTCCATCTTCAAGACTAATGCTACGGATCTTCGAGATCCAAATTAATACTCCCTCCGGCTCACAATAAGTGTCGACTTCCAAAATGCACTAAGTTTTAGGAAATCCTACTAACTGCACTCTCCACCAATAAAATATTATCTTTACCCACTAAAATCTCTATCAGTTGAAATACAAAATGAACACTTATTTTGGGACATCCTAAAATAACAATGAGGACACTTAATATGTGATTATTATGAACCAACTTCCCAAATGGTCCAAATTCACTATCATCGAAGTTTACATGTACAACTTGGAGAATTGACAGCAAGTTAGAAGTGAGTAAATTTGTTGCTTCGTACCCGAAATAAAAAAATACCATCTTTTTGTAAACTCATTCCTTAATTAAGTCAAAATACATACTTTCAAAACCCATAATTAATGTAATATCGTAGATAACTATTTTAACTGAAAAGTACTTAATTAAACTGTTAGGGTAACAAAGCACTAAATGGAAGTATGGACATTTGCAGGTTTGCAATTCTACTATGTAATTAATTAAATATAGATTCACACAAAAAGGCACAAAAGTGTCATATTCCACCGGATCGATAAGGTTCGTTAGCTCGAGCTCAAACTCAACTAAACAACATCTCTTCTATACATGCAAAAATTTTGGATTGCACTTTTGGCGTCTATTTGAGTGCAAACCGTTTTTATGGGATGAGAAATGGAGTGTTTATAAAAAAAATAGGTAATGAGTTTAATCACAACTTTTAGAGTGTACAAAGTTATGAGATTATTCGTTTTTAAACCACTAATCACTTGATTAAAATTTGATGTGCACAATGTGCTTTATTGCATTTAATCATACATGCGATGTGCCTTATGC
Organism: Chrysanthemum seticuspe; assembly: GCA_019973895.1. Taxonomy (NCBI): domain Eukaryota; kingdom Viridiplantae; phylum Streptophyta; class Magnoliopsida; order Asterales; family Asteraceae; genus Chrysanthemum; species Chrysanthemum seticuspe. The sequence continues at coordinate 75,191,000 of BPTQ01000009.1, read as the reverse complement.
ACATTAGTAAATCTCGAACGGGAAGATCGTGATTATGCACTCGTCCAGTATAGTGTTATACTGTTATGCACTTAGTTAGTATAGTGTTATGCACTCGGTCAGTATAATGCTTTATGCACTCAGCTAGTATAATGTTGTGCACTCGATCAGTCAATATCGTATTATATGTACTTATTCTGTATCATGCACTCGATATATGTACTTATTCTGTATCATGCTTTATGCATGTACTTTCAATGATAAGTTCTAAATATAGCTTTATTATCACTTAGAGAGCAAGGTGTCATGACGAAGTGAAAGTTCGTCGTCGCGCCACCTCAGCACCACATCAGCATCTCATTTTCCCACAACTAACCACAACAAACCCCCTCCTCACTCATAACAAACCTCAACTTCTTCATTTTGGGTCCACCACTACCACTTTATTTTTTTTATTCAATTTTCACTTCCAAATAAAAACTAAATAAATTCATTTCATTCAAATTAAAAATACAATACATAACACAATAATAAAAAAACAACACGATACGGAAAAAAAAAACACGATACGGAAAAAAAAAACAACACGATACGGGAATAAAAAACAACACGATTAAGAAAAAAAACAACACATACTACTGGATTTAATCTTCGACATCCCAATTTGGGCAATTTTTCAAAATCTCCCAAACGTGAACATATTTGAACTCCTTTCTACCAAATTGTTGCTGGAAGCTTAGTTTCGCATTTTCGAGATGAGATTGGTCATTTTGAGCACTTCGACGCTGCAACTGTTTGTAAATTGCGTTGAACCTTTTGCAATCGACGTTAATCCTCGTTCATTTACCCGTGATTGAATTTTTTGTACGATGGTCATCGGTTGTCTGATTATTGAACATATGCATAACGTCGTTCCAAAAAATATTTTCGGAACGGTTATTTTGCATATCCATAGCTTGCGAAATTTGTATCCAAACTTGCGCAAGCAAGATTTCTTCAGACTTGTTCCACTTCAAATTTTGAGACATTTGTGTGTGTGTTTTTTGGATTGATGTAGATGTGAAATAAAATGGTGGTTGATGTTATTTATAAAGGTGGTTTTCAATTTCAAATTCAAATTCAAAAACCGGGTACTGTTGGGCGGGGTAATTCAAATTTAAACGTTAAATTCGAATTCAAAAAACGGGTACTGTTGGGCGGGTTAATTCAAAATTAAACGTTAAATTCGAATTCAAAAAACGGGTACTGTTGGGCGGGTTAATTCAAATTTAAACGTTAAATTCGAATTCAAAAAACGGGTACCGTTGGGCGGGTTAAATTCAAATTCAAATTTTAAATTTTAAATTCAAATTCAAACGGTTAAGTTTTCTATATATAGTATCATACCAGCATTACTTTCACACACAAATAACACAATTCACACACAAAAAAAAATGTCTCGCAAAGACTTTTCTCAGCAATTCCCCAGCCCAGAGAAGTTGCCGGAAACCAGCTTTCCGGCACCAGATCACTTGCCGGAAACCAACTTTCCAACTTTGCCAGAGTTTGAAGTTTACTCAACACCACCGGAAAATGTCTTTCCGGTGGGGTTTGAAAACATCCCGTACCTCCCAATTGTTCCAAGTCCACCTGTGAACAGTCCACAGGTGGATTTTCAAAACCACCCAAGCGGGTTAAGTGAGGCTTCCCTCCGGCAGCTTGAACAAGATGAAGAAAACGTCAGGGAGATACTGCAAGAGCAGGCACGTGAAGAGGTTGCTCACCGTGAGCAAGAAGCACGGGAGGCTCAGTACCTCCAAGACAACTATTTCGACATAATGGAGAGTCGATACATTAATGGGGAGTTTTATTCTCCGCCAACAAGTGATGATGGTTTGGACTCGGATGACTCGTTTTTTTAAGTGTTTAGTAGTTTTATTATGTATTTCATGTTTTTATGTTGTTTTTAGGGATCCCTCTGTAGTTTTAATGTTTAAGCTTATTTTATGTATTTCATGTTTTCAGTTAATCTTTCAAGTTTCAGTTTGTTTTGTTTAACAACGAGAAGCTCAGTACGTCTACGAAACTTTCGAAATCAATAACACTTCACCTTCACCTTATTATATAAAACTTTACAAATCTTTAAAAAAAAAAAGAGAGAGAAAAAAAAAAAAAAAAAAAAAAAAAAAAAAAAAAAACGCTGCTTTAATGTCAGAAGAACCGTTCGTTGTCCCCACGATTTCACACTCGACGGCGAGCCACAACGAGCAGCGCCGGTGTGGCGGCGGCCCACGGCGACCCTCCACGTTGGACGACGGCGAGGTATAGCGAACCCACACCTTCCGCTCTTAGAGCTCTAGGTGCCAAAACGAGGGGTAGCTTCTTCATCGTGCCACCTCAGCGCCACATCAGCATCCCACTTCTCCACAACTAACCACAACCAACCCCCCCCCCCTTCACTCATAACAAACCTCAACCTCTTCATTTGGGACCCACCATTACACAAACACTACACACACATACACAAACCTGTTGCTTTTGTGTCAGTGTATCCCTCGTCGTCCTCACGATTTCAAACCCAACGACGAGCCACGGCGAGCCACCCCGGTGTGGCGGCGGGGCACGGCGGGGCGCCAGCTCACCAACGACGAAGCACAACAAACCCCACACCGGGTGCTCTTAGATTCTTACAAGTTAATCGGAATCCAGCTTCACAAAATAGCATAGTGTACAACTTTATATTCTATGTATTATGTTATGAATGAGGATAGAACCGCTTAGACACCGGGCATGAGTAGTAGCCATCCAAAATGTTTACAAGTAGTTGCAGACCAAGCTAAATGTTATTTAAAGCATAATGAGTTAAATGAAGAAAATGGTCAGAGTTCAAAGCCCACCTCCTGATAAATACTGGGACAGGTGCTCATTGTCTGAGGCCGAGTCCTTAGAAGAGGGTCCGGTTGGCATTCATATAATGCATTATGCATGGGACCAGAAGGATCTCACCCATCTTCACCTTTGAAGTTAAATGGTGTAACTCACGGGGATAGGTAATGAGCCGTCGACTGTCAAAATAAATTCGTAGACCATGTCGACTCTTTAAAAGTCAGAAAACATATCATATCACATGACCTTAACCCCTCATCAGCCACCAAAATCTTTGTTAAAAAGTCAAACTCATTGACTTGAATAAACAACATTTTGGTCAAATTCACATGTCTCAAATGACCAAATCAATTCCAGTTCCAATTTCAACCATTTTTTATAAATATAAAATTCATTATTCAAAATTGAACCAATTTAATAGGTGTTATTTGATTTGGGTTTTATCTAATTTTCAAATCCAATTTTTCAACTTTATTAAATTTTGATGTTTAATTTGAAGATGGTCTCCATTATTTTTGTCTAATTCAACCAATTTTATAAAATCAAGTTTTGTGCCTTCAAAATCTTGAACAAAAAATTTGGCGCGAAATTTGTTTGTGAAATTTGGTATTGAAAATGGGGGGTTTAGTGATTAGTGATGAAGAGGGGATTGCTAAAAGTTTATGGAAGAAATCTAGAAATGAGTCGATTTTCGCGATTTATACGCCTTATATATTGTCATTAGCATCAGGGAAATTGGATTCTGGTTCTTTTTTGCATTGTATATCTCAGGATATTCGGTTTCTTCAAGCTTCGGCTGAGGCGTAAGTTGAATGATGATTCGTGTATTGTTTAAGCTTATTTTTGGGCTTATGAGCTTATGTGAGACTTTTCAAAATAACCCGGAAAAAAATGAGCTTATGAATCATAAGCCGAAATCACATAAGCTAATAAGCCCAAAAATAAGCTTAAACAAACACCCTTAAATTGTTTTGTTGATGTTAATGTTGTTTGGTTATGTATGTGTTTGATTGAGTATGTTTTGTGGGATTTTAGGTTTGAGATGGCAGAAGAATGTGCAGATGATGATGATGATGATAAGAATGTTATTCGGAAGATTCGAAAACGTGTGTTAAGGAAGATGTCAATGTTTCAATCTATTGTCCAAGTACGATTCCGAATTCCCGTTTCTAAAAACTGTATTGGTTGTGTCCAAATGCAATGAGCCAAACATGTCTTAACATAGGCTTATCAGTTTTTCTGCGTTTTGCTAGTCTAGAATCTAGATAAGTAGTTTTAAAGTATTTGATATTGGTTATGCAAAATGCTTATGTGATTATTTGATGTTGAAATAAGCAATTTTGGGAAATAAGCAGTTTTAGAAGCAGTTACCTGGGAGTTGCTTATTTCAAATTGTTAGTCTGAGAGGGTGTTTTGGATTGCTTACCGAAGTATCTATCTTCTTGATTTACGAAATAGTTTTGAGCATATAGGTCAAACTCCTTGTATGCTTGTTTTACTCCAAATTTAGTAATAAGCAATCCCAAACACCCCCTGATTCTTTCAATAGCCTAAGCAGTTATAATAAGCAATCCCAAGCACCTCCTTGGTGTATAGAAGACCATAGTAACTGGTTACTGATAACTTTCACCATTTATAAGAAAATAGTTGGTTTGAACTTTGAGCTTAGGTAGAGTTGGAGAATTGGCTAATCTCATACTTTTTGCTCGATATTTGAGTTTTAAATAAATAAATTGTCAGTTTGATTAGTCGTTATCTATTCAGGAATGGGGTTTTGAACTTCCAGCAGGAATTTCAGATCGTGCAATGATCAAATACACAGATTTTTTACTAGCAACAGCCTCGGGAAAAGTAGCAGGAGAGAGATTTCCTGGTATGCTCGCAACTCCTTTCGAGAAAACAAAGCTTGCTGCATATGCACTTGCTGCTATGGCACCTTCCATGAGGATTAAATCTTTTTTGAGTAAGGAGATACAAGCTGTTCTTGAACCTGATGAAAACATTCATCTTTACAAAAAGTGGATTGATAGCGTCGCTTCTCAAAAGTTCGAGGTTTGTGTAATTATTATTGTTATTAGGTTAGTACTAACTACCAGTGTCCTGTTTCACTTATCATGTTTGTGTGTGTACCTTTTGTGTACATCTGAATTATTATAAGATTGTATGTGTCCCATTTGGGTCATGTTTTAGCGAAAATCCCTCAAAAACTGGCTTTTGAAAGTAAGTTTTTTTTTTTTTTTTTTTTTTTTTTTTTTTTTTTTTAAATAAAAATGACAAAAATTAATGCAAAAATGTTAGATATAGAAATAATATATGATTTCATATAAAACGCGTAGGTTGAAGGTAAGAAAATGACCCACACGGAACACAAAAGCATTTTTTGATGACACGCACGCATAATAAAGGAAAATGTAAATAGGACAAAGGAATAAGTACGATGGGTTTATGCAAAAATAATAATTATTGTTATTGTTAATGGAACTTCTGGAACGTTTTTAGGCTTCAGCATCTCAGATTGAAGAACTTTTAGATAAATTAACGGTTTCATTGACTGGTGAAGAGCTTCAATTTGTGGAAACCATTTATCACAAAGCTATGAAGCTTCAAGTAGATTTTTTCTCAGCACAACCGATCAATCAAAACACTATTGTACCCTTGTATCAAGCTCTTGGAAGTGATGAACATGATGTTATTATATGTAGTGGTTTTGACATGACATGTAGTGCTGTTGATTCATGTGCGCTTCTCGCTGATGTGGCAATTATAAAAGCATCAAAGATTGTTAAGGTGAATGAGAATGAATCCGTTGATGATGGAAGTTCGTTGGATAATCTTCGTGATGTGTGGAGTAGTCTCCATGGTCAGTATGTTGAAGAATATGAACAGTGTATCGACAGTATCATGCTGAGCGAGAAAGGTATAGTTTGTAGCCGGCCTGTCTTCACTTATTGATTTATGTGATTATTCCAGGGCCAAATAATCAGTCTCAAACTATGAGCTACAAAAATAAGTATTAAAGGTTAAACAAAATCGCTCAATCCTTCTTCTAACACAATTTTATGAATTTTAATCCCATTTCACAAAACAGCCCCTAAAGCACTTTGTGTATAGTCAAATAACATGTTTAAGGTATGTGAAATTATATTTTTTATAATATAGTTATGTTATTGTTTATGTTTTACTGTGCAGTCACAAAATTTGACTTTGAAAGCTTGTGTAAAGCACTTGGGAAGTTATCGGATATTGAGAACGAAGCGAATCTAAGAGTGGGTGGGTCTGGTGTTTTGAAAGGATTGCATATGGATGACATTAAGTGGACAGGTGAACACGTTAAATTCCAAGATGGTTGTATAGAGTTCTTTAAAGAGATTGAAAAGAGCAAAGATGTTGCTGCAATAGATACTCATATACTTTCCTACTGCTGGTCTGGCAATCTCATTAGGTCTGCCTTCCGCTCAGGTTTGTGTCTTTACAAGGTCATATGCTTTTATTAGAGTCTGATATGATCTATACGTCTGTTTTTGGCTCTTATAAAAAAATTTAACCCATTTGCCTGAAAACAGATTTGGGTCAAAATGGTTCGGGAAGGTCATGTTGGACCGTGCTATAAATACTTATATCTTCATCTCTTTGGATTTGTGGTTAATGTGCTAAATATAATCATTAAAACAAATGTTACTAAAAAATAATCCCGTCTGTTTCTTATAATGAAATTATTAGTACATTTTAATACACTTTGGAGGAGTAAAATGATTTTCTGGGGTTGTTTTTTAGTTGACTTTATTTGACGTGTTTAAATTGACCCATTTAAAGGTGAATGTGTCAAGGTTGCGACCTTTACTAAAAGTGAGTCTATGCAGGTTATATCATATGTCAAACATAGATCAAACTGGAAGACCAAACGAAATTGGCTAAAATAGAATGGGTCAAAAGTTGCGCAAAGTGTATCCAAATAATTTAAGCCTGCTGCATTTTTCAGTAAGGAATACATAAATGATCCATATATTACAGTTTTTAGAATCGTATATAACAAATTAATAGTTAGTAAAACTGAAAAAGTAATGGCAAGCCTATTATGTTCCTTTTCTAACCTCAAGTGATATAGGCAGGGACACTTATATAATAATGCACAAACATTTAGAATCTGATTTAAGTTATGTTATACTTTCTTAAATATCATTTGAGCCTTTTTTATTTTTTGTGAACAGGAGATTCAAGATTTCCTAATGTCCATTCAAATGAGCTGATCTTCAATGAAACTATATCAACTGGTGAAATTTCGAAAAAGGTGCAATGTCCACTAGAAAAGCTTCAAACTTTCAACGATATATGCAACAACTCCACAAAAGGCAAGAACTTGTCAGTTTACATTGGAGGGTCTGTGGCAGACTTACTTTGCTTACTGAAAGCAGATATAGGCGTTGTTATCTCTCCAAGTGCTAATTTAATGAGACTTGGAGGTCTATTCGGGTTTTCATTTGTCCCATTATTTTCTGGTTTGGTAAAGAAACAAAGAGAGTTAATTGAAGGCGGTTCTCCGTGGAACGGTCTTTCTGGTACTCTCTATACAGTTTCCAGTTGGGCTGAGATTCATGCTTTCATTTTAGGTGTATAGGGGGTGTTTGGGATTGCTTATTTAAAATGCTTATCCTATTAAAATGTAAGCATGTACCAGTCTGCCTATTTTCATGTGTTTCTTTTCTTCTAAAATAAACCGTTTTACAACACTCAAAACTGGTTACCTATTCAAACAATAAACAGATAAGCACTGATAAGCAACTCCAAACACCATTTTTTAAGTGACGTGCCCCTCCACACACACACGAACAAACACGTAGATAGTGATAAGTATATATTCCTGATTGAGAATGGACAATAAGTGGTGAGATATATTGTTTATAGCCAGATTATTAGTAATGGCTTGGGTTGAGACTCGATATCTATGAAGGGCAACCGCCCGATATCTATGAAGGGCAACCGCCCGTAACGTTTTGATTGCGGATTTGAAGGTTTGTATGTATACGTAGAAAGAAAGAAGTATATAATCCTAGTGACAATGGTAATTTTTAGGGTTTATAGCCAGATTATTAGTAATGGCTAAGGTTGAGCCTCGAGTATCTTAAAGGGCCACCGCCCTTAATTTATGGTATTGGTTGTGGGATTTACGGATTTGTGTGTAATTGTAACAATGATGGTTTGAATTTTTGGAATACAAGCTGTTAAGTTATTTCCTGAATTGTACAAATACTGTTATATAAGTGCAATGATCAATGTGCCCATATAAATGAACATGTTTCTTCTTTGTATTGCGTATCCTTAATCACGTTTCAATTGCATGACATTGATCTTGAATGTTCTTCGGCACACTTTTCTTTCTTGTGCATTTCATTCTTTTAACAAAATAACTGGAGGAACACAAAATTGCTAGTTCGTCCATTTGCAGGCCTTTCTCTCAACTTTAAATACAATGAACATGTCCCAAGTGTTTACAGACTTTTTTGCTTGATTTATTCAATGAGACAATGATAAAATAGTCACTCTTCTTGACCTCTAAATGTAACTCATATTGGCCAGCTAACTTTCATACAAGATAGCCACATTATGCAGATTTGATATTCAGCAAACTACCCAAATGCTGCCAGAAGCTGAATTTTGCTAATTCATCTGCAGACTATATCAGAAGAGTAGTTTGGTGAATATCAAGTTTCCGATAAATTACTATTTGCGGAATGTATGTCTGTTTTAGGACATCCAAGAAAAACGGTTTGTATGGATGTAAGTAGAGATCAAAACTGATTAATTTTTGTTATCGTATTTAGCATGTTAGTTTTGAAATTCAAAAACTAACAAAAACAGTTTATGTATGCAAGAAACTAAAGATAACATGCATATTTGCAGCTGGTAAAGGAATAAAATAACCGAGCTTCACGCAAAAATCTAAAAAAACTCTAATTCATTCATAGTAAATTCCATAATTACAATATTACAGAACTCAGAATTATCAGTGACGTGTGTGTGCATTGTGTATTCTTAACAGTATATAAACTAGATGCTTATTACAAAGCTTCCAGACAAAACCGGCTCTCACCCAAAGACCCTGGTCTCACGAAAAATGTAGGATTTATACAACCCATAAAAACAAAAGCATCGATCAAACCATTGCTCACCCTTTAACCAACAAGAACTTGGCTCGAGTTCATCTAACCAGGAAACGAAGTTTATATGTAGTATTAGACAGCATTACTTCTATGTCTCTCATTGTTGTCTTGAAAGCTTGATGCTGAGATACAATTGCATCAAGTTAGTATTGTTGGTTTAGCATAAGCCTAATATTAATCTACCTCTATTTTACAAAGTTACTCACCAGGCTCATTAGACTCTGAATTTTTCATAATCCTAAGCCTCTTGACCGAGCTAAGAAACATCCTGAAATCAAGTAGATGTCGAATTTGTAAGAAAGAATAAATGTTTGCTTCAAAAGTTAAAGAAAAGGAAGTTAAGAAACCATACTGCCATGGTACATCTCCGACAAGCATACAGTCTCCATCTTTGTCTTCATAAGTTAGAACAAACTCTGATGTTCCATCCAACAATCTTGAAGGTCTTGCAGCGTCTGTGCTCGACCCTAAACACATGGACGACAATTATGTATAACAGTTAGGTAAGGAAATCGAAACATAAAAGATTAATTTTGCAACATAATTATACCATCTACTGCAATATACTTGCCATTTCTTATCCTAATTTGCATTTTGTTGCATCGGAGGCTAAAAGAAAGTGCAAGTATGTTTGAATTCGATGAGTAAAAATGGGAAGTAATAGAAAAGGTTACTGATTTCACATCTGGAAAAGTATCTTACATTAAATGGTTAAAATTTTGTTGCGTATATAGAAAAAAGGTTAATCGTAGATTGCAATTTCTTGTGGTTTGCCATTAATAAAGCATATGAAGCTTGTGAAGTGTAATAATAAAACGAAAAGACAAACTTACGTCTTCCCCAAAACATTTCTTCTAAAGTTTGAGCCAACATCTCATAGGATGTGTAAGAATTGAGATCAACTTTCCTTCCTATAGGAGCTCCATCCATGTTCACCTTTACAGATCGATATTTGTTGTTGGAAATTACTTTTCGCTCGTCAGAATAATCTTTGATTCCAATATTTCTGTTCGTGCTTTTGTTTTGGTCGGTTACTGAGATATGGTTTTCGGTTGGTGACTTAGCCAAACTTGGCATCCTGTGAGCTTTACTTACAGGTGGCCATCCAACAACACTTCAATCACACAAATTTAAAACAGAATTAGCTTTAAATATAAATGGAAACATAACCAATAGCAGTAATCAAATAAGAGATTGATTGAAAGCACATAAAGGTTTAATTTTTTCATCTTCAGATGGCAAAAAGATTCCATTCAGAACTATGATTCTTCAAGATTTACAGACTATGTAAATGTTTGGATGTGCGCTTTCGTTATACTCAGAATTGTGTGCTTAAATTTTAACATTACCACCTCTAATATCTTATTATTCTGACTCGAATATTACAGAACACAATAAACACAATTAGTTTGATTGCACATCTAAACACCACTAAATAAACGGTTATTGACGGTCTTTTCCAGTATTAAGTGATTAACATATACATACACTAAAGTTTCGGGTTCCAAAAGAGCATACAAGATCAAGAACAACATCACAAAGAAAGAAAACACCTAAAAAGTGCAAGCTTTCTTCTTATTCTCGAAGGGGAATCAGAATCAAAGATTAAGAAACCTAACTCAAGCATTCAATATCCACAACCCATTAACCTACTCTTAAATTCTCTAAATTTTATTTTAAAATTTCAAGAACACAAATATGCCAAAAACTGGAAAAAGGGTTTTTGTGGGTTTTCTCCAAAACCAATGGCAAAAAAAAATAAATAAATAAATAAATCTTTATCTAAAGCAACTAACATGCAACAAAGTACTAAATTACCAAAACTATCAAAAAAAATCTATAAACACCAAGAACACAAGTATGGAAGAAATTAGAAAAGGGTGGGCTTCCTCTAAACATAACTAAAAAATCACAAAAACAAATCAGAAAATTAGTAAAAACAGTGAAAAACACAAGAAATTATATACCTAGGAGGTGAAACAGAATCAGTAGCAGATCTTTTAGTACCACCAGAATTAGATGATGAAGAACAACAATTATTATTATTAGTACTAGTACTAAAATCTTTAGCAGTCAATATTCTTGCATATTGACCAACCCAACCACCACCACCACCCTTTGACTTCAAACCACCACCTATACTCAACCCAAGCCCCAACTCAAGCTCATCATCATCCTTTTCACCAACATAAGAAGAAGTAACCTCAGATGACACATCCATTTTTTACAAGAAAAGATTTTGTTTTGTTTTGTTTTTTTTTTTTTAAGGAAGAGTGGAAAAAATAATAAGATTGTGTTGTGGGTATGAATGAGAAGTGTTTTGTGTTTGGTTTGAAGAGAGGACATTTGGTGTTGTGTTTGTGTTTTTGATGATGGTGGAAAGTGGGCCCTACATGTCGGCTTTGTGCAATTGTGCGTCTCACAAACCATCATCGGTTTCTCCTAACTTTGTCCCCACACAACACATACATTTTTTCTGTTTCCAATTTGTATTAAACACTCTTGTCCCACCAATGAGAAAATAAGTTACGGAGTACATGTCATAATAACAAACTATTTTTACTCTCTTTCCAATCTAAATTAAATGTGTCATCACAAAAACACATTATTTAGTTTTAAGGGTTATTTACAGGGCCGTCTTGTAGTTCTCGGTGGCCCTAAGCGATAACAACAAAGAAGCCATACTACACTTGTAAACTGAAGAGAAATTGCATATATATTTGAATTATATGACTCATATATGTTTAATATTATATGTATTTAAATGCAAAATTAATAAAAATGTGGCCCCTTTTAAGTGGAAGCCCTGTGCGACGGCACCTATTGCACACCTCTCCGAGTCCCCTCTGGTTATTTATAAAAGGAATTGATTTGCATATATTAAATATTGATCGAGATATTTTAATTTATGTAAATATCTTGTATTAACTGTTTGTATATATTTGAGTGTTATAGTGTGCAAATTATCTCCAGTTATAAAGTATTCACACATATATTATTTGTTTGTATTTTTATTCTTTAGTAATACATATATATTTATATTTTGCATTTAATCTTTCTTGACCGAGATTAATTATTCATGTTTTTATAGTTCAAACATAACCATTAAAAGCTATGCTTACCAAAACCTTTTTCTAATCCTTGTAATATTAATTAGTAAAGTTAATATTGTAAACGAAATCACACTTTTTTTTTTTTTAAACGAACAACTAAATTTAAACAACACATAAAGGAAAGGTACAAAAAATCACATCATTAACATATGCATCTTATTAGATTTTTTGCAAAAGTTGATAATCGGAAACTTTGATCAATGCGTGTTTTGTTTCAAGGACAAATGTGAAGGTGATGTTTAGAGTTGTCTTAATAACCCGGTCTATAAAGATGCATACAATGTTTGTATATTTATTACATTCAGAACTAACTAACTAACTAAGCAATACACCAACAACGAATAAAACACTCGAATACATTCTTCTAATAATTAATGTAGAAAAGTGAGGCCGTTTTTCTGGCATACGGAGAAAAATTCATGGTTTAAACTTTGATCTATAAATGCAATATGTGATTTGCTTATCAGCTAATGTAGTCCTAAAGTGTAATATTGTTTGAGTGTCAAAGATGTTTTTATTCGACGTTTTAGGTACTTCATCTATTGGCTTTTAGGTGTTTCATTGTGAGTGGTAATAATCAAACAATCTGGTTATATTCTTTAAATCGTGTAGAGATTATTTTTAGAAGCGATTGGCAGAAAGAGTCACAATTGTTGGTAAAAGTAGTGTCTTTTGATGAGAAAAAGTGGTTGGAGCAAAAACGAGTAATACTCGAATCCTAAGAAGTGTTGCCTCTACCCCTTGACCCTGCAAGAGGCGCAACCTCTTAACCCCGCATTTAATTATAGCAGTATCAAGTTAGCTAAAATAAATATGCACTTCATACCTTTTAACTCGATTATAAGCTAAGTCTAATTAAATTATTGATTTTAAGTAAATCAAAATTATATAAAATATAAGGATGAAACTAAAATCATCAACATTATCATCCATTTTGAGATTTTTGGTGTCGTTTTAGAATTTTCTTTCCTAGTGTTGCGTAATGTCTGTCTCGGTTGGTTTATTTAATGTGTTGGTATTTGTTTTTTGTCGTAGTCTTAGTTTAGTTGTCACTTTTGTTAGGTTTTGGTCATCATGATGTTTTTAATGTTGCTCAACTTATGCAACTTTTTCAGTTCTATAAATTTTTAACTTGCAAATTTGTCGTGCTAATTTATAAGTTCAGTTTTGCTCAAAATTTTTTTTATAAGTTCAGTAAAATATATTCTACATTTTGTCTTTTGATTTTAGAGAAGAAAAGCCACTTTCTTGAAAATTACATATTAGTCATAGGTTAATTATTAAAAACGACCAAAGAAAAACATTTAATTAGCTTTAATGATTGACTTAACACTACATCTAATACCATTATGGATAAAATACCAAAATACTTATTTTTTTCATTCTAAATTACTAATTTATTCATTAAAATCAATATATGAGTGACCCATAATCGGGGTGTCAAAAATCTGACTATATCTGGACCCGAACCTAATTAATCTTATTCGGGTCGGTTACTCGAGTCCAAAATTTATTCGGGTTATTCGAGTCAACTCGACTAACCCGAATAATAAATAAGGTCGGGTATCGGGTTAAAATTATTTTGCTAACTCGGGTTCGGGTCGACCTAATTACTTCGAATACAGATTTTTTCTAAATTTTTTATATATTTTATAAATTATTTATGTAAAAATATTCTATTAAACTATTTTTTAATCATTTTAGTCATATTTGAGTGAACTCGAATAAACCCAAAGCCATCATGATAAATGTTTCTATTCCTCTGATAAATTCAGTTTCTAAAGTACAAGTATCTCTGCATAATAAATATGATTGAGTACAACACACCACTGCTGACTTTTGCTTCTAGTATTTCTTTCTGTGAAAGTTTGCTTTCATTAAAGCAAAAGTTCCTTGTTTTTCTTTTATTGTTAGTGTTTTTTATTGAATTATTTTGGCTAAAAGAATAGAATCCTATGCACCGATAAAGAAAGAACAAAGAAAAGAACTAGAATCTGAAAAAACACTTTTTTTCGGGTAAATTCTAAGTTGAGGGACTTTGAACTTTCTTCTAAAATAAATAAACATTTTTGTAGCAAATATACTCATATTTTGATAGATTGTTTAATAGGGTTTTTATATGGTCTCGTACTCTCATATCACGTAAAAGTTAAAGCGTTAAACGCACAACATCAAAAGTTCTACATTTCGTAAGTCTTCCTAGCCTTCGAGTTGGCGGGGACCCTAGAAACAATTTAGGGGGTGTTTGGCTTTGATTATCACGTTTAGAAACATGGGTACAAAATGACGTTTTGCAAAAGTAATCTCGCACCTCCAGTTGTAAAACCACGTTTTGTGCCAAAAAAAAATCATATTATCACGTTTTGAACCAAACACCAAAAGTTGATTATTCACGTTTTGAAAACGTGATAATCAAATAATCACGTTTTGAAAGCTTTGCCAAACACCCTTTTAGTATTGCAAACAAGTTACCGAATACAATGTCAAAGACAATTTATGCAAGTTGAAATGATATAAAGTATATATACCACTGATATCATTAAAAAAAACACGTATTTATATATTGATATCCTTTATACATTGCTCATTTATTGCAATTACATAAGCTTTGGTACTGATTTATTTTGTACTTGCGTGTAAGGTTGAAAACGGAGCAATGAAACAAGAAGATATGGAAATATGCAAGAATCAATTGAAGAAAGAAGCTGAAAGTTGAAATCAAGTTTACGCAATGTCTTTAAAAGTTACTTATGTATTTAGGGCATAACTTCTTTATACAAGTTCCTTTTTAGGCGATACAAGTGGCCATGAACAACGAAAAGAGATATCTACGATTTTCGTGTTTTGACCAAAGCTTGAAAATAAGTGCAAAAATGCTATTTTAGAGCGATACAACGTATCCATAATGGGCAATAGGTCGTATCCATGTCAGTTTTAAAAAACTTATATAGACAAACCATAAACACGACCCAAAGTATGCCCTAACTTCACCAATCAATTTCTGGAGATTCCAGAGGACTTTTTCTTCACTTTTTAAGTTGCAGCCATCAAAATTCAAGAATTAAAACACTCGTTACTTCGGTTTGCTTATTTATTCATTATGAACATGTTTTGCATGCTTGAATTCTATTTTTGCTTGTTTGTTTATGAGATTATGGGCTAAATACTTTTAGTGTTTGCCTAGTTTGAATGGACCTTTGTTTTAATATGTTTTGATTTACGTTTATAGATGTTTTGTTGGATAATTTATGTGTTTATCGTAAGATCCATTCGTCAATAAATTTTGTGTGCAAGATTTATTACTAAGTAATGAATCTATAAGGGACCATCCTTATATTTGTTGCTTGAATCATAGTTGCATGACCATTGTAACCGTGGCTATTGATGGACCAAATCTTAGGGTTAACTCATTCATAGTTTAAGTTTACTGGTTATTGATTAATGGATTGTAAAGGACCAATTTACCTGCAATTAAGTGAATACAATGACAATTAGGTTCAGATATATAAATCAAATAGATTACTTAAATTACTTAATGCATGATTGAGAAAGTTAGTATCGTGACCATTGAGTTAACTTACTGATATTCATAGATTTAGGTATTCGTAACTATCTAGTATAGATTACATTAGAAACCACCAACAAGATAATCAATAGACATTGCACTAATCAAATCATACGTAAACAAAGAGAAATATTTATTAGGTAGATACGCTTTTATCCTTAATTGTTTCGACTTTAGAAATCATTGCTATTTATTTTGATATTATTGTTTTTAATCATTTTTAGTTATTAATAAGAGTTATGTTATTTAGACCTACAACACAAGCCTAAATATATACTTAATGCATAAATCACTTGTACAATTGCATTAACTATTTTCTCTCTCTAAATTTTCACCAATCAATTTTTTAAATCAACCAATCAAATCATTAGATTCATTTGTAGGCATGATTAGTACGTTCAACAATCATTTTTTTATAAATAATCCCACATTCGTCCAGAACTAAATTTCCCCAAGAGTTCGAGATTTACTTAGCTTACACTATTACGCGATAAAGTACACTGCTCGTTAGTGTGTAGTATCAGACATATGTCAAATTAACTTTATAAATATAAGATTAGATCTAACACATCAACCATCAACATTTGTTTTATTTTTCTCGTTTTCATAAACACGCTTCCATATAGTTCTACTCCCCCGTCTCAAAATTATAATCTACATATTTTTCGAGATTTCTCAAAATAATTGTCCACTTTTCCTTTTAAGTAGAAACTAGAGAATATATTAGAGGAATATTCTCTTTGAGTGGTTGAGATTTTAATGGTCACATTTTTATTAAACTTTGTGATTTTTCTCTCATGACAATAATTTTAAGACATGGGGAGTATTTGCTTTTGAGCAAACATCAATATATAATGTATTGTACTATCCATTGCTTCGTTCTATTTAGAGCACTAGGTGTACTATCCATTGCTTCGTTCTATTTAGAGCACTAGGTGTCATATCACCCATAACAGCGAAAAGTGCCGCCACCTTATGTTGGGTTCATTAAATACCCAAACCCCTTAAGTGTAGGATTTGAATAAAAAATACCCTAAGTGTTTAGATCGTTAAACACTAACAGGTCACTGAGTGCATAGTCTCTCAGTGAGCCATCTTCACGATACTCAGTAAGAGGCGAAGAAGAAGTCTCTCCACTCAGTAAGGCGAAACTTAAGAGGTGAAGACTGAGTCAAGAAGAAGATGGTGGATTCAGTGAGTGATGACAATAACTCACTGAATTCCTAAACTCCTCACCAACTACTTACACTGAAGACAAACTGAAGTAGAAGACTGAAGGCAATGAAGACTGAAGAATGAACGGGACAAGGCGGGATAAGTTTGAATCATATAAGACGAAGTCCTTATCAACCAAAGTCAACTTTCCCTGAATGGCAAATGATCAGGCTCAGTGTCATCACTGACTTATGGAAAGCAGCCTTGTCTCTTACTTAATATAGTCTTTGTAAATAGAGACAAAATACATCAGTATTTTGTCTTCTGTAAAATGTTAGTTTGTCACCTAGGATAAAGTTAATACTCATACTTGTATAAATAGCATAAGAGATGGAGTGAAAGATTTAAGCTTGTGAATTGTAAAACACACACACACACACACAAGCCATCTTTCACTCCTCCAAATACAACTCAGTCCCTGAGATAGCTCAGTGGTTCCATAGTAGCTGTGCTCAGACTTAGCCTGAGCTTAGTGAGGAGTACCAACCCTTGGTCATTTCAATCCCAAGTACTATTCCGCAAGTTCTTGGGTAATGTATTCTTTTTGATTCATTTCTAATAAAGAATATTATGTTGAAAATTTATCTGTGTGTTTTTTTTACTTATGTCATTTCAGTCATTGATTCACTATTAGTTTGTTTTTTAAATACTTAAGTGTTTTTATATGATAGTGAATAGGGAACAACAAGTGGTATCAGAGCTGGCTGATTATAAAACCTTTTTAAGCCGCTAAAAACGTCCTAATGGCTGAAATTGATGTGCCCCAACTTGTCGACAAAAAGGGTGGAGCTTATTCAGCTATTGCCCCTCGACTCGAAGTTAGTAAATTTAACAAATGGAAAAAGCGAATGCTTTGCTATTTGACTGGGATGGAACCTTACTACATTAAGTGTATTAATGAAGGTCCATTTATCCCAAAGACTGCTGAAGGTTTGCCTAAACCTGAAGCTCAGTGGACTCAGGACGAGAGAAGAGTGGTCAACCAGGACCAAAGGCTCAAAAGTATCATCATATCTTGTCTTCCTGATGATACTATGGAATCTGTTATTGGCTGTAGTACAGCTAAACAAACCTGGGATGACCTGGTCCACAGTCATGATGGTCCTTCTGATACTAAGGAAAACAGGATCATGGACCTGAAACTTGAGTATAACATCTTCAGGGCCAAGGACTCAGAAACTCTCTCTCAAACTTACACCCGATACAAAACTTTGTTAAATGAACTGTCAAATGATGGTGTTAAGTTGTCCAAACATGAAATCAACGTTGGTTTTGTCAATAGTCTCCATGAGAAGTGGTTGAATTTCTCTCAGGGACTTAGGAATGCTAATCATATCCAGAATCTTGAACTTCCTGAAATTTATGGGAAATTTGTCTATGAGGAAAACCTCATCAACAGACGATACCCTGACTTAAAGAAGTCTCAGGAAGTCAAGAAGTCCCTGACCACCACTTCAACACCTATATCTACTGCTTTCTTCTCAAACAGTGTGGTACGTGATTTTCAAGAAAATTTAGATGATGAGCCTGATGAGAGATCAAGCGAGGAGTACCTAAATGACCTGAACATCGAATTTCAGGAAAGGGCACTCCTTGCTAACTCTCGAAGGTTTATAAAAAGAAACAAAGGTTTTTCTAGTGCTAAAGCAAATGAGGAGACCATAAAAGAGGCCATTTTGCCAAAGATTGTTTTTCAAAAACAATTTCTGAACCCTCTTACAAACCATCAGGGTCAAATCAGTCCTCAAGCTTTAACAAATTTCAACCAAAAATTTATCAGTCTCATCAAAATTTTCAAAACAAGTCTGATCGAAGTAAAATTGTTGATTTTGAAGCTAAGTATAGGAAAGCCAAAGCTAAGCTAGCACTGCTAGAGGCCAGTCCCTCAGAAACAACAAACAATGTTAAATCTGTGCAGGGTAAAAACAAAGACCTAGTTGTTGAAGTCTTCGACTGGGATGAAGAGCCAGTCTCCTCAGACGATGAAATGGTGCAAGTCAGTGCACTGATGGCTCTGTCAGAAGAAGACAAGCTAGCTGTTGGGAAAAATCATGCCAGGAATGGAGAGTGGGTCAACATCACAATGAAGAAGGTAAATATTTTACTTTCTATGGATGATGACTCTGATTGGCAGTCTTATATGAACTATATCAATGTTGACCTTAAGTTTGTAGAAGAGCAACGATTAAATCTTTTTTCAAAATATAACAAGCTAAGTTTTGAACTGAACAAGTGTAGGGATGAACTGCTTCTTTTAAAACAAAATAAGCTTGAGGCTATCACTTTGCAAATTCAAAACACTGAACTAGTTAAAAGAAATCAGGCTCTTCAAGATGAACTTAAGAAAGAAAATGATATCATTGCCAGTTGGACTGCTAAAAATCCAAGGGTCTTTGACGCTGTGGGAGCCCCCAGTAGCAAAAAGAGAGTCATAGGTGAAGATCATCTCCCTGACTCTCACGACAAAGACCAGTCTCCCAAACCATTTGTGTCTGGTGGCATGATTACCAATGTGTTGACTATTCACAAGCCCAGTGATTGGATTGAACGGGTTAATCCTGAGAGTAAGCTTCCAAATTTCGATTCTGGAAGGATACTAGAGCCTGAAAGCCAAGCTCTAAAGAGCATGCTTGGACTCCCTGATATGCCCAGTAGTACTGAACACATCTCTGAGTCTGAAGCAGAATCTCAAGCACCGCTTCCTCCCCTGAAACCTCTTCAGGGTGCTGCTCCTAGCTCTAAGCTTACTCCATTACAATTCAATCCTCACTCACCAAAAGAAAGGTCTGGACTTGGTAGAACCATCCTGAAAAGACCAACAATACCAATCCAACAAGAGTCTACCCCCACTAAGACTTCCACATCGTCAGTCCCCACTGAAGGTGACCAAATTCAGCAACTGGCTGAACTTGTGAGGAAGCTAACTGATAAGATGGAATCCATCAAAAAAGTTCCTGATTAAATAATCAAGGAAACAAAGTCAGCCTCCTCTAGTTCCTCAAAGTCAAAGTCCACCACCAAACCCAAGCAGAAGTGTGATCTATGCCACTATACCAGTCATACCACTGACAACTGTTATAGAATCCTTTTTTGTATGATCTGCAAAAAGGATGATCACAGAACTTCTGATCACTTACAATATGTAAGTTCACTCAGTAAAGCAAACTATACCAAAGTTGGTCATCAATATGCTTCAACCTCCAAATTTGCTCAAAAGCATAGAACCCTTTCCTCCTTGTCCACACTGTGCCTTTAATGATCATCATCCTGATGATTGTCTCATGAACACATGCTGTGATATTTGCGGAAATCCAGCTCATGAGACATCCCAGCATGACAGTGTCATCCAAGCAAGGAGAAGTTCCAAGCAACCTAGAATCACTGAGTCATCCTCAGTCTCCAAATGCAAAACCTGTGGTAGCACAATGCACTCAACCACTGACCATGAGTCAATAGCCAAATTCAAACAGACCTTTAGACCCAAGCCCACCAGTATGTGGGTCAGCAAGAGTGTCACAATTCTCAATTTCCGTCATTTTTCAAATTTTACTATTCATTCCCGGAGAAAAATTTATATTTCATTAACGTATATTTTTTTTCTTATTAAATGAACGCTATCGTACGATCTTTTATTTTGAACAATTGATCCGACACTTCACAAAAATTATCCTAATATATTTTTATACTCATTTTAAGACTATAAAAATAATATTATTAGTTTACCCGGTGTTTTAAATTTAATTTGTATATAAATTGTTATATTATTTATTTACGACAGTTCTCGTAACTACTACTCGATAATTATTATTTCACTAAATTTTTGTAAGAAATGTATTTTTATAATTTTTATGACTTCGAAATATTTTATTTTGTTCCGTTAAAATTTATTTCTAGCTAACGCTACCTCAAATATCCATTTTAACTTACAAGTTACCAATTATACTAATACATTTATACATTTCCTATTAGAAAATACATCACTTTTGTTGTTTCATTTACCCTTGTCGACATTTAACATGACTCAACACTTTGATGGACAAATATCTTACCTAGGCTACCACATATGCAAAATTAGACTTATCTTGTAGTTTTTTTTTTATTATATACAAAGTTTCTACACATACATACACTTAACATAAGGTGTAAAAAAAATATATCATCCTCCCATATCCATCTCTTAAGGCCGGCCATAGCAAGAAACCAAGGAGAAACATAGCTTTTTCAAGATCAAGCAATATTATCAACACTAGCATACTCTTAATCAAGGTTTTGAAATAAAAACCTAGGGTAATTAGGATAAACCTTGTTCTTTAAACCTCATCACTTTACTAGTAAGCATTTCATGATCATTTTTATTCTTTCATATTCATACTTTGGTCATTTTATCATGCTTGAGAAAAATATGCAAGTTATATGATTATCTATACCACTTTATTTGTTTTTAAGTGCTATTAATGAATATATACCATCCTATAATTATCCCTTGAAACATATCATTTTTGATGATGTCTAGGAACCCATGACACCCTAAGAAGGTGTATGGTAGGTTTAGAATAGCTTTGGCGTTGGTTTGAAGTGGTTAGAATAAGTTTTACGCGAGAAAAACCCATTTCGACAACTATATATAAGGGTATGATCATATTTGTTAATTCTGGAAATTTCGACTGTTTACAAAATATTTTGGGCTAGATATTCAGAAAATATACTTTAAAACGAAAACGTGGTCGCTTGAACGGGTTAAAACGGAGTTATAACGAAGAAGTTATCCTATTTTCAAGTTTAACGACGAAAACTATTTTTCCGGAAAATTCAGCATGTTGTCCAGATTTTTACGGGTCAAAAATGAGTCTCAAGCGTTATCTAAATGAGTCGATTTATCAAAAATATATTAGTATATGTTAATACGAAGCCGTGGATATAAAGAACGTAGAAAACAAGCTTATAACGACCAAGATATACACGTTTGAAACTCGACGAAACTCTATTTATTTTGACAGCTTCTAATAGCAAAATAATCCTAAGTCTAAAACAGTTTTTGTAATACGTCATGTTGAGAACCATTTTTCTCATTAATCGAAACCCGTGTGGTCAAAAGTTAAATGATACTACTTCTAGACATTGTTGCAAGGTTTTCAAAAACGCCGAGTTTCATCACTAACCCTTAACGTACAATATTTCGCGACTAGTTTTGCGAGGCCATTTTGGGCATATTTTCAAGGGCTAATAACCTATTTAAGCATCGTACTTGTCACAAATGTCAGTTCGACGTAGCGAACAAAAAAAATAACTCTTCTAGACATTAAACTTGAAATTTTTGTCTTCAATTAAGTAAAATAAATTTGTGATGACCATTTTATCCTTAAATTTAAAAAAATTGCATCCTTTGCCCCAAGTATATAAATAACCCAAAATCATCACTTTCATTTTCATATTTCACATTTTTCAAACATTAAATCCAAACACACCCCCTAATTAACCCATGGAAGAACAAACCCAGATCCCAAAAAAACTGCTGCTCTATTTTCAGGCCAGATTTCGGCCATTTCCGCTTCCTCGCCGCCGCCGTTACTGGACAAAGGAGAAGACTACGGGTTTTGTCAATATCCATTTCCATTTCCGCCGCCGCCGCCGCTTCCTCACCACCAACACCACAGTCTCACCACCTCTCCACTCTCCTCTTTCTTCGTTTGGTATGTCGAGCACTAAAAACTTAGTTTGTTAATCTTTTACTTTTAAACCGATATTAAGAGTTTTGATGATGTTTTTGTGGATAAAAGTTGATTTAAAATATTCTTGGAAAATTTTTGTATGGTAGAGATGGATTAAAAATGTTTTGTTATGATTCGTGTGGTAAGAAATTTACTAAACGAGTGGTTGTGAATTCGTTTTGGTCATGGGTTAGACTCGGGTTTGTGACTCACTTTTATGACTCAGTTTTGTGACACAGGTTGTTATTTTTATGGTTACAGTTAAGGGTTTCGTTTGGTTGAGCTTACTTTCAGCTTATTTTACAAGCTTATTGCGTATGTGTTTGTGTTTGGCATATTAATGTGATAACAGGTAGTTAGGGTGCGTTTGGTCTGTGTGTTAAATGGGCCGAAGCCTGGTAAGAAATCTTGGGTGCGTTTGGTTTTTATAAAAAACGATTTCTATGTTGGCTATTGTTAAGGCTAGTATCCATAGGCACATGATTTGTTGTTCCGTTTGATGTCTCGAGCACATTGCAGGAGGATTCAGACAACAATGTAAATGCAACAACATGTTTTTTTTTTGTTATGAAATCCGTTATGGAATTCGTTATGTAAGGGATGATGGACACAATTTTTTCCAAACACAGGGACCATTTATGTAATTTAGCCTAGGGACGATGGATGCAATTTTCGCAAAACCACAGGGACCATTTATGTAATTTGAAAGGGTAAAATGGTCATAATACTCAATTGAAGACAAAAATTTCAAGTTTAATGTCTAGAGAGCTATTTTTTTTGTTCGCTACGTCGAACTGACATTTGTGACAAGTATGATGCTTTAATAGGTTATTAGCCCTATTTTCAAAGTATGAAAAGTGTCATTTTACGACGAAAACATTATATTTACCAATAAAACACCAAACGAGGATCGTGGAGTACCGTTTCAACATATTTACATGAAAAGTATTTATTAACTTAACGAGATGTCATTAACATATTTTTCGACGATAAACTTTATTTTCAAAAATGCACAAGTGGTATGGATATCATATGAGTTTGCATGCACGACATTGTTTCATGACTTATATTAGAGTACATCATTCATATAGGGTTGCGGATAGAGATTTCATCTCATTTCTGTGTATTCACTTTGGCATCATAATCACTGCATCAGGTGAGTTCGTAGCCCCACTTTTACTTGTTTAATTGTTTTATAAACTCTTTGGGGGAGATACATGCTCAACTACTTGCTTTTACTTTACACTTGTATGAACTTAAATATCGTTTGTTTCACTCTATGTGCGCGTAAGTAGATTATGTCCGAACTAAATTGATCACTATGTTATGAACGCTATTATTTGAATCACTTTCCTTGATTTTGAACCCTTCGACATGTATATTTGAGCTCTTTTAAATTGATTCGGACCCTTTAACATATAAGTGAACACTTTGGACTTGATTTGAACTTTTTGACATATAGTTAAACTCTTTTAACTTGTACAAGGACCCTTTTGATATATTTTAAACTTGTTTGACGTGATTTTGAACGCTTCGACTATCTTGAACCTTTTGATATTATTCGAGCTCTTTGACTGTTCTGAACTTTTGAACTCGACTTAAATCTTTGAACTTAATTACGAACTTTTGAACGGGACTTTTGAACTTAAATACAAACTTATGACTTGTTTGAACTTATTGAACCGTACGTGTTATGACCTTGACCTAAAGTCTCCCATGTTCGGAGCATCACTATAAAGTTTCGCCTTATTAGTGGAGCGTTCTTAATAATTCTCGCCTTATCGGTAGAGTGTGCAAAGTCTCGCCTTATTGGTGGAGCGTTCTCAATAATTCTCGCCTTATCGGTGGAGTGTGCAAAGTCTCGCCTTATTGGTGGAGCGTTCTCACTAATTCTCGCCTTATCGGTGGAGTGTGCAAAGTCTCGCCTTATTGGTGGAGCGTTCTCAGTAATTCTCGCCTTATCGGTGGAGTGTGCAAAGTCTCGCCTTATTGGTGGAGCGTTCTCAATAATTCTCGCCTAGGTGGTCGAGTGACAAAGGAGTCTCCCTTGTTGGAGCAGTGCAAAGTCTCCCATGTTCGGAGCATCCCTAAATTATTATATACGTGGTGTTATATTGTGAACTATTATGACATCGTACACTTAACTATTAGACATACATATTTTGGCAGTGGGTTGTGAACACACAGGTTGCAAGTTTTGTATGGGCGGAACTTGGAACTGAGTGGATTTACAATGCCTTTGCTTTGTGAACTCATTTGACAACGTGTGCTTGAACGTAAACTAGACATATTTTGGCAGTGGGTTGTGAACACACAGGTTGCAAGTTTTGTATGGGCGAAACTTGGAACTGAGTGGATTTACGATGCCTTTGCTTTGTGGACTATTCTAATTGACCAAAAACTTAGTCTTTGTTGCATGAACGTTCTTTAAAAGCTTTACTTGTTAAACAAACTCTATGAACTCACTCAACCATTGTGTTGACACTTTTAGCATGTTTTATCTCAGGTATCTAAGGCATTCACTTCATGGCATGCATGTGGACTTATCATAGAGTCGCGATGACGACGCGTCTCACATATATTTTATTCACTTAACTATCGTTTGATTGTAACAAACTCATTTTGGTATACTGGAAATATTTTGGGACCTATGTTTTGTAAACTCTGATTATTTTACTTAATCAAACGATACTTTCAAAACGACACTTTAGGTCGTTCGATATAACTGTAACTTTGATGCTATGACAGTCATCCCCCAGGAATTCCATTCCGCTGCAAAACAGGTAATTTGGGGGTGTGACAAAGAGAAACTAATCCAGTTTACTATTTGTGCAGAGACACGCCAGGGAGCCTATTTGGCATCTCGATAGTGGATGCTCAAGAAGCATGACTGGCGTTAAGGAGTATCTATTGGATACTAACTTATTAATCCATGTAAGTCAAGATTAGTGTAGTATTTACGTATGTATATAAGTTAAAGGGTCTAGTGTGTCAAAAGCAAAGTCCATAACCGAATGGCAGTTAAAAAACGGTTATGGCAGTTAAACTTGAAAGGTTGTGTCGGTTAGAAAAGTATAAGTACCATGTAAATCAAAGTCTGTAACCAACGATTGTCTTTATATCAAATAAACTTATTATTATCATTCGATTGTTCATAGAAAGAAAATAGACTAACAGTTGGCATCAGAGCCAAAAGATTCAACCAGAGAAAAAAGAGACCGGTTGATTCAGGGAATCAATCAAGAGAAGAAGAGACCGTGTGCATACCGGTCAATCAAGAAGAGAAGAAAAGACCGATTGATTTAGGAATCAATCAAGAGAAAGAAGAATAGAAGTAAACATACCGTATAAAGGAAGAAGCGTACCACCGTTTGATTAGAACAAAACCAGAAGAAGGACGACCAACAGTTGTGCCCTAACTGTGTGTAGAAGAAGGAAGGAAGGAGAAGCAAAAGCAAATTGGGGATAAAAAAAAGGGAAGTCGGTCTTTTATTTGGGAACAGAAAAAAACGTACGCTACTTACAAAAGCCCACAACTGAAAAGGCCCAAAGATAGTAACAGGTTTTATTCCTTCAAATATTTAGTTATATTTTAGAAAAGTTGAGAATTTACATATTAGTATTGTGGATTAGATAGAAAGAATAGTAGAATAGATTTCTTCCATTACAATTCGCGTTAGAAACCGTTAGAATTGTTTGAGAATTATTGTGGTTAGAAAGAAGGATTTAAGTTCGACTATTATTAGAATTATATTAGTTTTAGAACAAAATCAAATCGAAAGATATGACGGGAGATAAAAACGAAAACAGAGTTGTTTTCACCACATCGTTACCATCATTCAATGCCCAGTTTTAAGCAATACAAACTATACATTATGGGCATTAAGAATGAAGAAGATATTATTGGCAAATGGAGTATGGGATTTAGTAGAAGGAACAGGTACATCAAAAGAGATTGATGTAAAAAAGGATAGTTCGGCGTCATCATACCTATTTCAAGGGTTACCAGAAGATTTGCAAATGCAAGTTGCGGGATGTGAAACAACAAAAGAAATTTGGGACTCTCTAAAGTCCAGATTTATTGGGACAGAAGATGTACAACAGGCACACTCGCAACAACTTAAATCAGAATTTGAGAGACTTGTGATGAAAGAAGATGAATCAATAGATTCATTTGCTGGGAGGTTGATGAGTATTATTACAAAGGCTGCTACATGTGGATTGACGTTTGATGAACAAACAAAAGTAAGGAAATTACTAAATGCAGTGCCAGATAAGTTTGTACCAGTAGTAGCAACCATTGAAATGGTTGTTGATTTTATGAAAGCAAAATTAGAGGAGATTATTGGGAAACTTAAGACTTATGAAGAAAGGATTAAGTTTAGAAAAGGAAGTGAGGAAGATAATAGTGAGAAATTGTTATTCACACGTCAAGGGAATAACAAAAATTATGAACGCAACTATGGAAATGATAGACGAGGAGGTGGTAATCAGACACGAGGAAGAGGCCAAGGAAGATTCACAAGAGATAGTAAGAATGAAGATAATTATGATAGAAACAAGAGAAACCATGGAGATCAAAACTACCATAGAAGATACACTAGATAAATAGAATGTTATAATTGTCATGAGTTTGGACACTATGCTGCAAATTGTCCAAAACCAAACCGTAGAGAAGAAAAAGCAAACCTTGTGTTCGAAGATGACGAACCAACACTATTTATGGTTACTAGTAAAGATGAAAAGGAGATAACATCCTTAAAGGAAGAACCGAGAGGGAAAGGAATTGTCATTGAGAAGGATGGAATTCCAAAAGAAAAGTTAGAAGATATGCGGTCAGAGATAGAAATTGATTTGAAGAGTAAATTAGAGCTTTGGAAGTTTGAAATGCTTCAAGAGTTGGAGATGGAAAAACAAAAGTTTGAGAAGAAACTAAGAAATAGAGAAATGGCATTTGAGAAACAAATGCAGATAGAGTTAGAGAACCTCAAGAAGATGAGAGATTGCACAAGCAAAGAGATAAAGACAGTAAGAGAACTGGTTGAGAAAGAGAACCATGAAATTGTTTCAAATGAGAAACATTTAGAAGGAAAACCAAGTATTGACAAGGGGGAATGCAAAAGGCATCAAGAGACGCCATCAAGATTTCAGAAGGAAAGCCAGATTGAGAAAGACATCAAGTCAAGAAACAAGAAAGATGAATCAGAAGATCGTGATACTAGAAATAGCATGTTGGAGATTCAAGAGTACGAAAAAATACAAATGAAGAAAGTTGGTGACAAAGATGATCAAGTTGAAGAGCAAGACAAAGGAAGTGGAAGCAAGCCAAAATTCAAAGATAAAGATAAAGGAGCTTGAAGATATCGAAGGCATGGATTAATAAATTAGGGAGGAGTATTGGATACTAACTTATTAATCCATGTAAGTCAAGATTAGTGTAGTATTTACGTATGTATATAAGTTAAAGGGTCTAGTGTGTCAAAAGTAAAGTCCATAACCGAATGGCAGTTAAAAAACGGTTATGGCAGTTAAACTTGAAAGGTTGTGTCGGTTCATAGTGTCGGTTAGAAAAGTATAAGTACCATGTAAATCAAAGTCTGTAACCAACGATTGTCTTTATATCAAATAAACTTATTATTATCATTCGATTGTTCATAGAAAGAAAATAGACAAACAGTATCTGCACAAGTATGTAAAGGAACCAGGACCCAAGGTAGTATTTGGTGATAACTCATCATGTCCCACTGAAGGTTATGGATCAGTATATTGCAATGGAATATTTTTCTCTATAATAGCTTATGTCAATGGTCTAAAATACAATCTCATCAGTGTCAGTCAACTCTGTGATGCTAAGTACATTGTGCAATTCAATGACAAACAAGGCACCATTTTTAATGCCAACAAAGAAGTTGTTTTGATAGCTCCTAAAAGAGATAATGTTTATGTCTTAGACATGTCAACACTCTCTCAAGATGGAACTTGTCTCTTTGCCAAGGCCACTGAGACTATCAGCTGGTTGTGGCACAAGAGACTCTCACACTTAAATTTCAAAAACATCAACAACTTGGCAAAACAAAACAAGGTCCTTGGCTTACCATCACTGGTTTTTGCAAAAGATAAACAATGCTCAGCCTGTGAAAAAGGCAAACACCAAAGAGCATCTTTCAAAACAAAACAAAATTTCTCCATCAGAAGCTGCCTTCACCTCTTGCACATAGATCTCTTTGGACCAGTCAGTCCTATATCACTCCAGCATGAGAAGTATACACTTGTCATTGTTGATGAATTCTCAAGATACACTTGGGTATACTTTCTTTCCAAAAAGAGTCAGGCAACTGATACAATAATGTCATTCATCAGGAACATTGAAAACCAGAATGACATTACTGTTAAACAAATCAAAACTGACAATGGTACTGAGTTCAGAAATGAAGAGCTTGAGAATTTTTGTGATGAAAAGGGAATCTCCCAAAACTTTTTTATAAATGAAATAAACTTAACACCAAAATACAAACTTTTATTTAAAAAAAATACAACCCCACTAAAAACAAGACTCAAACCCATCTTCTTACTCTTCTTCCTATTTACACACACATACCCACATACCCAATGTAAAAAAAAACACACACACACATACACACTGTCAACACACACAATCAACACATACACACATCATAAGAGCGGAAGGTGTCCATTCGCCGTGCAAGCTCGCCGTCCGACGTGTCCGGTCGCCGTGGCTTGGTGCTTCGTTCTGACGACGAGGGTTTCTCCCTGACAAAAAGTGTTGCAACGTTTATATTTTCAAATTTTATCCGTTATTAAACGGATACAAAACTTTTTTTCTTTAAAAAAAAAAACTCACCACTCTATAAATAACATATCATATCCTACAATTTTTTTCATATTCAATCAAAATACTAAACCATTTCAAACTTGCTGAAACATGAGTTACACGAGTGAATCATCTTATTCCGGTGAAAGTGACCTTGAAGAGTTAACGGAACTAGAAATGTTTATTCAAGAGTTCGAGGCAGAGCAAACGTTGCAGGAACAAGAAGCCGGTCCTTCAAAGCATCGTCAATATGTCCCTCGTGAACGTGTAGTTGCTGAAGCACGTCTACTTGCTGACTATTTTAGTGACAACCCAAAATATATGGACGATAATTTTAGGCGTCGATATCGTATGAGCCGTCGTCTATTTCTACAAATAGTACAAGGTGTTGAAACATATATTGAAACTCATCATCCTCTTTCTAAGCATTTTGATTTCTTTGGTGTCCTCCAAGGACGTTGGCATATCATTGCCCAACCGGCGCGGCAATTTACTATTGGCAAGTTACGGAGAATCATGTACGCGTGCATCATAATGCATAACATGATTTTGAAAGATGAAAACTTTGCGATATCCGACATTGCTGAAACGTATATTTCTCCGACACCAAATTTACAGCAGACATGGATTGAACGTTGCCAATTGCAAAGAAAAAAAGCCAAAGAACTACATGATAAACGCAAACACGCAAAGCTTCAACGATGTCTCATCGAGCATGTTTGGCAACAAATTCAATGGGGACAATTTCAACAACAGAATCCAAATAATTAGGTTCGTTATAATTTGATGTATTTCTTGCGTATGTTTTTTTTTCGTATCTTTATTTTATGTTTCGTATGTTTTTTATTAAGTTATGTATTGTATTTTTATTTTGAATGAAATGAATTTAGTTTATTTGGAAATGAAATTGAATAAAAAAAATAAAGTGGTAGTGGTGGGCCCCAAATGAAGAGGTTGAGGTTTGTTATGAGTGAAGGGGGGGTTTGTTGCGGAGAAATGATATGCTTATGTGGCGCTGAGGTGACACTGATGAAGAGGGGAGGCTTGTTATGACACCTTCCGCTCTAAATCAAGAAACCTACCAAAAACCTATTTTAAATCGAAAAGAAAAAAAGAAAAAAAAAATACAACGCATGTTGATAGGGCAACGCCTCACCTAACGTTGTTGAAAATATTGGTCGGCGGTATAATAACGCCGACAACATTGATGCCAGCTAGACATAACTTTGATGTTATCACACCTAGTGCTCTTAAAAGTTCGTGTATCATTCATTAATTCTTACATAAAACAGTAACTTGACGTTCTAGATAATCATATGGCTAAATGCCCGACACAAATGGTGAAATAGACATTTCAAAGGTCTAGAATACTACTAGTACTAGTCAATTTTTACAAATTATTGCCTTTTCCAAAAAAAACATTTCTTACAAATTATTGAATTGTAAGATATGGGTTCTTGGCCATGCTATTTGATATTGATATGCCCTTTTTTTATTGTATCAAATGTGATATACACTTTTATTTCTTCAATTAAAAGTCTAAATATAAATATTTATGGTATTTGCATGGCCATTCTTGGAAAATGAGCATATTTTTTTTCGACAAAATAGAGAAATAAAAACTAGAGTAAATTACACCGTTCGTCCTTGTGGTTTGCGTTGACCGAAGGGTTTAGTCCTTTGACCAAAAAAATTGCACCGTACGTCCTTAAGTGTGAAACGTTATGCACCGTTCGTCCCTCCGTCCATCTGGGCCCACAAATCCCCACTAACGTCAGTTAACGAAAGTTTTTAAAAGGGTATTTCCGTCATTTCCTTCTTCCCACTCAACCCCACCAACTCCCTACCCACCTCCTCAAATTTCGCATTCAGCTCCTTCCTCTCCAAACAAAGCTTGCCAACATCACTTTTAACTATATCCAACTCACCACTCATCTCCTCAACCAATCTCACTTCACTCTCCATCCTAACTGCCTTTTCATAAACCTCGCGTATTTCAGCATCTCTGTCTGACTTTATCTTTGGTGCAACTGTGGAAAAGTGGCGGAGGTCTTGTAATGCGATGGTGAGTTCTTGTTTTAAGGCGACGTGTGTGGCGGCTAGGCGTTGGTTGTCGGATAAAAGGGTTTGGATGGTTTGGAGGTCGGAGGTTGGGTGGTGGGGTGGTGGGTTTAGGGATTCTGCTGGGATGTAGTTTCTGTTGGACATGTCCGCCAGCCACCACCATCTCCGGCAGGCCACCACCACATCCTTCAAACAATCAACAACAACACAACTACAACAAGATCTGATGATAATTGCAGTGGCCATGGTGGTTGAACGTTTCCGGCCATGGGTCGTTTTTCTGGTGGCTGATGTGCTGTGAGAATCGAGGTGTTTGTGTAGTGATGGGGTAGTGTTTAAACTAATAAAAAATACTTTTGTCGTGGGATTTGATATAAGAAAATTCTTGGTAGTGAGTAAAAGAGAGTTTATTGTTGGGTTTTAATTGGATTTGTTTGAATGGTTTTGTTGTTGATTTTAGATCTTGTTTCAATCGTTTGGATTTGTTGTTGATTTTGTTAGAAGAAAAGAAAAAGAGTTTAATTTTGTAAGTGTGTGTGCGTTTTTTAAATTCTGGTAAATGTGGATGAATATGAATGAAGATCTTCAAAGTGTTTTTACTTTTTAGTTAAAGGAGAATGAATGGTAAGTGGTGATATACCACTTTGGACAATTTATGTAATCAATTCAATATTACTGGGTAGTTTGTGTCAATTTTGCAAAGAAGAGGGGCGCGGTGTAACTTAACGCAGGGGTATTTCCGTCATTTTACCCTCATGTGCAAGTCACATGAGGGAGTTTAACGGTCAAACTTAACGGTTTTTGGTCAAGGGACTAGTGGCGCATAATGTTTCACACTTAAGGACGTACGGTGCAATTTTTTTGGTCAAATGACTAAACCCTTCGGTCAACGCAAACCACAAGGACGAACGGTGTAATTTACTCTAAAAACTATGTGCATATGAACTAAGGGTCCGTTTGGTTGCTGGGTTTTGGATTTAAATTTAGGATTGATGGTAAATTTATTTGTTTGGTTGAAGAGGAAGGGATTTGAAAGTGGGATTGAAGTCCACGTTTGAGGGTATACTCAAAGGGTCGTACTATATAAACCCTCCCTATGGGGTCACATCCATAGGGAATATTCCCTTTGTCCCCCTATTTTTTCAGTACAACGCAGTTTTTTGTCAGTTTCTGTTCCGTATTTCTGACAGTTTTAAGCGTTTGGCTTATTAAACTTTATATTTACAGTTCCGCATTTTCAGGTTTATAGCTTTTTGATATAAACAAAATTATAAAAATATAAAAAAAACAAAAAAAAAAAGACAAAAAAACTAGGGGGGGTCAATCTAAAAAATTAGGTACCGTCCCAATAACCCAGCCCATACTCAAATCATGCCTAGTACCATTGGTTTTCTGACAAAAAATACTGTTTAACTTTCTCTCTCTCTTTTTATTTTTCTTCAATTGATTGTATCCACACATACATGTACTAGTCATGATCCTATTTATTATTTTAGTATTAAAATAAATATAAATCTTAACCCCATTTTATATCCTAACATACAAACAAACAACTTTTAACAAAATTCAAATCCAAATCCAAATCCAAATCTAAATCCAAATCCAAAACTAAATTCTAATCTTAAACCCAACTACAAACCAAACGGACCCTAAGTTCAATTCTTAGTAGGTGTAAAAAAATCTTAAAGTAGTCACGCCAATTTTTTAAAAAGAGAATGCTTTACTTAGTCAAAAGGTTGAAAACCATGGTTATAAAAAAAGAGGTAGGCTACAGGGTTGTTTGTTTTCCAAAAAATATTTCTTGTTGTCTTTTACCTTTGATTTAGTAAGAGGCGATAAAAGTTAGGGTGTTTGTTTTTTCATTTTTAGTTAAAGACGGTTAGATGTATTTGTTCTTATTCTTTAAAAGGTGGATGAAATATCTTATTGTCTCTTAATTACTTATAATATTGTTTCTATTTTTTTTATTATTATTTTTTTTTTTGCTTTTTTCGCTAATTATATTAATACTTTTCTTTTTCATTTTTTAATTATATATATTCATAGACTCTTTTTTATTTTTCTTTCTTATATTTTACAAAAATGTATCACAAATTTGCAACTTCAACACACATCTCTACTACATATAAAATGTTTTGGCTTAATCTTGAAAACTCAAAAGTCTTAAAAATGAGTAAAGTTGTTCTCTAGTATACCCCTTATTAATACCCCTTAATCTCTAAAATGGCAAGCTAAAATTTGGCAACTTTAACAATTAATGTAAACTTAAAAAGACACAGATGACAACTTTGACAAGTAATATTAACTTAAAATTCCACGATTTACGTATAATTTTTAACCACAACTACATAGAATGGAACCTTTTTTGTTTCACACGCTTTATAATTTTTGAAAAACACACGATTCTTTTTGTATATTTAATAGTTTACACTTATTCTAATCTTAACTATATAAATACCATAAACATCATCTTCTTACTCTTATGGTAAGTTATATTTAAGTTGATAGAAATGAATAATAAAAAAATGTTGATTTTGATGTTTAGGCTAATACATTGTAATCTTTTATTATATAAAGTACAAATAATTTTTCTTGAAACTTAAAACTTAATGTGTTATATACAATGTACTATTAATTAAAAATGGTACTACGTGATAATATTTATCACTAAGTTAATAGTTTAAATATTGTTAAATCCTTAAAGTTTTATCACTTTTTGTTTTTAACTCATATATATTTCTTTTCGCAGTGACTGTAAATTGAACCCGTAAGTATTGCATCAAAGGTCATACCAGAATCACAAGTTGACGAGTATAATTATTTGTCGATATACATCGTCACTTTACACGGGTATTCATCTAGCATATGTATAATAAATGCTCACATTTATTGATTTGACATAAATATATGATGACATTGTTGAAACATTTTAAGGAGTTTAACTAAAAATAAATGCAACATTTTTTATATTTAAATTGTGAAATTTGACACTATTTAGTCATTTTACCAGATAAAAAGAAACAATGTTATATGATTCAAATTCAGACTTCTTAAGCACATTTTAATAGTAAGATGTGATAGTCAGATTTAAACCCAAAACATCTTAATGAAACAATAAAACACCTAAAGCTTTCCAATTTTGATAAGGGTTTCAAGTTCAAATCTTGTAAGTTGCAACGCTTTGGTTATATTTGTCTTAGCTGATGATTTACTAGTCTCTCTATGGGTTTTGTAGAGTGGTCCTTAGAAAAAAACGTCTTTCAAAAATGCAATTACTAACTTATGTGCAAAATGTTAAAGTGGAAAATATAAGAGGTGATTGTGACATACTTTGAAGGTGAAGGGTACAAAAGTGAATTAGAAGCAATAAAGTTTTGAGTAGAAAGACATTGACAAAGAATCCAAACGACAAGCCGACAAGATGTGGGGTCTGATAAAGTCTTCCTTCAGGGCTCTATGTCTATTCTCCTTTGAAACTCACCCTGACACGTGTCATATTACAATTTGTTAATCTTCTTTTTTACAAAATACATGATTTTGTGAAAAATAAAAGTTGGACAACATACAATTGGAATATATTTCACGTCTATTTGCATTTTTACTATTTAAAAGTATGGAAAATATTGAAAAGAATAAGTTAAATGTTATATTAAATTAAACTAAAATACACCGTTGGTCCCTAAACTTGTACAGAAGCATCGCGATGGGACAAACCTGGCATTTATCATCGTGGGGAGTTCAAAACTTGGGTTTTTAATGCCAAACTAGTCCCTTGACCACTAATGCCAAAGTCAATATCTGATTTTTGTCATGTAGTCGAGGGTATTTTAGTCCATACACATTTATACTTTTGTCCCCATTATTAATCCTTTTGGATTTTCTTCATCTTCAACTCAGAAATTTTAAGCCCCAGAAATTTATACCACTCCAGTTAACTCCTTTTTAGTTTTCATCTTCAACCCAGAAATTTTAAAACCCACAACTTCACTGTAAATAACCCCAACTACAAAAGCCATTGCACAAAAAATGAAAAAAGAAATAACGATACTCTGCTTTTTCCGTCACTTTCATTTCGTGTGTTTACATCTTCATCAACATCTTTCAACTTTAAATGAAAAACCATCAACAAAAAATGAGGCCAAAATCATATTGGTAACAAGAGCCAGTTAAGTATCGATGAATATACACACAAATTAAAACATCTAAAATCGGTATATGGTCTTCTAGAATTGATTAGATCCACCGTTGGTGACGGCAAACGGTGGGTGGTAGGTGGCTGGTGGCGATGGCAAACGGTGGGTGATGGGTGGTTGGCGATGACGGGGAGAAATATTCACATACGTCTAGAAGTCTAGAACTGATGAATCTGAACAACACAAAAAAGGTTGTAAGGTGAAAATGTAAGACAAAATGAGGAGAGGTGATGACAAGTGCTAAAAGTGAAATTTTATATTATTTTTTAGGATAGAAAATATTTTAGTTTTCTCAAACCAAGTGATATGAGCTGGTATGTGCAAACCCTTGTATTATGGGTTTCATCAAGCCATCACTAATTGAATCATTCCTACACCCATACAACCATTCCCATATTACTATAACGTTCGCACCCTTAAATTTGATACATTCAACATCCCATTTCTTTCTCTTATCTATTTTTGTGTTTATGTGCATATACTTGGTTTTGTTTCGATTTGTTTTCAATAGTCATATTCTACCCTGTTGCATTACTGTACTTACTAAAACCCCCACTTATCTAAATACTGAACATAGTTGATAAGCTGCAATTTTCGGCAAGATGTTACTTCGGCTATGCTATGTGTATATGTATCATTGCTTCTTTTGTTTTAGATGTTTGGATTAACCATTTGTTTTGGACTTCCTCAGGCTAAAGCAACTATTTTACATCTAACAGAAGAGAAAAGGTCGGCTACATTATCTAACACTATAACCCAACTGCAAAAATTCCCTCAAGATTCTGAATTTTAGTCCTGAAACGGCATGATTACTTCCTGTTTTAGCAATCGTGTCAATGCCCTCATCTGAATAAGAGGATTTATAATGGGGTTATTTATAGTGAAGTTGTGGGTTTTAAAATTTCTGTGTTGAAGATGAAGAAAACCAAAAAGGAGTTAACTGGAGTGTATAAATTTATGGGTTTTAAAATTTCTGGGTTGAAGATGAAGAAAACCCAAAAGGATTAATAATGGGGACAAAAGTATAAATGTGTATGGACTAAAATACCCTCGACTACATGACAAAAATCAGGCATTGACTTTGGCATTAGTGGTCAAAGGACTAGTTTGGCATTAAAAACCCAAGTTTTTGACTCCCCACGATGATAAATGCAAGGTTTGCCCCATTACGATGCTTTTGTACAAGTTTAGGGACCAACGGTGTATTTTAGTCATTAAATTATCTCTTTTGGTTTGTGCATTGTGATGTGGGAGTGATATCAATTATCAATTTTTTTTTTTAAAAAAAAGAAAAAAAAAAAAAAAAAAAAAAAAAAACATATTCAATAAATATGATTTTAAGGTATGTAGCTATTTTACTTAAGATAACATGAATAAAATGAAAAAAAAATCTAAAATATATATTGTTGTTGTGAACACAAAATATAAAACATATTTCCATAAAAACTAAAATAAATATTACTTAGATGTTTTTTAGATTGCAAACTTGCCACAATATTAGTTCATGAAAATAGAAATATTATGTATAAATTTGTTCCAGAACAAAATCACATGTAATTGGTCTGTTACGGTGAAGTAAAGTTAGGCACCAAATGGTTCTTTAATACTAGCAGTTTGGTTTGATTGGTGTTAGATCACCTTCAATAGATGTACTTGAGAGCAAAATCATGTGTAATATGCCCATCACGGTCGAGTATGATGAAGTTCAATACCAAATAATACAAGAAGATTATGAGTACTTGATTGTTGTCGAATACCTTATATAAAGACATGTTAAATTAACCCGAGGTGGGTATATAGATCTTTCATGGAATCCTGAATTTCGTAACAAGTAATGATGTTTTTATACTTTTATTACGTGATCCGTCAACATAAATACGATAGGTTTTATGATAACGCCCTTTATAGATAAACGAAACCGATGGCTTACTAACATGTGTAAAAGGAGAATTTATCTAGTGTACAACTTTGACAAAAACTAACAAAACCAAAACAAGATCATTTACTAATTGAAACCAACTAAAAGGAAGTAAACCACTATACACAAATAGACCTAAACAAGACAACAACCAAACTAAAGTTTCGCCAAAACAGGTAAAATGTAGACTTCTCAACTAATATCAAACACCCTCAATTATCACAAGAATAAAGCTAATATCTATCTTCCTATATTTTTACTGACTCAAACCTAATTTTTGAACGTAACCAATCACGGCTTATATTCTTTTAATCGCGAAACATCTTGAGTGACGATGTTCGCTTTAATTTTGGCTCACAAGATTTTATCTTGAGTGACGATGTTCGCTTTAAACACACCGTTCATTTTTAATTTTGAGAAAATGTACAAACAAAAATATATTCACATGAAAGTAAATATATATATATATATATATAATAGCGTACAAGCGCTATAATATTACTGATATTTTCTTTTTTGTTTAGGTTGTGTGAGATATACTAACATCACTGACGTTTATTAAGTTCGAGCTAAACGTACTATTTCGTGTAGGTGTTTCATAAAGCTAGAAAAAACAAATGTCATAGGTTCAAATCATGTCTTAGACATGTGAAATAAATTTGTAAAGGACTCCGTATATATTAAAAGATAATTGAGTGTTATAAAAAAATAAAAATTAAATAAATAAGTAACTTGCCGTACACAAATAGATCCAAACAAGACAATAACCAAACTATTGCTTCACCAAAACAAGTGAAATGACAACTTCCTAACTAGTATTAACCGCAATGCTGATCTCATTCCCAATTTTAACTAATTGAAATCGAACTCGTCAAAGAATCATACCCACATTCCTCTGACCTCTGGGCACAAGGCAAAAGAGTGTATAATCTCGATAATTAGTAACGAAGGCCACTAATATTTGTGCAAACACATAACCATTTGTGATATTTTTGTACTCCGTATTAGTCAAAGGTATGATAAATAGTTAGGTCGCGGGGTACGTTTATCATTAAACTCTGTATAAAATATTAGATTTTACAAACTTGTGCTTGAGAGCCACATGTTAAAGAGGGTCTCACAGCTTGGGTGTCACTCTTTAAATAGCTAGCAACCACTGATTAATTCCCGTTATTCTTCAACATCAAGCTCCACAACCACTTACTGGTCATTTAGATAGTGACACCAAAACTTTAGGATCCTCTTTAACATGTGTTCCTAGAACACAAGTTAGAAAAAATCCTAATATAGTTGTCCTGAAATAAAATAAGACTGCGGCAATTTTTTTTACTCCATATCACCTATCTCACAAATGTCTCCAACAAGACTTGAATCTACAACTTTTAGGTTGATGGGCAATTCACATATTACTATATCAAATTTGGGTAATAACCGTTTTAATAATAGATTGTTTATGACCTATGTTAAAATATGTTCATTCTAGTAAAATTTATCAATATATCCTGCATCCATTGTCAATCGTTATATTATATCAACAAAATACATTTCCGTCATGTATCATGTTTCAAACAAGTGACATACAAAATCTACCATATATTTACTTTCTAGAAAAAAAAATATAGTTGTGACTTTTTTAGTGAGATAAATTTAGGAGACAAGTCGGTAGGTAACAAATATTTAACGGTCAAATTCATAGGAAATAGTGGGCAGTGATAATGACGGCGTTGGTGGCTGTCCGGTGGTCAGGGGCATGACTTTGCCGCCGAGAATGACTTATCATTATTTATCTAAAAGTCAAGTTGTACCTAAACCTGCTTTGCTTGTACTTTCCACTTTTCTATTTTTAGTGTGTGAATTGATGCACACATTTTGTGTATGGGAGGTGATACTCACACCACATTTTTTTATGCATGTAATACCATTTATGCATTACACTATTGTACGGTATAATACTGTAATACATGAATTGTTGTGCATGCATCAAAAAATGTGGTGTAAGTATCAATTACTTTTGTGTATGGGTCATGTTAATGAGGCACCCCATAGAGGGTGTTGTACTTTCCCAATTATTGAGGTGAGGTGAGGTGACGGGGGAATGTTTTTTCTCGATTTCCGTACCAAAGTCTTAAAAGGTTTGTGTTTTTGGGGTGCTTGGGCTGCTGTGGCAGTTTATATATAACTTTTTTATAAGTTTTAGTTTTACAAAATGTTTTTTTACAAGTTTTTTTTTTTAGCTTTATAACTTTTTTTACAAGTTTTGTTTACAAGTTTTATAACTTTTTTTACAAGTTTTTTTTAGTTTTCAATTTTATAACTTTTAAAAAAAAAAACGTAGTCGGAAAATTTTTTAGGCTCAAATTCGAAGGTTGCAAAGTGAGATTTTATCTCACTTTACCGTCCATTCGGTTATCATCATCGCCTCGAAAAAATTTAAGGCTCAAATTCGAAGGTTGCAAAGTGAGATAAAAATCTCCCTTTACCGTCCATTCGGTTTCGGTTATCATCATCGCCTCACAAGTGTCACAAGTTCAAAACTGCACAAGTCACAAGTTCACAGGATTCTCAAACTGCAAAAGCCTCACAAGTTCAAAACTGCACAAGCTCAAAACTGCACAAGTCACAACAGGATTCTCAAACTGCACAAGTCACAAGTTCACATGATTCTCAAACTGCACAAGCCTCACAAGTTCAAAACTGCACAAGTCTCACAAGTTCAAAACTGCACAAGTCACAAGATTCTCAAACTGCACAAGCAACAACACTGACACGTTTTCAATGTGCAAGTGGTAAGTAGGATTCTCAAACTGCACAAGCCTCACAAGAAAGTAAACAAGATTCTCAAACTGCAGGCATTTCAGGCTTATAATGCCACAAGAAAGCAACAACACCAACCAACAACAAGCAACAACACAAACTAGCTAGAAAGCAACAACACTAAGTATCAAATTCCACCAACCAACAAGAAAGCAACAACATTAACTATCAAATTCCACCAACCAGCAACAAGCAACAACACCAACTAGCAACAAGCAACAACACAAGTATCAAATTCCAGCAACCAGCAACAAACAACAACACCATGTCTAGTTCACCATTTGACACACAAGAAGTAAGGATCAGATTGTTAGATCTTTATATCATGTTGGTTGCAAAATTGAATGATGCAAAGTGAGATAGAAACTCACTTTACCGTCCATTCAGTTTTGCCATGCCAAAACTCTTAAGCTTTTAAAAAAAAAATCATCATTGCCTTTTTATTTATTTTTTTATCTGCTTATTTCATTGAAAGTTGCAAAGTGAGCTAAAAATCATCACTTTACCATCCAGTAATGAACCAGCTAGGTGATGTTATTGCAACACCAAACAGAGAGGTAGTCTAATGGGGTGACTCATTAGAGTATCACCTGCAACGAAACCAAACAAAAAAATAAGCAACGAAACCAAACAACTTATCTTATAGAAACATCACCACCACAAAACTTTTACCACCACATAACTTTTTTAGATCTAACAAGTTTTTAGATTTAAAAAAAATAAGTCTTTACCACATAAACAGATACCACAAACCTCAAAACTTTTCATCTTTTTTTCCAGATCTAAAAACTTTTTAAGATCTAAAAGCTTGTTAGATCTAAAAAATAAGCAACGAAACCAAACAACTTGTCTCACAGAAACATCACCACCACAAAAATTTTACCACCACATAACTTTTTTAGATCTAACAAGTTTTTATATTTAAAAAAAATAAGTCTTTACCACTCCCGTATACTCACCCACAATGGAGGGCGTTCAGACATGATGTGGCCGCGGGATGGGCAACTCTGTTTGCTGAACGACAAAGCATGTTTAGAAGGACGTAGTATAGACATATGTTGCAAATGATTACTGATTTATAGAAAACGATTACTGATTTATATTGTAAACGACAAAACATATATAGACGATTACTGATTTATATTGTAAACGAAAAAACATGTATAGACGATTACGGATTACTGATTTATAGTAAACGATTCCTCATCTTTATTACAGATTTCTGCTCCTGCTCCGGTTCTTCCTCATCTTTTGTTACAGGAATCGGATGACATTCAGTGGAGGGACATTCAGTGTGTCAGCAACACACCCGCTCGTGTTGAGAGTCCAGATTATGTGCCTTCTTCTCCATCTTATGTGCCTCCCTCTCCAGCTATATCTCCAGCTGCAGATAAGGAGAATTTTATACACCGTCCTCCCGTTCTTCCTCATCTTTTGTTATAGCCGTCTCGCTTTGACGAGTACAAGCGAGAGATTGCCAGATTGAGGAGACGCATTTCAGAGTTAGAGTTTCGTGTGGGACAGATGGCAGCATCATTGGAGCGACTATGCCTAGGGCGTGATTGATCTTAGTTTCTAGTTATATTGTGATTTTGTGAACCATGTATCAACTATTAATCTATAACAAGCTTGGTTATTTATGTATTCGAAGCTTCTAATTTTGTGAACCATGATATTACTGATTTATGTTGTAAATAATTATACAAATTCTTTTGGCCAGATGCAACAAAAAAATCCTTTCTTGTGTCGTTGTAGATGGGGACTTATAATTGAAAGAACATCCCAAAAGCCCAAAAGTTGTGGTCAGAAGTATTATGCATGTCCTTTATCAAAGGTAAATAATTATACGTTTGCTTATTTACGTAAATATATCAATAACTTGTTTGTTAAAAATACATTTCTTATAATTGTTTCACCATATAACAGCCAGGGACTGAAGACTATGGGTGTCGATACTTTATGTAGAAGGATGTATTTCAATAAAAAGTACTTTAGTCAAGGCTCTTCTTCAACGCAGTGCTCAAACTGCGAAACTAAAGATAACACGATCAACATGCTTGAAACAAGAAACCATATGTTATTGTCTCAAAAGTCAAAACAATATGTTGAAGGCAAGAATAAAGACGTTGGAGGCGTCACTGGAATTGGCAAGAAATCCCGTTGATCACGCATGTCAGTCGAGTGGAATACTCTATGACCTTATAGATGACATTAATAATCTTCATGTGGAGTAGATTTCGTTGTAGTAGTAGTAGCATTTATTGTTGTACTTGTTTAATGTTTTAATGTTTAATGTTTTATTGCTATTGTTTAATTAAATGGAAACAAATGCACAATAAAAAAAAAACATAACGTAAAAACACTATACAAATAAATATAGTCTACATATAAAAACACTACACAAATAAATACACTATACATATAAAAACACTACACAAATTAAATATACTACACAAATTAAACACTACAAAAATTAAATAAATAAATAAAAAAATAAATAAATAAAATACAAGTACGGTAACGTACGGATGGGACCCACCCTACATGGGGTGCTTGGCTAGTAGAACATGGGGTGCCCCATTAGACTACCCCTTGTATACACCAATTTTGCAATGCACTATTCACAATGTGTTATATAGGTTGTGCGAAATTATGTATTTATCTCTTCTTTTTGACTATTTATTTTAGAGTTAATTATATAAATCATCTTTGTACTTGATACGCAGTTGCACATTTTCTTAACTCTTAAAAATTACACTAGTCGTCCATGTGGTGGTCCATTGCATTGACTAATCCATTGACCAAACAGGTGTTTGTTTTAGTCGTTAAGTCTATAAAGACTAAACGGGTGTTAGTCCTTCGTTAGTTCTTTTAAGTCTATAAGGACCAAACAGGCGTTAGTAACTAACGACCTACGAGTTATGCAATTAACTCCTAATTTTACTTATTTATTTGTTTATTTAATTATTAAATTATTTTTTCTTTTTTATTTTAACTTTTTCGTTTTTTATTTTTTCCTTTTTTTTACTTATTTGTTTTCGGTTTTGGTTTATATTATTTTTATTTTTATTTATTTTGACTTTCTTTTAATTTATCCTTTAATTTATTTGTTTTTATGTAGACACAGTTGGGATTACACATATGTTTCATCGGCAAATTATTTAACTTTCCAACCGTTTCTTTCTTCTATCTTATTGCGTAATATATTTATTGTTATCGACGTTTGTCACTGCTCTTTGAAAAACTCGTAAATTTTACGGATCTTTTAGCTAGTATATTGTATATACATTACTCAAAAATTGTAACTAAGTGAAAATTGCGAATAAAAAGAACACTTGTAAGAATCGAATATGATGGTGAAGGGTAATAATGTGTCTTTGTGACTAGCAAGATGCCATCAGATAAGATAATTCTAAATGAGTGTTGTAAAACATTGAGGAGTGATATCGTTTGCAAAACAGGAAAGACCGACACCAAGAATTGAGATACCTTTTCCGGTTTCAGTTTCTTTTTACTTATTTGTCTTAATTTGTTTTTTGGTTTTGGTTTTTATTTATTTCTTTTTGGTTTCTTTTATTTATTTGTAACAAATTAAAACAAATAAATAAAAAGAAACCGAAACCGAAAAACAAATAAATAAAAAGAAAGTGAAAATAAAAAAATAAAAATTAAAAAAGAAACCAGAACCGAAAAAAATAAGTAAAAAGAAACTGGAACTTAAAAACAAATAAGTAAAATGAAACCGAAACCCAAAACAATTAAAAAACAAGGAAACCGAAAATAAATAAATATAAAAAAAAATTAAAAAGAAACTAAAACCGATAAACAAATAAATAAAAAGAAAGAAAAATAAATAAATAAAAAGAAAAAGAAAACGAAACCGAGAAAAAAAAAAGAAAAAAAGAAAAAAAAAAGTGAAACAGAAAAACAAGCCAGAAGAAAACAAAAAAATTAAAGAAAAAAACAAAAAGCCTATTAAAAAAGAAAAAAATAATAATTAAATAAATAATTAAATAAAAAATAAATAAAATTCGGGTTAATTATATAAATCATCCTTCTTTAGTAACTAACACCCATTTGATCCTTATGACTTAAAAGGACTGACAAGTGACTAACGCCCGTTTAGTCTTTATGGACTTAATGACCAAAACAAACTCCCGTTTGGTGAAAGGATAAGTGGATGCAAAATGAACAACCGCAGAGACGACTAGTG
Organism: Chrysanthemum seticuspe; assembly: GCA_019973895.1. Taxonomy (NCBI): domain Eukaryota; kingdom Viridiplantae; phylum Streptophyta; class Magnoliopsida; order Asterales; family Asteraceae; genus Chrysanthemum; species Chrysanthemum seticuspe. Next base: position 75,146,363 of record BPTQ01000009.1, on the reverse strand, counting down.
TAATTTTTGAGAGTTAAGTACAAAAGGTACAACTGTGTGTCAACTACAAAGATGATTTATGTAATTAACTCTTTATTTTATTGATGTATTTGATCTATTTTTTCCTTTTTGTGTGCACAAATTTTTGGTGACTACACCCGAAAATGCCACCTAAGCAAAGGGCGGAGCTATTAAAGGACCGGGAAGGGTCCCGACCTTCTTAGGCCTAAACCTGTTAGTGTTTTTTCGCGATTTCATGTGTATTTCTGGAAAAAAATTATTTCGGCCCTCCCATTTAATGTATTTCCTCAAAAAGATTTGTTTCGGCCCTCCCACGAAAATTTTTCTTGCTCCATCATTGACCCCAACACTCATTCCTACTATTAAACCAACCCATCAGACACCGGTGGTGTCAACCAAACCAACTCTTCCGTAAAAATACCCTTGATATAAATAATACACATACAACAATTTCAACATTACCAAATCATTGGAATCTCAACAAAAATCTATAAAGAAAATCTTAAATGATAACTCCACTCCATGTCTAATTCGAACCGCTCATTTACTCATATACTAAGAGATCAATTCAATTAGGGGGTGTCAGTCATGCCACCATACCTAATTCATACCTAATCACCCATCAATAATATTCTTCTATATCATCTGATACATATCTCATACCTAACCATACTTTTTTAGTGACAACCATGCCTAACCCATACCCACTAATAATATTCTTCCATAACCCCTAGTTGATGCTTGTCCCTCTCCCACACCAAATCGATGTCTTTTACCGATTCCTTTCTTCACCGAACGAAACCAAGGGGGAGGCAACGGTAACACCGATCGGGGTCAAGCATACCGCCCCCACCCCGAACCCATTGCCAGTCCCCTTAGGCGGTGTAATAAAACTTGGTTTATTCTTTTTCTTGATAACAATGTCCATAGTTTAGCTCACTAAATGCATTAAATTGTTGAGATACAGTCACACAAACTCAAATCTGCAAATGTGTGTTTTAAAATATTACTTTGTATAACATAAATATGAAAAAACCAATTTTATTATAAGAGTAAAACTGATTAGTGAAACTAAAGTCTAGACAACTACTTCATCCATCCCAAATTTATTGTCTACATTTTCTGGCTTTGTTGTCCCAAATTAGATAGAGAATTTAGATCAAGTTTATCATATCAACCTCATTCGAGATTATTATTACAAACTTTAAAGAAAATAAATTAAATCGTTTTAAGCTAAAAGTGACATTCTGCAAAAAAGTAAGAAAGAAAAAGTGTAATGATAATGTTTTTATTAGACTGTGTATTTTTTATCGATATACAATTATTTTAAGACGGGTGGAGTATTAGTAAAAGTAAAGTTTTGACAATCATCATCTTCAAATTTAGTGGATAGATCTAACGATGTATTCGCCGTATATCCAGAGGCTTTCTAAGCTGTGAATTTCTTCTAGATGTTCCTTGCATTCCTCAAAATGGAATTGTTGGACTTCCAATCCTAGAGATCTTGTTTCTTAAGTCTGTAGTAGAATGGTTGTCTTCTATTGTTGTTTGCTTCTTTTTTCTATGTAGTTTGTACAGCTTCTTTTGCTCTTTCATGGAGCTTGATTCTAAATTTCTAATAAATGTTTCAGCCTTCTAAAAAGATTTAGCTAGATGAGGGTGTTAGAGATTTACTTAACTGGATTTATATCTACTTGGAGTTTAAGTAGATAGTACAAAATTTGGAGAGCTTGGGTTGCTACTTAGGGTTTAGGGTTGTTTAATTATATCCAAACACAAATTCGGTTTTATCCATTTGTTATTTTCTTCTTTTCATGATGGTCAAAGTTGCACTTTCTAGCATGGGACCTACCAAAGAGACAAAACACCAGAAAATCTTACTCGATAATTGCCACGAGATACGACTGTAAACCTCTTTTTTCCATCATTCTATGTTTCCACGCCCCACTTGAGCACTCCGACTTGTCTCACCACTCACTCATGCCCCCCATCCTACACCATTTTATTTATTTGCAAATGTCTTTGCAACGATATGGAACCGAACGGAAACCAAATCGAACTAAATGTGTTGCACGATATGAAGAAAGTGAACTGAACTGAAACCAGATCGAACCAAAAAAACAAAACGGATGGCTGTAGACCGAACAGCAAACTGAACACAAGCTCAAGTTCAATAGTTTAGAATAAACAAATGGAAAAATGTCTCCAAGTTTCAAAAAAAAGTATAAACAGGGGTTTTGGGTTCGGATCAAACCAAGGACAGAAGCGAGACTGGTTTTGTGGAAACTCATTAACCGAACTTTTATGCATATGTCCTCCAAGAAATTAATTACGAGTCTGAACTGTCTTACAAACCAAATCAACTACCATATGTAACAACGATCAGGATGCTCTAATGTTAGAATTAAAATAACAAGCTACGTCAACCAGAAGATTGTTAAATTTTAATGAAATCAGGGGCCCACATTTATATCCTCGCAAAAACCTTTGACATGATCTCTTATGTTAGTTTGAACATTTTACAGGATCTCAATCCATGTTACAAACAAAATGAAACTTCTGCAATGCAAAGAAAAGAATATAGAACAAACAGAAACATTGCAGCTTGAAAAATAAAAATCTTAAATAAAAAATAAATGATTCAATTACGATTCCAGTCAGAACAAAGAACCAGTTATATGTATCCCAAATATAGAACAAACACAAACTTTGCAACTTGAAAAATACCAGTCTTAAATAAAAAATAAATGATTAGTTGTTTGAGAACTTTATAATCGAATGAGCTGAACCTTTATGTAGATGTCCTTCATAAAATTAACCCCAGATATCATCAGAGTCAGAAACCAAAACAACTATAACTAACAAATGGATAAGAAATGAGCACAAAGTATCCAACTTTATTCAGATGCTAACAAAGAATTTTGTAACGGGTCAAACTTTATCGTGTGCTACAACAATATCATATATAACATAGTCTAGAGAAACATTGAACAAAAAAATGTATATAACTTAGATGCAAAATTTTTATTCAAACAAAGCACCTGAATATGAAGACTTGGTTCATTTTAGGATAATGTGTGAAACTTGAAAATGACTAAGTGGCTTGAGGATGTTTGTTTGCAGGAGTATCTTGTTCTTGAGGTCGGGGGCAACCGGTAACACAGGGTTGGCACTCTTGTGAATTAATCTCGTCTGATAAGCTAATTCTAAAAGTTCTGTTCTTTTCTTCGTTTTCCGGAACGTGTAGAAGAGCTTCCATTATTAAAATTTCCCAGTCTCGTGGGCGGAAAAATGATAGCCAACTTTCTTCTGTTTACAGATTACAAACATCATCATGAAGTTTAGGTCAAGAGACAAACAACTTTTATGCATAAATGTATAACTTATGTGCCGTGAATAATAAAAAATCTGGAAATGTATGCTATTTTTTGCTTCATGCAAGGTTAAAATTTGCTAAAAGTGGCAGTTTTAACAATTTAGTTAGGTACTAAGAAAATGGATAGAAAAGGCAACCATTAACAGAATATAACATGTAATCATATTCGACACACTAATTTGTATAAAACAGATATTTTTGTCGGACAACAAGTGGTTTAGGTCTACCTAACTCGTGCCACGAATTTACCTATTTGACCCGAGCCCGTTTACCCAGCTATCTGCCTAATTTGCTACCTCTAGGTTGAATACGGGTTTTGACATCACTGTTTAGCTTTCACATAGGAATTATTTTCTTGTAACTAGCAACAAACTAAGTTGTGTGGAGATTTTAATATTGTAAAGCAAAAAGTGCTCAATAGGACGGTTCTAGACATTTTAAAACAAATTATGCTTTAGAAAAGATTAGGCAGACAATTATCTTCAAAGCGAACAATCGAAGATGGATATGGCAGTTACAAAGACAAACGTATTTTACATCTAAAAAAGAATGATGTGATGAAGAGTTGCATTGAGGGAGAAGATAGCACAATGAAACATTCTAAAGAAATATGTGTATATAATATCGAGTACGAGAACAGGTTGAAATTGCCTATTTTAATAGATAATAACGATATATACTAGAATATTAGTAGCGTTTTTAACTGGAGAGTGTACGCGTCTTTCACATTTGGGGCTAAAGAAGCAAATATAGAAGGGGCGTTGTTTTCTGGATAAGAAAATATACATATGGTTTTGAAGAGAAAAATAAGCTTTAAGTGAAGTCAAAAGCTAGAAATATGCATATTGTCATTTAAAATTAAGGACTAAACCTAGTTGCCAACAAACTTTAGCTCAGGTCTCAGTTGGCTTAAGATATTAATTTTAAAACTGTAGTGAGAATGGGTTAAGTGGATTTTTATTTGGGCTTACAACCCAACCCTAGTCTTATTGCCCAAGTAATTATATAACCGAAACACGGGTACAGTAACACAAAGGAGGAGCTAATAGTAGAAAGGTTAGAGCTAATAGTACATAAAAAAATGATTCAATTTGGTTTATGTTTTATGTTTAACGAATCGACAATAAGATAAAAAAATATAGCTTATACAGGTCAAAAGTCGCTCCAAAATTAGAACTTTATTAAGAAAATACAAGTTTCGTAATCATACTTGACACCCTATAGTTATGTTTTTTAATATTTTAAAAATTTTGCACAAAAGTTTTTCGAATCAACCCATTCATGCCTGACCTGTACCAAAAATAGTCTATTATGACTTCAACCTAATTTGACATATTTTGACCTGTTCACCCAACCAGTCCGCCACTTCGACCCGCTCATTTTGCCACCTATAAGTCATTGGCATGGGCCAAAAGCACATTTCTCTTGAAATACTTTTTCCCATTTTTACAATTGTTTTTCTTTGGTGCGGGTGGAGGAGCAACAACTAATGAGATATTCATCAGTTAAGACTTCTACACGTCTGGGAACTCTATAAAAAGCTTATCGAAGTGAGCGTGATATCATCATAATTTATGTGAACATGGTGGTTAGTTGTTACCTGCATTGCGAACAGCCCTTAACTGAAAGATTCCAGAGCCTTGAGGACCAGAAACAGGAAAAGTGCAAGAGACGGAGTGCCTTTTGTGAGTCACTGCAAGTGATGCACTATACCAAGGACCTCTAGCAATCGGCTCCCCAATTGCATCTATAACAGCCTGGCTCTTGCTTGCTTTCTCCAAGGCTTTGCTGAACAGACAAAACCAACAGAAGGTTGAGTTTAAGCAGAAAAATTATGCAATTTATAAGCGGGTGGCTTACAAATTTCTGAACTGTAATTACCACGCAACAAACGGCCCTCTTCTCTTAAAGATCTTTCGAACAACTATAGAGCACAATGGAATTAAGCGATATATGTTGCCGTTTCTGATTCACAGTGACATTTTCCGATATCTTGACTAGCATTACCACAATGATATCAAGCAATATAGTTCAACACCAAGTCAACTTATTCCAATTAACCGAAAAAACTGTCTAAAAGTCTTAACATAACTTTCAAGTAAGCAGAAAGGTTTCTCTGTGAGTCTGTGACCAAAGTTTATTGTCATTATGTCATGATTTAAAAAAGGGATCCATTGTGAAGCACGCATTACAGTAGATAACTCTGCACTTACTAGAGTGACAATGCTGTTTGATAGGACTTTCTCATAATCTTATTCTATGTGAGATGGACATCATCCACAGTATGGTTATTATGGTCATAAATAATACTAAGCGGCGGGTAGTGGATACTATAAACAAGTATTCCGGATGAAATTTGATGAACCCAGAGTATCTAGCAATTTCCATATTTACAAAATCTGAATGAACCGGTAACAATAAATCATACTAGATTTTAAGCATGCCGCACTTCTTCTTATAAGAAAAACCAATGTGGCAATATTTAAGCGTTAACATAAACCACTTAACCAGCTAGCAAACTACAAGGGAAACTACAAATCTTTTGCATAATGTCGGTAATGCCATTTGCATTCTATGCTAACTCTTAATATAACAGGTCTCCACAGCCGCTAGCATGAATATGCAGATCAAAATGACATAGAAGTATCTTATCCGAATTTTAATCAATCAAAATAGCACACGTGACTTTAAACATATACAAATCCCCCATATATGTTTACCATATACCATCATAATAGATTGTACATGATGACAACATAATGAAAATATGGCCCGATCTGGTGCAGTTGATCTTTAACTGTTGTAAGAAAAAGTAACAATGGGGTGAACTTATAAGAAAATAAGCATATCAATTTTGTGTTTGACGGGAGTCTATTACATAATCTCATGCTGGTTGTATATTATTTGTGTCCTACAAGCTATTTTGATAACCTCTTATCATATCTAAACATAAACATTGCACTATAGTGCGCAACCATTTTACAGCTGCAACCAAATTTAAAGGGTGTTTCATTTCGCTTATTTAGGGAGGGATTTGATAAGCTCCTTTTTGATGGCTTATTTTACCAGACACCTTAGCTTAGTCTAAAACGGGTAAACGGATGAATTTTATCCCTGTTCAGGTTACCCGCAGAGTGCAAGCCTTTAGCTCAGATGAACGCGGCCTAACAAGGGTATCCCGTGACCTTTTCCCCCTAGCCACCCCCAAGATGTTTATCTAGTGAGATTTGAACGTGAAAACATCAGAGTGTCTAACAACTATACACCTTAGCTTATATCTTCTTTTTTAATAAGTTAATCCAAACACTCAACAAGGGCTAATGACGTTATCACACCTTAAGTATATAACAACAACAACAGCAATAACAACAAAAACAATAACCAATCCTGCCAGAGCAACATATGAGGGAGGTATAAGAGACAGCTTCCTAGGGGCGGAGCGAGAAATTTATGGTCGAGGGGGCAAACTTTGATTTTTTTAAGAAACTACACTAGAAATCGGTTCGTTAGGGGGCAAATTCCAAATTAGCCAGAATTTACACCACAATTTTTTTCGCTAGGTATGTTACATTTAATCAAATCGGTTCGTGCCCACCCTGTCCCCCTCCTGTCTCTGCTTTCCCGCAAGTATGTTACATTCAATCAAATTTCCGAACCAATATCAAAATATAAAAAAATATAACTCATTCGAAAGCGTAAGCAACTCGGGTTAAAAACTAAAGTAATAACTCATAATTACCTGCTACAGCCATGGTAAATAATGAGATCATCAAGAGCACTCAAAGCAACACCACCAGTCAAACAAATCAACCCACCCGACACCATCCTCCGACCCCATGATTTCGGCACTTTCTCCGTACTACAAATCACAAAACCACATTTTTATAAAATTCCACATCTGGCTTCATTTATTTATATAAAATGGGATTTAAAGATTTGAAATTTATAAAAATTGATACCTTGAAGAAGATGGGTTGCGTTTGAATAAGGAAATAAACCTTCTGCCGATCATTGTGTTTGTTTGTGTGAAACAAAACCCTGATTGTGTCAAACGGTCAATTTGGGGTTTTTCAGTCTAGTTTCAGGGGTAATAACTTTGGCCACGTTTTTATGTTGGGGTGTTTGTGTAAATTTCTTTTTTTCCCTGCGCTCAGTTTTCGAGTTTCAATTCCCTTTTTTTCCTTTTTCTGCCCAAAAAGTGAGTGAAATCTTCCTTTCCTCTTCTTTACTAATTCCTTTTCCTTTCTTAAATAAAGCTTAAGAACATAAAAAACTTTTTATTTCTTTTCCTTTCCTCTCAAATTTTAACTCGAGAACTGAGCGTGAAAGCTCTACTCCGGAAGAAATCGGTAAAAGATCCAAACATGTTTAATGCTACGAGCTTCAACTATTTATTTGATTATGCTCGGCGAGTCTAAACGAGCTTCAAAATATATACAAGCAAGTCTGCTAGGTATTTTGACCCGTGCGATGCACAGGTCTTGTTTCCTATCAAATTAAAACATCTTATTTATGTCAAGAACACGTTTTTATTTAGAAGGTTTGAGTAAGTGTCAAAATATATACAAACAGGTTTATGTTAAAACTATTTGGTTTTTAGGCATAAGTTTAGGTACAAGATTAGTCATGCTAATTATTTCTCTTTTACTATTTTGTATCATTGTTTATGACAATTTACCTTTTGTCTTGTAAAAGGAATAATTTTTTAGAAAATATAAGATAAACTTAGAAACTTTTTAGCTTAGCATTAGGTCAAAACCGACTCAAACCGACCCGAAATCTGATTTTAGAAGGTATGAATCGACAATCAAACCGAAGTAACTCAGGTTCGGCTTTGTGTCGGTCCGTTCGGTTCAGTTTATACGGTTAGGGGAGATTTTCTCATTTTTGGCTCGAACCGAACCAAACCGAGTAGAAACCGAAAGTCATAAATATATAGAACCAAAAACCAAACCGAATATGGTCGGTTCGGCTGGGTTTTTGCGTTTGGTTCGGCGTGGTTTTCGGTCTGGAGTTTGATGTACTTACCATAGTTTATAGGGGTGTGCAAGAAACCGAAAAACCGAACCTAAACCGAAAAAAACCGAAGAACCGAAACCAAAAAAACCGAAACCGATTGAAAAACCGACAGTTCGGTTTTTATATTTTGAAAAAACCGAAGTTTTTGGTTCGGTTTGGTTTTAGCTTTAAAAACCGACCAATAGAAACCGAACCGACATTTAAAGTCAAAATAATGTATCTTGCCTTGTTGTTCATAAATAATATAAGTACGTTCTCCTGATATCTTCCTTTTACATTACCGTTGTCAATGATGAATTTCAAATGTGTAATAACTCTGCTAATATTTTTTTTCATAACAATATACATAACACAAATGTGCTTTAAGGTAAAAAAAAATGGGTACACAAATGTTACAAGAACACATTAAGTTTGAATGTTAATGGTTGTTCCTGTTGAATATGGTGCAATTACATCAAAATATTGAAGAACTTGTTCCAACATCATTCTTTTTTCGTTTACACACCCTTCAATTGTTTTAGTGTACCTTTCAAGCTCTAACAAATTAAATCCTTGGAACTTGGAGGCAACTTTGAGAATGTTGGCACTTGATTTATGACGGTTCTTTACCCGTTTTAGTACCGTTGTTACGGTACCGGTTTAAGATATGGTTCTATTTTATAATATATGTCAAATCTACTTTGAAAAAGCATAGCTCGATAAATCGTATAGAAACCAAAAAAACCGAAAAACCAAACCGAAAAAAAACCGACAACCGAAAAACCAAACCGACACAAAACCGAAACCAAATGGTTTCTAAAAATCAAAAACCGAAATTTTTCGGTTCGGTTTCGGTTTTATACAAAAACCGAGCCAAACCGAGCCATGCTCACCCCTAATAGTTTATAATGAGGTGAAAATATTTCTTGCATTTTACATACAATTGATGTGGCTTTCACTCATCAATTAGTTCAACGTTGTTGACAATGCTCGATGATGACAACGCAGTCACTGATACATTAGTGCAGTTGTGGACAGATTTATCGTGTACATATCAGCTTTGTAAGCTGTAGATTCAAAAACCTTCTATAAGAAGCTTCACAAGAGAACCAACAACTATGCCATTTTTATAACCAATTTTTATAACCAAGTAGTTTCTTCACCCAGAAAACCACCACCCCCAACTTTAGCAGCAGGAGGTGCAATAAGAAGATGCAAAGAGAAACAATGGTAAAAATATTTTATGCCACAAACAGATTGAAATAGACAAAACTTCTCTATGCATCGAGATGGAAACAACATTCGCAAAGTTGATACAAAATCATGAGTCAATAATCTGCTTTGAAACCAGAACTATAGTCAACTACCGAGAACATTGTTATGTTCATTTTAGTAGTTACGGGATCCATTGCCCCTTCCATTAGAAACACCGCCATAACTTCCTCGGCCTCTTGCCCCTCCTCTTCCTCCTGCACAAACAACCCAGCATTTTTCAACACAAATTCTTTGACCCTTCAAACCACTACAAGTGGCTTCATGTGGTAAACCGATCAATAGAGGTGATGATTTTTTAAAAATTGTTTAGAAAAAAGTCGACGTTTAGGTTACAGCTAACTGATCAAACAAATTATATCTAAACCTTAGTAAAAAAAATAAACAGGCAAGTGTACTTTAATGATTATTACCTCATTAATATCTTCATTCAGAAGAGTATGATAAATATTTTAATACATTTTAAAAATATTTAATAAAATAATTACTGATAAGATTCAAGCAAAAGGAAACAGAAAAAGTTGGTGGGTATTCCAGTAACATTAGTTTTTGCAGCTACGGTAGTTTTTGGGATTTTGTGGGAAATAATATTGTTGCTTTAAATTGTCAAAAATTAAACATTAAAAAACTTCAAAAATATATAGCAGAAGCAATCTTTTGACAACTATAACCGAATGATGTCTAATTAAGTGGAACTTACTTCCTCCACGAGACGCGCCGCTGCTGTTTGCTCTTCTCTCTTCAATGTAAACTTGCCTTCCCGCAAGTTGTATAGGGGATGCCTGAAATTTTTTAAGATAACACAAAACTTAGCTTCACTTTACAAGTCAGCTCGGTCGCTTTTATGCTCCATGTATATAATCGACATTAGCATTTAATGAAGACAATACATGGTATGAGTTAAACGTTATTTTAGTAAAAAAGTGAAACGCAAGAAATGGAATTAGGCTCAAACCTCGATAGCCTTGTGAACACCACTGACGTCTTCAAACTCAACAAAGGCAAAGCAAACACCAACGTCCTGTACATTTACACGTTAGATTCTTTGCATATTAAGTTATTAACAGTTAGAAGCTAACGTACAAATTAAAGAAAATTACCAGCCGGTTCTTTAAAAACACACCATCTTGCGTAATTTTACCAAAATTCTTGAACTCTTGATATATTTCTTGACTAGTAACAGAAGTAGGCAAGTTCCTGACGTAAACAGACAATAATTCCCCTAGAATATTGCACCCAAGCGTAAATAAGTAATCGTCGCAACTACTCATAAAATAGCAGGTGCACCAAATGAAATGAAAAAGAAAAGTTAAATATATTCACCTTCTTCATTAACTGCACTTTCCCTCATAACAGAAGTAGTTTCAGGCACATACGAAGCAACTGGTTCTGGTGTCTGATGCCACTCTTTTGTAGGTGGAGCACTCTTAACGACAGGTGCTTGGGTAGGAGCTGATGGCGCAGATTTTCCCAGCTATAATTCACCATTCAGGAAAGGAAAAAATAATTTTAGGCCAATAAACCAGTACATAAAATTAGTAAATTGAAGAAGTACAAGGGACACTCGTATAACGGCTTGAAAAGGTGGCAATGTCAACTAAGAATAAGTTGATTCAAACGATTTTTTATATCTAAGAGCGTTGGGCCGAACAAGTAAAACAAATAGCTCAAGAAAAACAAGTCATAATATCAATAGGTAATAAGTGGCAGAAGGTGTATCACTTTAAAAAACAACCTCTTTATAGTAAGTTTATTCAAAATCTGCAATTTTTATTGCAGTAACATATATTTTAATCATATATGCACTGCATAACCACAAAAACTCCTAAAACATATATTTTTAATAATAGCCCAGACTGCTTTGAGCGTCTACAAAGTTACTACCAAAGTATTACTTACTATGGAAGCATATGTGAATTTCACAGGTTCGGGAGCAGGCTCTTCCACAGCTTGAATTGGTTCTTGAACGTGTCCCAATGTGTCATGATGCAACGGCTCTTGATAGTACTCCACTGTGTTCTGATGCAAAGACTCTTGAACATAGTCCACATGGTTATAAGAAGGCTCTTTCACTGGGGGTTCTTCCTCATAGTATTCTTCACCATCACCATCTTCCTCTTCTTCTTGCTGCTGATATTGCTGTTGTTCCGAAGTATAGTAATCGCCTTGATATTCATCTTGTAAATGCAATGTATTGAAATTTTCGCGCAGTTTAACGTCCAAAGAGTCTTCAGGGACTGCAATAATATAAAGGTCAACCATCACTAAACTATATTTTCTACTTTGGCAAGAGTTAACTCGACTTATGCTTTAATGTTTTATAAGTCACAGTCACAAAAGTAAACTTGAACATATTAGCTTGGCTAAAAGAAAATGCGGACGATTATTAAATATTATAACAGTTAGTAATCGAATTTGAACCACAAAAGTACTTGTTCTGGCATGTTACGAAAACAACCTACCTAATCTTCTATACTTGTATACTCATGTTGGACCAAAAACCAAACCAAACTCCGAACCTAAATATAAGATTCAGCCACCCATACTTAAACTCATTCCTACCCCATTTCAAAATCAAGACATTTACGTTAACCCTCCAAAAACACTTCCCCTCATTCAACTTTTTATAAAACTTTCCACCTTTATTCCATTTAATTACCCCCCACACACACCTACACCCTCAAACTCACACACACACACACACACACCCACACACACCCCGTAGGACCACCGCTACACCACAGCGAGACCTCTACCAAGCTACCATCAGAAAAGGTAAATACACGCTTTCACATACGAAAATCGCACACATATTATTACCGCTGCAACCAGATTTTGTCAAAAACTATACACCTCGCATACTAGGCTAGTCATATATATAAACCTTCAGAAGCTATAAACTTGTAAACTAAGATGGAACTTTCGAAAACTTGGGAGTTTTAAGCAATGACATGTAGTAAAAAACAATGAGCAAGTTAAAAAATGGTAAAAAGACAAATATTAATTTTATACTTTTACAAAGAATGTATAAAACCTCAGTTATAAAAAGGATATATTACCATACAATTCCTAACTTTAATCAAAATGCAATACCTCGATGCTCCTGCGATGTAGAGTTTACTGGTTGATAATCATCTCTATGTCCAGCGGCCAACGGAGCAGGGAGATGACTATTAGCCGGTGCAGGAAAATGATTATTAGCCTCCTCGCTAACAAAGTGAAAGATGTCGTTCATAACAAAGTAACCCGATTCCTGGGGAGCGAGGAAAAACGTTTGAACAAACTTCCGCCAACCACTGAAGATCTTTGATCTGACACTACCAGAAACCACAACAACAATCCCTCCCCTCCATGATTCAATAGAATTTATGGTCTTAATCTCAATCGCACTAAAATGTAAAGACTGAACGAGCGTGTGGATTTCCTGCATGCAAACAACAAAAAAGTTCTTCTATTAACCACTTTATGCTAAAATAAGCAAAAATAAAAAGCTAACAGGAACAAAAATTTAAAGCAAAAACAAATAAAATGGAACAAAGAAACACAAATTCTAAGGTTGTTGCTCTTTGGGTGTGCAATCTGAGACCAACTAGAATCTGATAATCTTCTATAAATAGAGAAGTTGTATAAAATGAGTCTTACATGTGCTTCTGCTCTATGAATTATGAAAACCGTTATAATTTTCAACGTACGGTAAATACCAATTGTTTACAGATAAAGAAGACCCAGATCGTCATTCTGTATAATTAGAAGTACGCTAAAATGGTTTTAGATTAGATTAAATATTTCAACTTAAAGATATACTTTTGTTGCAGCTGAAATGTAACTAACTTCTAGCTCTAACTAATTAGATGATCAAATGTAGAGCATGTTTACCCAAACCTAAAAACTGAATAAGGTTCTTAGCTCAACCGAAAAACTCATAAACTCAATTGAATAAAGTCATAAATTGAGCTTATGAGCTTATCAAATTTTCAACAGGCTCATAAGCCAATCAAATAGACTTAAACAAACAAGTTAATATCATCAATAACCTTTGCACACATACTTCTCATTAAAACAACTAAAACATCTTGTTATCTATAACTCACAACCAATCAAAACTTTTATAAGCGTGGTATTATAATCTAGTTACTACTCAACCCTCAAAACACGAATAATTCATACTATAAAACACACTTCTAATCATTAAAGCAACTAAAACACCTCGACATTCTATAACTCACAAGCAATCAAATAAATTCTATTTGTGCAACATTATAATCTATTCTCCACTCAACCCTCAAAACACGCCTAATTCACACAAACTCCAACACCAATCATACCTTCAACACACGCCTAATCATTAAAACAGCTAAAACATCTTGACAATCTTACAACTCAATATCAATCAAATAACTTCTATTCGTGTGACATTATAATCTACACTAGTTTACTCTGAACAAAATTCAAACCAATAAAACAGCCAAAACTCATCAAATTTTATGACAAAAAGCTTATAAAACCCTCACATATACAGCAAATGCATTAACCGTGGATTAACCCCCGAAGTGCATTGCGATCATTGGGGTCAAAAACGACACGTTAATATTATATCAATAACCTTTATGTACATAGTTCTAATCACTAAAAAGTAAAATGTTTCAACATTTTATAACCTAAAACCAATCACATAACTTTTAATTGCACGATATTATAATCTAGTCTTTACTCAACCCCCTGAAACATAACTGATTTTTTTTTTTTTTTTTTAAATCGAATAACAATCATACTTTTTACATAGTTCTAATCAGTATAACTAAAACAACTTGACGTTCTGACAACTCACAGCCCATCAAATAACTTCCGTTCACGCAACATTTTAGCCTAGTTTCTACTCAACCTCTCAAAACACGCCTATTCATACAACCTCTGCCAACAACCATACTTTTAACACAATTGCAATCAGTAAAATAACTAAAACATCTCAACATTCTAACAACTCACAACCAATCAAATAACTTTTATCCGTGCACACTATAATCCTTTTTTTAGAACAGCAACTATTTATCTCACACAATATATACCACAATCTATCTCACACGTCCTAAGCAGGACTTGAACAACCTTTTGGTCGGGGAGCTTCTTACACAACATGAACCCAAGCCCTTTAGTCGTGCGCACTATAATCTACTTTCCACTCAGCCCTCAAAACACGCCTAATTCATACAAACTCTAACAAAAACCATACTTTTAACACAAGTCTAATCATTAAAACAACTAAAATATCTCGAAATTCTACGACATTATAATCTACAATACTTTTTTACTTTCAACACAATCCTAACCAACAAAACAGCCAAAACTCATCAAATTTTAAAACAAAAAGTCATAAACCCTCACATATAACTCGCTGTCAACGCTAACTAAAGTACTCTAATCAGTTCAACACTACTATATCTTTTCATTATCATAGCAACAAGACATTAGAACAATTACAAGCTAAGTGCATTCCTATCATTGGCGCCACAAAGCTACAAGTTCCTATTATCAATAACCTTTATCATACATAGTTTTTCTCAGTAAAACATCTCGACATTCTTAAAACTTACAACCAACCAACCAAACAATTTTTATCAGTACAACATTATAATCTAGTCTCTACTCACCCCTTAAGAAACAACTTATTCATACAACCTCTAACAACAACCATATTTTTAACACAACTCTAACCAATAAAACATCTCGATATTCTATAACTTATAACCAATCTACCTATAATATCCTCAAAACACGCTAATTCATAGAAACTCCAACAACAATCATACTGTCAACACAATTATAATCATTAAACAACTAAAACACCTCGACACTCGAATTAACTTTTATCCATGCAACATTATAATCTAGTTTTTACGCAACTCCTCAAAACACGCCTAAAACATCTCAACTAAAACACCTCGACACTCTAATTAACTTTTATCCATGCAACATTATAATCTAGTTTCTATGCAACTCCTCAAAACACGCCTAAAACATCTCAACTAAAACATCTCGACACCGGACACTCCAACTAACTTTTATAGAAACTCCAACAACAATCATACTGTCAACACAATTATAATCATTAAACAACTAAAACACCTCGACACTCGAATTAACTTTTATCCATGCAACATTATAATCTAGTTTTTACGCAACTCCTCAAAACACGCCTAAAACATCTCAACTAAAACACCTCGACACTCTAATTAACTTTTATCCATGCAACATTATAATCTAGTTTCTATGCAACTCCTCAAAACTCTAATTAACTTTTATCCATGCAACATTATAACCTAGTTTCTACGCAACTCCTCAAAACACGCCTAAAACATCTCAACTAGAACACCTCAGCACCGGACACTCTAATTAACTTTTATCCATGCAACATTATAACCTAGTTTCTAGGTAACTCTTCAAAACACGCCTAAAACATCTCAACTAGAACACCTCAACACCGGACACTCTAATTAACTTTTATCCATGCAACATTATAATCTAGTTTCTACGCAACTCCTCAAAACACGCCTAAAACTAAAACATCTCAACTAAAACACCTTGACACCGGACACTCTAATTAACTTTTATCCATGCAACATTATAATCTAGTTTCTACGCAACTCATAAAAACACGCCTAAAACACCTCGCCACCGGACACTCTAATTAACATTTATCCATGCAACATTATAATCTAGTTTCTACGCAACTCATAAAAACACGCCTAAAACACCTCGCCACCGGACACTCTAATTAACATTTATCCATGCAACATTATAATCTAGTTTCTACGCAACTCATAAAAACACGCCTAAAACACCTCGCCACCGGACACTCTAATTAACATTTATCCATGCAACATTATAATCTAGTTTCTACGCAACTCCTCAAAACACGCCTAAAACATCTCAACTAACTAAATAAATAACTTCCAATCGGGCGTCATAATAATCTAGTTTCTACGCGCTAAAACATCTCAACTAAACATTCTGACAACTCACAACCAAATAAATAACTTCCAATCGCGTGACATTATAATCTACAATATTTTTAACTTTCATCAAATTTTATTAAAAAAAATTATAAAAGCCTCACGTAAAGAGCGGACGCGTTAACGGTGGCCTCGCCGTCGACGCGAACCATAGTACTCAAACCATTATAGAACTGAAAAAGATCCCCTGGCTTTTGCTGAAGCAGCTTGTAATAATGCTCAACAAAATACGATCCAACTTGTGAAGCTGTTACGTACGCCATTACACTTTCCGATCAAAAGCCCTAACTGAGTGAAATTGAGTGAGGGGAATGATGATTGAAGGTGTTAATTGAAGGTTTTTGTGATGGATTTGGGATTTGGGGTTTGGTTAAGTGTGTGTGTTTTTAGTGTGTGTTTTTAGGGGTTTTGGAGAGTGGAGGAGATGAGATGGGTTTTTGAATTGGGGAATTTGGAAGGGAAGGGTTTTGTGTTTCGATCGGACGGTGGAGAGAGCTTTGAGAATTTGTTATGGGGTGTTTGTTTCGGCTTATATACCCGACTTATTTGGTTTGACATAAGTTTATATAAGCTGAAACGTTTCAAAATAAATCACAAAAAGTGAGCTTATTAAACATAAGCTCAAAACCAAGCTGAAACAAACACCTCTTAATTTTTTGGAAAAGTTTTGGTTGAACCGGATGTTAAATGTTTGGATTGGAGTTCGAGTCAAACACCAAACCACTTAAACGAGTATAAGGGCATCTTCAATGTATGCACTATATGTACTTTTGCACTAAGATAGTGCAAGAAGTACATAAAATTCACTCCAATATTAGCGATATATCTTTGCACCATTTTAGTGCAATGAATAGTAATCACTAAAATGCACTAAATATAGTGTTATACTATTCATTGCACTAAATGTGCAAAAGTTTCACTTTCAACCTTATACTTTAATTTAGTTTTTCATTTATATCTTTATCATCCATTAATATATTAATATTATTGTCATAGATTAAATAAAATAATATATAGTACTAGTTTTAGTGCAAAATTTATTGTACACATTAGAGTAATATATTTATAGTGCAAGGATATTCCAAGAATATTCTTATTTTGCACTAAGATAGTGCAAAATTATAATGCTCACATTGGAGATGCTCTTAACAAGAAAATTTAATGAAAGTCTTTTACCCGATGATGCTCTTAATTCCATGGTAAGGGAGATGTTGAAAGAAGTTGTAAAAAGGATGGGAGTTTTGTATCAAACATACAAAACAAGGTTTGACACGGTTATGTCAAAAAACTCATCTAAAAAAATCAAGAGTCAACAATCTTGTAAATCATATGTTGGGTATAATAACTTTTTGGATGATTTCTTTAATTTGGAAGACTCCGGCTCCATTGAAATGGATATCGAGTTAACTAGGTACCTAAATGAGCACCGAATTAGATTTACTAGTGATTTTGACATTCTCGAATGGTGAAAATTAAATGCTCCAAGATTTCCAATAGTAGCTCGAGTGACTAAAGGTAAATTACTGATTTTATTCCTTATGTTTTGCGTTATAATTGTTTTATAATTTTTTATTATTTTTTAGATATTTTGGCAATTCGAATAATCACCGTTGCATCGGAGTCGGCTTTGTTAATACAAATATAGCATAAAATCGTTATTTATATTTTACGTCTCTCAAAGTTTTGATAATGGCAATTATAAATTAATGTGGCGTAAATATTTATGTAAACAAGTTATTAGTTGTACGTTTACACTCCGACGTATATTATTTTAGGTATAAATAATGTGATTATAACGCACGTTGAATGATCAAAGAGCCCAAGTAATAAAAAGTTGTAAACATACTAAAATATTTATTAAACACATTTTTACTTAATAAATACACAAAGTATACTTAATTAAAATAAATAGACATTTTAATTAAGTGATTTAATTAAATAAAAACTAAATTTAATTAGTCCGTTTGTGCCCAAGTAATTCTAGAGGATTAGAATTTAAAAACATTTTTTGTACAAACATGCTAAAAGTTAATAGACAAAAGAGTTGTTTCGATACGCTCCGCGGATCCGTATTTTGCGGATCCGCAGATCTGCCGGAAGCTGAAATTGAGATAAAAGTTGGACTATAAATAGCAACCATTTTATAACTTTTCCAACTAATGTTTCACAGCCATTCAAAGCATACTACTATTTATACTTTCGTCCTCTAACATCATATTAACACTCTTTGATCATTCCATTTGAGCTATAACACATTCAAAGTGATCCAACGATTTCTACTTTCAATTCAAGTGAAGAACACAAGAAGATTTCCAAGCTTCCAAGAGTTATACTTAGTAGTGTGTCTTCATATACTTAGTTGTATAACTTTGTATATCATTTGTGTGTCATTGTACTTCACCTTCAACTACCAACTTGGGTAGTGATTATCATACAACATCCTAGAGAGTTTGGTTAGTATTTTAGGCCTTAAAATACATTAAGTGATAAGGTTGGTCTTGCCTTGTGAAAGACTCGATATCTAGCTTAATATCGGTAAAGAAGTGATGCAACGTTGTAAGGTTTTCTCCACCACTAAGGAACTTGTTGATATAGTGCTAGTGAAGTCTCGAGTTGGGTACTTGATAACGCTCAAATTGTGCATGTTTTTAGTAGCGTTATCCGTGCTTTTATGTGTGTTATTTGGCTATAATCATATGCTTTTGATGCTTAATCGTACAAAAGTGCGTTTGCTAGTTCATTTGTAGCCAAGTACAGGAAAATGGAGAAAAAGGCGGAAAAAGAAGTAAAATACGAAGATTTCTCCATGTATGAAGAATTCCCGACCAAAGCAAGACTTGTGGAGTATATTCGAGAAGATAAAGTCAGCAAGTTAGTGGTCCAAAGACTCAAGAATAAAGTTCAAGAAGGGAAACGAGAAAGAAATGAAGAAAAGAAGCTAAAACGAAGACATATTGGAAGACTCGTTGTTCCCGACACACCTTCACCATTTTGGCCATAACTTTTGCATACAGACTCTGTTTGACCCCTGATTCGCGGCCACGGAAAGCTAAGAGAAAGATCTACAACTTTTCCATTTATGACTTTTTGTGATTTTGCTCCAACCGATCGGTCACAACCCGTAACCGATCCGGTTGGAGACTAGTCAGCAAGACCAACCGAAACGGTTGGAGCCCAACCGATTCGGTTGGGAAGCCCTGGACAGCCATTTCTGCACTACTAAGACTCCAAACATGTTCCAAACGATTCTAGTCCCTTCCTACATGTATTCTAGTCCCTTCCAAGCTCCTTGGCCTCCAAGAAATGCATTGAATACCCTAGGCCTTGGTTCAAGTATAAATAGACCCCTTTGCAACCTCATTTCATGCACCACAACTTGAGAGATCTTCTCTCACACCTCTCCTACCACCACCACTCCTCTCTAGGTGTGAAATTCAAGCCTCCACCCTTAAGGACGAATTTCCATCTAGAGAGCAAACCATAACTTGAGAGATACACACCCACTCTCAATATCTTCACCCCAAAGGTGTGAAACTCAAGCCTCCACCCTTAAGGACGAGTTTCCACCAACTATCCTATCCCAACTTGTGTGAAATTCAAGCCTCCACCCTTAAGGACGAATTTCCACCAATTACACCAACTTATCTTCCCCAAAAGACCACAAACCTCTGCCAAATTCGTATAGTGTGCTCAAGGGTTGTTGAAGGCGTTTGGACATCATTTTCCGGCTTGGTAGAACTATTGTAGTTGATTGGAGGCTTGAAGGTTGCTATAATCCTTCATCTTTGCCTAATGTAATTCATACTTTGGGTAAACCTTGTTACTTTTCTATTTAAAGATGTTTGTTATTGATATGATTATTGAGATTTTGTGTTTGATTGGAATAATGATGAATGTCTTGATACTTGCTTGTTCTTATAATGCTTTTCTTGTTGGTTTGATCTGTGACAATCATAACCATCAACTTGTTACTTGTTCTTATAATGCTTTTCTTGTTGGTTTGATCCGTGACAATCATAACCATCAACTTGTTACTTGTTACTTGCTTAAACAAACAAACGACACTTGTAGTACAACCAAGTCTCTTGGGACGACCTTGATTTACCATATACTATACTACAACTTGACTAGGGTATACTTGCCCGAATGTGTTCCTAGTTAACCGGTAATTCTTGTTTACAAATTTAAAACCCCGATGAAGCACATCAAGTTTTTGGCGCCGCTGTCGGGGACTTGCGTTTGTATTCTTGTGTTTGCTTGTTTGTTGAATTGTTTGCTTGAATTGAATTGCTTGCTTGCTTGTTTGTTCGAATGATAAATTGCTCTTGCTCATGAATAATTGTTTCGTTGCTCTTATTTGATTGCCCTTGATGTTTGCTAATGAAGTGTGCTCGAAATCGTTTGAGAAAAACCCACCAAAACCACCCAGATCACTCCAACTGAATCGGTTGGCACTCCAACCGGATCGGTTGGAAGCTTCGTACTTAATAAAACCACTACAAGCGATCGGTCACTACCCGTAACCGGATCCGGTTGTGTGTTCTGTTAAAAAAAAAAAAAAAAAAAAAAAAAAAAAAAAAAAAAAAAAATCCGTGTGTTTCTTGTTTCGTGTGTTTGTGTTTTATATGTTATGTGATCTCTTGCATGCTTTTGTGTTCTTTTTGTTTGTGTTAATCTTGTTTAAATTGGTTTCGTATTAATTTGAGTAGGATTGTCTTGTTTTTAGATTATCTTGTTTTGATTTTTATTACGTGACTAATTATGTGTGCTTGCATCTATGTGATTGTCGTTTTTCTTTATCGTGATTTTATTTGTTTATGCGTATTTTGTTTTAAGTGTTGTTTTATGTTCGTGATTGTTAATGTGTGTTTATGTGTTTTATTTACTTGTGTTTATTTTTGTGTTCGTAACCGTGTGTGTCCTTGTTTTATTTTATCAATAAAAGGTTTTGAAATAAAACTTGTGTTTAAAAAAAAAAAAAAAAAAAAAAAAAATCTAAAAATCTCCTCAAAACCGATCGGTCACCGCCCGTAACCGGATCGGTTGGAAGGTTGGTCACATTGGTTCATTCCAACCGATCGGTCACTACCCGTAACCGGATCGGTTGGACGAATCGTAAAAAAAAAAAAAAAAAAAAAAAAAAAAAAAAAAAAAAAAAAAATAGTTGATTTTTCGTATTTTGTTTTTGTGTGTTTGTGTTTAGATAGAATAAGTTTAAATGTCTTTTTGTTTTTGCAAGAGTATCATTTCTTCTATTTGTTTTTTCATTTTAAATTTTGTCAATTTGGTACATTGTGAATAAATAAGTACATGTGTTTTTTTTTTAAAAATAAAAATTTTCGAACTTTGTGGGTATGTTCACTGGAAACCCTCACGAGACTATAACTCGTCCACTCGGGCCACCGAGGGGTTTAAAGGCTTGTTGCATACGCTAAATGCAACCGTGATTCCTACGAAAGTGAGTTTTATAATTTTACGCGTTTTTGTAGTTTAGTTTATTTTTGCAGATTTAATAAGCTCTTGGAGGAAGGATTGGTTGGATCGTAACCTTATACTCTTGATTGGACATGTTTGGTTGAAAGGGAAATCGATTGATCTCACACGCTTATGCTAGCCCTTGCTTAGCACCTTATCATTTGGAGTTCGATCGTGATGTTTAGCCCGGGAGGTTTCGTTTCTCTTAGACTTATAGTTTATTTTTCCCTATCTTACATGCTTTGAAGTTTTCGCAATTGCTTTGTTTTGTTTCTTTGTTATTTTTTCTTTGTTTGTTTGTTTGGTAAATTATTTTTAAATTGATTTGTTTAAGTACCTCGAAAGTAAGGCTCACCCATTGTAAACAAACTGTGTGAGAGGTATAAGGCGGGTCTCCCTGATTCCCTAAAGAAGTTTGGTTTTTAATATGCTTCGCGCTGACCTGCTTCTCCGCTTCTTTGTGCGTTTCAATGGAGCTACCGAGAACTCGTGGGACAAGAATAAGTCATGTTTGGTTTTTAAAAATAAAAAAAAAATTATAAAATTAAAAAAATAACAAAAAAAAAATAAAGAAAGAAAAAAAAAGGGTCGTAGCTAGTTATTTTTCTTTTGTGTGCTTAACTTAAGTGTGGGGGGAATATTATTATGAGAAAAGCGAAACTAGTTTTTAAATTCCAAATGTTTGGGCTAATTTTCAAATTTTGTGAACTTGTTTGCCCTTGTGATCTAGTTGTTTTCACGCTTATAGGATAATATATTAGAATAACTGGATCAATCCACTGGTGAAATCGGTAATTTTGAAAAACTTGAGATGTGTCCCGATTAATATTGCAACCCATTCTGGGATCGATGACATTTGTTAGCACATTTTATAGCCCTTCCACTAAAATTGTGAGGATTTGAGCATGTTTCTTATTAGCATACATCTTTTATGCTTGGATCTTTTGCTATGAGTTTGCCGGTGATTTTATTTATTCTAGAACTTGTACATGCAAATCATTACGAGACAGCAGTAAGATCACATTCGTGTGATATAAGTGTTTATGCGTGATAAAGAGGCACCTTAGGAATAAAACCAAATGGCCTTCCGTTTACATCTAATGATATATTAGCTAACCACATCGGTTAGTTAACCACCTTTACATGGACCCATTTGTTAGCGCTAGATACCATTAGTACACCCTCTGAGCCATTATTTTCGTTTTTGATAAATCCAGAAAAATACAAAAATATTTTACACTTTAAACCTCAGCCTACCCCTTGTCAATGTCTAAATGGTTGGTTGCTAGTTGCTTGCTAGATTGGATTGTTTTTTATGATTATGAGTTAGCCACACTTTGCCATTCGTGTGTGCCATTCCGACAAAGATGAAGACTGCAACTTCTTATTTGTATTTTTTTTTGTGTATGCTTATACGAAGTGTGGGGGAGATGTGATGTAAGAAAGAAGGATAAAAAAAATGTAAAAAAAAAAGAATAAGTCATCGAAAGAAAAAAAAAATGAAAGAAAAAAAAAATATGTGATGACAATGTGCTATGTAGATGAAGGAAGATGAAGTATGTTTGAGATATCGATTAGCAAATGTGCCAAGACGTGATATATATGTATTTGGTGATCGATATGTGAAGAGAAGATTGTAACTATAATCATTTTCGGGTTTGCGGATTGTTCGGTAACTAGCAACATGGGTATTAGACTTGACTTCATTTTTCTTTTAACACCAATTTCATAAAATAATCCCATGCCTTATCCATACCCTTGACCCTAAGCCTATCGTTACAACCTGAATAAAAGCCCTCTTTAGATGTTTACACTTGGTGCTTACGCCACGTCGGTGGAGTTTTGTTTCTTGTACAAGCCTATGGTAATATTTAGATCATGACTGAGCAATATGAGTGTACTATTCCTTAATACTATCCATCACTAAATAAAATGAGTGTTGAGTGAATTATACATCCGTTCTTTTTCGTGAGGTGCTTAGCCATGTTATCAAGCAAGAAAATCCATTAGGTATTGTCAAACATCTCGTTTTTTTTCACTCTAAAAGCTTAAAACGATGAATCTTATCTCGTACTTGTACTTGGTAGATTTGCATCACATTTTTCTAATCATATTTCATGCACCATGTGGGATTTATTTTTCTTAATTTCTATATTTGCTTGAGGGCAAGCAAAACCTTAAGTGTGGGGGAGTTTGCGCTCATTTTTCGCTTATTTTTATGTTTGTTTTATTAAAAAAAAAAAAGAAAAAAAAAATACCAAAAATATTTTTGATTTTTAAAAATTTTCTTTTCGTTTTGTCATTTCGGTTTGTAGTTTATTTTTCTTTTCTTAGATTTGCTTGAGGGCAAGCAAAGTTTAAGTGTGGGGGAATTTGATAACGCTCAAATTGTGCATGTTTTTAGTAGCGTTATCCGTGCTTTTATGTGTGTTATTTGGCTATAATCATATGCTTTTGATGCTTAATCGTACAAAAGTGCGTTTGCTAGTTCATTTGTAGCCAAGTACAGGAAAATGGAGAAAAAGGCGGAAAAAGAAGTAAAATACGAAGATTTCTCCATGTATGAAGAATTCCCGACCAAAGCAAGACTTGTGGAGTATATTCGAGAAGATAAAGTCACCAAGTTAGTGGTCCAAAGACTCAAGAATAAAGTTCAAGAAGGGAAACGAGAAATAAATGAAGAAAAGAAGCTAAAACGAAGACATATTGGAAGACTCGTTGTTCCCGACACACCTTCACCATTTTGGCCATAACTTTTGCATACGGACTCCGTTTGACCCCTGGTTCGCGGCCACGGAAAGCTAAGAGAAAGATATACAACTTTTCCATTTATGACTTTTTGTGATTTTGCTCCAACCGATCGGTCACAACCCGTAACCGATCCGGTTGGAGACTATTCAGCAAGACCAACCGAAACGGTTGGAGCCCAACCGATTCGGTTGGGAAGCTCTGGACAGCCATTTCTGCACTACTAAGACTCCAAACATGTTCCAAACGATTCTAGTCCCTTCCTACATGTATTCT
Source organism: Chrysanthemum seticuspe (assembly GCA_019973895.1). Classification (NCBI taxonomy): domain Eukaryota; kingdom Viridiplantae; phylum Streptophyta; class Magnoliopsida; order Asterales; family Asteraceae; genus Chrysanthemum; species Chrysanthemum seticuspe. The sequence continues at coordinate 75,121,208 of BPTQ01000009.1, read as the reverse complement.
AGTCCCTTCCAAGCTCCTTGGCCTCCAAGAAATGCATTGAATACCCTAGGCCTTGGTTCAAGTATAAATAGACCCCTTTGCAACCTCATTTCATGCACCACAACTTGAGAGATCTTCTCTCACACCTCTCCTACCACCACCACTCCTCTCTAGGTGTGAAATTCAAGCCTCCACCCTTAAGGACGAATTTCCATCTAGAGAGCAAACCATAACTTGAGAGATACATACCCACTCTCAATATCTTCACCCCAAAGGTGTGAAACTCAAGCCTCCACCCTTAAGGACGAGTTTCCACCAACTATCCTATCCCAACTTGTGTGAAATTCAAGCCTCCACCCTTAAGGACGAATTTCCACCAATTACACCAACTTATCTTCCCCAAAAGACCACAAACCTCTGCCAAATTCGTATAGTGTGCTCAAGGGTTGTTGAAGGCGTTTGGACATCATTTTCCGGCTTGGTAGAACTATTGTAGTTGATTGGAGGCTTGAAGGTTGCTATAATCCTTCATCTTTGCCTAATGTAATTCATACTTTGGGTAAACCTTGTTACTTTTCTATTTAAAGATGTTTGTTATTGATATGATTATTGAGATTTTGTGTTTGATTGGAATAATGATGAATGTCTTGATACTTGCTTGTTCTTATAATGCTTTTCTTGTTGGTTTGATCTGTGACAATCATAACCATCAACTTGTTACTTGTTCTTATAATGCTTTTCTTGTTGGTTTGATCCGTGACAATCATAACCATCAACTTGTTACTTGTCACTTGCTTAAACAAACAAATGACACTTGTAGTACAACCAAGTCTCTTGGGACGACCTTGATTTACCATATACTATACTACAACTTGACTAGGGTATACTTTCCCGAATGTGTTCCTAGTTAACCGGTAATTCTTGTTTACAAATTTAAAACCCCGATGAAGCACATCAGTACTCGGGGAGTGGAGTAGGGCGAGGAAGAAAGCTTCATGCCGAACCACTATAAATCATCGTATTTATTTGTTTGATATTTCCTTTACATTCGGCATTTACTTATCATTTATTGTTTATATATTATTGTGTGTAGCATTGATTTCATATCAAGTCGTCGAATCTAAGAGTTTTTGTAAATAAATAAAAATGGTAAAAATATTCAATCCCCTTTTCTAGTTTTACACAAGCTTTTAGTACGGGAGGTCATGTTCTTGACCCATATAAGACTAACTTGTCTTATGTCGTAGCCGAGGCGTTGATATGTACCCAAGATTGGGTAAGAAAGTCCAAAAAAGCTATAATAGATGACATTGACGATCTATTAAATGATGACGATGTTGCAAAAGATAATAGCTTATCTTGTGTGTGTTTTTCTAATGTTTGTTAAGGTATTAACTTTGCTAGTTTTTGGTCATATGTATAGATATAAAAGAAGGGATTGCCAATCAAAATGCTAAAGGAAAAGGTATGGGAGTTACACAAGATTAATTGTTTTGTTGAACATGAGTTAGTTTGTTTATTTTGAATGATTTCATATGATTGTGGCCGATTTTGTATGTTTTGGAACCTTTGTAAGTTACAAACTTGATTGTCTACCTGTTGCAAGTTACAATGTTAATTGTTTACTTGTTGCAAGTTTGTTTATTTTGCCCTTTTTTATCTTCTTCTCTTTGCTACAAAAGGTTGGTTAAACAAAGATAGAAACAAAGCTCACATGGTTAAACAAAGATGGCACTGGTTATAAAAATATACAGGATTGCATGACACATAACACTACTAATTTGGCATCTCAGTATGCTTTTCTATGATGAATTATTGTATTATGATTGGTTGACATATATAGAAAATCATTAGGATTTGGAGATGACACATCATGCATTCACACCTGATCATGATTACAGCCTCTGATACTTGGGATAGAGAAATTAAAAGTATCTTTCTAAGTTTAGGTGGTGTTTAATTTCTTAAAAAAAATCTCAATAGCTTCTTAATAGACCAAAGCTCTTAGACAGTTAGAGCTTTTAGGTGTTAAGTGTGTTTATTTTTTATTTTTCGTTCAGAGGCAGACATAGGTAAAATGCCTCTAGTTGAACTAATAAATACCCATACTTTTTCTTTAAAAAAAACAAACAAAAAATATTATTTGATTCAGACATTTCTGCCCATCAGATTCAAATTCAGATGTGCGAGTCAGATTGAGATTGAGAGCCTCTTAAAAGACAAATACCACCTTACTTTGTTGTTTTTTTTGGTATAAGTTTTCTTTATTTATTCAAATTGGTTTAACAAAAAATAGGAATTACCCTATAAGTATCAATTTCTCAGTACCGGATACTAGAACTGGTATCGATACCGGAACCTCGTTCGGTGCGGTACCGGTACACACCTTTCATGTCCGGGGAAAAAACGGGACCATCAACAAATGTAATTTAAGACATTTAAATGTAAAAAAATAAATTTAAACAAGTACATTTGGTGGAATATTTTGCATGATATGCCACATGCAAAGCCTATGCTTAGAATCATGAAGCTCAACTACAATTGCCTTTTTCATCGCTCCATCTTGTTCGATTACAAAAATATTCGGTGCACGAAAAACGGCTTTCTTGAAGGCTTTGAGTAACCATCCATAAGATTTTACAGTTTCATTCTTAAGCAACCCAAAACCAATAGTAACACATTTCCTAAGGTTCTCTATTGTTGTGAAAGGCATAAAAACAATCTTGTACCTGAAAGGTATAAAAAAATAGAAAAAACATAGGTGATAATATAAAAATAATATACAAAGCAATGAAAAATTGAATGTGATATTAAGGGTTCTAAAGCATACTTGTTGGTTTTGTATGTGGCATAAAAAAGGATAGTATCACCAAACTCTTGGTAGTTGCACTTTGCCACTTCACCAACCCAGAACAGTCGACACAACTCCGCATTCTCAACAAAATAATCAAAAGAAAAAGTTTGGTGTGTAATTTTGTCTATCTTACATCCAATTAATGAGCATTTGAGCATCAATATCTTTTATAAACAAAGTTTATCCCACGCGTGAAGTTCTTAAACTCTATTTTGGCACCATGAACGAGTGTAGGTGACCCTTTCAGCCCAGTATACAAATTATGCGCTCCTACAAAACCAAGGTTTGCATTCGCGGCTTTAATAATAAACATTTGCTCGGGATAAGTTAACTTTCTCTCACTTTTTGACAAATGTTTATACTCAATCCGATCAAATTTATGATATTGTATAGCATCAAATGTGGTCAACTTAAACTTCATCGTACCAGGAATAATATCATATACAACCCGTGCTTTGCAACCAGTGATTCTACAGTTTGAAGTTCTAATTTGTTTGTTTACCTTTCTTTGGATATAAAGTGTTCACATATATTTTCTTCGGACACCCTTTCCTATTGCACATTACATACTTTTGTTTCATAAAAGTACCCCTTCCATATTGCACACTACGTACATTTGTTTCACCAAAACCTTCCGCTGAAGCATATTTTCTATACCTACTAATGCAATCCTCAACTGAATCATAAACAATCTCCAACAAACACGAACATGGACTTTTGGAACCCAATAAAGCGGTCCACCAGGAGTATCAAAAAAATCATGATGAATAAATGATTGAGGTGTTTTCGAAAATTTAGAAGCTAGAGTATTAAAAAATAGAATCGCTAATTTATAACATCTACAGTAATATATACATAAATTCATGTTATCTAGTTTAACAAAAGATAACATGTGGTGCAAAACATATTACATATGATGTATCACATTTGATGCAGAACATATTTCAAATAGCAAAAATAAAAAAACAAGTGTGAATTGCAAAATTAAACTTACAACTTCCGATTTGATTATCATTAGAAACCAAAACATATTCGACATGTTTCAAAAGATTAACCACATGCTTCGTATAACATGTTTCCGAATTATTAAGCAATGCTTTCGAATTATTAACTGCAAGAGTCGTAAACGATCCTTCAAAACTATTAACAACTTAATCCGTAATCGAATTATCAATAACTTCGTCCTTTATCGAATCCACAACAATCGGTTAATTCAAATAAAAAACGGCCATTAATGATGATGATGATAACGAAGAATGCAATAGAAAAGCACACAAACGAACCAAATTAAATGATGAATTAATGATCACTGATGACAGCGATTACGAATGATCATTATGATAATTATATTATTCGAATTGAAGGTTATAATATGATAACAATCAAATGGTTTCACAATGAAATGGACGCTTAACTCAGCTAGAGAACTACTCTGCTATGACTCGATTCAATTGATAAAATGATTGATAATGTTTTACATCAGAGATGGAGGTATTTATACACATGAAGTATCATGTGCCAAGCACAGGCGATTGCTAACTCAATGTAGTAACAATCTTGACATTATTGGTCCTTCTTATTTGAAAATTGACATAAAAGTAAAACAAAGTACAAATAATACAAAATTGGTCCATCGTTATCCTCTCCTTGGAAACAGACTTGTCCTCAAGGCTGGTATAAACTCTAAACATCAAGGTTGTGAAACTTGTTTTGCAATTGTGAAACATCCTCCCAAGTGTTATCTTCTACATTAGTGTTTGTCCACTGTATAAGTACCTAAAAAACAAGCATTCTTTTTTCTTGATCATCCTCTTATCCAACACTTTTAAGGGCAATAATTGGAACTCTCCATATTGAGTTACAGCAGGCAACAAACTTTGCAGTGCATGATCGCCCACTTTCTTTTTAAGCAATGACACATGAAAGACGTTATGTATCTTTGAATCAGATGGTAAAGCTAACATGTAAGCAACAAGAACAATTTTATCAATGACTTGGAAAAGACCAAAGTGTCTAGCAGATTGATTATGAAAAGCCCTGATGTTGAGTGAATGTTGTATGTAGGGTTGTAACTTGAGGTACACCCAATCTCCAATATCAAAAACTCTTTCTGACCTATGCTTGTCTACTTGAACCTTCATTTTATTCTCGGCCTTGTGAAGATTAGACTTATGAAACTGCAAATGTGTTTCCCTGTCTCTCAAATAAGAATCAATGGCTTGATTGAAAGAATCTTTAGGATAATATGGATGTAGTTAGGAGGAGTCTGACCAAAGAGTGCTTGATATGGTGACATTCCCAAACTGGAATGATGTGAAGTATTGTACCAAAGTTGAGCTAAAGATAACCATTTGTACCAAGTAGTAGAAGCATCCACAACATCTCAAAAGGGTTTCCAAACACCTATTGAGAACCTCAGTTTGCCCATCCGATTTAGGATGATACGCAGTTGAGTAGGACAAGGTGGTTTGGTGTCAGAACTTGTTGAGGAATATAGGGTCTGTATCATAAGTTATTTTCTCAGGCATCCCATACAATTTGGGAATTGACTCAAATAATAGTTTAGCCACCACAACTGCTAAAAAAGGATATTTGAGACCCCGGAAATGGCCATATTTACTCAATTTATCCACTGTCACTAAAATAGTAGTATACCCTTCAGATTTCAGAAGCCCCTTGATGAATTTCATTGATATGACCAAAACCTATCAGGTATTTCAATAGGATGTAACAAACCAAGAGAAGTTGATGTATCATACTTAAATTGTTGACATATAGCACATTCTCTTATAAAGTATCAAATTTGAGATCGCATACCTTTCCAATACACAAAGTAACTCATCCTCATGGTAGTAACATCGATACCAGAGTAACCACCAAAATAACTTTCATGAAAAAACTGAATAAGACCAACTACGAAATCCTTATCATCACCACCACCAACCTGCCATTCATCAACAATACCTCACCACCAATGTATATTTAGGAATAACATTGGGTTGATCCTTCAAAATATCAGTCAAAGCCTGCAATTTACCATCAGTTTGTACACTAATCGCAATTTTATCCTACCAAGAAGAAAGAATACTAGGCACAACCAAACATGCCACAACAGGTGAAGGTCTTTCAAATAAAGCATCATCAACTTGATTTTCTTTACCTTTCTGGTATAAGATGGTGTATTGTAGACCCAATAACTTAGTCAACCATTTATGCAAAGTAGGATTACACTCCTTCTACTCAAGTATGTACTTCAATGCTTGATGATCAGTTTTAATCACAAACGGCTTCCCTAACAAATATCCCTCCCATATCTGAATTGCAGCCACAATATGTTTAGAGCCTAAGCTCTACTGAAAAAAGCTCTAGGATGATTTTACATCAGAGATGGAGGTATTTATACACATGAAGGATCACGTGCCAAGCACATAAGCTTGCCAACTAAATGTAGTAATTTGAAAATTGACATAAAAGTAAAACAAAATAAAGGAACACATGCTAAGTTGATCATGATGATTGATGCTTAATTTGATGAATTGAAGGTTAGATTAGGGTTTGATAAGTTAAATTTGAATTGGGGGAAACTGAGAGAGAATTGGGAAAGAAAAAAACAGATGCTATGTGTGTATAATTTTAAATGAGGGGAAAAAAGGGATGATATAAAACTTTTGTTTTTATAATGGACCAAATGCCCTTATAGCATAAAAGTTAGATTTAATCTCCACTATTAGATTCAACTAAATGAATAGTGGAAATTAATCCCTCAATACGCATGGAAAACTTGTCCTAGTTGAATTTTTCTCGTATCATATTATGTTATAATTTAAAGAATAAAACATGTCTATCCAAATGGTTTGTTTTTCATCTTTCGAATATTGCAAATTATGATAATTGAAGCTAGTTCTATGTCAAAAAAATTTAGAGTAGTTGTTTGTGAAAGGATAACTTATGGTTAGAGTAAAATACACCGTTCGTCCCTAAACTTGTACCTGCGCATCACGTTTAACCAAACCTAGGCGTTTTCATCGCTGGAGGTCCAAAACATGGGTTTTTAATGCCAAAGAAGTCCCTTGACCACTAATGCCAAAGTCAATGTCTGATTTTTGTTATGTAGTCGAGGGTATTTTAGTCTATACACATTTATACTTTGTCTTTTAGTCATCATCCAAGTACATCCAATCTCTTATAACCCAAGAACTGCTGAATTGAAGGTAAGGTGGATTGGAAAGATGATACTGGTTCTCGGATCTGTTGTTAAGTTACACTTCACAATCCTCTTGAGATAATTATATGATAAGATCAGATTAGGTCACAGATGGTTTGGATGTTGCCATATTGGTTCGCCAAAAAAACTCAAGTTAGCTTATTGATGCAGATCTCCTATAGATGGCCTGGTGATGCAATGTGATAATTGCTTTGTTAGAGATGGCATTTTTCTTGCGTCTCTAACATGGGCTGCAAAGAGTGGCGTTTGGGATTATAATTAACAATTTTAAACGTGTCAACTTGGACCATATAGACGATCAAAGATTATAGCATCAAAACTTTGACATCAAAAGTAACAACTATCATTAATCCACCTTATACCTGATAACATATGTAGATAAGCAAACCAGAATAATGTAAACATCAGAGAAAGTCAAATCAGCTATAAGTCCTAAACCAATATATCATCAGAACAATGTTAGTTACACATAAACCCTGGTAACTGTTGTCTATGGGGTAGCCGGTGGCACGACTGGTTGATCCAGTACTGGCTGTAGTTGCGGCTCGATGGCTATATCTGGTGGTTGTGGGTGTAAAACATGGATGGGTTGGAGCACCATCATTCGCTGGTAACATGTAAATACATGATCCTATTTCAGGTCATTATAAAGTGTGAGCTTCATTAATTAAAAACACAAATTAAGATCTTGTACATAAGCTAATCCAAACACATACTCACTTGGTTGAAAGTGTAATTCCCCCTGCTCTGTCGAGTATTAGACCCATAGATCCCCTTGTCAAGTCTTGATCCATTACGTATAGAACAACAGCCAATGCAATTATAGAGGGGCGATGTCCCAATATAATCAAATCTACAAAACATATATAAATTTAACACCAGAATTGTTTCACTAAACTACAAATATAGATATTTGTAACTTAGCAGCAATTGCTAGTAGTTGAGGTAGATGAGCTAGGATGTCAAGATGATCAGTTCGTGGTTGGTGCATGACTGATTTTTGACTAGAACCATACCTTGAGATCATAATTTCTCCCCTGATGCAAATAAACCGTTCTACGACAATTGAATTAGGGGCAGATTCTAATGAACTTCTTGACATAATTAAGGAGTGGCCAAGTAAAGTTTCAAGCTTGTAAATATTTGTTGATGCTGCATTAGATTTGGGTTCACACTCTTGAAGACAAAATATAAATGTGTATGGACTAAAATACCCTCGACTACATAACAAAAATCAGACATTGACTTTGGCATTAGTGGTCAAGGGACTTCTTTGGCATTAAAAACTCATGTTTTGGACCTCCAGCGATGAAAACGCCTAGGTTTGATTAAACGTGATGCGCAGGTACAAATTTAAGGACGAACAGTGTATTTTACTCTTATGGTTACTTGTTTTTCATTATTATGTTCAAGACTAATCTCGTGCAAGTTAGGTTGTGGTTCAAAAAGGTAACAGATCGGTTCCGGTTTCGAGGATCACCAATAGTAAATAGGGAACGCGGCGGGTTCGAGGGAGGATCACACCTCAACGGGGCACTCTAAAAGATCCTCAATGGAGATCAGGGCGAACTTTGAGATGGTCGCCGTCCTCCAAACCCGCTCCATTGCTAATTCTACTCTGAATCACATTGTAACACTGCGATTTCATATTTTTGTAAGAGTTTTAAAGGGAGAGTGATTGTTGTGGGGGGGATTTTTTAAGGCTTTTGTAATGTGAGAACCGCTGGATTTGGAGTGTGGGTTAGTGTATTTGGGCAAATGGGATACAGTGTAGAAATTTTGAAAAGTTCTTAGAACTTTTATTCTGGACACAGTGTAAAAAGTTTTTCAAAATAGTCGATAATAGATATCAAATGATATGGCCTTGTGTCATTTACTTATACTAATAGATGTTCGACGCCTTACACGAAACTTTACGTTTGTAAAATTTACAGCTAAACATTGTATAGATAACACGAACAACGCAATTGGATCATTTTCTCGAGTCAGCTCAAATGCATCTATGCTTGTTCGCGTTTTCTTCAAAGTTGTAACTGATAATCGCATTTTCTTCAAAACATCTACCGAGTAAGAAAGTTAATCATATGTAATTTTCATTATAAAGCCATAAAAAAAATATTATACAAAATATTAGCTTCATTAAGAACCCCTAAGTAAATGGCTGTTAAGATTGTTGCACAGTATTTGATGATAGACTTGCAGCTAACCAGAACATTTTTTCTAGCCAAGTTAACATGAATACAAGATTCTGTAAACTCAAGGTTTTAGTTTCACTTTGGGACAATTTTGTGTATTAAAAGTTGGGCTCGTGCCACGAACCCGTATGCGTGCACTCTCTACACCAACACGGGCCACATTAACTTTCCCTGAAGGACGTGTATTTTGAGTAGAACCTCGTTTGAGAGCCTTTTTGTTCATCTCTCCAATCAAATGGTCATTATCTGTGAGGTAAATGGACATAAACACTTTAAGAAAATGCCTCTTTTGCAATACACCAAAGAATAACGCGAAAAATTGCCACTACTACTGGGCAGAAAACCCATCATTAGAACTCTGAAAGTAGCAGTGCAACATGTTTAATGGGTCAAAACAGGTATGGGTTGAAACAAGTAATTTTTGTATTGGTTGGGTAAACCCAAAACACTTTTTGTCCAATGTTCTATAAATATTATGGAAAATGATTCACATGCCTAAAATATAAGCCTAAAGATTAGCCTAACCCATTAAACAAGTGACATGTGGATTGCACTACCCCTCTCTCTCATTACATACCATTGATTTTGACATGTGTTTCAAGATCCTCATTAGGCATAAAATTAGGCATGTAAGTTAGGCATGCCTATCACCACTCAAATATTATTTGCTTTAAATATGCTTAGAAAAAAATATTTATTACAATTAACTTTTTTTGAACAATACTGTTCCATTACTATATGCATTAAAAAAAACCCTTGACGGCTTTTGACCCATTACCAGAGGCGGATCCATGGCATAGGTAGGTGGTTCCCAGGAACCACCTTACAGATCCAAGTTATGTAGAAGCGATGTGTTAGGTTATTTTGGGACCTACCTTGAAAAACTACCGGGAACCACCTTAGAGTTCGAACGAGTGAAAAATGGTGACAAACCATTCGAAACAAGGAGATTTAACGGGGGAAATAGTTCTGGTTGTGAGAAGATTTATATAGGCTTGTTAATGGAGATGGAGGGAGGTGGGTCGTGTATCATGAGAAAGAAGTAGAAGTCAAAAAGAGAGATAATGTAAGAAAGAAAATGTAACATGTATATTGTCACGTGATGACAATAGTTTTAGAAAAAAGTAAAAACATTATTTTTAGTTATCCAAATTTTTTGAAACCTCAATTGTTTTGTTTATTTTCAACTGCAACGCTTAAAAAAAACTTTTTGTTTGTTGATCTAAAATAATGAATCTTAGCTACTAATTGATATGTTATCACAATTTTATAATTATAATAATTAGTATGAACAAAGGTTAAATACGTATATGATTCTTTATATTTTGTACTGAAGATCAAAACTTGTAACCGGGTGTATTAGTTGATCTTGTAATAGTTGGATTCAAAGCTTTGTATGGGAAAACAAGTTTATTTAAACACAATGTGCAGACATTTTTATGTTTTATAACAATGCAGTTATGCTAAATTGTACTTGACCCGATTAATTATGCTAAATTGTTCCTGACCCGATTAGTTATTTTAAATTGTAGCGGCCTGATACGTTGATTGATTGACACATGATATTATTGTCTTCAAGCCAAGGAACCACCTTAGTTTAGCAGCTAGGTCCGCCACTGCCCATTACACACGCTTCAGTTTTAGCTAAACCTTTTTTGTTGTATACCCATTTGACCCGTTTGAGGTATAACTTCACGCGGATCGACCCATTCAAAAGTAAACGAGTCAAAAGTCAAAACTGTCACCTCTAGTAAATACAATACCCGATGCTTTTGTACAGCCGCAAGCAATGGTCATACCTGGACTAGATAATACTGCACGAGGGCGTTGAACTACATGGTCAACATCCTTAATCTGATTATTCTTGATCTGTCCTGACCCTGCATTTATATACAAAAAAAAGTAATTGCTTTGAATTTAACGACGTTAATCTATGATAACATTGTTAGAAATTCTATTTACATATGGGATTACAACCTTTCTCCAGGGGCGTAACTGCCATTTTCAACCTTGACATGCAAATTCGTCTCACTTTTGCATGGTCATCAGGGACTACAGTTTCTTTCTCTGCTGCAAACTGAATAAGGTAACGGAGACCTGGTATTATAGCACGAGTTAAATTTCACAATTAATGAAACATAATAGTAACACTGAGAAAAATAAATGCAACTTAATAAATATCAAGCATACCAAGCGTTTCAACAGGAGAATATAGATCTCCATCACGGTCTTGCATTCGAGCCTTGACCATCACCCTGGAATACACTTTAGAGAATGCAAATTTGTATTCTTTAAATATAATTTCCTATACTTTCTATAGAAATAAAACAACACAAACACGTTAACAAGAACTTACTTGATGGATGAGCTTGTAGTTTCCTTCAAAGTTCAAAGAAGTGAAAAGATGGTTTTGTTGTTTTTGCAGGCAAGATATAAAGGGAAGTGAAGAACTGAAGATGGAGGCAATCGATTAAAATTCAAAGCAATGTTGGTATAATCTGAGTTTTTGTTCATTGCTTGGCTTAAAAGCTAAGAGGAATTGATTCTCCATGCATGCATGTGTCTATATGACAACTTGACTTGAGGTCAAAGGCATGAAAAACAAATTGAATTTCTTTATATATCAGATCAGTTGGTACACATGGAGAATTATTAAGAAGCTTACAAAATTATAGCATGGATAACCTATTTCGGCATTAAGGTCAAAGATATGAAATTGATTGACTTGCTAGTTGCTATACCACTGATGTTCAATATAGCATACGTATTATTTTGTTTCCCGACAATGCCTTAAAAGTTAAAACTAACAACAATCCTGATGAGCCTGATTGAAAATTTGAGATAGTTTACTTGTACAAAACCTGACATCCTATTTGCAGCTGACTTTGTGAATCTGGCACATGTCACATCATAAAACGATTCAAAGGAGCAATGACACTACAAAATGGTGCATCTTGCAGACGTTTTTTTACCTCTGCGGCTCTGCAATTTTCATGCAAAAACCCATGATTGCAATAGTTATGGACAATCTAAGACTCTAGTGTTTTGACTTTACAATTCAAAATGTACAATGACAAATGAGTATATGTCTATAGACTAATAAAAGGATTAGATGATGAAGCAACCAATCATTTACACTTCTACCTATTTACTTATGAGCTGAGTCTATAGTTTTACACTGTTAGTTCCAAAATAAACACATATAAACAAGAATCAGATCACACTATTCGAATTATTCAGGCAAACATTTCTCAAACAAGAAGGAAAGCATAAATATTCTTGTACCTTACCCATGCCTCATATAATTCTGTCCAAACACTACATAGAAATAGCCGTGATACCTGTCACAAAAGCTAATGAAAGCGGTTCCAAATAAGGCGTAAACTGCAGAACTGTAACGATCACGTGAACATTAATAAGGCAGCCATTTAACGAGTTAAATGGCTTAGTATTATATGCAGTCAACTATTGTAACCATTTTCTTTTTATCAAATACAACATTTCCAACTGGTTACCAATTAATGCTATCATACTTACCATTTTTACCATTAAACAAAACATACTTACTTTTTTAACCATTTAATGGATAACTACCAACTTTTATAGAAATAGTATGTGTTCTGTTCTATTAAAAGGTAATAATAAAGTTGAAAGCAAAGGGGAAAATGGTGTAGGTTTCTTGTTGGATGATTGACAATGAACCCAAAAAAGTTGCTACTTTTTTCTTCTCTTTTATAATGAGCTTTACATTTCTTTTCTCATTGTCTTTTCCAAGGCTTGAAAATAGCCCAAAACTTTAAATGATGATAAATAAGTCGTATAAATGAAGTCACTTTGGGTGGGACACACATATTTTTTCAAGAAAATTAGATATGCTCATTGAATATATAGAAAAAAACTTACATAAAAAAATGAAAAATATATAAAGAAAATTTAAACAACAACAAATACAGAAAAGTAAGTGTCTTTGTCTTTGTCTTTACATCCTCCACTAGAAAGCTCCAAAAATAATTCACCATCATCTTCTACTTTATCAATAACCTACATATTTAAACAAACCAAACTCTTTTAGATGCACTTGTTTGTTTAAAGTTCCTAAATTAGTTATCATAGAAACAAATTAATGTATACTAATGTATTTGTCCATTAGCGGTCGTTTATGATATGTCGATAAAACATGTTTAGACATTATGTTCTAAACTACTTATCAAACTAAACATGGCACAGCTTAGATGATTGTAGTCTACTTTTAGGCAGTATAGATGTGAAAACCACCAAAAGTATGCACTAAATGTCGAATAGACAATCAAATGAACTTCTACCTTAGAAAGTTAGAAAAAATCATTATTGTTTTTATGATATGTGAAAACAAATATATTAGTGGCAAATCTGGCAAGAGGAATTATCAAGATTTCTTTAATCCTCCATGATTGTGTTCGGTGGTGTTTTGGATTCTTTATTACAAATGTTTCTTTGCTTATTATATTTAAAGATAGTAAATTTGTGTTAAGAAACTTTAGCCTAAATGATTTTCATTTTGAGACCACCTTCAAAACAGTTGATCAAGCGTATCATTCTAGTAAAACGCGATACTCAGATAATCATAATATTAGTATTAATTGACGAACCTGAATAAGAGTGGTGTTTCTCCTTTTTCTTTTTGAAAGCTGATTTCAAAACCAGCAAAAAAGCAATTCCGAGAAACAATCCTGCTATTCCGCCGATAATAATAGCTACTGTCTTCTGTGTGTTGTGTTGCCCACCACCACCACCACCCGTCTCTGTCTCACCTGTTTGTATCCCACCACCACCACCCGTCCCTGTCAACAAACCAAACCCACATCGAATCGGTTACCTTTTAGTCAAATAACAAGAAAAGGCACAAAATTCCAAACCATGAATCAAGATCATAGATCCCACTTTTGATTCTCTATGCATCAGGTGATTATTGATAGGATATGCATCATTTGAATTGATTTGTACCCCACACAATAGATGCAAAAGTAACAACATAGTATACAATAACTTCAGTGGTATATCGATCATTTATATTTGTGTAAAATGCTTAATTCACTTCAGCTAGACAGCATTATTATGATAATAAAAACTGGTTTAACTCGATAACACAAAGTTTGAGTCCTATTCTGCTATTCACGGTATGTTGCGAGACTGATTCACTTTGTAACACGTTTTCTATCCATATTGAACATATACTATACACCTACATATATTCGCAAATTGTAGTACTGGGACAGTCCAGTTTCGTATCACTGCACCGCTAAACGACATGTATAATTGCACAAAGTTACGAAATTGGTCTTTGATCGACACTAGTTACAGATATTTACAAAACGTTCATAAGCAGCAACACTGATACTAATTAGGATTTGTTTCTAAATATAATGTTTTCTGTCATATTTGGTTCCTATAGTTTTCACTTTCCATCCCTCAAACACCTAACTAATCTTGCTTTTGGTCTCTAAAGGGTAAAGTGTGACTGACCAAACGCGCAAACAGCAGTAAATCTAGAAACCATATCCGTAATCAGAGACAGCGCCGTAATATTGAGCAAACGATCGTTTACGTAATTCACTCGACTAGCTATACCAAAATATGAACACAATCGCACTTTTTCTATTTACCACTTAATAGTACAATTGCACAAAAAACGTCAAAAGTAGTAGTCAAGTAGCTTACGGAAACAAATTAAACATATGCACTCAATCATTTCTATAATTTAATGAACTCCTACTCCGGCAAGAATAATTACCTGATCCTGGAACACCATTCGGATAATAAGTATAACTAACATAACACTTCTCAAGATAAATCTGCCCGGACAACGAACTCCCACACGCACTCCTCACGCTCTCCACGCCACTTTTCACACAATTCACACAATCCCCACTCCCTAAATCCCCTTCACATTGTCCCAACACATAAACCGACTCATACGCATTCGCGTAATACCCTTTCCCCTCCCCCACCCCTTTAACCACCTCCCCTAAAGCCGATTCCAATCTGGAATCAAATCCGCTCCCGCTCGCCTTCCCCGACCCACATGTTTTAAACAAAACATCTGTCGGGGAAGTGGGCGGGAACCCAACAACCTCGTACATCATAGAACAACCTACTAGCTGCACACGTGCGGCAATAGTGTCCCCACCACATACTCTTTCTATGACATCTGGGATTCTTTTTACACACGTGTCGCAGTCATTTCTATTTAAGTCACCACGACATTGGTAGAAACCAGTTACTGAGGTTGCTAACTGGTTGTTGCCAGCTGTCGTGTTGTAATAGTTGGTTGTTGAGGATTGTGTTATTAAGGTGTTGTAAAGCTGTTTAAGGTTGAGCTGTGAGATGCCAGATGGGTCTTGGAATTTTTGGTTTGCACAGCCTTTGTAGACTAAGGATGTTAAGTCTGTTGTTGTTGCTGATGAGACATATGTGATGAGGAGATTTAGGACTAGGAATTGTGTTGTGGTTTTTGTTAGCGATGAAGCCATGTGGGGTAAGAAAATTCGGGATTTGGAGAAGATGTGATGAGATGAGAATGAGAATGAGAATGAGAGTGGAGGTGTGATTTGGGTGTTTTTTGTTTTGTTTTGTGACATTCATGTTCACATTTGAATTGTTTTTGATAATAAAGTATTCAACATTGTGTTGGTGTGGCATTTAGTTGCACATTTTATATAGTATGAATTCAATAAAAGTGTTGATTATGGTCTTAGGAGGTGTTTGTAGTTGTGTTTTGGAATGTTGATTTTTCAAGTTGTTTGTTTAAAATAGTTTTTACTTTTTTTGTTTTATATATTTCAAAATGCATAAAGTTTTAAGAAATCACATTAATGAGAGGTGTTTGGTTAGTGTTTGGAAAATCGAAAAAGGAAAGTGAAGGCAAAGGAATGTAATGAAGATTATCATTATCTTTGATAACGCTTGATTTAAGAAAAACACATTAACCTCCAAAGTGGTGGTGGTGGTGGTGAGTGGCAGTGATGGGTGGCGTTGGTGTGTGGTGGTGGTGGTGGTCGGTGGTGGTAGTGCGTGGTAGTGGTGGTGGTGAGTGGCGGTGGTGGGTGGTGGTGATGGTGGGTGGTGAGGGTGGATGGCGTGGGTGGGTGGTGGTTGTGAGTGGCGATGGTGGGTGGTAGTGGTGGTTGTGAGTGGTAGTGGTGGTGGTGGTGAGTGGTGATGGGTGGCGGTGGTGGTGGTGGGTGGGTGGGTGGTGGTGGTGGTGATGGTGGGTGGTGGTGGTGGTGGGTGGCGTGGGTGGGTGGTGGTGGTAAGTGGAGATGGTGGGTGGTGGTGGTGGTGGTTGTGAGTGGTAGTGGTGGTGGTGGTGAGTGGCAATGATGGGTGGCAGTGGTGGTGGGTGGGTGGTGGTGGTGGGTGGCGGTGGTGGGTGGTTCTGGTGGTGAGTAGCGATGGTGGGTGGGTGGTGGTTGTGGCGGTGGTGGGTGGTGGTGGTGAGAGGTGGTAGTGGTGATGGTGGGTAGTGGCGATGGGGGGTGGTGGGTGGCAGTGATGGGGGTGGTGGTGGTGGCTGGGTGGTGGTGGTGGTGATGGTGGCAGTGGTGGGTAATCATTGCTAAGTAATACCCCATTACCCACTACTAAGAAATGATTGCATTTTCTACTCCTAACTAGACATGTTTACAAGGACGGAGCTAGGGGTGTCCGCGGGTGCACGTGCACCCTATGGAATTTTTCGATATAGTGTTAATTTTTGAAAAAATTGTCGATTTTTTAAAAATGTATCTTAAATGCACCTGGTGCATCAAAATGTGTTTCTAGTATTATTTAGGGTGCGTTAGGTTTGTTGCTATGAATCACAATGGGTATAGGTATATTGATATAGGGTGGAATGCTAATAGATGGTATGATGAAACCACCCACACATATAAGATATGAGGAAACTTTCACATTTGGGTATCCTCAATCCATTGGGTGGGCCCCATAACCAACCAAACAATATTAATGACTTTCAAAGTCATAGACTCATACCCATACACCCCAACCAAACGGGCCCTTAGTTGGTTTAATTACAAAATATATATATATATATATAGAATTTTATAAAAACCCCAATATGACAAAAGCCCAAAGATAAACAAATTTAATAAATTAAAGCACAAAAGCCCAAAGATGAAATAGGTTTATCCGTTTATCAATGAAACAAGTTTATTCATTATCCTAACAATTTTATAAAATTCAAACTTGGAGAGTATGAAACAGGTTCGACATATATCATTCAATTGTTTATTATATCTTAAATTGATAGTATAATGATTGGTTGTTTACAATTGTTTATTATATCTTTTAAATTTATAACAGTAATATCATTGATAGTATTACAATTTAATTTTTTTTGCTTCTTAAAAGGGTTTAGTGGAATTGAATACTTGAAATGTCCTTTTTTGTTGCGTATATTATTTATATTGTTCACCAATTGTTAGGATTAATCATGTAATGGTCTTTTTTTTTTGCTGAGTATATTATTTATATTGTTCACCAATTATTAAGATTAATAATTATGTAATAGTGATATGAAATTGTGTGATTTGTATTTAAAAGATTTCGTGTAATGGCTCTAATTTGTAGTTTGTTTATTGTAGGCTAAAATTGGGAGTTATTCAAAAAGAAAGCTTCCGTCTGATAACGAGAATGATACTATTGGTGAAGAATCTACAAGAGAAAATGCCACGACTGATTCTTCACAAGGACCTCAAACTGCATCCACAACTGATATTCCTTCGGCTTCGGTAACGATTAGAATTGCTTTAGACACTCTTCCCTCGGATCCCGCCGATAGACCTCGAATTTTTGATTATGATCCAAACCAAAGAGAAGAAATAAGGCGATTATATTGGGATAGAAAAGCTAGTCAACCAAGTGCTCATATATTTTCAACTAAAATTATAGCAGGCAAGGCAAGACGTTTTGTTGTAGCATGGTTTAAGGAATTTCCTTGGTTGGAGTATAGAGTAAAGGTGAACAAAGCATTTTGCTTGTGTTGTTACTTATTTAGAGATAATATTGAGAAGCAATGTGGGAATAATGCATTTGTGATTAATGGTTTTGATAGCTGGCATAAAAAGGATAGATTGTATCAACATGTTGGTAATGCTGATAGCTATCACAATAGAGCATTCCAAAAATGTGAAAATCTTCTTAAACAAGATCAATCCATTGTCGAGGCCTTTAATAAGAAAAGTGAAATTGAGAAGAAGAATTATCTAATTAGATTAAATGCTTCAATTGATTGTGTTAAATTATGTATGAAAACAGAGAAGCCAATTCGTGGTCGTGATGAAAGCGTAAATTCATTAAATAGAGGGATGTATCTTGAAGCATTGCAATTTCTTAGAGATCATAATGAGGAAATTCGTGCATTTACATTAGAAAATGCTCCAAAGAATTGTAGGATCGATATATTATTGTGTTGATGATTCGGGTGGTCTTGGATGATCAAAATACATGTTTACCATTTTAGAGAGAGAAAGTAGAGAGAGGGTGTTCTTGCTAGAGGTTTACACAAAGGAAAGGTTAGATTAAAATGAAGAAGCACCACCCCTTCCATGGATGGAAGGGGTATTTATACTTACAACCAATACGTCCTCCTGTCGGACTGTGGATCAGGCATACAGTGGGTAAAGACCCATCCTTCCTCCACGGTGTTGCACTAAACTAAACTACGCTAATAACTAACTAATAAACTAACAAATAATGTAACTAATGATATGTCTACGAGCTAACTTATGCTAGATAATACTTGGGGTGACCGACACTTCACTATGGAATTTTCTAATTCCTAACAATCTCCCCCTAAGGGAGGTCACCCCATGTTTTACATTTCGAATCCTAGCATTCTATTTTATCTTCAGTCTTGAGCTCGTAGACTTTAATTCTTCACTTTCGCAATCTTTGTGCTTAAGTAGTGCAACTTCAAAGTCTGCATTGATTTATACTTTCAGTGGAGGTCTTTAACTGATCCACATCTTTGATGATCTTTGAGCTTTCATTGAGATCATCAGCTACAATAAATCTCTGGATCACCCTTTATAGTGTTGCCATCATGTGAAGTTGTGACTTACGAACCGACATGCTCACACTTTTGAATCATGACATCTTTCCATCAGAGTAGCGGAAGCCTTACTGGTTCATGATATTTGCAGCAGCGAAGCAGAAGCATAGTATAGAAATATCAGAACCAGGTTATGTAGATTATGCACCAGTCATGATTTCTTCAATTAAGTGTGGATGCTGTGAGCATGCGGCTTTGGATTGACTCCTCAATTCTGATCAGCTGCAACCGTCCAAATGTACCTGCAAACAACAGTTAGCAATAAAACACACGAAAGTGTCTTTGATCACTTTCGTTGAATTGAGGTACACGGCCCACGGTTCCCCGTTGATCAGTATAAATACTGCCTGTGATCAGGTAGGATTCCTAAGAATCTCCTTGACAGGGTTTCGCAGCTGTTCTAGCCGTTCTCAAACCGGAACGTCTCAAAGAAGACAACACGGAGTGAGTGAACCAGCGAATTGAGATTCACTGATTGATGAAAAATTGATTTGAAAACAATCGCGTATTGCTTAGAATAAAGAGTTTTGCAATACGACGAAGGTTTTATGAGAAAGATCAATTTTCAATCAAAACACTTTTTGTATTTGAAAATAGTACACATTCGACGTGCTAGCGAAAAGAAGAGATTCGCACATCGAACGGTTTTTCTAAAAGTATTTTTTCAATCAGATATACTTTTTGAGTTTGAAAATGAATACACATTCGACGTGCTAGAAAAAAGAAGGTTTGCATATCGAACGGTTTTTCCAAAAGCATTCGTCAATTCCATTCCTGGACCAAGGTTGATTCAAGAAAGAATCTCCCCATCCTTTCTATCCAGTTGTCACAAGCTTGATCTTTTGCAAGATTTCACATGTCACCCACCAAGAGCTTGTTTGATGTTGGCTCTAGAAGGATTTCCATCTTCATCGTGAATATTTATTACATATCACTCGGATGTTCTGGCAATACCACAAGGATAATGCGTAGGACTCTTAATATATACTTACTTTCCACATTGTGTGAAACAGCAAGTCTTCAATAATTTAGTGTCCTAATGAGATATTGTGGATGATCTCTTGGCTCTAGACTCAATCGTGCATATTTGGTTCCTGTGCCGGAGACTAGGGAGAGGGTCTCCTTCTTCAATATCAACAATCTCTAAGAGAAAGTTGATAGATAATGTCGGTTCCCCGTAAGAATGAAACAAGCCCTTTTAAAAGGAACTTGAGTAGCTTGGGAAGTTTAGTGCAGTGCATCACTGGGTCCATGATGTCTTGTCTTCAATACCAGTGTTACCTTAGTAAACACCAGTAGCATATGTATTGAACCCGGTTACTGCCCTAAGGTTGAATTATTGGAGGGCTATTTCTTTTCACCCTTTTCATATTCATTTCTTTTTCATTCTTCAACCCCTTCAGTGCTTACCGAGACTTCATAACTAGAACCTTGTTGGGTTTATTCTAGTACTAGCTCTGTCTCAGTCCGCACTCTTCCCATTTCTCATTTTTCTCCTTTTTTTCATCATACCTAAGGACTCTACACTATCTAGTGGATTGTCCCTGGGTAGATCCGTCCGGTTCTGGTGGATCATGGGAACGAATACCTAACCTAACCATCCTTATAACACCATGCATAAAGTAAATTGGTCGGTCTTTTGGTAGTGTTCTTTCCTTCATGAAACCAATCGAAAAATCATTTGGAAAAACAATCAAGGTACTTGTGATACGAGATCAAAGCATTTTGTACCTTAATAGTTTTGATCATTTTAGAAATGCTCCCCCTCAACATGTGCATATGATTTAAAATTGTTTGCCACATGGAGGCAAGAGTTCTTTGAAATAATTTCTTGATCACAATTTCCTTAAAAAAGTCATTTGAATTTCTTTGGTAAAATTCTCCCCCTCAATATGTGCATAGGATATTTGAAATCATTTTATCACATAGAGGCAAGAGTTCTTTTGAAGCGCATCCACGATCACACAAGCCATTAAGAAACCATTTAAAACTCAATCAAGGTACTTTATGTTAAAACATAAAAGCATTTGCACCTCGATAGTTTCTTTTCTTTTAAAATGCTCCCCCTCAATATGTGCTTCAAGATTCGAAAGCGTTTAGCACATATGAGCGAGCAGCGTGCACAATTAAATCAAAACGATCACCTTTTATCAAATTTCATTATTAAATCACAAATTCTCCCCCGATCAAAAATATCAAACCCTTTGAGATTTTGGATCCCAAGTGATTTAATTAGGTTTAGAAAACATGGGAGAAAATGTGGCCTTGTTTAAATACTCATCTGGTTTTTTGATAAATCCTCCTCCTCAACATGTGCATTATGTATATTGAAATCGTTTGGCACATGGAGGCAGGAGTGCCTTTAAAGGACTTGTTGGAATCACTCCTAAACAGTATTTCAAGTATTTATATCTCATGTGTAATAGGTAGATTTATTATGGCATTTATGTTTGTTTAAGGTCAAGCTTATGTAGAAGACCCATAAGCTTGATCCAAGTCCAATAAGGAATAGGGAAGGAGAGGGAGTGTTGCCCTAGCTCCTTGCCTATATAAACTCTTGTAAACCCTCATTTGAGGGTTGGTTGTTCAAGTTATTCTTTTCACACATTCACCTACGCCTAACCGTGCCTCTCTTATTGTGTATGTGTGCTTGATACTTGTTCAATCGCCTTTATCTCTTCTCTTATAACTTGTGTTTGTAAAACTAGTGACCTAACAGTGGTATCAATCGCCAAATAGTTGGGTGTACTCGTTTGTTTTTGAAGTTTTGGTTTTGGATCTTACGCGTAGAGATAACGCATTCTTTGGTTATCTTAAAAACTCGTTTTTTACACTTTTTAATCCAAGATTCTTGTACTTTCAATGTTTTAAGGTGTTAAAATACTTGTTTTTGGCAAAAAGTTTCAAACTTTACGCGTGGATTTACGTTTTTAAGCTTGTTTTTGTTCGTGGGTGTCGTTCTACGCGTAACCCGTTTAGCAGTTTTGGTACATCAAAATTCACACTTTTGTGTTCTTTTGGTACTATTGAAGCTATTCCATAACAAAAATCTGGTTTAGAAACACAATTGGGCAGAATCAAAGTTACGAGTAATCCTACGCGTATCAAAACCCTAAAATTACGCGTAAGATTTTCCTTGGTTTGATCTTCAATTTTCTGGTTTATTCCGTGTTTTCTTACTTGGATAAGTCTGAAAATACGTCGACTTTGGATATCTTTTGCACATAACACTGTTCATGGGCTTCCGGGAATGTTGGGGAGCATCGATTGTATGCACTGGGAATGGAAAAACTGTCCGAAAGAATGGCAAGGCCAATTTCATAGAGGTGATAAAAAATATCCAACTATAATGCTTGAAGCCGTTGCTTCATACGATTTGTGGATTTGACATGCATTTTTTGGGGTAGCGGGTGCGAATAACGATCTAACGGTTTTAAATAATTCTCCGTTATTCGACTACTTGCTTGATGACGTCCCCCCTGAGGTTGAGTTTGAAGTATACGGGTGTAAATTTAAGCAAGGGTATTATCTAGCTGACGGAATTTACTCGGAGTGGGCATCTTTTGTCAAGTCATTTACAGTTGCAACTAATCCAAAAAATGCCGCATTCAAAGCGAAACAACAAAGTGCTCGAAAAGACATCGAAAGAGCTTTTGGTGTCCTCTAAGGACGTTGGCATATCATTGCCCAACCGGCGCGTGCATTTACTATTGGCAAGTTACGGAGAATCATGTACGCGTGCATCATGATGCATAATATGATTTTGAAAGATGAAAACTTTGCGATATCCGACATTGCTAAAACGTATATTTCTCCGACACCAAATTTACAGCAGACATGGATTGAACGTTGCCAATTGCAAAGAAAAAAAGCCAAAGAACTACATGATAAACGCAAACACGCAAAGCTTCAACAATGTCTCATCGAGCATGTTTGGCAACAACTTCAATAGGCACAATTTCAACAACAGAATCCAAATAATTAGTTTCGTTATAATTTGATGTATTTCTTGCGTATGTTTTTTTTCCGTATATTTATTTTATGTTTCGTACGTTTTTTATTAAGTTATGTATTCTATTTTTATTTTGAATGAAATGAATTTAGTTTATTTGGAAAAGATATTGAATAAAAAAATAAAGTGGTAGTGGTGGACCCCAAATGAAGAGGTTGAGGTTTGTTATGAGTGAGGAAGAGGTTTGTTGTGGTTAGTTATGAAAAAGTGGGATGTTGATGTGGCGCTGAGATGGCACGACGAAGAGGCTAAGCCTTGTCGTGACACCTAGCGCTCTTACATGTAAAATTTTCTAATAACCTTGTCACCATTGATTTATCTAAGAGTTAGGAACAAACCAATACGCGCTTCTATAAATGGCAATTTTATTTGAGCGACTGTACATTTTTATTAGGGGTAATAGCAAAAAAAAGTACTATACTTGCCACCCTTTCTTCTTCAGGGTAGCGAACAAAATTTTTTGCTTCTGCGGGTAATATACTTTCAAATTCATCCTCTTTAGGGTATTTTCATGAACAGTTAGACATTTTTGCCCCTATTACCCACAAAAGCAAATGGCAAGTATGATACTTTTTTTTATCATTTGCCCTAGTTTTTTATTATGTTAAATTTTGGATATGTATTAAGATAAATTATTTAATGATTTATAATTGTGTTAAATCTATGATAAAAATGTTTTGTTTTAAGTTTACACTATTTACTTATTAAGATAATTTAGTTCCACCAGCCACTTCCATTTGCAAAAGACATGAGTTTAAATAAGTATACGCGTGCATGGCACGTGTGGGGTTCAAATAAGCAGTTTTAACCCTTACCATTTAGGCGGGAAAAGCCGTTACAACCATTTCATCATTTCATTTGTATATAACACAATTCATTTCACATTTGTAAGCGGTTTTGATTTTGTAATTTTCTCTTGTAATAAACTTCTACAAGTCAGTAAGCCATAACAAATCCCATTAACTAATTCTTGAGCTCAATTCTTATTTGAATCTCGTTGATTCCTGTAAGAGTGTATCAACTGGTATCAAAGCAGTCAATTCCGGCATCTTAACCCATAAACCTATTGAGTTTGATCGTCGCCGATCAAATTCTGGCCAAAATACATTCGTTTCCCTATCACAAATACGTTACCCTTGTTAATTCTTATTCCATTTTCTTAGCCAAAACACGTTTTCCGTACGGCTAGTACATTATTTATTCTTTAAAAAAAAAGTATCATACTTGCCATCATTTGCTCTTGTGGGTAAGAGGGGCAAAAATGTCCAACTGTTCATGAAAATACCCTAAAGACGATGAATTCGAAAGTATATTATCCGCAGAAGCAAAAATTTTTGTTCGCTACCCTGAAGAAGAAAGAGTGGTAAGTATAGTATTTTTTTTTGCTATTACCCCTTTTTATTATGTCATATAAATTATAAAGTGTCAAATGTCTTACTTATATTTCTTTACTTAGTGCATGACTTAACTCGTAATGACAAAGAGATATAAGTATATAACGCATTTTCACACTTTAGTTAATTAGAACAATGGATCATGATGCGTGTTGTAAGCTACAATTAAACATAACTACGTACATGATAGAAATTAAACATATTTGTATATTCTCTTTATAATACTAAAAGGCGTACAAGATTTTGTAGCAAACCAAGCATTAATTGCAAACTTTTCCAATTTGGCAAAAACAGTCTTTGAGGTTAAAGTGGCGCTGCAAAATAAGTCCTGAACATTAAATGCAAAGTTTCACAACTTGGCAAAAACAGTCTCTGAGGTTTAAGCGACGTCGCAAGGTAAGTCCTGTAGAATTAATTGCTAACTATAGCAACCTGGCAAAATTAGTCCCTAAGGTTTAAGTGTCGCTACAAAGTAAGTCCTTTGAAGCCAATCCCGCTGCATCGCGCGGGTTTCCACACTCGTATTATACTAAAAGGCGTACAACTTTTGTTTGCAAACACACGCATTAAATGCCAACTTTCACAACTTGGCAGAAATAGTCCCTGAGGTTTAAGTGACGCTGCAAAGTAAGTCCAAACATTAAATGCAAAGTTTCATAACTTGGCAAAAACAGTCCTTGAGGTTTAAGCGTCGTTGCAAAGTAAGTCCAAACATTAAATGCAAAGTTTCACAACTTGGCAAAAATAGTCCCTAAGGTTTAAGTGTCGCTGCAAAGTAAGTCCTTTGAAGCCAATCCCGCTGCATCGCGCGGGTTTCCACACTCGTTTCTACCAAATGACGGGTATGTTCATAACTAGTCGAACTCGTATCTTTTTGTTAGAGGCAAATGATAAACACATGCACACACCTAACATCTTACTCTACAAGTTTTATATTTATTTCTTCATGTTGGAAGTTCATATAATAAAATTTTGACTTGTGGGCATTGCGAAATGGAAACATAGTTACTAGAGTTAATTACATGAATCGTCCTTGTGGTTTGGTCAAAATTACGGATCTTGTCCCTATACTTTTTTTTAGTGCGTTTCGTCTTTGTGGTTTACAAATCTGTCCCTGATCCGACCCAGTCCGTTAACTGTTTTGCGCTGTTAGTCTTTCGTTAATAAATTTTGCACCGTTAGTCCTTATTTTTAAAATATAGTTTTCCCCAATTAGTCCCTCCGTTAATAATAGTTTTCACCCGTTTTTATCCGTTTTCGTTCATTTTTTATCCGTTTCCCCCCGTTTTTTTACGTTTTTCGTCCGTTTTCTTTCGTTTTTTTATAGTTTTTGTCCATTTTTCTTACGTTTTGTCCGTTTTTCTTACGTTTTTATCGGTTTTCATCCGTTTTTGTCCGTTTTTTTTAAATTTTTGTCCGTTTTTCTTATGTTTTGTCTGTTTTCTTTCGTTTTGTCTGTTGTTCTTACGTTTTGTCCGTTTTTCGTACGTTTTTATCGGTTTTTCTTACGTTTTTGTCCGTTTAAAAAAAAATAGAATAAAAAATTTCAAAAAAAAAATTTTGAATAAAAAAATTATTTTTCAAATATATATATATATTTTTAAAATATGTCCGTTTTTTTTCAATATTTTTCGGAAATTTTTTAAGATTTAAAAAAAATATATTTGAAAAAAAAAATTTCGGAAATTTTTTTTCAATATGTCTGTTTTTTTTTTTAAATATTTGAAAAAAATTATTTTTGTTCAAATTTTTTTTTTTGAAATTTTGTATTCAATTTTTTTTTTAAATTTGATTTTTTTTTTTTTCAAAATGTAAGAAAAACAGACAAAAACGTAAAACAACGGGCGAAAACGGAAAAAAACGGACAAAAACTTAAAAAAACATGCGAAAACGGATAAAAAACTGACAAAAACGGATAAAAACGGACAAAAGCGTAAAAAACAGACAAAAGCATATAAAAACAGACGAAAAGGGAGAAAAACGTAAAAAACGGACGAAAAACGAAAAAAACGAGGGAAAACGGATAAAAACAAACGAAAACGGATAAAAACGGACAAAAACGTAAAAAATCGGGCGATAACTATTATTAACGGAGGGATTAATTGGGGAAAACTATATTTATTAACGAAGGACTAACAGCGCAAAACACTTAACGGACTGCACTAACGAAGGACTAACAGCGCAAAACACTTAACGGACTGGGTCGGATCAGGCACAAAATCCGTAAGATTTGTAAACCACAGGGACGAAACGCACTGAAAAAAAAGTATAGGGACAATATCCGTAATTTTGACCAAACCACAAGGACGATTTATGTAATTAACTCTAGTTACTAATTTGGCTATAGTTAAAATATATATATAAGATGATTGTGTTGTTAAAAATGTAAAACAATAATACATTCACTACTTTTTTTTGGCAATTATAATTTCTGAATCTCTGACCAACTAATCCACAGGCCTTTAGTGATTTAGTCATGTTATGAAATAAGTCACATACAAAAAATACAATGGTTGGTAAGTTTTGGGAAATAAATTATTAATATGAGGAGGATCCTAATGGGAAAAGCAAGAGCACGAGTTGGCATGTTGCTGGATAAGTTTTTCTAGTAGCATTTGGTTTTTGACCTTATATCTTTACGCGTTAAGCATTTTCCCACCATAACGATGCATGTTTCCAAGTTCATTAATGGTTATTTACTTATTTTCGTAAATATATTCAACATCTGCAAGCCTGCAACACTCTAAGAGGAAGGTTTTGAATTTCAAAAACGTTGATCTACAAACATGTGACCGTTGAAAAACCATGTTTAATAACATTGTTTAGTGTATTTTAGATATATATAAATAGAATAAATAAAACTTTGATCAAATGTTTTTTTACACATATACCTTTGTTTTTTGTACTAGGCTCGAAATAGTTAAGTACGTTTACGCAATTAGTGAACTAAAGATGGAAACGAGGTCAAGATTTGGAGTTACGGGAATCATTGTTGTCATCTCATCCCAACGGGTAATCGGGGTTTGTTAAAAAATTAAAAGACATGCATTTATTTTATTTGTAATTAGTGAACATGATGTATCATGTTTGATTAAACTTGAGAGAATCCTAGTTCATTTTTTATATAATGACAAGACAAGGCTTACAATTTGAAGAGCAACTAATCTGTCGATGTTAGCATTTTACATGTTAGGAAAGCTAGCAGGGTACCCGCGCGTTGCGGCGGCAGATACTTTGAAATAAAAAAATTCGGTGAATCACGTATTCTAACTTATTATATTCTTTTTGACAATAAATTTACGGATATTAAGAATTTCATATGACGTATTTCAATTCTTTAATTAATGACAATGCTTTTCATTATACAACTGTAATAATAAATATTTCAGTGAAAAGTGTTTTTTCTTTGTTCAAAATATCTATTTGATTTATGTAAAGCTAAGTTTTATGGATACAGGTGAAAAAAGCAGTGAAACCGACAAACCGTGCCAGCTCGCTCAATCTGAAATCGCAAAAACCGATAACTAAGGGTGCGTTTAGTTTGAACCTACGGGAGTGAAAGAATGAGTATGGGAATGATATATGTTATTTGTTTCATAGTAATCGGTATGGTGAAATCCTTATAATTGGGTATACATTAAAGGTGGCAAAAGGACCTTGGTATGAATCTATCATTCTTGAGAGGCTCACCACTACTATCAAACTCATACCAATTGTGATTCCTATCAACAAACCAAAAGGCCCCTAAGAAATCGAATCCGAATAAACCAGAAATCGGATAAACCCTCTTTAATGCATGAATTGTATTTAAGTTGGTTGTACGATATGCTTAATAATTTGTACTTCTTATGTAAGGGCGTTTTAATAACTGTATTAATTGTATTTATTAACCAGTTAATGTATCTATGTAATTGTACAAAAGTTAATTGTACCATAAGCTTTATAACATGTAATGCTGGAATTTAAGTTTTTCAAGTATTTAATGTTATAAAAACTGTGTTTAAATTGGTTGTACTTGATGTTTTATTTCTTGTATTGATGAATTTTAAGTTTTTAGTGTAGTTAATTCCCTAAAATTGCTTCCTCCATTATAAGATACTAGCAGGGTACCTGCGCGTTGCGGCGTCGGGTACCCTGTAACTAAGTTTTATGGCTGATAATATTTTTTGATTATACATTTCTCGTGACAAAATATTTACGGATTGTGAGAGTTTTTTTTAGGTTTAGTGAACCTTAATAATGGTTTATCCCGAACTCGTCAAATTAAGTCACAACAAGACATTTTTATAGAAAGTTTTCAGATAAGGCCAAGCTTAGATCCAAATAATGCATACCTAAGTTTTTTTTTTGTAAAGCCACTTATATCAATTTAAACCCTAAAGCATTCTCAAGAAATAACACGCCTCCACTTTTTTTCTTTCTCTTCTGTAACCGTACCTCACAAACACAAATCATTCATTCTTCTCCCACTTATCACATCCAAAACACAAAACTCGATCCTTTTGATACTCGAAGCACACAAGCAATCTTATTTTTTTTTCTTCTCAAACTGAATCACACAAACCGAACAATATGCACACTCACAAACCACTTTGACCTCCTACCTTAATGATATTACTAACCAAACCCTTTATACTTCAGTTCGTATAATGAAACCCACGAAGAACTTTTAAAGATTTTGGCTTCAAGATCTTGTTAACAAGGTCTACGGTAGGTGTGTGTTATTTGTTTTGTGGTTTGAGACTTTTAAGATCTATGATGAGTTTAGGTTTTGACTTATAAAATCTTTAAAGATTTATAAATAAGTTGAAAATAAATCTGGGGTCCCATTTTATTTTCATTTTCGAGGCTGGAACTCTGAGTGGAAGCAAAAGTTTTCTCACATTTATGTTTTGGGCTTCTACGTGTTGTGGAAGCAAAAGTACTAATTGTATTTTTATATCGTGCTTAGGTTGTTGTATAATTTGGTAAAGGGGTAAATTAAATTGTGTATTAATTATATGTGTTCAATAGTGTTTTTTAGTTTTAGTTGTGCTTTAAATACTTGTAAATGATGTTTTTTTTACTTGTATTTGCTTAAAAATCTATTTTAGGGAGTTTTCAAAAATTAATATGAGGGAAGTGTCTTCCTCTATTATTAGTAGTATAGATATAGACTAGTCGGGTACCTGCACGTTACAGCGTCAGGTACTTGTGTAATTTTATTTTCACCTTTAGGTGAAAAAGATAAAGAACACCAGATTAATAAAGATTGAAATGGGTCATAACTGAAGTAAAAGATGGATAAAGATAATAGGATGCATATAGTGAAATAGATAGGAAAAGAGTTGGTTTGTCAAGGGTTTTTTGGGGATTGGTTTTGGATTGTTGATGATTTGGGTGTTGATCGAGATTAAAGAAGGCTTATGGGTCTGCTTTCTTCGTCAGAGAACTCCATTGCAGAAACCAGATCAGGGGAGTTGGGGTTTCTGTGGGATATGCTTTACTATGATGCAAAACACTTAGCTTGTTTGCATCAAGATGATTATTGATTTTGCCAAGTTATGGAAAATCACGAATTATGATATTATGAATACTCGACGTTGAGTTATTTAGAGCTATGAGTAACCTTAGATTATCTTATCCAAAACACAACTCATAATCATTATTGTTCAATCTTTTCTTACTTAATGACAATGTGATTAAGCCTTAATCAATCATTTGATTATCTCCTACACCAAATAAAACTTCCAACCATTTCAAAATCTATCTAAACCTTATCCCCAATATTCTCATAATATTCCTTGCACTCATGGCCGGATTTGAGGGAGTGCAGGGTGCTCGACAGCACAGGGCCACCATTTTTTAGAGGCCCTATGGTTGTGGGCATAACGAGTTGTTTTAGTTCGATTTGTGGCATAAAACGTTTAACGGTGTGTTAAAAAATGTAAAGTCATTTGATTTTACAAAAAAAATATTGAATGTGAATAAGAATCAAGTTATTTTGAACCTTTTAAGGACGTGTGCAGGAACAAGATTAGATGGTGAGGACTGAGGAAGATGATAACTTTGTATCATCAGACATATTGCCCCTATAGTTTTAGGCTTTTGCATAATTGGTCCCATCTTTGTTGTTTTATTTACAAATAGGTGTGAAATGTTTACAAAATTATTGGTTTCAAGGCGTAATGAGTACGTGATTTTAATGGCCAAGTGTTGTTTTTATGCTGGTAAAGACTTTGGTTTTATTTATTTATCACTATAATAAAATTGTGATCATGTTTTATTTAAAAACATAAATCTTCTGAGTTTTGAAAATATATAGAGTGTAATCACGACACATGACCTTTAAAATTCACGAGATGACCTTTTGGTGAATGGTTATATTTTTACAAGATCAAGGGCCTATTAACAATTTTTGGCACATGGCCCCCGAAATCCACGGGACGGCCCTGCTTGCACTTGATTGTACCTTTGTCTCGCAACATTCCAACATTCTTCACATCAACCTATTTTTTACCACATTTCTTTCTAACCACTACATTTCATACACATCACCCATTTTCTTATTCACTCACTTCTTCAACTCTCTACTCTCATATACAACTCTTTTGAATTCAAATTTCACACACATCCTCTCACAAACCTTCTCATACACACACAAACTTATCCTCCATTTGAAATTTGAATTCATCTCAAAGGCTCCTCATCACTTCAACATCCCATCCTTACTACTCATTCACTCATACACTCTTATCCTCACTCTCAAATTCAAATTACACATACTCCTCTCACATTCCTTTCCTTCCCTCACACACTTGCCAACTCACATCCTTAACCAACATTCAAATTTGAATGCAAGCCTTAGGCTCCCCATCACATCACATTCCAATCAATATTGTGGAAAACTATAAGGGGGTTGAATAATTTTACCGTTTTAAATTTTATTTTGCTTTGAATAACAATGAGTGAATTCAAAAAATATAGATAAACAAGAATAAATAATATGTAAGTAAAGAAATAAACGATCAAACCACAACACGATTGTTTATAGTGGTTCGGTCTACAAGGACTCTTTTTCCTTGCCCTACTCCACTCCCCGAGTGTCCAACTCGAGAGTTAGATTCACTAATCAACAAGCTCCTTTAACCGGCGGAGAAAACCTTTACACGTTGCTTACACGATATTTCCGACACAAATCTAGATGTTGAGTTCTTTTACGAGGGCACAACCATTCCCAACACACTAAGTATTTTAAGGACTAAAATACTAACCACTCACACTCAGAGATTTATGATGGTTTGGTACAAACAATGATGTATGAATAACTATAATTCACACAACAATAAACAAACAAGACTTGCAACAATTCGTTGAAGCTTAGAATGTCTTGATCTTCTTTGCTACAAAAGAGGATCGCTAAAAATGAAATGAGAATGAGTTAGATGAGAGAATGTATGTTTTTATGCTTATAAGGGATGAGAAAACAACTTGATTTGGCTTGCTATTTATAGCTAAAAACCTCAGCAACCCACGGATCACACGGAACCAAAAACATGGTTCTGTCCTTGTTAAATGTGGTTCTGGGGGTATGACAGAAAATCTCAACCAAATATTTACTATATCTTACTAAGATCTTAACATATTTAACGAATATTACATTTGATATGTTGAGTGAAAAGCTAAACAAGATGTCCAAGAAATCTTTCAAAGATTTTCATGATGATGCAACACATGATGTAATATGCATTTTTCATTTTTAGTTTTATATGTTTATGTAAATAAACATTGTAATGTACATGTTAGCAAACTAGATGAATAAAAACTAATTTACTTGTAAAAGACTAGAAGTGTAATGTGTCTTTTTTTGTTTAAGAAAAACTTGTAACTATATGTAAAAGTCTTGAAAGATTTATACTTTTGGTAAAATGAAATTTATTATTGTTAACAAAAAAATATAGCAAAGATCGTAAAATATAAATGACGTTTTTTAGACGATATTTGTATTAACAATCTCCTCTTTTTGGCCTCGGTGGTAAGTGATAACATCAAATAGTCATGAATATTAAGTGTCAATTTCCCCCGATAATGCTCGTATTTTATATCATTTATTTGGATTTACGCTTGTTTTCCTCTGTATTTCACTTTCAGGTAAATTACGAGCATTGGAGCTAATGAGACGCGGATTTGGAGAGTTTATTGAAGATATATGAGAGTATGCTCATTTTGAAGATGTTACGGTGTAACTCTCCTCACACATTACGCCGTAACAGAAGCGTGGCTCAGAAAACCAACTAAACGGAAGATTATGGCGTAACTCCCTCCTAGGATTACGTCGTAACTAATTAGGTCAAATGAGGTTTCGCGCCGCTGCAAGCTATGACGTAACTAATTCCACAATTACGGCGTAACCACGATTTATTGAAGATACGGCGTAACTCATTCCTGATGTTACGCCGTAACCAGCTTTTCTAGAGCAAATTACGAAGAAATGGATGTTACTGCGTAACTCTTAACTTAAGTTACGCCGTAACCAGATCTGGCCAATAAATACCGCCCAAATTCCATCATTTCTAATCATCCACTTCACACACCAATTCAGAGAACGTGAGTAGAAGGTTGAAGGCAGATCTTAGGGAGCATACGGAGCCATCTCCAAGGGAGAAATCACTCCCCTACGATATGCATTAGCATTTTATCATTTCTTTACTTTCAATTCATGTATTTCGTAATGTTAAACATTGAATCGATTATTTTAGTTAATATGAGCGGCTAAGCACCTCTGGTGCTATCCTAGTTATGATTCCTTAATTGTTCTGTTTATATTTACATTGCTTCCGTATAATTGTTTTCTAGTGTATGCATATAGTTTGTTGGTAGCTACCCTTGTTTCGGTAGTTTTGAATGGCGGTAGTGGCTAGTTACTTAGGAGATATGACCAACTGACCCTAAGTTGTAACACCCCCAAAATGACTCAGCTGAAGCATACAAGTATTGGGGTGCTACTAAATTGATATCACAACATAAGCATAGAATAATTGATTTTCATAAAGAAACTTTCATTCATTCTTGAAAACAATGTTTACATTATTGATTAAGTGCGAAAAATGGCCCATTATAAATAGGTGGTCCCAATACATAAATCAGAGTCGTCTATGACCATGCCATGCCTTTGCCTTGGGCCTCCAAAGATAATTTATCACATCAAAACCTGAAGATACATGCTAAAAAGTGTCAACACGAGGTTGGTGAGTTCATAGGTTTATTTAAATGGCACTTCAGTATACCATATATCATTTGATTTTTGATCATCATTACGTCTTGCATAATGTCATAAAAATTTATGATTTCATTTCATAAAAGAATTTCATTAGTGGACCATAAGTAGGGTATATGCACATTACAACGAATATAATGCCATATGTTATAAATCTATTACGCCAGCACTAAGTTCATGCAACCGAAGCTACGACAGTTTCTGTATGCAAGATGTAGTCATACAAATAAGGAGCCCATGGCGAGTGTTTATCCCAATACACTCGGTTCCGACATGATATATGTTTCGCCTTGACCCATGCGGGGTCAACCGAACAGGGGAGTCACCCCCAATAGATCTATTTATAACATTCGCGCTTCCCAGCAGGAATTTACGGTTCATGAAGAGGGCAATTTGGGATCTAAGGACTTAGGCTAAGCTGCGTAATATTCTAAGTCAAACACTTTGGTATGGTCCATAAAGCATCTATGTATGATGTAACTTTAAACAAATCAATCATAAGGCATAGTGTGCATGGAAATGCACAATTTCAAGAATTAAAATCATTTAAGTAGAATGAGCATGTATCTTCCCCCAAAACAAGTATAAAACAGATTAAAGTAGGGGCTATGAAACTCACCTTGGCAATTAGTAGTCCAAAAGGGAATTAAATCAAAGGATGATAGTGCACGGCTCCGACACGCAACCTAATTAATACGGCATATTTAGTCTTTATGTTTAAGACTCGATAAAGTTTAACTAACTTCATAAATTTTAATTGTTTGTTTTGTTGTTGTTGTTGATGTGGCATCATTTATCTTAGAACAATTTACAAGGAATTGGGTGGATGGAAGGAAATTTCGACTTAGGTTTAATGATGACCAAATGATAATACTTGGAAGGGTACACGCAGAAAAAGATATCAAAGATGAACAAGACTTCGGTTTGATGATAACCGAATGACGATGTAGGAAAAAATAATAACATTTAAATAGTAGACGACTTCGGATTGTCGTTTAAAAGTGTATATAAATTTATATATGACCAAATATTTGTTGGTGATTAAAGTATGTAAAAATTTCACTTTAAGTAGTTGTTGTAATAAAAGAGTTTATATTAGAAATACACTAATCGGCATGATCCGTGTATATGCTTTAATTATATGTGGTGGCTAAGTGTCACAAAAATTAATAACTCATTGTTATATTATTTTTCAAATATACATGTCTTTAAAAGTTGAGAGAACTATATTAATGATCAAAAATAAGTCACACTTGGTATTTCTTTATTAGTTGATACCCAACTTAAAATTTATAGTTTCACCGATGTAAAAGATTAATTTTTGAATTCGAGTCGTAGCTTATAACTTGTTTATAAAACATGTTTAGTAACCTTGAGTACGTCGTGTAGTAATGTCGAGATCGGATAGATTGAAATAAGCCGGAATCAAATAAATATTTTTTTATGCGCTAGTTGGGCTCAGTGTGAGCTCAATCCAACACATCCACGGCAAACGACACAAATACAAACCAAGCACATGCAATTTACTTTCTTACGTTACTGATTTGGAAATGTAAGTTGATGATACAAAAATATATATACAACAATTGTCTACACTTAATGAACCATTTTAGTACCACAAAAATACACCCACCGTTAATCTAACACACCCTTATAAGAAAATTTTGGGCTTGGGCCTGGTATTAATCTTAAAACCGAAAGCACCCTTGAAAACAATGGGCCTCGCAGCCCAGCTTTCCAATCCAATGAGTACCCATTACGTAAATGAACCTGGAGGCCCAATGACAACCCCAGCTTTACCAATTCTGTTTTAACAAAAGTTAGACTTCCAATTCTGTTTTACTGATTCTGTTTTAACAAAATAAGGCACGAAGGGATTTGAATCAAACATAAAGACGCAAAAACATTAAATTTGAAGTGACTACAAGTGGTTCTTAGCAGACAACATCGTCAACACGCTCGACTCGACACGAGTAAGGACTCAAATACAATCACCCTTACGGATCTTGGGGTGGTACGAATCCACACAACAAGCAAAACAAACATCCTCGAGTGGGTTATTTTCTCAGCCGAATAAGAAAAAAAAATAAGCTATGGATGAGTCGAAAACCAATGAACAAGGAAATATGCCCAAAAACAAATAAGCAAAGAATTAAACCGAAAAGAATGATAAGCCAATACAACCATACACTCTTCGAGTGGTTTGGTTCCAACCAAGGCAAACTCAAAATTTAACCAAGATAATTGGCAAGAATATAGCCGAACAACATGAATAAGCGAGACAGGCTAAGTCACGGAAGTAAGCCAAAAACAAGATAAGCACATCCGAAGCTATGAAGCAACGAAATAAGCCGAAAATTAAAATCAAAACTTAAAGGTGCGTTTAGTTGGAGAACAAATTCTCTTATTTTCTATCTCTAGTTTTGTAAAAAATTGAAAGGAGAATTAATCTCCACAAAACACTTGAAAATATAGAAAATGCGTTTAGTTGATGTTTCTATTCTCTGTTTTTAAGAAAGGGAGGGGTTGAGGGTTACAAAGGAAAACAAGGAAAACAACTAAAATTTGTTTTCTAATTTTCTTTGTTAAGTTAGGAAATAAGGGATTTATGTTTTGCAAAACATTTTGTTGGAAAATGTTGATTTGAACGCGATCTCTGTTTTCCTTGTTTTCCACAAAATATTTTGTGAAAAAAACAAGGATGTTTTCCCTCAACTAAACGCAACCAAAATATTTCTGGTTTCCTTTTTTTGGTTCTCGACAGCACCCAACAACAACAATATTTACTTAAAACATTTATGTTTCCCTTTTTGTTTCTTGACAGGAACAACAACAACATATAGCAAAACCATTTCCTTTATTAATCCCACAACACCAGTCTCCAATTGACGTATATAAAAAAATAATAAATTCGAATAGAACATACAAATTGCAAGGTTCATTGGATTAAAATACAAAAGAAGCATGTTCTTACAATAAGTTTGGTGAGTCGAATGGGTATGAAAACCGAACACCAAAAGCTCAATTGGAAGGGACTTGAGATGAATTGGAGCAATTAACCACTCGGGAACTCTTCCTTATGCATCCAATAACAAAACCCCTAAGCTAATTTTGAAAAGCCCCTTGATTTGAGAAACCCTAATTTCGCAGGAACCCTAATTGAAATGGTATTTGTGTGAAACTTGAATAAGACCTGTGATTCTTGTTCCCTATTTATAGATAAATGAAAGTTTGGTCTTGGTTCTCCTTTCTTGACCTCAACTTTGTTTGATAGCTTCTCTTGGCACACACCTCTGTCCACAGCCGCATCTTGTGATAACTAGGGTAGTAGGGAGAGCGAATTTGGCATGTAGGGGTAATGGCTTTTAGAAGTTGACTTTCAAAAGAAGAAGAATTAACCATTTCTATGTTTGGTGTTTCTGGATTTTTTCGACAAGGGAGAGAGAAGGAGAAACATATATGGAACGTGGGAGAGAGAGGGTGACACAAGTTTTATTTTTTTTGTTTTATTATACGAAATAGTATAATCGGTACCCATTATTTTGTCGAATCCTCGAGTAAACGTACCTTCCCGGTACCCGAAAAATATAAAAATTTTGTTTTTGGAAACGATTTCTTAAATGTAATAATATGACATTTTTATTATGTTGGAATTTGATTATATCCGTTTGCCGTTATTAATTTGGTATCGGTATGCGTGCGGTGCCGTGACTTTCTAAATTCACGAGATAACCTCTCGTTTTCTTTCGTAAATTATCATTGAATGATAAAATAGGTATATTTTACTTATCTCATTATTTATTTTTAGTCTTGTATGCTACTGCGCTGCAGTATGCGGAATAACTTCTCGAAACAATGGATTAAGCTTATGTATGCTTAAATTTTAACTTGGACAATAATAAATTTCACTTTTATTATACAGATACTTAGTGGACAAGTATCGCGTGTGCGGTGTCGGGTTTTTAAGGAAACTAGATGACCTCTTGTTTTTAAATTTTAATATTGACAATTGTCAGAAAATAACCGATTTGAATTTTCTGACGTGATAAATATTATTATAATAATCCGAAATTTTACGGGTTGTTATATAAGTAGTTAGATTGAGTGGGAAGGGTAAGAATTGACCAACTGACGACCCTTCTTCGCTTGTGCGATTTGACCAACTGATCACCTACCGTTTGGATGAACTTAAGAAGTTAGGGATGAGTGTTTAAGATGCTAGCGCCCGGGCACTCATTGTTACAAATCTTGCATGTAGCGGAACTTAATGACTTGTCTTAGGGGACTAAAAACAACTGGACTTTCAAGTGGTCACCCAAGATCTCTGGTGGAAACCTTTGCTGATAGGTTAGGACGAACTGACCAAATGTTGTCCTAGCGTCCTTTACCCCCACTTGAAGCAATTGGAAGTAATTAAATATGAACTTAACATGATATGATGACTAACTAGGTTAGCACACTTCTCCTCTATTGATCACAACCCTCGCCTTTACTTGCTTTTCTTATTTTCTTGTTTTAGTAGTTAATTAATCTTTTCAACCTCAAAACCTATTCAAATATGTGACACCTAGACTTAGTTAAAATCCGCACACATAGCTCTTGGAACGACCTCGGTTTTACCGAATACTACACTATATACGACCGGGTACACTTCCCGTTAGTGCATTATGGTAGACCATAGGTATAACAAGACAATATAAATATTAAAACCTGGTCAGTAAAACCCGCATCAAGTTTTTGGCGCCGCTGCCGGGGAGTTATATTAGGATTTTTTTTATTAAGTCTATTTTTAATTTTCTTTCTTATTATCTCATGATTCAAGACTAGAACCTCCAAGCCATTTTTGGCTACCCCGTTTGATGATCCAGAAAAACAATTTCGGACAAAAAAAGTTTACTCACCAATTCCTATTCATAATATTTTCTCATTTTACGAATCTGACCAGTCTGATGCAGAACCTGAAATCATTGATGAAACTAATATCGAGGAAATAACCATGGAGCAGTATTTGGAGCAACCCAATGTGAACTGTAAACGAGCCTTCACACAAGACTCTAGTATGGAAAAATTCTCCATTCCGGACCAATTTATTCGGGAATTACACGAGCTGCAGTTTTCAGGAAACGAGAATGAGGACGTTCAAAATCATGTGGAAGAAGTACTCTACTTGTCATCCCTTTTTAGCGTCCGAAATATCCCTAGCTATTCGGTTACAACAATAATTTTTCCTATGACTCTTACAGGGACTGCAAAAAGATGTATAATAAACTCCCTACCAAATGCAAGGAATTATGGGATCAATTAAGAAGAGAATTTGTTCAACATATTTGCCCTCCTTCGAAGATGGCTAAACTTCTCGGTAAGATCCATCAGTTCGTTCAAGAAAGTGAAAAAACATTGTATCAAACGTGGGAAAGATTCAACGAGCTACTTTACCGATGCCATACTCATGACCTGAACAAGCACCAAATCGTCTATGTCTTCTATAGGGGAATTAACGCAGAGACCCGTGAATTACTCGATTCTCCTAGACCTATTCCAAGCATGACACCTGACCAAGCTTTGGAGTGTATTCGACGAATTTCTGAACATTGCTATAAATGGCATATGGAGACAGGGAATGGGCTAAAGGATAATTTCGATCATAAGGTGATGAAAACATTGACCAAACAAGAATATAATTATGGTGAAATTTTCGAAAAGAGGAGGCTGGAAAGGGCCAATGAAAATGAAGCTTGTAAGGTAGAAAAAGTAAAGAGTGTATTTGGGGCCAAGACTGGAAACAACTTAGAAAAGATGATCCTTGACCATATCAAGGAATCAAGGGAACGTGACGAGAGAATTGAAAAAATTATGAAAAAATTCGTGGAAAACACAGTTTCTTCTCCTAAGACTCATGAAGACCGGATAAACGGTTTGGCGAAGAATGTGAACTTATGCTCGAAAGCCATCACGGATTACCTTGTTGCACGGGAAGAAGAAGTTGTCAACATAGTTGAAACAATCTTTGAAGAGCCCACTACCTTCTCGGAGAAGGTTAAACGAAGAATCAGAAAGGAGAAACTCTTACTCCTTGACATTGGAGCTCTCCCGGTAAACATCCCTCTTGTTAATTCCATTAAAACTGACCCTAACAATATTTTGCAGGAATTCAACTTAACGAGAGATGTTCAGCAGTTTTAAGATATGAACTGCAGCAAAAGGAAAAAGATCCCGATTGTTTTACTCTCTCTTGCTTGATCGGGAGTCTCAATATGTGTAACGCCCTTGCTAATCTTGGAGCGAGCATAAGCATAATGCCTCGTTCAATGTTCCTACGTATGGGTATCGGAGATCTAAAACCAGCCAAAATGAAGATTGAAATGGCCGATCGATCCATGCAGTCACCCTTGGGAATCGTTGAAAATACATTGGTAAAGATAAAAAAATTTCTCTTCCCGGTTGATTTCGTGATTCTTGATATTCCTGAAGACAACAGGACACCTATTTTATTAGGAAGACTAATGCTCGCTACTGCCCATGCAAAAGTGGATGTCTTCGCTCGAAAATTAACTGTTGTAATCACTCCTAAACCTAAATCAAGTGTTAGTGATTCATATGTAATAGTTAGCTTAATTATGGCCTTTATGTTTGTTATTAGCTTAAGCTTATGTAGAAGGCCCATGAGCTTAGGCCCATGTCCATTAAGGAAAGGAAGGGAGTAGGAGTGTTGCCCTAGCTCCCCTTCCTATAAATACCTTGTAATAACCCTCACTTGAGGGTTGGTTGTTCAATTCATTCCCTTTCACTACTCACGCCTAACCTTTCTCTATAGTCTTACGCGTAGTGTTTGTGTGTGTGTTGTTCATCCTATCTCTTCTCCTCTCTACTCTTTCTATTGATGCTTGTATTGTAAACTTAGTGACCTAACATTAACTCTCGAAGCTAATGGGGAAGTAGATATGTTCATACCTAATGAACTTTTGTCCACCCCTCAAAAGGTTTGCGCGATTGACCCTATAGGCGATTTTGGTGATGCATTGGAAGAGTTTCTTAGTGACCCCCCGAAGACTCCTTCGAATCTTAGCGAGATAGATTCAGGGAAATATTTTGATGTGTTTGTCAATTTTGAAGAAGAAGATGACTTGGGAATCAGTGCTGATGATTTCTCTAGCGACGTCGAAATGGTCCATTGGCACAACAACTCTGAAAAGACTTTTTCACAATCTGACCAATCCAAGTTTTATGAGATGGGAGCTCGAATCCATCGTAGGAACCCCTATTATCTGAAAATTTCATGCAAGATTGGGTTCATTGATTTCCATCCGTTCATCGACATAAATTCCCCAGTAAACATCATTTCGAAGGAATGCTACAACCAGGTTATGGAAAAGGAACTTGAATATAAAGGAAACAATTTCCTAGGTATTGCAACAAACATTCGTGTCTTTGTTGGGACTCACTCACTTTTGGTCGATTTTGTGGTTTTGGATGACGTTAGCAAGTTCGTGGAAGATGGGCTAACCGGGGTGATTTTCGGGAAACCCTTTCAAGAACTATCTGGGCTAGATAAACATGAGAAGGAAGGGCTTGTATGGTTAAAGATTGGTGAAGATAAAATAGTTTTTAAAATTCCAAGGACTGTTAAGAATTTTAAAAAGTGGACTAAGAAGCAGTTAAGCTATGCTCAGCCACTGCTCGACATTAGTGACGAAGATAAGGCCAAAGGTATTGACCACCCTTACCAAAAGATCAAGAATTTTTACTTGGGGTTTTTAGAACTGGGGACGGACTACAAGCGGGATGAGAATCTGATCAGTTGGATTCAACGTGGAGACTGCCATATCCACGAAATGACAAACAAACACTTCTAGCCCCATGGCCTTGAGTCTAACTTAAAGACTCGTAAATAAAGAAAAGTGCTCTTTCAGGAGACAACCCGAATTATCCTTTTCATTTGTTTTATTTCCATTTCTGTTGGGTTTTGTGTTTGTAACCATATTTGCAGGAAAATGGAGAAAAGTTGCTGCAACATGCTGAACGGGGACCTGATCTGTCCACAGTTACGGCGTAACTCATTCTCATGGTTACGCCGTAACATAATTTTTGCAGCAGTTCTTCTCAGAGCATTACCAATTACTGCGTAATCACATGCAACAGTT
Organism: Chrysanthemum seticuspe; assembly: GCA_019973895.1. Lineage (NCBI taxonomy): Eukaryota > Viridiplantae > Streptophyta > Magnoliopsida > Asterales > Asteraceae > Chrysanthemum > Chrysanthemum seticuspe. The sequence goes on along the minus strand of BPTQ01000009.1, from coordinate 75,079,062 downwards.
ACACCGTAGCTACACTCCTGTAACGTCTGCCAGGTTTTGCACTAATTACGGCGTAACTCCTCATAGGGGTTATGATGTAACTATCCTCTGTAACACTTATTTCTTTTTAAACACAATCACCTTGTATTAGTTTTTAAATGAACTTTGTGGGTATGTTCCCTGTAAGCCCTCACGAGACTACACTTATCTACTTGGGACACCAAGTGGTTTAAAAGGCTTGTTGCATACAGTAAATGCAACCGTAATTCCTAAGAAAGTAAGTTAGGTTTCTTTTTCATTTTTCTTTTTCTTTTTTAGAATTATGCTTGTCGGTAGTGTGATTTCAGGGATTAAAGTTTGCTCGTGGATGCTTATTCGAAGGCACGATTCTTTTCGTGGGCCTTCTTTCTTTTTGGAGCAAATTTCAGGGAAGTTCTCGCTCTAATTCTACTTTTCTCTTCACCTTTATTTAACGCTTAGTACAAAGGAACTTTGTACATTACAAGTGGGGGGACGGGAGTAGAATTGTCTCTTGAATTTATTTTGCCCTCGTTTTTCTAGTTTATTTTGAAAAATTATGCCATTTTTAAAATTTTGACATGTTTTTCTTAACCTAACTAGATTAGACCTTAGCCGAGCACATTATAACCCTTTATATTATATGGTGAGATTAGCCTTATCCGTTTCCAAAATTTTACCCCAAATTCACCAAATTATGAGTGTGCCAGTAGCTTGTAAACTTTAGAACTTGGCCTTTACATCATTTCGAGACCATAGACGAGGTATGTTCAGTTAGCTCGATGTATTTGGACTTTTCAGTTTAAGAAGGCAGTATTATAGAATTATCACCCAAATAGCCTATCATTGTGTGTCTATCGATTAGTCACCTTGACTTCTCGACCCCCATGTTAAACCCTTTGTTGCACTCACCTTTAGTGCAAGATACCCCTAGATACACCCATCTGAGCCATTCCTTTCATTTTGTTCACCCAACATATTGTTTCGTTACACCCTTACACCTTAGCCTACCCTGTAGTCTTTATTTGTAATTGGGAAGTCATCGTTTGCCTAAATTCAATGTTCAAGTGGAAAGGTTCGGGAATCACTCTTTCGTCGACGACATATTCTTGAAGATCATTGAAGATCCCCCAATTTCTCATATTGTTCATCTCAAGTGGGGGAATATTATGTTTAGTTGTTATGTTTGTTGAAAAAAAAATGATGTGATTCGAAAAAAAAAAATAGTTATTGTTATTTAGTTGATTGTAAAGTGCGAAGTTATAAGCACTGTGTTATAAGCTTATTATAGATTTAGTATCGAGGAGGCCACCTCAGTCACATTTTAAGAATGGAGTTGGTAATGTGCCCATCATGACGTCCTCTAATGGCACATCTACCCGGTATTATCATGATGCGGTTTCTTGACTTCTAAACTTGAACTTTGGACGAACGGTAAGTGGTGATGACTTGGTTGTAGATATAGACTATTTGCTTGATTTTATTTTACACCAATTTTATCCCATGTCATATCCTACCCTTTAGTCATGAAGCGTGTCTAGGTGATGCAGCGAGCAATCTTTGGTGTCTTGGCCATGGATTTGGTCATGTATCATTGATTTTTTCCACTTCGCCGTGACATGTTAGTAATGACAACTCACCCTTAACCTTTGTCGTGTCTACCCATATTGCCTTCGAGAATTGTTTAGCCCTTAACTCTAGTGGTGGAGATTTGTGTAACCGCCAAACTTATGATAGAATACATGCTATGACTGTGCAATGAGTGATCACCCCGAAATTGACACTTAAAATAGTTGAGAGATTTGAGTGTTTTGTTCCCATTTCGTGAGGTGTTCAGCTTTGTTTCATTCTAGCAAAATGGATTTGTGAACTTATATTTTTCAGGTAATGGGAGATATCTAATAAGGTCTACTTGAGGGCAAGTAGAGTTCAAGTGGGGGATATTTGATAACATCAAATATTCCTAAATATTAAGTGTCAATTTCCCCCGATAATGCTCGTATTTTATATCATTTATTTGGATTTACGCTTGTTTTCCTCTATATTTCACTTTCGGGTAATTACGAGCATTGGAGCTAATGAGACGCGGATTTGGAGAGTTTATTGAAGATATATGAGAGTATGCTCATTTTGAAGATGTTACGGCGTAACTCTCCTCTCACATTACGCCGTAACAGAAGCGTGGCTCAGAAAACCAACTAAACGGAAGATTACGGCATAACTCCCTCCTAGGATTACGTCGTAACTAATTAGGTCAAATGAGGTTCCGCACCGCTGCAAGCTACGACGTAACTAATTTCACAATTACGACGTAACCACGGTTTATTGAAGATATGGCGTAACTCATTCATGATGTTACGCCGTAACCAGCTTTCCTAGAGCAAATTACGAAGAAATGGATGTTACGGCGTAACTCTTAACTTAAGTTACGCCGTAACCAGATCTGGCCTATAAATACCGCCCAAATTCCATTATTTCTAGTCATCCACTTCACACACCAATTCAGAGAACGTGAGTAGAAGGTTGAAGGCATATCTTAGGGAGCATACGGAGCCATCTCCAAGGGAGAAATCACTCCCCTACAATAAGCATTAGCATTTTATCATTTCTTTACTTTCAATTCATGTATTTCGTAATGTTAAACATTGAATCGATTGTTTTAGTTAATATTAGCGGCTAAGAACCTCTAGTGCTAGCCTAGTTATGATTCCTTAATCGTTCTGTTTATGTTTACATTGCTTCCGTATAATTGTTTCTAGTGTATGCATGCATAGTTTGTTGGTAGCTACCCTTGTTTCGTTAGTTTTGAATGGCGGTAGTGGCTAGTTACTTAGGAGATATGACCAACTGACCCTAAGTAGTTAGGTTGAGTTGGGGAGGGTAAGAATTGACCAACTGACGACCCTTCATCGCTTGTGCGAACTGACCAAATGATCACCTGCCGTTTGGATGAACTTAAGAAGTTAGGGATGAGTGTTTAAGATGATAGCGCCCGGGCACTCATTGTTACAAATCTTGCATGTAGAGGAACTTAATGACTTGGCTTAGGAGACTAAAAACAACTGGACTTTCAAGGGGTCACCCAAGATCTCCAGTGGAAACCTTTGCTGATAGGTTAGGACGAACTGACCAAATATTGTAATAGCGACCTGTAGCCCCATTTGAAGTAATTGGAAGTAATTAAATGTGAACTTAACATGATAGGATGACTAACTAGGTCAACACACTTCTCCTCTATTGATCACAACCCTCGCCTTTACTTGATTTTCTTGTTTTAGTAGTTAATTAATCATTTTAACCTCAAAACCTATTCAAATATGTGACACCTAGACTTAGTTAAAATCCACACACATAGCTCTTGGGACGACCTCGGTTTTACCGAATACTACACTACACGCGACCGGGTACACTGCCCGTTAGTGCATTAGGGTAGACCATAGGTATAACGAGACAATATAAATATTAAAACCTGGTCAGTAAAACCTGCATCAGTAAGTCATCCAAATCATCCAGAAATGGATGAGGAGATGTTGGTGGTGTTGTAAAAAGTTCAAGAGGTATAAGTTTTGGGGACTTAAAGGTGAAGGTGTTTTGGATGGTTGTGATGGAGCCGGTAGTGGTGAGGTGATAATTGGTGTTTTGGTTGGTGGTGGAGTAGTCACAATGATGGTTGATTTTGGTGGTGAAGTTGGAGTACTTAAGTTGAGGAAGTTCTCATTTTTAATGGGTGATGAGATGTTGAGTGGTGAGGAGTCGGATGATGAGGAGTTCAAGTTGATGAAGCAACATGGATGTACGTTCATTCTTGCGATTTTCTTAAGTGGCTTGGTTGAAGGAGATGAGGTTTAGGATTTAGTCATTTTGACTTTGCTTAAGAGATGCTAAGTGTATGGAGAGGTGGTAGTGAAGATGTGAAAAATTCCATCCTGTAAGTGTTTAATTTATAGAACTAAGGATTGATGGAGAATTGGGTTTAATTTGATGTTAATTCATACAAATATGGTGGGTTCTAATCATATGAAGGTGTTTAATAGCATGTCAAATCATCCTAAGTCAATCCATTTAGAATGTGTTGTGCAATATGTGAAAGATATGCAAGAAATGAACTTCAATCATTTCAAAATCCTGGAAATAGGATAGCAACGGATTGCAAGGATCCAAATTTTTGGTTCCTTTTTTTTTGCAGAAAGGTAACTTAAGTGAACTTTAAGAAATTTCAAATTATGGTGGGAAATTCATGTCCTATTGGTTTGATTTAGTTCAAGACATCATAATGTGATTAAGTATTAGTAAAAACTATCATAGTAACAAAAGTGAGTGGTCTAGAGTGCGGGATTAGAACAAAAGTTTTTCAAATTTGCTGCATGCCCACAGGTCCAAAATTTAACACAGACGGAACCCGGATTTTGGTTTCGTCTTGTCCGTGTGATCAATTTTGACGGAACCAAATTTTTGGTTCCATGATATCCGTAGGTGCCAAATCCTTAACAGAGGGAATTTTTGACAGCCCGAACCCCGTTCAATTTTGTAATTTTGCTGTAAACATGTGTAACTAATAAGTTGTGATTAGGAAATAACAATAACCCATATACTAACATACGTATAGGCATAGATTGAGCAGGGGCTAATGAATTTCACTACTAATGTGAAAAGGGGTGAAAATTGATAACACATCTCCCTGCAAGCCAAGGTTAGTTCACATTCATTTATAGTTTAGTTATCATCCTATGAGAAAAAATATACATAATACATCATTGTTTTAACATATTGCACCAAATGCTCACACAAACCTCTAACTGCTTGTCCAACTTCTTGTTTATCTTCATTAGGTACCTACCAATACATTTGAACATCCCCCTTGTTTGCTTGAACTCTGCTGATTGGTTCTCCAATTCGGGAAGTTGTTGTAGGTACTCAAGTGGAGGAAGCTTAGAGTTTGGAAGACCATCATCTTCGCTCATTGAGGATGATGAATAAGAGGGAGGTTGAACATGTTTGCTATGAGTCTTAGCAATCCTTTTATCACTTGGAGGGACAAAGATGTGATCAACAAGAGATTATTCCAAACATATCCCTTTAGGATTTAGTGGAATTGACGCAAAGGCTCTATAGCGACGGTGAGAAGCATCCCGTAGGGAAGGGCGGTGGTTCCTAGCAAGGGTATATTTCCCATCCTCTTGGAAATGTAGTAGGATAAGTTGAAAGGTTGGCGAGTTGACAAGCTATAGAGCATGTAACGAAGGCAAGCATTGATGTGGTCCTGATTTCCTATAGTGCACAAGACATTTGCCCTTAGAATCTCTTCCCACTTTTTAAATTGTAGCTTAAGCTCATTGAGCTCCATGCCAAAGGGATCCTTGTTGATTTCATTACCCGCACATGTTGTCCTAGTGGTTTGAGCTCTAAGGAGAAAAAGATGTTCTCGGATTATTTCCTTTGCAACTACAAAAGTGTCGTATGGAGGCATAGGATGAAAAATTGAGTCAAGGATTGAAAGGGACCACTTATCCGTGTAAAGGCATGTACCTTCACATGGAATGCCAAGGACTTACGCAAAGCCACGGAGAGGAATGTGGAAATCTTGTTAGTTGATTTTGAAGCGAAGAGACAGAAGACCATTATCATTAGTTACAAGCATTACACTAGCATAGAACTCTATAATGAACCTAGGTCAAATTTGTTCATTTATGTTTAAAAGATCATTAAAGTGGATGGCGGCAAGTTCTTCACGAATGTTTGTGCCTTCAAGGAAGGATGGGTTAATGGTTCTACCCTCATGGAAATATCGTTTTTCTAGTGCCTTAAAGATTTTCACTTATTCCTTAGAGAGACCCTTAGTTTTGTGGTGTTTGGGAATGTAGTTAGGAGTATCTTTGTGATCATAGAAGGTTGCGGGAGGCATGTTTGGTCCTAGATACAAAACAATTCACATTTTAGTCAAAACAAAAGAGAATTTTGATATTGTGTTATAGTGTGTGTCTATATGAAAACAATGTGAAGGTACGGTTATCTCAACTCCTTTTAATGCATAAAAATATATTTTTAAGTAGTTTAGTAACAAAACGAGAGATAACCCAAACGCTCCTAATTCAATGTAGCTTCAATTGAATGTACTCGAGAATACATATTAATTATGTACTTTCTTTAGCATTCAAGAGACATCATGCAAGTGATGAAATAATGTTTTTATTTGTATGAACAATGAGAAATTGTTTGTCCTAAAGTGAGAAGTTTTTCATAAGTTTGGCATGGGGTTTTTAGTTAATTATGATAATGCCTTATGAGATGTGATTCCTAACTAAGAAAAACATGATTAGTTAACTAATTTTAACAAATGTGCTTCATGATTTATCTAAGAATAATGCATAATCCCCATGTTTGGTTTTGTGCACAAGTTAGAAGCCCTAGACTCATAATCAAGAGAAGAAAGGTAGTAAGGAGACTTACAATGTTGATTAAGACTAATATTGGTTGAAGAGAATACCTCATTTGTGAGTTAGGTGTGTTATTGGATGAGTTTGAGTCATTTGTGAGTTATGAGAGAAGAGGTGTTTGTTAAATATTTTTGAAAATAGTTCCAGGGAACCACGGATAGGACGGAACCAAAACAAGGGTTCCGTCCTTGTTATCGTTTGTTCCGTGGAACCAGATTGACTTTGGTCAATTTTTGTTGTGTTTGGTTAAACTAGTGTTTGGGTTAAGGTTTTAACTATAGGTTTGGTTCCATTAGTCCTAATCCAAGTCTAAGAAGATTAAATGGTTCTTGTTTAAGAGGTTTTGTTAAGATGTCGGCCATGTTGTCTTCAGAGGATACTTTCTCGATTGAGATATTTCCTTTTTGAACATTGTCACGAAGGAAGTGATGACGAATTTCAATATGTTTGGTTCGAGCATGTTGGACTGGATTTTTGCTGAGATCAATATCTCCTTTGTTATCACAAAGGATAAAGATGTCGTTGAGTAGAATTCCGTAGTCAACGAGATCTTGCTTCATCCAAAGACCTTGTTGACATGCTTTTCCGGCTGATTCGTACTCGGCTTCGGTTGTTGAAATAGCGAGGCTGTTTGTTTCCTAGAGAACCATGAGGTGAGACATTGTCCAACAAAAGTACAAATACCACTTGTACTGTTTCTATCGACATAGTCACCGGCATGGTCCGAGTCGGCATACGCTATGGTTTCTACACCCATTCCTTTGGGGTACCATAATCCTAAGTGTGTAGTGCCTTTAATGTATCTAAATATTCGTTTCACGGCTTCAATATATGATGTTTTAGGATCTTCTTGAAAGTGAGCACATAGACAAACACTAAACATAATGTCGGGTCTACTAGTCGTGAAATAGAGTAGACTACTAATCATTCCTCTATATTTAGTTTTATCTACGGATTCTCCTTCTTCATCCTTTTGTCAGCTTAGTTTCCGAGGACATGGGTGTTTTGATAAGTTTAGAGTCTTCAAGACCAAATTTCTTAAGCATATCCTTTATATATTTAGATTGGTTAAAGAATATACCATTTTCTAATTGTTTAATTTGAAGTCCTAAAAAGAAGCTTAGTTCTCCCATCACACTCATCTCAAACTCGTCGTGCATGATTTTTGAGAAATAATCACATAGTTCTTGACAAGTTTATCTAAATATGATGTCATCGACATATATTTGAACGATGATAATATGTGAATCCTTTTTCTTGGTAAAGAGAGTATTATCTACTAAACCCATGGTGTACTTATGTTCAACTAGGAAAGTTTTTTTCGATCATACCATGCTTTTGGTGCTTGTGTAAGTTTGTATAATGCTTTTTTAAGTTTGTAAAGGTGATTTGGTTTTTCAAAATCAGTGAAACCGGGAGGTTGTGCGACATAGACTTCTTCATTAATGAAACCATTCAAAAATACACTTTTAACATCCATTTGAAAAAGTTTGAAATCATGTGCACATGCATATGCAAGTAAAATTCTGATTGACTCGAGCCTAGCAACAAGAACAAAAGTTTCATCGTAGTCACTACCTTCTTGTTGATTATAACCTTGTGCTACTAGTCTAGCTTTGTTTCTAGATACTACACCATTTTCGTCCATCTTATTTCGGAAGACCCATTTTGTTCCAATTATAGTATGATTTTTAGGTTGAGGTACAAGTGTCCAAACATCATTTCTAATCAATTGGTTTAATTCTTCTTGCATAGAAATGACCCAAAATTCATTTTTAATTGCTTCATTTATATTTTTCGGTTCAATAGATGATACAAAACAAAAGTAGTTACTTTGATTTTGAGCTTGTGATCTTAAGGTTCTTTGATTTAATTTTCCTATGACTTTATCTAGAGGATGACTTTTAGATTCTTTTATATTGACAATTTCTTCATTTAATGGTTCATCTTCTTTGTTATCATTATTTTCTTGATTTTCAACAAGTTGACTTTCAACTAAGTCATCATTTACCAAAGGTGATGTCTTAGAGGGAGGTGGACTTTCGTCAAATGTTACGTTTAACGATTCCTCGACTCTCATTGTTTCTTTGTTTAAAACAATATATGCTTTCTTATTTTGTGAATAACCAAGAAAGACGCCTTCATAAAACTTTGGGTCGAATTTGGTGAGATAATCTTTAGTATTCAAAATAAAACATTTACATTTAAAGACTCTAAAGTATCCTAAAGTAGGCTTCTAGCTTTTATAAAGTTCATAAGGTGTTTTGTTCAGAATGGACATATTAAGACTCTATTTAAAATGTAAGTAGATGATTCAACGGCGTTACACCAAAAATTTTGAGGTATGTTTTGTTCATTAAGCATTGTTCTACCCATTTCTTGAAGAGTCCGATTTTTACGTTCTACTACACCATTAGATTGGGGAGTTCGAGGAGCCGAGAAATCATGTGTTATACCATTAGTATCACAAAAAGTTCCAAATTGTGTTTCATTATCGAATTCACGACCATGATCCGTTCGGATTGACACAATGTTACTACATAGTTGGTTTTGAATTTTCTTACTAAGTATTTCAAATTGATCAAAAGCGTCATTTTTGGTTTTCAAAAACTTTGTCCAAGTGTATCTTGAATAGTCATCTACTATAATCAAAGTGTAGAAGTTTTCTCCGTAACTTTGTAGAGCGGATGGACCAAACAAATCCATATGCAAAAGTTCTAGACACCTAGTTGTAGACACCATGTTTTTAGCCTTATGGCTACTATGAACTTGTTTCCCAATTTTGCAAGCATCACAAAAGTGTTAGTCATATTTCAACTTGGGTAAGTTTCTAACTAGTTCTTTTGATGACAAGGATTGGATTAGTCTCATATTAACATGACCTAGGTGTTCATGCCAAATGGTGGAGTTGTCATCTATGGTAGTAAGGCAAAGTTTATCCCTAGATGTTCTATCTATTTTCATGACATATATGTTGTTTTTCCTAATTTCGCTTGCTACGGTGATTCCATCTTTTAGGATCTTATTACCATTTTATTCAAAGAGGACTTTATACTTTTTATCGCATGGTTGGCTAATGCTAAGTAATTTAAATCCTAATCTATCAACATGAGCAACATTTTCAATAGTGAGAGAGTCATGAGCGATCGTACCTGTTAGGATTTAGTAAATCCAGTACTTAAAGTGTCGGTCACCTCAAGTATATATACTCTTGATCCCAGTTGAGCAAACGATCCTTTATAGAAACTGACTTAACAAAGACTTATTAAGTATCAAGCGGAATTTAATACTTAATCTTAAGAAGAAGAACAATAAACATTCAACACCTCAATATTATTATTAATACGAATACTCTAACCAGTATTAGGGTTTTACAACCTTGAAGTGTATCGACCTTAGATATAAAACATACGTATATCTAATCTAACCTAGGACCTCCTTTTATAGGCTAAGAAGTCCTTTACATAATACAATACGTAACCTACAAGATAAATATATTTTCCATATTTATCTAATACAAAATATTAAACCGACTATACAAAACTAGCAGTGGTTACAATACAATATCAGTGGTTTCACATTACTACTAGCCACGGTTTATCTTCAGCAGTGGATTCATTCTTCTGTCTGTGGTTTCATTAACTCTGTTCGTGGTTCCCACACTTAGAATAATTCATGATCCAAGGAACCTAAAACCCAACAATCCTCCCCTAAACTTGATATATTCAAATAGAATTCTCAAGTTTCCTTTAAGCTCAAAACACCTGAATTGGAGGATGTATCCAAACACTTACTAGTTTTAAGAATTGTCTCATACTTCAGCAACAAACTGTAAGCTTGATCATCATAGGGCATCAACATCTTTAAACCACCAGGCTTCACCATCTGAGTAATAACTTCTGGATAATGATTCAGTTTAGGATAATCACCTTCTACAAGCATATGAATAACTTCTCCAGACACAGTTAGCACATGAACTCCACAAGTTTGATATAAAAACCATCTTGTAACTTGACCATTGTAGAGTCCTTTCCATTCAGGTTCATCATGAGTAGGTTCAAACAAAATCTTCAAGTGATCATAAACCATTCTCTCATTATTGTCTTCTGGATGTACATCACCAAATTTATTCTTGTAAAGCTTCCAAAGATTCATCAAATCATCTCTATCCAGATATTGAAGCATCTGTGAAAATGTCTTAAACTCAGAAACTACATTACTGACTCTTTATATTTTCCAATATCCTTCACTTCCATTAAGCTCAAATTCATAAGAGATAATTTGATTACCATCTTCATTCACTTTCATTCTTTTAGAACCAGATGTCTCCTGAAACTCAGATTTTCTCTTTTGACTACTTTTGATCCACTCTTCTTCTCTTTTAGAATTCATTGGAATAAAATCATCATTATTAATCCTCATACACATCAGATAAAGCTCATGAATTCTCTCAAATGAACATTTACTAAGATTTTCAGAAATATGTATGCCTGAATTCTTAATAATCTTCATCAATACATTCCTCATCTCACCTTTTGTAGGAGGTTTCTTCCTTTTAACTTGCTTCTTTTCCTTACTGATCCTCCTTGCCCATTCACCCAAGATTCTAGCTCTTTCATCAACATCTAACAATGCCCATTCTTGAGTAGTATACTCATCCTGTATTTTATTAGAAGCTTGAAGATAGTTTTGTGTTTCATACCATTTAGCTAACCATTTCTGAGTAGCCTCCTCCTCTTCTTGCTTTTCTTTCTCTGCAGCTGCTTCCTCTTCAGCTAGTATGCCTCTTGTAAACTCTTCATCATAAGCAATCTGTTCTTCTACACTTTTAAACTTCAAAACAGGTGCTACAATACCTTTACCCTTACCAATGTCTGGTTGAGCCACCTTCTTCTTCAAAGGCTCACCAATAACTAAACTTTTACCTTTGGGTTTGGTTGCAGTAGATTTAAGATATAATGAAACAGGTGCAATGATGGGTGTAAGGTTAGTTGAGGTTTTGCTTAGATTGATCAGTTTACTTGCAACTTCCTTCTCAACTTCTTTAGATTTAGGTGGTGATACAGAGGTGGTTGTAACAATTGTAGAAGTGGTTATGATAGCAGTGGGTAAGTTTAAAGTGGGAGTGATTATGATTACCTTATCTGAAACTGCAGCAGTGGTTTCAAGAATACTAGCCGTGGTTGCAGACACACTATCAGTGGTTGTGTCCTGCATCACCTCATCTTCTACCACAGTCTTTAAACTTTCAAGAACAGCTTCATTTCCATCTTTATCAGATACCAAAAATTGTTCTGCTTGATCTCCACTATCCACATCCTCATCCATATGCACATCAACAGCCTCCCCTAAATTCATGCCTTCACTCCTCCCTTGTTTGGGTACATTCTCCATATTCACAGTTGGAGAGGAGTCCACCTTCTTTTTCAACTTTCTCATATGCCTTAAAACAACAACCCCAGGTCTCCTCACTTTCTCCAAAACAAACATCATGTGCTTCAGCCTCCTAATCTCTTTACCCTGAAACACAACCAACTCTTGAAGACTTGAGATTGTAACCTCCATTTTGGTACAGTTAGCCGTCAATTCATTTAAGCGTTCAAGAATATCCTCCCCACTTCGACCTGTGTTAACTGGTCTGAGAGGTGGTTCATTGGAAAAGTCATGATATACCAGTTTAGGATCCGTCAATTCACTTTCATGTTCCAAACTATCCTCATCACTTCGAGATGTGTTAACTGCTCTGAGAGGTGAATCCTTGGATAAAGAAAACATAGCATCAGACCTTGCCTGATCATCTATGCACCATAAGTGAGCCAGTTGGCTAGGGATTCCTCCACCTGTGTTAAGTTCCAAGGAACTCTCCACATTAGGAGTTGCCAAAGGTTGGGTCTTAATGATGTTTCCACTATCCTGACCAGCATCTAAGCATGAATCAGTAGTGGAAGCCCTTCTAATCATGTCACCTGCACAACTTGTGACAGCCTCATGAACTACACCACTAACACCAGCCTGAGGTAGCTTGGTGCCCTTCCTCCTCCTAGTCCACAAAATTGGTTTAACAGTGGTTTGGGATTTACTAGCAGTGGGTTGAGATTCACTAACAGTAGGTTCAAGTGTACTATCAGTGGGTTGAGGTGTACTAGCAGTGGGTTCAGGTTCTATGGGTTGGGATTCAAGACCTTCATCAAACTCAGGAATAGCAGGCAAATTAATCATATGTAGGAATAAGGGAACATGTCTTATTTGAAAATTAGGATTCTGATTCCTCATATGTGCAAAAACCTTAGGAAGCATATAATGCACTTCATACTCCCTAGAATGCTCAACAGGTTCTTCTATTTGACTTTCCACAATCAGTTGCATAAACCTAGGATATAAGTAATATTTACCCTTCTTCCTAATATTCTGCACAAACCCTTCATAAATCATCCTAAACCAATTAAACTTCCTCCCCTCAGATAGACATATAACAACAGTAGCAATTTTAGAGGGAAAGTCATCAAATCCAATGGTCTTATTACTTATACACATCAACAAGGTATGTATCAAAAACTTCCATTGTTGGGAAAACATTCCCTTAAAAAAATTTACCTTGTCTCCCCTGTGAGCATATCCTAGCCTCTCTAAACCTTCAAAAATCTCAGCATTAGAAAGGTTAACTACACCATCAGCATCATCTAACTTCAAAACCCCTCGAATAATCTCCTCATCAACTAAAATCTCATTCTCATCCACCACAGTACTAAAAACTTCCACCCCATTGACCTCCTCAAGCTTAGCATTACCCCAGAATTGATGTATATAGGCTTTAAGGATGGTTGGTGCTACAGTTAATGAAAAGTGAATAGGATTGTGAATAAGGAAATCAATCGTTTGATGAAAACCTTCGGATCGATTGTTTTTGATCAAATTAACAACTAGGTTATGGGTGTTGGAGTATTGGTTCGGCATGATGATTGATGATGTGAGTGATGTGGGTTTTGTGAATTAAACAGATGGAAGTGGTTTAGGTTTATGTAAAGCGCCAAGTGGAAGTGATTTGAAAATCAATTAAATGACCTATCAGTGATTTGGGGATATAAATGTGTTTTCTCCAAAGTTACCAAACATCCCCTCAAGTATCCAAAAATCAGCAACATGCTAGCAGTGGTTTGAAAACCTCTATCAATGGTTTGAAAAACACTAGCAGTGGATACACAAATACACTCCAACCAGTCAACCAAGAGATACAACAAGCAAATCTTTGTCAAAAATAGTGATATCTCACAAAAATATGAAGGATTACAAAAGTTTTTTTTTAACAAACTAGCAAAAGCTCCAAAGTATACAATAATCCTTCATACATGTATATCACAAACATAATCCAAACACTGAAAAGATGGTTAAGGTTAGCAGTGGTTAGATTAAAACTAGAAGTGTTTCCATATACTTAGCAGTGGATAGCCAAGTGTGCTAATTTCTAAGTCAATATGGTCAACTTCTGTCATTAATTCCTTTACCAAAGTCAAATGACTTCATTAACTCCTCAACCACTTATACCTTCCCTTATTTACTTACTGATTCCATCTAAACCATTGACTCCGCCTATAAAATAATCCCAAGGCACAATAAACACATACCAATTACCCCAATTTACTTCCAAACCCTAATTACTCAACAATTCCACTATCAGTAACAACAAGCATGTCTATCCAACCAGAAATCATCAACCTAACCTCCTCCTCCTCCTCCTCATCATCATCTAGTGATGATTCACACCCATTGTTTCAATACCCTTATCAAGATGAACCTCGACCTTCAAAGTCCCCCTTTCTCCCTTCATCTAAAGATGATAGTGTAGTGGATCCAAGTGATTCATCTAGGGGTTCTGATGACTCCACAGAGCGTCTAGAGCCAATATTCAATAGATTGGTGAGAGAGGAAGCGGAGAGAACAACAACAAGTGGAGAGAAGCCACAATCTTCACAACCCCAACCCCAACCAAGGCCATGTGCCAGAAATCCACCACTCCCAAAAACAAGAGAGGTGGTGATTGGTCTTCCTGCTCCAGGATCTGGTGCTTCAAACCATGAAAAGAAGGGAAAAGGCAAGGGGGCAGAGGTAAAGGGAAAGGGAAAAGGGAAGATGGAGTAGTAGGTTATGGTGGAACGAGTAGATGGAACAACTGAAGATTCCTCATATCAAAAATGCATCCACCATCGTTTTCATCAATCCATCCTTCCATTTTCATCTTCAGCTTCTTCATCGTACTAGTTATGTATTTCCACCAGCTTTTGTAATAGATGATAGGAATGGTCTTTTATTTCATTTAAAGTTGATTGTAAGCTGTAAATTGTTTCTTGACTTAATGAACAACTTCTTAATGTACTTCTCTTGCATCATACAACCAGTGATTAACTTCCATAGTTCTGCAAAATGGTTAGTGGGAACACAAAGAAACAAACAATGGTTTGAACATAACTAACAGTGGTTAGAACAAAAATAACAATACTAAGATCAACAAATAACAGTACAATACTTATACAAACTTTGTACAAAACAAGTTGAGATTTAGAGATTAGTCATTCCAATACTAACTACAAGGTACTGAAACCTCCCCACATCAAAAGCTTTAGTGAGAAGATCAGCAACATTGAAATCAATATGGATTTTTACCATTTGAATCAACCTTTTCTCATTACAATTTCTAATAAATGATGCCTTATCTCAATATGTTTAGTTCTAGAATGTAAAACAAGATTTTTAATGATGCAAATTGTACTGTTATTATCAATGTAAATCTTAGTATGCATAAAATTGTACCCAAAATCCAGCAATTGATTTTGAATCCAAAGAACTTGACCACGGCAACTAGCAGCAGCCACATATTCAGCTTCAGTTGTAGAATTTGCCACTATTGTTTGCTTTTTACACTGCCATGAAATTAGTCTGCTTCCCAAAAACTGACATCCTCCAGTTGTAGATTTCCTATCCAAACTAGCACCAGCATAATCACTATCTGTATAGGCCACCAAATCAAAAGGTGAATCCTTAGAATATCAAAGGCCCAATTTAGGATGACCTTTAAGGTATCTAAAGATTCTCTTAACAGCATTCATGTGTGATGTATTGGGTGTGACTTGAAATCTTGCACACACACATACTGAGAACATTATATCTGGCCTAGATGCAGTGAGATACATCAAAGATCCAATCATGGACCTATACAACTTCAAATCAACTTTGGGAGCCATCATCTGGTAGCAGTGGTTTCTGAGTCTCCATAGGGGTACTAGCACTCTTCACATCCTGAAACCCAAACTTCTTCAAAATATCTGCTACATACTTGTCTTGACTAATGAAAATACCATCAGTCCTTTGTTGAACCTGTAGCCCCAAAAATAAAATGAGTTCTCCCATAGAACTCATCTAAAACTTATCATGCATAAGTTTCTCAAAATCCTTGCATAGCTCCTTATTTGTTGAGCCAAAGATGATGTCATCAACATAAACCTGAACCAGTAAAATATCATCCTTGTGCTTCCTAATGAACAAAGTTTTATCAATCAACCCTCTTTTAAATCCATTTTCCATCAAATAAGTAGACAGACACTCATACCACGCCCTAGGAGCTTGATGCAACCCATACATAGCCTTCTTCACCCTGTAAACCTTGTCAGGATGATCAAGATCTTCAAAACCAGGAGGTTGACAAACATAAACCTCCTCATCAATTGTGCCATACAGAAAGGCACTTTTAACATCCATTTGATACACCACAAAATTCTTGAATGAAGCATATGCTAAAAATAATCTAATAGCCTCAATTCTTGCAACTGAAGCAAATACTTCATCATAATCCAAGCCTTCAGTTTGTGTGTATCCTTGAGCAACCAGCCTTGATTTGTTCCTTACCACTATCCCTCTTTCATCCCTCTTATTTCTGAACACCCATTTTGTCCCAATTGCCCTCTTTCCATTAGGAAGGTCAACCAAAGTCCAAACCTCTTGAAGCTTAAACTGTAGAAGCTCCTCTTGCATTGATTCTACCCATCCTTCTTCAGATAAAGCTTCTTCCACTCTCTTGGGCTCCTTTTGAGACAAAAAACAAGTAAACATGCAATTTTGCAGATCTTTATGACTATTTCTTTTGTGAAGTGATCTTGCAAAGAAACCTTGATCAGGAAAGGGTTTAGTGTTCTTAACCTTGCTTCTTGTTTGAACTGGAGTATTCAAATTTCCAAGTATTTGTTCCTTGGGATGAATCTTGTGAATCCTTGTGGTAGTGATTGGACTTTCATGAATGACAGTTTCCAAATTAGTAAAATCAGCATTGAAGAAATCATCCATGTCTTCATCATCAGTAGGAGTATCAATCTCTTCCAAAGCAGGCATGTCAGGATCATGTGGAAACTCCTCTTCACTAAATAATGGCTTTGCAGTTGGTCCAAAGAAAGTACTATTATCAGTACTTGCAGCTGGGGTTTTACTTGTACTGGCAGTGGTAGAAGTTGGCTTAGCAGTGCTTTTATTATACCTAGCCGTGCTTTCGTTTGGCTTAGCAGTGCTTTCAGAATGCCTTTTCTTTCTTTCAATTTCTTCTACCGACACTGAGTTATCTTTCAACAACTCATCCTTATCTTGATGATGATCAACTTTGCTTCTAGAATTCAAGGCATCATCATTAGTGGGATCTTGCTTATCAATGATGGGTGAGCCAGAACCAGCTTTCCACTTTTCAACCAAATAGAACTCCTTTGGAGAATCAACTTCCTTAGAATTTGTTTCTGCATCAGAATCCTTTTGTGTACCTGCATTAACATTAGTGGAAGTTCCTGCAATGATAGGCTCATAATTCATAGATTTGGTTAGCATATCAATGTTAAACAACCAGTCTGGTCCTGTGGTCTCAACACTAGGAGTCTCTTCACTAAACTGAACATGTAAGTTCTCTTCAACAATCCTAGTTCTCCTATTGTATACTCTAAAGGCTTTACTATTAGACAAATAGCCTAAAAAGTATCCATCGTCAGCTTTTTCTTGAAACTTGCCTAGGTAGTCTATGGTATTTAAGATAGTAACAGGACACCCAAAAGGTTTTAGGAATGCAATCATTGGCTTCCTATTATGTAACAGCTCATAGGGGGTCTTGTTATGAGGCTTCACTACCTTACTTCTATTCTGCACATAACATGCAGTGCCTACAGCTTCAGCCCAAAAGGTAGTTGGTAGTTTAGATTCTGACAACATTGTCCTAGCAGCCTTAATTAGTGTCCTATTTTTCCTTTCAGCTACACCATTCTGTTGTGGTGTTCTAGCAACACTAAACTGTCTTTCTATACCCTTAGCTACACAGAACTGATTCATCACATCATTCTTAAACTCAGTTCCATTATCACATCTGATTACCTTGACTTTATGGTTCACTAGATTTTTTATCTTAGTAATGAAACTCTTGAGAATCTCACTAGTCTCACTCTTAGCAGCCAAAAAGTATACCCAAGAAAATCTACTATAATCATCAGTGATAACTAGGCAATACTGCTTATGGTTCAAACTTTTAACAAATGTAGGTCCAAATAAGTCCATATGAAGCATAAACAGTGGTTGTGTAATGGTGTTAACAATTTTGGACTTACAAGAAGCTCTATGTTGTTTTCCTTTCTGACAAGCCACACAAAGTTCCTTACACTCAAAAACCTTAGAAGGTAACCCTCTCACTAAGTTGCCCTTTACAAGTTTATTGATTGTTTTGAAATTAAGGTGACCCAGCCTTCTATGCCACAATTTAGACTCATCAACTGATGCCTTAGCAAACAAACGAGTTAAGGACCTATTAGGAAGTACATCTTTAAGATCAAAACAATATATGTTCTATTTCCTAGGTATCCTTAACTACACAAATTTCTCATTAGGCATATTAAAATCAGGTGACAACACCACACACTCAGTTTCTCCAAAAAGTACCCAGTTTTTCTTATCACACATTTGAGAAACACTGAATAAATTGTACTTTAATCCCTGTACTAGATAGACCTTTTCAAAGTCTAATTTCCCTGTTCTGATTGTGCCTCTGCCAAGTATCTTTCCTCCCTTTGGATCATTGCCAAATGCCACATATCCTCCATCAAAAGCTTCAAAATCCTCCAGGTTGCTCCCATCCCAAGTCATGTGCCCAGAGCAACCACTATCAAAAATTCCTTTGTCTTTTAGCTCATCTGGTAGATTGCCCTGCACATGAATTTAAACAAATTAGTTCCTTTTGTGGACCCAAGCCAATACTGACTTGGGTCTGCCCTGTGCATCAACATAATCAAATTTCTTTAGGTCCATTGATGCACAGCTGACATGATGTAAAACCTTGGTCTTAGGCTTCCATTGCCAGCTAGCTGAGGCCTTAACAGCATAAAAATGGTTTCCAACAACTGTGTCAGTTATCACCTTTGGAATTTTTAAAACTTCTTTTGTATCAGTGGTTGTATTTTGCTTAGCAGTGGATTAATTTTGCTTAGCCGTGTTTACATTTTGCTTAGCAGTGGTTGGATCCCATTTGGGTGCAGCAGTGACTATTGACTTAATTTTACCATTCATCATTAACACTGATCTAGAAATCATGTTTTTGTTAGGATGAGGGTTTGTTTTCTTTGAAAAGTTTTGATGATTTACCCTCCTCCAATGATTCCAAACTTGTGGTTGGTTTTTATAACAGTTTCTCTATAAGTGCTCAAAACTACCATATTTAAAACAAGCCTTCTTAACACATTGAAACTCATCTCCTAATCTGTTTGAAATTAGTCCATTGAAGTTTCTTTGATTTCCCCTAGGTATATATCTTTTCATCTGTTCCCTAGGTATCTCCTTGTACTCTACAACTTTCTTAGAAATTTGAGCTCCAAATCTAGGCACAAGATTGGCTTGTTGAGAATCAACTTTCTTTACATTTTCTATCTTTTCAGGCTGAGTTGATTCAGATCTAACTCCCTCAGAATCTCATTCCCAATCTTCAATAGTGGGAGCATCAGATGACTTAACAGAACCTATCTTAGTTGTTTCAGTCTTAGTAATCTCTTCAACAGGTTTGTTAAAACTGAATTCAATACTAAATGACAGTTCTTTTGTAGGTGGTGCATGTTTCATAAGAGAGGGTGGTGGCATATTATTGTAACCTATCCCAGAACCCTTTTTCATTAATTGACAATCTATTGCTTTATGAACCAAATCAGAAGCAAATTGTGTTTTAGCAACCCTAACAACATGTTTTTCTTTTTCTACTAGGGCTTCTTGTTTTACACTTTCTGCCTCTTCTAGTTTCTTTTTAAGCATCTTAATTTCTCTGTCCTTAAGATCAATTTCACCACCTAGTATATTAATCTTATCGACATACTCAAACTCACATTTAATACAGAAATTAAGTTTTTCTTCAACACTCTCCAGACCAACTTTATAACCTAAGTTATCAAGTGAAAGTCTATCTACTTCTTTTCTCAAACTTGCAATAATAGCCTTTTGTGATTCTAAGTTATCTTGACATGATTAAAAAGAACAAGTAGAATTTTTAGAATCATTAGATACCTCAGAATCTGAACCAGAAGATGAAGCATAGGCCATAAGAGCAAAGTTATGCTCTTTAGAAGCTTCACTAGCAAGAAAAGCTGCATTGGGGCCTTCTTCAATCTGATCACTCCAGTCATAATCACCAATACCATCTTGAGCAACCAATGCTGAAGAAGAAGCAGGCTCTTCAGTGGTCTTCTTGATGCCTTCAATCCTCTTAGGAGCTCGACATTCCCTAGCAAAGTGACCCTTCTTTTTGCAGTTAAAGCACTCCATCTTGCTTTTGTCAAATCCAGCTCTCCTTTGACCATCATACTTAACTTGCCTTCCAGTTCTTCTCAAAAACTTCCTTGCTTGGAGAGTCAACATTGCCATCTACCATTGAAGATTTATCTCTTCAAGATCATCAGGATCAATTTGATCTAAATCTTGATTCAAAACAGTAACACTGATAGTTAAATCAGCCAGAAAAGCACAAATTGAACCATCACTGACATTATCACTAACAGTGGTATTGTTAGCAATGGCCGTGGTTATTCCATAGGCAGTAGTGGATACATCCAGTGAGCTCTTGTGATTAGTGGAAACAAAAGCAATGTTTTGATTAGTAGAAGATGCACCAGCAATGTTGTTCTCAGACTCATAAACCTTCAAATTGTTGTAGAGATTGAGTCATCTTTTCAAAGTCATCCTTATTTCTCCACACAACTGTGTGCACAGCCCAGTCAGGTGATAAACTTCTGATGAACTTCAAATTGATATCTTCTTGAGCAACTTTGTAGTCCACTAACTTCAGTTGGCTGATAAGTTTTTGAAGTCTGTTATAAGTGCCATCAAGTTTTTCTCCACTAAGAGCAGTGAAGTTTTCAAGCTGATGCTTGAGCATATTCTTCCTTGATTTCTTTGTAGCTTCATTACCAGCAAACCTTGTTTCAATAGCATCCATTAACTCTTTAGCAGACTCATAATGTTCAAAGTCCAAAGCATACTCATTAGGTATTCCCATTGAGAGAATACTATGAGCTTTGATCTCCAGCTTCCTTCTAGCCTTGTCAACCTCACTAACAATGGCTATCTTAGTACCATCATCACCCTTCTTAAGAAGAGTATCACCCTTTTCAACAACATCCCAGATGGTGTAATCAATCATACGAATGTATTGCCTCATTCGCATTCTCCAAACCTGGTACTCACCCTGCTTGAGCATGGGCACCTTTGATGCAGTAACCATGTGAGTTTCGTCAGACATCTTAACTTACTTGAATAGAACTTAACTAAACTTCTTCTTGGTTTCAGTTTCTAGATCACAAGCTCTGATACCACTTGTTGATCCCAGTTGAGCAAACGATCCTTTATAGAAACTGACTTAACAAAGACTTATTAAGTATCACGCGGAATTTAATACTTAATCTTAAGAAGAAGAACAATAAACATTCAACACCTCAATATTATTATTAATACGAATACTCTAACCAGTATTAGGGTTTTACAACCTTGAAGTGTATCGACCTTAGATATAAAACATACGTATATCTAATCTAACCTAGGACCTCCTTTTATAGGCTAAGAAGTCCTTTACATAATACAATATGTAACCTACAAGATAAATATCTTTTCCATATTTATCTAATACAAAATATTAAACCGACTATACAAAACTAGCAGTGGTTACAATACAATATCAGTGGTTTCACATTACTACTAGCCGCGGTTTATCTTCAGCAGTGGATTCATTCTTCTGTCTGTGGTTTCATTAACTCTGTCCGTGGTTCCCACACTTAGAATAATTCTTGATCCAAGGAACCTAAAATCCAACATATACTCGTTAGAAAGCTCGTAGTCGTAGTCATTCAGTGATAGTAAGTAGATTACTTAGTAACACCGTGGAGGATGGACGGGTCTTTACCCACTGTATGCCTGATCCACGACCTAAAGTAGGCGTGCTATGCTTGTACCTATAAATACCCTTTGCCCTCCAAGGCAAAGGGTTGGAGCTTTCATAATTCATTTTTTTGTCTCACTAAGCTTCCCATCCTCTCCCACTTTCTCTCTCTAAACCTTATCTCCTACGCATAACTTTGTGCTTATGATGTATTTGTGATAAACCAAGATGCTACAAATGGTATCAAGAGCCATGGTTTGATCATCCATCTCTCATGTTCTTGGTTTGATAGTTATTTTTGGGATAAGGTTTGGTTTTTACGCGTAGCGTTGTGTATACGCGTGGTTGTTGCGTATAGGTTTTTGGGTAAGCTTAAAGCACTAAATTTTACACTCAAAAACTCAAGATTCTTATGGGTTAAGGTTTATTGAGTGTTAAAATTTCAGTTTCTTGCAAAAAGGTTCAAACTTTACGAGTTTTTCTTGGTTTTTAAACGTGTTTGGATACGGGTATACTATCTTACGCTTAAGTGTGATAAGTGGTTTGGATATTCAAGTCTTGTTTTTTTGGTGTTTTTAAGGTTGTTTCATCATTATAATCTGGTTTTCTAAACGGTTTTGGTCATAAAAATTGCGTTTGGTATATTTTGTACTTCTTACGCATAAGAAAACCCTAATCTTACGCGTAAGGTGTTCTTCAAGTGATCTTCAAATCTGTTGGTTTACTCAGTGTTTTCTTGCTTGGATAAGCCTGAAAATACTTCGACTTTGGATATCTCTTACACTGTTTTAAGTGTAAAATATTTTTTGGGTAAAACCCTAATTTTACGCATAAGCATAAAGCTTACGAGTAAAAAATCCTTACGCATAAGCCTTATTCTACGCATAAGTTTGTCTTACGTCTAAGGAAAACTTACGCATAAGGTTCTTACTTCTAAGCCTTGGTTTACGCCTAAACTTAAGCCTTTTATCCTAAAAGTCTACGCGTAAGCTTTGGACTACGCGTAAGCTCTGTCTACGCGTAAGCCTGTGTCTACGCATAAGCTAGTGTTTACGCCTAAGCTGCTGTCTACGCGTAAGCTTTCCGTCTACGCATAAGTGTATAATTTTTACGGTTTCTCTCTTGATTTTGTAAAATCCCGTGAAAGAATCTATTTCCCGGTTAAATCAAAGATTTGTAAAATCCCGTAGAATTTAAACATGTCTTCCGTTGCTGATGATGTGCAAGCTGCAGGATCTGATACTCGTCCTCCCATGCTTGATAGAACCGACTATGAGTCTTGGTCACAAAGAATCAGACTGTACTGCTTAGGAAAGGAAAATGGGGTTAACATCCTTAAGTCAATTGATGAAGGACCATATCAAATTGAGACTACCAGAGACATTCTGGAAACTGCTGCTAATGGTTCTGTGACATTAGGACTGGATAGACCAAAGACATATGATGAGCTTTCTGATAAGGAGAAGAAGAGATATGATGCAGACATCAGAGCTTCAAACATTGTTCTCCAAGGTCTACCAAAAGACATCTACAAGCTGATCAATCACAACACTGAAGCAAAGGCAGTTTGGGATAACGTTAAGATGTTTCTATCTGGTTCTGAACTGACTCAAGAAGATAGGGAGTCTCAGTTGTATGATGACTTTGAGAACTTTGAAATGATACCAGGGGAAAGTGTGACTGAATATCATGTCAGGTTTCACAAGCTGGTGAATGATATGAGGAATATCAAAATGACAATGCCGAATATTCAGCTAAATTCAAAGTTTGTGAACAACATGACTCCTTAATGGAACAAATTTGTCACAGCAGTCAAACTCAACAAAGGATTGAAGAACACCAATTATGAGCAACTGTATGCTTATTTGCTTCAAAATGAGAAACATGCAGCATTTGAGCGAATGATCATGGAAAAGTCCAAAGCCAATGCTGGAGATGCAAGCTCTTCAAATGATTCTACTGTATTCTACACTAATGTAGGGATCACTACCAAAGCATCACAAGTCATACCTACTGGAAATGGTAACCACAAGCTCATTCCTGATCCAGGGTATAAGCCACCTAATTCTGACGCAGTCATGGAACACTTTATCAATCAAGTGGCTCTTATGGTCAAGCAAAACTTGAATCTCACCCCACACACTAACAATTATCTCAGAACTGCATCAAATCGTCAAAATCATGCTACTGTGAAAGACGGAAAGATTGTGGTGCAAAATGTGCAGGGAAGACAGAATGCTTACCTTCCACACAATGAACAAGGGAATGTAGGTGATGGTTATGGGAATACTGGTGTTGGTGGTGGATATGTGGGAAATCAGAATCGTGGAAGGAATATGGCTCTGGGTCAAGTAAAACCAATCAAGTGCTACAACTGTGGTGAAGGGCACATTGCTAGGAACTGCACTCAACCAAAACGTCCTCAAAATGCAGAATACTTTAGGGACAAGATGTTGCTGGTTCAAGCACAAGATAATGGAGCTATGTTGAATGAAGAGGAGCTGTTGTTCTTGACTGATGGGAATGCTAAGACATACGATGTTGATGTGGATGAACAACCAGTGCATGGTAATGCCCAGAACAATCCCAACGCCTTTCAAGTTGCAGACTGTGATGCATTTGAATCGGACGTTGATGATGAACCATATGCACAGACTATCTTCATGGCTAACATCTCTCCAATGGCCTCTTCACCTCAACGAGCCAATCCCTCCAAGGAATCCATCATTAAAGAGGTACTTAAACTATATGATAAAGTTGATATGCAAAAGATTCACCATGAAGTACAATCTACTGAAGTCATTGAATCAGATATTGAAAATATGGGAAATAGCCATGTTGTCTCATATAAACAATATGTGAAGCAAGATGACAGTCTTATTGTACCAAGTGATGAATCTTCTACAATTAACAATGAATGCATGCCTGATGAATACACTGCATATGTGCCTGATGATTCCTTGACCACTGAACTCAATACCTATAAGGATCAAGTTGCCATATACGAACAACATGCTAAGTTTGAACTGACCACTCGTGAGCAGGAGATGGATATCCAAATGCGTACACTTATCAGAAAAAGCAATTTTAGGGAAGAAGTATTAAAACAAGAGTTAAATTCCTTACAAGAAAAGCTTAATAAAACTGCTAAGCAAAAACAAGAACTTCAAGAAAATGTGAAAGTACTTAAGCAGGAATTCAATGCTAAGGAATTAAAACTTTTAACTAAATTTTCCAACCTAAAAACTTTGAAAAACAAACTTAAAAACAAGTTGTACGTACAAGGAAACACCCTTCAGACTGCTCACATGGTCACTAAGCATAGAGTCTTAAGCGATAAGCATAGTATCCCCATTGTAGAGGAACCCAATCCTGAGTATGGTAAAATAGCAAAAGCCGCTCAAAAGGTTGTCTATGATGGTGATGAAATCCTCAAGCCTAGACAAAAATCATCATGCATTTAGTGCACTGAGGAAGATAGAGAATTAGAAGATGCCACTAACAAAAAATTGAATGATAAGCTTAAAGATCCCTGGTGCATTAAATATAACATCACTTTTAGGTCTCATGATTACACTAAGGAAAATTGGATTTCCTTGAACAAGTTTAAGCCTCAAACCCTATTAACGCCTGAACAAGTGTTCTGGAAAAAGGATATGGATAAACAAAAAGCAGATAACCTTGTTGAAAAGAACCCCCCCTGTAGGAAATTGTCCCAAGCAACTGTGTATCCTCCAAATACACCAATGCATTTAGTGCCTAGAACACTTCCCACTAAGAGCAAGACCTTAATCAGCATTTATGTAGTTTACCAACTATTTGTTGATTTTGAGAAAACGTGTAAAAAGAGAATCACACCTACTGGGATAACTGAAGGGGAAAGGGGTTTTGAGCAAACTAAAGAATGCTATTTAACTGAGGTCATGCCTTTCTTTAAACAATTAAAAGGTCAATTTGAGAGTCTTAAAAAGGGGATAGACACAGAGATTAAAGAAATGGAAAAGGAATTTGATGCAATGATAGTTGAGGTCAATAATTATGAACGGGAACTTAAATATAATGAAATCGAAAGGAGAAATCTGCATATCTTAAATGAGAACTTGATTTCTCAATGTGTTGCTCAAGATGTGTTTTACATTGCTACGAATTCTTCTATTACTGCATCCCAATTTCATGAATTATCTATTGCTTTGAAAGTTTCCCATGATCGTGTCATTGAGCTTGAAACAACAAATTCAAAATTGCATGAGAAAATAGAACATGATGATCATGATAACCTGGTCAAACATTTTTCTAAATTAGAAGTTGAACATCTTGCTTTGCAATTAAAATATCAACATCTCAAAGAAAATGTTAAAACCTCAAATATCAAGACATCCTCTGATGCTCCTGAGTTTGATGCAGTTTTTGAAATTAGCAAACGTGATGAACAAATTCAAGCTCATTATAACACGATCAAAAGATTGAAAGCGCAAATTTCACAACTGAAAGGTGAAACGAAGGATGTGACTGGTTCCCATATGCCTCCACCTTTAGATTCTCATAATTTCCAACTTCAAAACATTATTGATAACTTGAAAAAGGAAAATGATTATTTTAAAGCTGAAATTTCAAAGGTTAATGATCAAAACAAAGAGTTATGTGATTCATTTAAAGTTAATCATGATAAACAAATTGAAAATATAACTTCTTTACTTAACGATATTGAGAATCTGAAGCGTGAGGTGAAAGGAAAGTTGCCAATCCCCAATTGCAAATATTCTGTTCCTAAGGTTTCTACTTGTGATAAGTATGCTATCGATATGTTATATATTCCCCCGCCCATTAGGAATAATGAACTTGCACATAAATCATATCTCTCATACCTTAAGGAAAGTTTGAAGGGTCTCCATTAGATAGTTGAAGATAAAAGATTAGAAAAACCTTTTGATAGTACCATAGCCTATGCCTGCATGGATGCCAAAAGATCTCAGGAACTCTTAGAGTACGTAATTGTCACAAGTCCGAAATCTAGCAATAGGCGAGATAGAATAGTTGCACCCAGTTCTATGCCTAAGGATAAGAATGTGACTTTTAATGTGGCTCACAAAACTTCAGATCCCAGCACTTCTAGACCACCAATGCAAAGTGTAGTATCACCAACTAATATTCCTGTTGTTCCTTCTACAGGAATAATCAGCAATACTAAGGTTAGCGGGTCAAAGCCTTCAGGCAATACAATGCGAAATAGGATCTTGCCAGCCAAAAGTGTTGAAGAGAAGAAAGTAGAAGAACACCTTAGGAAGAATAATTTTGAGATGAATAAAACGAATCGTGTTGATTCTAGTATTAGCTATAAGCGTACCGTAATTAATTCGAATTCTGCTGCCTTTTGAAAAACATGTAAGGATTGTTTGATTTCTGGTCTTAATCATGAATGTGTTGTTAATGAGGTGATAAATGTTGGTAACACTCCAGTCAATATTATAAAAAATGCTAGACAGGTTAAGGAGATCTGGAAGCCTAAAAGGAAAAAGGTTAGCAATTGTTGGAAGCCTACCGGAAGAAAATTTAGCAATGTGGGTTATCAATGGAAACCTACGGGCCGGAAATTCAAATTGAATGAATCTTGTCCTAAGATGTCTAGATCTATGCCTTCTAAGAAATGGAAGCCTACTGGTAGAATCATACCTTTAAGAAGTGCTCACACTACAAATAGGTCCACTGCCACTACTAGTTTAGCATCCAATACTAATGAGAACATATCTTCTATTTATGATGTGGGTGCTCCAATACTCTGTACTAACCAAACGGAACCCATTCGCTCATGGGGATCCAAATTATCCAGTCATCCATTCTTGTTTGTGTTCAGATGCAGGTCGTACAAATCGTCCTTTGGTATTTGGACTCAGGCTGCTCAAAGCATATGACTGGAGATCGCTCGCGGCTCATGAACTTCGTGAGTAAATTTATCGGGAATGTTAGATTCAGAAACGACCATTTTGGAGCTATTATGGGTTATGGAGATTATGTGGTTGGAGATAGTGTAATTTCCCGGGTATATTACGTTGAAGGTCTTGGTCATAACTTGTTTTTTGTCGGTCAATTATGTGATTCTGATCTAGAAATGGCCTTTAAAAAACATACTTGCTTCGTTAGAAAACTTGATGGTGTGGAACTTTTAAGAGGAACACGTGGAACAAACTTATACACAATCTCTATCGAAGATATGATGAAGTCTTCTCCAATCTGCCTGCTGTCAAAGGCCTCTAAAACAAAGTCTTGGTTGTGGCATCGTCGTCTCAATCACTTGAACTTCGGCACCATCAATAATATTTCTAGAAAGGACCTAGTAAGAGGCTTACCCAAATTAAAATATGAGAAAGATCATCTTTGTTCAGCATGCCAACTGGGAAAAAGCAAGAAATATGCCCACAAACCCAAACCTATAAACTCTGTTTTGGAAGTTCTTCACACCATTCATATGGATTTGTGCGGACCAATGAAAGTACAAACGATTAACGGGAAGAAATATGTGTTAGTAGTTGTTGATGACTACTCACGGTTTACTTGGGTTAAGTTTTTGAGGACAAAGGATGAAACTCCCGACATCATCATCAAACTTGTTAAACAGTTGCAGGTACGGCTTAATAAAACAATCAGAATCATCCGCACAGATAATGGAACTGAGTTTGTCAACAAAGAACTTAGTCAGTTCTATGAAAGTATTAGGATCAGCCATCAAAGAAGTGTTCCTCGCACTCCTCAACAGAACGGTGTAGTTGAAAGACGAAATCAAACTCATAGAAGCCGCTAGAACTATGCTTATTTACTCAAAGGTTCCAATGTTTCTCTGGGCTGAAGCCATTGCCACTGCTTGCTACACCCAAAATCGTTCCCTAATTCACACCTCTCATGGAAAAACTCCATACGAACTTGTCCACAATCAAAAACATGATCTCTCTTTCCTTTGTGTGTTCGGTGCTTTGTGCTACCCAACGAATGATAGTCAAGATTTAGGTAAATTAAGAGCTAAGGCGGACATTGAAGTTTTTGTGGGCTATGCATCAAATAGGAAAGGTTACCGAATCTACAACAAAAGAACCCGAGATATCATGGAAACTATTCATGTCACGTTCGATGAGTTGTCCGAGCATATGGCTCCTGGACAATCCAGTTCTGGACCCGCACCTCAATTACTATTAAATAGTCCCATCAGTTCCTCTCTTGTACAGTCTCACTCCCCTACTGTTCCATATGTACCTCCATCTGAAGAAGATTTGAAGAAGCTATTTGATCCAATGTTTGATGAATACTATGAACCTCATGAGAACTACACTTCTTCAACATCAACAGTGGTGGCTTCTGAACCAATCGTCACAGAGAATCCATCTGTCTCAATGTCTCTTTCTCCAGAAGCACCAGCTGCCGATCACTCATCATCATCTTCAGACCCTCAATCATCAGTTGTACATCGTGGAATTGGTAATTTTGATGGAGATAACCCTTTTGATACTCCCGAAGATACTCCTTTTGAAAACATCTTTGCCCCTGAAACAACACCTGAACCATCTTCATCAGGGGATCCAAACTCTGCTACTTCAGTCCCTCAACAACAACCACACGAGCACCTTAGAAAATGGACACATGACCATCCATTGGACAACATCATTGTAACATATTGGATTTCACAAACACATCATATCATGATCAAGTGGGGCGTATAATTCAAGGTTTTAGAGAGAGAAAGAGTTAGAGGTTTGGGAACTTAGTGAGAGAAAATGAAAGTATTATTATGAGCTCCAACTCTCTACCTTGGGAGGTAGAGAGTATTTATAGTCTTACACAAATTTCCACCTACGGGCTGTGGATCAGGCATACAGTGGGTAAAGACCTGTCCGTCCTCCACGGTGTTACATAACTAAATAGTACTTAACTTATAATAACTACGACTACGAGCTTTCTAACGATTACATATACTTGAAGTGACCGACTCTTTAATAACTGGATTTACAAAATCCTAACAATCTCCCCCTAAAGGAGGTCACCTCAAAAATACATTGAATACAAATAGATATTACAATAAGATTGTTCTTGGATTCTTTTTAATGTTCTTTGCTCTGTAGTTCGTAGTCTTTAATTCTTCATTTTTGCATGTTTGGTTAATCCAAGTGGAGGTCTTTAACTGATCCACGTGATAATGAGTTTTGAGCCAGCTTTGAGATCATCAGCTAACATAAATCTCTGACTCATCCTTTGTGGTGTTGGTATTATGTGAAGTTTTGACATTTGGACCGACATGCTCACTTTCTGGATCATGATTTATTCTCATCAGAGTTGCGGAAGCTTTCGTTGATTCATGATATTGGCAGCAGCGTAGCAGAAGCATGGAGTGAAAATATCAGAGTCATTGATGCACTTATCATGATTTCTTTAGAAATGAATGTGTTGAGTGAGCATGCGGCTATGGATTGACCGCTTCATTCTGATAAGCTGAAAACGTCGGGCGTACCTGCATACAACAGTTAGCAATAAAGTGCACGAAAGTGTCTTTGATCACTTTCGTTGAATTGAGGTACACGGCCCACGGTTCCCCGTTGATCAGTACAAGTACTGCCTGTGATCAGGTATAATTCCGAAGAATTTCCTTGACAGGGTTTCGCAGCTGCTCTAGCTGTTCTCAAACCGGAACGTCTCAAAGAAGACAACACGGAGTGAGTGAACCAGCGAATTGAGATTCGCTGATTGATGAAAAGAGATTTGAAAAAAAATTGTGTACCGCTCAATAGAAATTGTTTTTGCAATACAACGAAGGTTTTAATGAAAATCAATTATCAATCTTAAACACCTTTTATTTTGAAGTATTAGTACACAGTCGATGTGCTAAAGAAAAGAGTTTTTAAGCACAACGACCGGTTTTTCAAAGGTATCCGTCAATCCATAACCTGAACCAGGATTGATTCAAAAAATTGAATCGCCCCATTGTTTCTGTTCAATTGTCACATGGTTGATCTATTGGATAGATCTCACATGCCACCCACCAGGAGCTTGTTTGATGTTGGCTCCAGAAGGCTTTCCATCTTCATTGTGAATATGTTTGCATATCACTCAGATGTTCTAGCAATACCACAAGGATAATGCTTAGGACTCATAGGATATAATATCTCTTTTCACATTGTGTGAAACAGAGAGTCTTCATAGACAGTGTCCTAATGAGATTTATATGATGATCTCGTGGCTCTAGACTCAATTGTGCATATTTTTGGTTCCTATGTCGGAGACTAGGGAGAGGGTCTCCTTCTTCAATATCAACAAACTCTAAGAGAAAGTTGATAGATTATGTAGGTTCTCCGTGAGAATGAAACAAGCCCTTTTAAGAGGAACTTGAGTGGTTTGGGAAGTTGTAGTGCAGTGCGTCATTGGGTCCATGACGTCTTGTCTTCAATACCGATGTTACCACCAGTAGCATATGAATTGAACCCGGTATCTGCCCTAAGGTTGAATAATTGGAGGGCTATTTCTTTTCACCCCTTTTTCATTCATTTCTTTTTCATTCTTCAACCCCTTCAGTGCTTACCGAGGCTTCATAACTAGAACTTTATTGGGTTTATTCCAGTACTAGCTCAGTCTCAGTCCGCACTCTTCCCATATCTCACTTTTCTCCTTTTTTCATCATACCTAAGGACTTCTACACTATCTAGTGGATTGTCCATGGGTAGATCCCTCCGGTTCTGGCGGGTCATGGGAACTAATACCTAACCTTATCATCCTTATATCACCATTCATAAAGTAAATTTGGTTGGTCTATTTGGTATAGTTCATCTGCCATTGGAACCAATTAAAAACCATTTGAAAATCAATCCATATACTTGTGATATATTATCAAAGCATTTTGTACCTGAATTTTTTTTTGATAATTTTTAGAAAAAGAGCTCCCCCTCAACATGTGCATCATGTATTTGAAATCGTTTGGCACACAGAGGAAGAATTAACTTTTTTGATTACCATTTTTTAAAAGATATCAACATCACTTTCCTGATCAAATAAAGTAGATAAAGCATATTGGGGAAGGATGAGGTTTTCATAAGTTTGCTCCCCCTCAATATGTGCCTCGTGGTTTGAAAGAGTTTTGCACATATTAGAAGGAATCTGCACTTAGATACAAATCAATCACGTTTCAATTCTTTGTGGTTTGAAATAGATGCTCCCCCTCAACATGTGCATGGAGCTCTTGAAATCGTTTGGCACATGTGGGGAGGAAAGCTTGCTAAACACTTATGAAACCATTTATCGAATTATCAGTTTAAGTCCAATTTAAATCACAAATTCTCCCCCGATCACAATTTTCAAATCATTTGATATTTGTGATCTCTGTAGATTTAAATTAATTTAAAAAGCTTTTGACGAGAATTGTGACTTGATTATGAAAAATATTTTAACTGATAAGGATCGGATTTAGAGACTTTACACTCCATTGATTAAACATGCATGATGATCTTTTGAAAACAATTGTATGACAAATAACCTTTTGATTTAATGGAAATCATTCTCCCCCTCAATCAATGACATAAGTTGTTGATTGAGAGATAGATATTTTGACAAATGTTCAGATCAGATGATTTTCAAAAATATAGTCCGAGTTATTTTTCAAATCAATTAGTTTTCATTAGATATTAATTGATTGTTGGAAGAATCAGAGCATGAGATTTGAAACATACAGTATGTTAAAGCATGGCTCTGTTCTTTCTATAAAAACGGGTTACTGCCTGAAATGACAATAAACCATAGATTCACATTCTCTCAATTTTTTTTTTTTTTTTTTTTTTTTGAACATTCGAACAATATCTAAAGTCCCGTGTCATTCTTTGAATGACAGCACAAAGACCGTAGATATTATCAAATCGAGAAAAACATGACAAAAAGACAATTTTTTGAAATTTTTTAAGATTTTTCAAATTTTTAATGGATTTTTGAAAGTTTTATATTTTTCTATTTGCTTTTTGAAGGTTTTGTAATTTTGTATTTTGCTTTTTGAAAAAATATTTACAAGAGATGGATGAAAAAAGACCTTTACTCCTCGTCTTCCTCTTGAAGACGTTTGAGTGTTTCCGGTTGAAGACTCTTTAGACCAAGTCGTGGGAGGATAAACTCAAAACGTTCTCTAGGAAGAGCTTTGGTGAAGATGTCGGCTAACTGGTATTCAATCCTCACAAAATAGAGTTCCACCACACCGTTTTCTACTTGCTCCCTGATGAAATGATGTTGAATGTCAATGTGCTTTGCTCTTGAGTGTTGAACGTTACTGCATGAGAGAGCAATGGCACTTTTATTATCACAGTACATAGGGATTTTGTTGAATTCAAAGCCATAGTCAGATAATTGGGATTTCATCCATAGGATTTGAGCACAACAAGATGACATGGCTATGTATTCAGCCTCTGTAGAGGAAATAGAAGTACACATTTGTTTCTTTGAAGACCAGCTCACAAGCTTATCACCCAAAAACTGAGCACCTCCAGACGTACTTCGACGTGTATCTTGACATCCTGCATGATCAGCATCTGCATAAGCTGTTAGTGACATACCGGTATCCTTCGGGTACCAAAGTCCCATACTGATGGTTCCTTGGAGATACCGAAAGACCCGTTTAACCTCTTCAAGGTGCTTTTTGGTAGGCTTAGCCTGATATCTAACACACATGCAAACAGCGAACAGAATGTCTGGTCTACTGGCTGTGAGGTACATCAGGGATCCAATCATACTACGATATTTCGATTGGTCTACCATGATCCCTGAGTGGTCCTCATCCAGTTTAGTACGCTCTATCATGGGAGTGTCAACAGGGTCACAAGAATCAAATCCAAATTTCTTTAGAATCTCAGTTGCATATTTAGATTGATTTATAAAAATGCCTCCGGGACTTTGAGAAATTTGCAATCCCAAGAAAAATGACATTTGTCCCATCATTGACATTTGAAATTTGGAACCCATTTCATTTGAAAAACGGTCACATTCATTGGGGTCAGTCGAGGCAAAAATAATATCATCAACATAGATTTGAACGTGAATTAAATGTTTGCCTGACTTTCTGGTGAACAATGTCGGATCAACTGCTCCTTTGCTGAATCCAGTAGATAGAAGAAACTTTGATAGTGTATCATACCATGCCCTTGGAGCTTGCTTCAAACCGTAAAGAGCCTTCTTCAAACGATAGACGTGAATAGGATGCTCTGGATTCACAAAGCCTTCAGGTTGGCTGACGTATACGACTTCTTTAAGATCTTCGTTAAGAAAAGCCGTCTTTACATCCATCTGATATACTACCATGTTCTTACTTGCAGCATTAGCCAAGAAGATTCTGATTGCCTCGATACGAGCAACTGGAGCAAATGATTCTTCAAAGTCAATACCCTCCTCTTGATGGTATCCTTTTGCAACCAATCGAGCCTTGTTCTTTAAAACATAATCAAGTTTTACTTTGAAGCTTCACTTTAGAGCAATGATCATAACACAATCAGGAGCAGGTACTAATTCCCATACATCTAGTCGATCAAACTCATGAATTTCTTCTTGCATGGCATTGAACCAGCTGTCTTCATTCATGGCGGTTTTAACATCTTTTGGTTCAACCTTAGAGAGTACGGAGTTGAAGAAGCATCATAAGGCATCGGTTGCAAGTTGTTTTCGCGTGGATACTGGAAGAGAGGGGTTTCCAATGATGTTGTCCAGTGGATGATCATGTGTCCATTTTCTAAGGTGTTCATGTGGTTGTTGTTGAGGAACTGAAGTAGCAGAGTCGATATCTCCTGAAGAAGATGGTTCTGATGATGATTCAAGAGCAAATATGTTTTCAAATGGGGCATCTTCAGGAGTAGCAAAGGGATTATCTCCATCATTGATGCCAGAAACAATTCCATGATGTACACTTGATAATTGATGATTTGTTGATGAGACAGAGTGATCAGCAGCAGGCGCTTCTTGACTTAATGACATTGAAACTGAAGGGTTAACTTCATTGACAGGGATAGAAGCAGCCTCTGTTGATGGAATTGACAGATCATTAGCACTTGGCTCATAGTGTTCATCAAACATTGAATCAAATAATTTCTTCAAATCATCTTCTGAAGGAGGTACATAAGGAGTTGCTGGTGAGGGATTTGAAACAAGAGTAGAACTGATAGGATTACATGATAATGGTTGAAATGCGGTTCCAGAACTGGATTGTCCTGGAGCCATTTGCTCGGACAGCTCATCGAACGTGATGTGAATAGTTTCCATGATATCTCAAGTTCTTTTATTGTAGATTCGGTAACCCTTCTTGTTTGATGCATATCCTACAAAAACTCCAATGTCCGCCTTAGATCTTAATTTACCTAAATCTTGACCGTGATTTGTTGGATAGCACAAAGCACCAAACACACGAAGATAGGATAGATCAGGTTTTCGTTTATGGACAAGTTCATATGGAGTTTTTCCATGAGAGGTGTGAATAAGGGAACGATTTTGGGTGTAGCAAGCAGTGGCAATGGCTTCAGCCCATAGAAACATTGGAACCTTTGAATAAATTAGCATTGTTCTTGCGGCTTCCACAAGAGTTCGATTTCGTCTTTCAACTACACCGTTCTGTTGAGGAGTTTGTGAAACACTTCTTTGATGACTGATTCCAACACTTTCATAAAACTGAATTAAGTCTTTGTTAACGAACTCTGTGCCATTGTCTGTTCGAACAATTCTAACAGTATTGTTGAGTCGAACCTGAAGCTGTTTGATAAGTTTGATGATGACATTTGGAGTTTCATCCTTTGTCCTCAAGAACTTTACCCAAGTAAATCGAGAGTAGTCATCAACAACGACTAGAATGTATTTCTTCCCATTTATCGTATGCACTCTCATTGGTCCGCACAAATCCATATGAAGGGTATGAAGAACTTCCATTACTGAGTTTGTGGGTTTTGGTTTGTGGGCATATTTCGTGCTTTTTCCCAATTGGCAAGCTGAACAAAGATGATCTTTTTCATATTTTAATCTGGGTAAGCCTCTGACAAGATCCTTTCTGGAAAGGTTATTAATGGTGCCGAAGTTCAAGTGATTGAGACGACGATGCCATAACCATGATTTTGTTTTCGAAGCCTTTGACAACAAGCAGATTGGAGAGGACTTCATCATGTCTTCGATAGAGATGGTGTATAGATTTGAACCATGAGTTCCTCTTAATAATTCCACACCATCAAGTTCTCTGACGAAACAAGTATGTTTTCTAAAAGCCACTTCTAGATCGGAATAACAGAATTGACCAACAGAGAACAAGTTATGACCAAGACCTTCTACATAATTTACTCATGAACTTCGTGAGTAAATTCATCGGGACTGTTAGATTCGGGAACGACCATTTTGATTCATGAACTTCGTGAGCGAGCTCCAGTCATATGCTTGGAACAGCCTGAGTCCAGGTACCACAGAACGATTTGAACGATCTGCAGTTGAACACAGACAAGAGTGGATAACTGGATAATTGGGATCCCCATGCAAGAATGGGTTCCATTTGGTTAGTAACAGTGATTGGAACACCCACATCAGAAGTAGAAACAATGGAATCATCATAAATAGATGCAGTGCTAGTGTCCGTATTTGACCTATTCAAAGTATGTTCACCTCTTAAGGGAATAGTTCTACCGGTAGGCATCCATTTTCTAGTGGGCATTGACTTATCAAATTTAGGGTACAGCTCATTAATCCTACGGCCAGTAGGTATCCATTGATAACCTATATTACTAAATTTCCTTCCTATGAGTTTCCACTATTTTCTAACTTTCTTTCGCCTTTGCCTTTTAGCCTTCTTAGCTTGATTTTTAACATTAACATTTTTAACTGGGCATTTGACAGCATTAGACAAATCATTCACACCACATTCATGATTAGTAACAGAAAACAAGCAGTCATCATTACATGGTTTGTGGATAGTAGCAGAATTCGAATTAATTACAGTACGCTTATAGCTAATACTAGAATCAACACGATTCGTTTTATTCAACTCAAACTTAATATTCCTAGGGTGATCTTCTACTCTCTTCCAATGCACATTCTTAGCTTGCGAGGTCCTATCTTGCTTGGTATTGCCTGGAGGCTTTGACACGCTTGCTTTTATGTCACTGATTACTCCTGTAGAGGGAATTATGGGAACATTAATTGGTTGATCTACTTTTTGCATTCCAAAACTAGACGTGTAGGGATCTGAACTACTTGAAGGCACATTAGTGTTCACTTTCTTAATACTGGGCATAAAATGGTTTGTGTGTTTGGCACTAGGCATAGAACAAGGCATCACAGTTTTACCTTTCGCACCTGAGGATTTAGGACATGTTGTTATTAAACATTCTAGCAGCTCCTGAGATCGTTTGGCCTGA
This sequence comes from Chrysanthemum seticuspe, assembly GCA_019973895.1. Lineage (NCBI taxonomy): Eukaryota > Viridiplantae > Streptophyta > Magnoliopsida > Asterales > Asteraceae > Chrysanthemum > Chrysanthemum seticuspe. The sequence goes on along the minus strand of BPTQ01000009.1, from coordinate 75,041,830 downwards.
ATGCAAGCAAACCTAATTTCTCTATCAAGAGGCTTATTTATGAAATCCTCTTCCACAATCTCACGGAGACATTCTAGACTATCCTTAAGGTGAGCAAAGTAGTTATGAAACACAAGTTCATTATTCCTAAGATGAGGAGGAATGTATTTAACAGTCACAGTATATTTGCAGTATGAGGATGACTTTGATGTACCATTCTCATTAAAGACAAGTGGCAGTTTCTCTCTTTCCTGACTCCTCAGATTCTCAATTTCCGTTTGTAAAGACGTTATTTTTTCGTTGTTCTTGTCACGAGTGACTTTCATTGAATCATATAACTCTTTAAAGTGTAGTTTAACTTTTTCATTTTCTTCTAGAAAACTCTCATTTTCCTTTTGTAAAACATTAACCAAGTTTTGAAGATGAAAAGTTTGAGAATACTGAGAATCTAAAGGAGGAGGCATTTGAGAGCCAGTCACATTGTTCTTTTCACCCTTTAATTGTGCAATTTGGGTTCTCGATTTTTTGATCGTATTACAATGAGCTCGAATCTGTTCATTACGTTTGCTAATTTCAAAAACTGCATCAAATTCAGGAGCATCCAAGGATGTCTTGACATTTGAGGTTTTAACATTTTCTTTTAGATGTTGATATTTTAATTGTAATGCAAGATGCTCAACTTCCAATTTATAAAACTGTTTCACCAGGTTATCATGATCATCCTGTTCAACTTTCTCATGCAATTTAGAGTTGGTTTTCTCAAGCTCAATGACACGATCATGGGAGACTTTCAGAGCAATAGATAATTCATGAAATTGGGATGTCTTAATTGAACAATTAGTGGCAGTGTAAAACACATCTTGAGTGATACATTCAGAAAATCATATTCTCATTTAAGGTATGCAAGTTTTTCCTCTCAATCTCATTGTATTTTAATTCTCGCTCATAGTCATTGACCTCAACTATCATTGCATCAAATTCCTTTTCCATTTCTTTAATATCTGAATCCGTCCCCCTTTTTAGACTCTCAAATTGATCTTTTAATTGTTTAAAGAAAGTCATCACCTCAGTTAAATAGCATTCTTTAGTTTGCTCAAAACCCCTTTACCCTTCAGTTATCCCAGTGGGTGTGATCATTTTCTTACAAGTTTTCTCAAAATCACCAAATAATTGAAAATTTACATATTGACTGATTAAGGTCTTGCTTTTAGTGGGAATAGATCTAGGAACTAAATGCATTGGGGTATCGGGGGGATAAACAGTGGCAGGAAGCATTCTCCTACATGGGGGATTCTTTTCAACAAGATTTTCAGCTTTTTGCATATCCATATCCTTTTTCCAGAACAATTGTTCAGGGGTTAATAGAGTCTGAGGCTTAAACTTGTTTAAGGAGATCCAATTTTCCTTAGTGTAATCATGGGGTTTTATCGTTATGTTTTCCTTTTTACACACATGATCGTTAAGCTTCTTATCCATTTTCTCCCTAGAGGCATCATCTAATTTTTTATCCTCTTCCGTGCTTCCAACACATGATGTTTGCCTAGGCTTAAGAATCTCATTACCATCATATAGTACCTTATGAGCAGCTCTAGCCTTTTTAACTACCTCAGGATTGGGTTCCTCAACAAGGGGAATGCTATGCTTATCGCTTAAGACTCTATGCTTAGTGATTAAGTGAGCAGTCTGAATGGTATTCCCTTGTACGTACAACTTATTTTCAAGCTTGTTTTTCAAAGTTTTTAGATTGGAAAAATCATTCAAAAGTTTTGATTCCTTAGCATTGAATTCTTGCTTAAGCATTTTAACATTTTCTTGAAGTTCTTGTTTTTGCTTAGCAGTTTTAGAAAGCTTTTCTTGTAATGAGTTTAACTCTTGTTTTAATACTTCTTCTCTAAAATTACTTTTTCTAATAATTGTACGCATTTGGTCATCCATTTCCTGCTCACGGGTGGTTAACTCAAACTTAGCACGTTGTTCATAAATAGCAACTTGTTCTTTATAGGTATTCAGTTCAGAGATAACAGAATCATCAGGGGCACATGCAGTGTATTCATCAAAAACATAGTCATCATTGACTGCGGAAGATGCATTACTTGGTACAATTTCACTTTCACTTTGTTTCATATATTGATCATATGGGACAATATTGCTATTACCCGTATCATCAATATCTGATTCATAAGTTTCAAGAGATTGTACTTTATTATGCATCTTTTGCTCATCAACTTCATCATATAGTTTTAATACCTCTGAAATGATTGAATCTTTGGATGGAACATCCTGTTGTGGTGAAGAGACCTTTGGAGAGACAATAGGTGAGATGCTAGCCATTAAGATAGTTTGAGCAATAGGTTCATCATCGACATCAGAGTCAAATGCATCACAGTCAGCTACTTGAATGGCATTTTGATGATTGTGACCTATTTCCTGAATTGGCTGTTCATCAACATCAGCATCATAGGTTTTGGCATTTCCATCAGCAAGAAACAACAACTCTTCTTCATCCAAAGCTGCTCCATTATCATGAGCTTGCACAAGCAACATCTTGTCTCTGAAGTATTTTGCATTATGTGGACGTTTTGGAGATGTGCAGTTCCTTGCTATATGTCCATCACCACCACAGTTGTAGCACTTAATTGGCTTTGCTTGACCTTGATTTCCATTCCTTCCCCGATACTGATTTGCTACATAACCTCCACCTACTCCACCTCTTCCCTGTTCATATAGCCTTCCTTGAACTGGTTGCACCATAACTTTTCCATCTCTGACAACAACATGATTGTGAAGATTGGATGCAGTTCTGATCTCATTGTTAGTGTGAAGACTGTTGGTATGTGGATTGAGGGTCAAGTTTTGTTTAACCATAAGAGCCAGTTGATTGATGAAGTGTCCCATGACTGCATCAGCATCAGCTTGTTTGAACATTGGATCGGGAATGAGTTTGTGATTACCATTACCCGCGGGTATGACTTGAGAAGCTTTGGTGGTAATTCCAACATTTGTGTAAAAAGATGTTGAATCATTTGAGGAACTTGTTTCTCCGTGGTTGTTTTTGAACTGTTCAAGAATCCTTTTTTCAAACATAGTATGTCTCTCATTCTGAAGAAGGAAGGCATGCAGTTGCTCATAGTTTGTATTCTTCAATCCTTTGGTTAGCTTCACAGCGGTGACGAATTTGTGCCATTCGGGATTCATGTTGTTTACAAACTTTGAGTTCAGCTGAATGTTTGGCATGGTCATTTTGATATTCCTCATATCATTCACAAGCTTGTGGAATCTCACGTAATATTCATAGACACTCTCATCAGGTTTCATCTTGAAGTGCTCAAATTCATCATATAGTTATGATTCTCTGTCTTCCTTAGTTAATTCAGAACCTGAGAGAAGCATCTTGACATTATCCCAAACAGCCTTGGCTTCAGTGTTGTGATTGATAAGCTTGTAGATATCTTTTGGAAGACCTTGAAGTATAATGTTTGAAGCCCTGATATCAGCGTCGAATCTCTTTTTCTCCTTATCACTGAGCTCATCATACGTCTTTGGTCTGTCCAATCCAAAGATCATGGTTCCATCTGCAGCAGTATCAATTATGTCTCTTGTAGTCTCAATCTGATACGGTCCTTCATCAATAGACTTGAGAATGTTGACTCCATTTTCCTTTCCAAGACAATACAACCTAATTCGTTGAGCCCATGAGTCATAGTCAGTTCTGTCAAGCATGGGTGGACGAGTATCAAAACCAGCTGCTTGAACGTCCTCAGCTACAGTAGAGATGATTGTAGGCACGTTGGTAGACATGTTTACAGATTTCACGGGATTTTATAACTCTATGATTAAACCGGGAAATAGATTCTTTCACGGGATTTTACTAAATCAAGAGAAAACCGTATTAGAAACAAGTATTAACCAAGTCGCTATAATCCTTGAACCAAGTCGCTAAGCACCAAGTCGCTAAGTAGCAACTCGCTAAACCTCAAGTCGCTGTGAATCAAGTCGTTAAGCACAAGTCGCTAAAACCCAAGTCGCTGATCACAAGTCGCTAACAAACCAAATCGCTAAGCATACAAGTCGCTAAAGAGCAACTCGCTAAGTATCCAAGTCGCTAAGATCAAGTCGCTGAGAACAATAAGTGCACGTCGCTAAAAATAATGAAAGCAAGTCGCTAACCCCACCAAGTCGATAGCCGTAGTGGGGAATCTACTAACTTGTACTGTTTATCGGCTTGTCTCAATAGACAAGTCGCTAAGCTCAAGTCGCTACGACTAACACTACAACTCGCTAGAAATTACTGAAGCAAGTCGCTACGAAGAAATTCACACCGAGACTCAAGTCGCTAACTTGAAAAACTTAAAAAACACACTTTTGAATCCAAAACAAGCTCAACCACAGTGATTCAAGCTTTCCAAATCAAAACCCAAGCACTTACAATGATTCTAAACACAAAAGTACACTCAAAATTCAAACTTTAACACAAGAATTGATCCAAATGATGCAAAAACCACTAAACTTTTTCTAAACTCAAAAACCATATAAAACCACTAGAAATCCAAGGATAAGTAAGAGAGATGATCAAACCATGGCTCTCTGATACCATTTGTAACATATTGGATTTCACAAACACATCATATCATGATCAAGTGGGGCGTATAATTCAAGGTTTTAGAGAGAGAAAGAGTTAGAGGTTTGGGAACTTAGTGAGAGAAAATGAAAGTATTATTATGAGCTCCAACTCTCTACCGTGGGAGGTAGAGAGTATTTATAGTCTTACACAAATCGCCACCTATGGGCTGTGGATCAGGCATACAGTGGGTAAAGACCCGTCCGTCCTCCACGGTGTTACATAACTAAATACTACTTAACTTATAATAACTACGACTACGAGCTTTCTAACGATTACATATACTTGAGGTGACCGAGTCTTTAATAACTGGATTTACAAAATCCTAACAATCATTGGGAATCCTTCTCGCCCTGTATCCACTCGAAAACAACTTGCCACAGATGCCTTATGGTGCTTCTTCAATTCTGTACTCTCTAAGATCGAACCGAAAGATGTTAAAACTACAATGTCTGAAGACAGCTGGTTCAATGCAATGCAAGAAGAAATTCATGAGTTCGATCGACTAGATGTATGGGAATTAGTACCTGTTCCAGACTGTGCAATGATCATTGCTCTCAAGTGGATCTTCAAAGTAAAGCTTGATGAGCACGGTGATGTTCTGAAAAATAAGGCAAGGTTAGTGGCTAAAGGATATCGTCAAGAAGAAGGTATTGACTTTGAGGAATCTTTTGCTCCAGTTGCACGTATCAAGGCTATCTGAATCTTCTTGGCTTATGCTGCTAGCAAAAACATGGTAGTTTATCAAAGGGATGTGAAAACTGCATTTCTTAATGGAGACCTGAAAGAAGTGGTATACGTCAGTCAACTGGAAGGTTTTGTGAATCCAGAGCATCCTACTCATGTTTATCGCTTGAAGAAGGCCCTTTACGGTTTGAAGCAAGCTCCTAGGGCATGGTATGATACGCTATCAAAGTTTCTTCTATCTAATGGATTCAGCAAAGGAGCAGTAGATCCGACATTGTTCACCAGAAGGTCAAGCAAACACTTAATCCATGTCCAAATCTATGTTGATGACATTATCTTTGACTCGACTGACCCTAATGAATGTGACCGATTTTCAAAGGAGATGGGCTCCAAATTTCAAATGTCAACAATGGGACAAATTTCATTTTTCTTGGGATTACAAATTTCACAAAGTCCCGGAGGCATTTTTATCAATCAATCTAAATACGCAAAATAAATTTTAAAGAAATTTGGATTCTATACTAGTGACCCTGTTGACACTCCCATGGTGGAGCGCACAAAACTGGATGAGGACCACTCAGGGATCATGATAGATTAAACAAAATATCGTAGTATGATTGGATCCCTAATGTACCTCACAGCCAGTAGACCAGACATTTTGTTCGATGTATGCATGTGTGCTAGATACCAGGCTAAGCCTACCAAAAAGCACCTTGAAGCGGTTAAACGGGTCTTTCGGTATCTCCAAGGAACCATTAACATGGGACTTTGGTACCCGAAGGACACCGGTATGTCACTAACGGCCTATGCAGATGCTGACCATGCAGGATGTCAAGATACATGTCCAAGTACATCAGGAGGTGCTCAATTTTTAGGTGATAAGCTTGTGAGCTGGTCTTCAAAGAAACAAATGAGCACTTCCATATCCTCTACAGAGGCTGAATACATAGCCATGTCATCTTGTTGTGCTCAAATCTTATGGATGAGATCCCAATTATCTGACTATGGCTTTGTATTCAACAAAGTTCCTATGTACTGTGATAACAAAACTGCCATTGCTCTCTGCTGCAACAATGTTCAACACTCAAGAGCTAAGCACATTGATATTCGACATCACTTTATCAGGGAACAAGTTGAAAACGGTGTGGTTGAAATATACTTCGTGAGGACTGAATATCAGTTAGCAGACATCTTCACCAAAGCTCTTTTTCGAGAACGTTTTGAGTTTATTCTTCCACGACTAGGCTTAAAGAGCCTTCAACCAGAAACGCTCAAACGTCTTCAGGAGGAAGACGAGGAGTAAAGGTGTTCATCTCTATCTATTATTTGTACATATGATAAGGTTTTAAAATGTACCTTTTTGAGGGGCCGTTTAAGCCCTTATTTGATCACTTTTGTATCCGTTATTACTTAATATCGTTCCTTTTCACTTTTTAGGTATCTTGAAGGCAAAATGCTGGAATGACACTTATTCGGACGAAAAGGCGCGAATATACGAAGAAAATAGCCAAAGTCAAGAATCGAGACACGCAAGCTGCTGGAACTGAAGGTGACGGCGTCAGGCACAAAACAGTGACGCCGTCGGACCACTTTTGTGACGGCTCAATAGCCAAATTGCTCATTTACAAGTGACGGCTTCAGGTTTAAAAAGAGTAGGGCGTCGCAACTCAGACGGCCTAGATTTGATCCAGACGACGTCAGAGACTGAAGGGGACGGCATCACAAGCATAAGGTGACGCCGTCACAAGCTGCAACATGCGCGCGAAGTAGATGATACTGTTTTGGCCATAACTTTTGCATACGAACTCGGATTTAAGTGATTCAAAAGCCCACGTGATCGGAACGAGAAAATCTACAGTTTGGTAAAAAAATGGTCATGACGCCATCACTCTATAGTTGTGACGCCATCACCCTTTGCCGACAGAAAATTCGCTATAAATATAACATTATAACTTCACTTTTTGTAAGCCCTAAACCCTAAGTCCGATTCTGGGGTTTAGGTAGGTGTTTTTCCAGCAACTTAAAGGGTTTCAAACACTCTATAAACATCGTGTAATGGTTTGTTTGTTAATCCAATCCTATGGTATGTCTTCAATTATCATGATTGTTGCTTGCTCTTCATTAATTATGCTTGGCTAATTCACCTAGTATTTGCTTATGATTGTATGAAACTTGTATGTAATTAATTAGATCTTATTGATTTCTTAGTGATGCTTGTATCTATCTTCATCATTAGGGGTGTGGCAATTTCAATGAGTCTAATTGGTTTAGTTTATAATTCTTGCATCCTACTGTCTCTTGTTTGATTGGTTGTCTCTTATCTTAATTGTAATTGGCTTAGGAGTGCGACTAGGCTATCGTTGTGTTTAATACTTGATAAATCTTGATAGTTTATGAATAACTTAGTGGATTTCGTTTACTAAACCCAAAGATAACCTCAAAGTTAGTTTATGAATGACTTAGTGGATTTCGTTTACTACACTTAAAGGTGACTTCAAAGAGTTAGGGAATGCACACCTTACAACCTTAGAAAACACAACGCGTTAAGAATAAGGACGTGACAATTCAACCATCAATAGGACGTGACAATTCAGTAGGTAGAATTAGATAGCTAGCAAGGAGTAATACATCATAAGTAGATACGCTTCACGTTCCTGGTAGACCCATAATTTAGTTAGTATCTTTTGGGATAGTTGACTAGCAACTAATTCCACCCTCCCCTCCAAAACCGAGATTCATAAAATATAAAAATACAAAAATAATCATCCCTCACCTTTAGACTTAAATCGACATACACTTCAGCCTAACGCACTATTCCCCTAGAGAACGATATCAATACCCGTGGCTTACCCTAATACTACACTACAACGATTAGGTTCACTGCCTAGGGTGTTGAAAAACTTGCTCGACGAAAAGGAAGTTCCTTTGACCCCGAACGACGCGTGTAGCGTTATCAAGTTTTTGGCGCCGCTGCCGGGGAATAGTTAATTTTTAGGCTTGATTTCTATCTCGTTTAGGTCTACTCACAAGATTCCTATCAAGTGAGATTTTTTTTTCTTTTTATTAGCTTCCTTGTAGTCTATCCCCCTTCTTTGTGCCTTTGTTCGTAAAACTTGTCCATTGACTCTTCCGTTCACCATTATGGAGAACGCGAATCCACTATATCCGCAATTAGGCTTTTTCATAAAAAATTATGATATTACTAAAGCGGATTATTCAAGATGGTGGGAAGAAAGTAACCAAGTCCATAAACCTTTTGAGGGTTTCACCATTCCATCAAGCCCACAAAATACCTCATCTAATGAAATCTATGCTTCGTTTGAGCCTTCGCTTAGGATAGACTTTCGTGAACAACCTCCATGTTTAGAAACTATTTTTAGTGAGGCCCTTAGGAGAACTGACCAAATTTGTGAAAATATTATGGTAAGCAACCAAGCATTAAACCATAAGTTGGATCAATTACTAGATTTGGTTTCATCACGACCTAAGGAAATAATACATGACGAGCATATAGATGATGTAGATGTGATTGAGGATAAGGTGAAAAGTCTAGACCCACAAGGTATCCCACAAGTCCCACCATCATTTAAGGCATACACACCGCACGTGACTTACCCGGAAGTAGTAGAAGAGACTTTAGGAATCCCAATGAAGGTAGAACATTTGAACCAAACGCGATTGGAGAATATAGGTTTGAATACTTGTAGTCTCAATCTTACTCTTAGTTCTATGGAATTTCCTAGTGTTGATGAATCGGAACCTGAATCTTTACTTCCATCCTTAGATATACATCTAGGAGACAAAAGAAGAACCAACCCACCCATCAACTAATTTAGTCCGGGTAGTTTTAGGATGAAGGAAGCCATTCACACACCCACTTCACCTCACGTGGCATATTTCCACCCTAAGGGTGTGTATCGCTACTATCACCCGCACTTAAACTTAAGTGTAGGGAAAACTTCCCCTTTATCTGTTAAATAAGGGTAGAGTCAGGCTCGTGACTCGAACAAAAACAAGCGCTTCTTGGGAGGCAACCCATGTGTATTTGTTTTTCATTTTTATTTGTGTGTCGTATATCTTTTATTTATTGTTTATTCTCATGTTTGAATTTGTAAAAATGCTTTATTTAGTCTTTAACCTCGTCTTAATTACATATAAAGGTATTTTACATAAGGGATAAGTGTAGGGAGGATTACACACGTTTTCAAAAGAAACGTGAACATGAGAATTATAATTATTTAAAAGATATACATGTGTGTTTGTTCGAGTCAAATGCTTGTATCGAGTCATAATGGATGTTTTGCAGGAAATTTTTCGTGATTCTAAAGATGTAAATTTTCCAGAATTTTTTTCAGAAAATCGCAGATCAGTTTATGTCAGGATAACCTGACGGCGTCAGGGTCGCAACTGGACGGCGTCAGGAGGAGTAGAAACAGCTTTTAACCTTTTTTTCGTTTTCTGTGCTACTTAAATATTTTTGGAATTTTCAAGGTCTTAATTTTCCAGAAAATCTGCAAACATCCATTCTACAAGCATTATATCTTATTTAAGTCTGGAATTACATCATGTTGTGATTTTTCTTTGTTCGGTTTGATGCGTTGGGTCTTTTGTTTTCTTCAAGTGTGCATGTTTAATTTATCAAGAAGAAAATACATAAGAAGAGAAGGAGCTTTTCACGCAAACATTCTTCTTGAAGAAAGATGTAACCACCACTTCACACAGATCCTACCGAGCTAATTAGGGGAGTACTAGTTTCTTTCGTTTTTAATTACCTTCCATTATCATAACTTTGATACTTTCGGGGAACATTGGGGACAATGTTCAGTTTAAGTGTAGGGAGGGAAAATAAAACGGGAACTGTGAAACTATGCTTATCCTTGAATATTTGCTTTGTCCAATTTCATTTGTGTAATAAACCATGAGAAAATGTCGGTTAGGGTAATTTTGGCACCAAATTTAAAAATTTTCATGACATATAGGAGTGGGCCATTAGTCTTAATAAAGCGTCTCACGGATAGGAAGTTACATGACTAGCACAAAAACCCTTTACCACCTAAATTCCACCCAAAATGTGAGGATCACCCTTAGATTAGTAGGAATTAAAGCATTCATCTTTAATGCTTAGTGTGTGAACCGGTAGTATAATAGATTCTATAACTTGTTTTGTGATGCATCCCGAGATCGCTAGTAAGACTACACTTGTGTAGTTAGGAATAACTAAATGATAAGAGGCATTAGGATAACCCTTGTTTGATACCCGTAATATAATTACTTCTTCCACATCGGTTGAGTAATTCCCCCACACCCTTGCATTGTACTCATCTTTGATACCCCTAGTTAACCCCTCAGAGCCTATCCTTTTCGCGGTTCTCGTGATGTTTCGGTTTTTCCGGAATATCAATAAAGAGCATTGTTTACACCCCACCCCCAAATGTACACCCAAATCGCCTTAGCCTATCTTGTATGCACTCACTTTTAGTGCATTATTGTTATCACCCTTAAAACCCTTAGTTCAATTATCTAGTTACTTGCATGAGTTGCTAAGTCGAGTCATATCCTTTGTATACAGTTTTGGGATGATTGGGACTCATGGGAAAAGTTAAAGTTTATGAAATGACGGGAAGGGAACGTTAAATTCAAATTCCATTTATTTGCGTAATAATGTACTCTAAGTGTTTTGATCTTTTCAATTCGGGGTAAATTAGTGTTAGAGTAATAAAAACTCAAGTGTAGGGATGTGCCTATAAATCCCTATCATTTTGATGTTACCGTAGAGGATGGTAGAGTAAAAGTGTATGAAAAAAAAAATCGAAAAAAAATTATAGAAAAAGAAAAAAAAAAGAAAAAAAATAGAGTGTTGAAAAAAAAAACATACGGGATACCATCCTATATCTATCCTTTAAATTTATGTTTGTGTGTTTCAGTTATATAGAGTTTAGAGTGTCGAGTCTTGGCTTAGCAACGCCATTCTTCGTATGCTTGTAACATAAAGATTTTTGACTTGCCACCACTAAATAGCCTATCCCACCAAACCCTTTGTTTCCCTACCGTAAGCCTAACATTACAACCCTTTAAAAGACCTCTTTGATAGTCTTTCCTAGGTGCTCTCGCCAAAGCGATGGAGGTTTGATCTAGTCTCAAGCTTATGGTAATCTATGTACTAGGAACGGTTAATGAGTGTTTATCTTCCATTTCCAACTTGTTATATTTCATATACACCCGAGAGATGTGAGTACCCAAATACCCCATGTGAGGTGCTAGTATGTAATTTCCGTGCTTGTTATGACTTTTGCGGGGCTTATATGTGTTGTGGATTGTTCTAAACCAATGCTTCATGACCCCTAACTTATAAATTAATTGGCTAAAAGCACATTTGCTTGAGGACAAGCAAATATCAAGTGTAGGGATATTTGATAAGGTTTTAAAATGTACCTTTTTGAGGGGTCGTTTAAGCCCTTATTTGATCACTTTTGTATATGTTATTACTTAATATCGTTCCTTTTCACTTTTTAGGTATCTTGAAGGCAAAATGCTTGAATGACACTTATTCGGACGAAAATGCGCGAATATACGAAGAAAATGGCCAAAGTCAAGAATCGAGACACTCAGGCTGCTGGAACTGAAGGTGACGGCGTCAGGCACAAAACAGTGACGCCGTCGGACCACTTTTGTGACGGCTCAGTAGCCAAATTGCTCATTTACAAGTGACGGCTTCAGGTTTTAAAAGAGTAGGGCGTCGCAACTCAGACGGCCTAGATTTGATCCAGACGACGTCAGAGACTGAAGGGGACGGCGTCACAAGCATAAGGTGACGCCGTCACAAGCTGCAACATGCGCGCGAAGTAGCTGATATTGTTTTGGCCATAACTTTTGCATACGAACTCGGATTTAAGTGATTCAAAAGCCCACACGATCGGAACGAGAAAATATACAGTTTGGTGAAAAAATGGTCGTGACGCCGTTACTCTATAGTTGTGACGCCGTCACCATTTTCCGACAGAAAATCTGCCTATAAATATAACATTATAACTTCACTTTTTGTAAGCCCTAAACCCTAAGTCCGATTCTGGGGTTTAGGTAGGTGTTTTTTCAGCAACTTAAAGGGTTTCAAACACTCTATAAACATCGTGTAATGGTTTGTTTGTTAATCCAATCCTATGGTATGTCTTCAATCATCATGATTGTTGCTTGCTCTTCATTAATTATGCCTGGCTAATTCACCTAGTGTTTGCTTATGATTGTATGAAACTTGTATGTAATTAATTAGATCTTATTTATTTCTTAGTGATGCTTGTGTCTATCTTCATCATTAGGGGTGTGACAATATCAATGAGTCTAATTGGTTTAGTTTATAATTCTTGCATCCTACTGTCTCTTGTTTGATTGGTTGTCTCTTATCTTAATTGTAATTGGCTTAGGAGTGCGACTAGGCTATCGTTGTGTTTAATACTTGATAAATCTTGGATAGTTTATGAATAACTTAGTGGATTTCGTTTACTAAACCCAAAGATAACCTCAAAGTTAGTTTATGAATGACTTTGTGGATTTTGTTTACTACACTTAAAGGTGACTTCAAAGAGTTAGGGAATGCACACCTTACAACCTTAGAAAACACAACGCGTTAAGAATAAGGACGTGACAATTCAACCATCAATAGGACGTGACAAATCAGTAGGTAGAATTAGATAGCTAGCAAGGAGTAATACATCATAAGTAGATACGCTTCACGTTCCTGGTAGACCCATAATTTAGTTAGTATCTTTTGGGATAGTTGACTAGCAACTAATTCCACCCTCCCCTCCAAAACCGAGATTCATAAAATATAAAAATACAAAAATAATCATCCCTCACCTTTAGACTTAAATCGACATACACTTCAGCCTAACGACACTATTCCCCTAGAGAACGATATCAATACCCGTAGCTTACCCTAATACTACACTACAATGATTAGATTCACTGCCTAGGGTGTTGAAAAACTTGCTCAACGAAAAGGAAGTTCCTTTGACCCCGAACGACGCATGTAGCGTTATCAACATATATTCTCAAAAACCAAAATACAAAAATATAAAACCACTAAAAAGAAAATAGAAAAATATAAAATTTTCAAAATCCATAAAAATCAGAAAATCTTGATTATTGTACCAGACCTTGGTTATTGTTATGTTTTCAAAAGATATTTATGCATGTTTAAACAATGGAGTTTAAAGTCTGAAAATCTGACTCTTATCAGTTGAAATGTTTTTTCAAAAGCAAGTCACAATTCTCCTCAAAAGTTTTCAAAATTAATTTAAATCAATAGAGATCACAAATCTCAAAGGATTTGAAAATTGTGATCGGGGGAGAATTTGTGATTTAAATTGGATATAAACTGATAATTCAACAAGTGGTTCAGAAATATAACAACTAGCTCTCCTCCCTGCATGCGCCAAACGATTTCAATTTTTCCATGCACATGTTAAGGGGGATCATCTATCTTAAACCAAAAAGTATTGAAACGTGTTTGATTTGTCTCAAAGTGCAGGTTCCTTCTAATATGTGCAAAACTCTTTCAAATCTCTATGCACATATTGAGGGGGAGCAATCTTATGAAAACCTCATCCTTCCCCAGCAGGCTTTATCTACTTGAATTGACCGGGAAGTCATGATGATCATTTTAGAAAATGTTAATCAAAATAATGGATCTTTCTTTCTCAATCTAAGATTTCAAAAGTCCTCTTGCCTCCATGTGCTAAAAACAATTTCAAATACTTGAAGCACACGTTGAGGGGGAGCATTTCTAAAATATCAAAAATAATTAAGATTCAAAATGCTTTGATTTTATATCACAAGTATCTTGATTGATTTCTCAAATGGTTTTCAATTGGTTTCAAGGCAGAAGAACAATACCAAAAGACCGACCAATTTTACTTTATGCATGGTGATATAAGGATGAAAAGGTTAGGTATTAGTTCCCATGATCCGCCAGAACCGGAGGGATCTTTCCAGGGACAAACCACTAGATAGTGTAGAGTCCTTAGGTATGATGAAAAAAGGAGAAAAGTGAGAAATGGGAAAAGTGCGGACTGAGATAGAGCTAGAACTGGAATAAACCCAACAAGGTTCTATGTAATGACATCTCGGTAAGCACTGAAGGGGTTGAAGAATGAAAAAGAATTGAATGTGAAAAGGGTGAAAAGAAATATCCCTCCAACAATTCAACCTTAGGGTAGAAACCGGGTTCAATACATATGCTACTAGTTGTTACTAAGGTAACGCCGGTATTGAAGATAAGACGTCATGGACCCAGTGACGCACTACACTAAACTTCCCAAGCTACTCAAGTTCCTCTTAAAAGGACTTGTTTCATTCTCACGGGGAACCTACATAATCTATCGACGTTCTCGTAGAGATTGTTGATATTGAAGAAGGAGACCCTCTCCCTAGTCTCCGGCACAGGAAACCAAATATGCACAATTGAGTCTAGAGCCACGAGATCATCAATAAATCTCATTAGAACACATTATTCTTGAAGACTTACTATTTCACACAATGTGGAAAGTAAGAATATATATTAAGAGTCCTACGCATTATCCTTGTAGTATTGCCAGAACATCCGAGTGATATATTAAATATTCACAATGAAGATGGAAATCCTTTTAGAGCCAACATCAAACAAGCTCTTGGTAGGTGACATGTGAGATCTTGCAAAAGATCAAGTTTGTAACAACTGGATAGAAACGATGGGGCGATTCATTCTTGAATCAACCTTGGTCCAGGAAATGAATTGACGGATACCTTTGAAAAACCGGTCGTTGTGCTTAAAAGTCCTTTTCCATAGCACATCGACTGTGTGTTAATGTTTCAAAATTAAAGGGTATTTATGATTGATAATTGATTTTCCATAAAACCTTCGTTGTATTGCAAAACACGATCTATTAAGCAATAAACGATTGTTTTCAAATCACTTTCCATCAATAAGTGAATCTCAATTCGCTGGTTCACTCACTCCGTGTTGTCTTCTTTGAGACGTTCCGGTTTGAGAACAACTAGAGCAGTGATAACGCTACACGCGTCGTTCGGGGTCAAAGGAACTTCCTTTTCTTCGAGCAAGTTTTATAACACCCTAGGCAGTGAACCTAATCGTTGTAGTGTAGTAATTAGGGTAAGCCACGGGTATTGATATCGTTCTCTAGGGGAATAGGAATGCTAGTAGGGAGTTACTACGCTAAGGTTAAGGTTGAGGAAGATTATTTTTTATCTTTTTATATTTTATGAAAATGGAAAGGTACGAATCTCGGGTATTGGATTTGGGGGGTTGGTATTTCTACCGATTACTCTACTATTATCTAATTATCTAAACTAAGGTTGTGGGAGTCTATTTCTAATTAATGTGTGCTCGTATGATAGTTTAAAGATGTGTTTACTTAGTTTGTATTACTCCTTAATTATCTCCTATTGATGGTTGAGTGTCACGTCTTATTCCTAGTTGCGTTGTGTGTCTAAAGTTGTAGGGTATGCGTTTCTCCCTAACTCTTTGAACTTACCAAAGGGTCTTGTCTACAAACCCACTAGAGATTATAGACTCCTACTCTAAGGCGCTCTTCGGATGGTTTAGCCTACAATCACTCAGGTAATTATACTCTAAGGTTCACAAAGATGAATCAAGCATTAAGTGCACAACGGATGACCTATCGCATTACTAGATCATAAATCAACTAAGATAAGAAACAACCAATCAATATTCAATAATTAAGTTTCATACTTCCTAAGCAAACACACAAATAAATTAGCCGGACATGGAGAACATGCAAGCATACACACAAATAATCAAAGACATAATTGAATTAATGAAGCAAAGACTTATCTTGATGTAAGATAGGGTTAAAAACCCTAAAATATTGTACAAGACACCTTAGGTTCGGTTTTAGGTTTTTACTCCAAAGACTCTCCACCCAAAGACTGAAAAATTCGGATTCTATATATAAGATTACAATTGCGACGGCGTCACCTTATGTTTAGTGACGTCGTCGTGTCGCCGCCATTAGGGTTTCGTCTTGGCCACGTTAACCTTGCGACGGCGTCACCTTATGTCCGTGACGCCGTCCTCTTCAGCTTCTGACGTCGTCTGGATTGCATCTAGGCCGTCTGAGTAGCGACGGCCTACTCTTTCACCACTAGACGCCGTCTCTTGAAAATACGAGTTTTGAGTTCTGTCCCGTCACAATAATTTTGGGACGGCGTCACCAATAGCACCTGACGCCGTCGCCTTCTAACTTCAGCAACTGTGAGTGCCTTGATTTCGACTTTGGCCATTTTCTTCATATATTCGCGCCTTTCCGTCCAAATAAGTGCCATTCCAGCATTTTGCCTTCACGAGACCTAAAAAGTGAAAAGGAACGATATTAAGCAATAACGGATACAAAAGTGATCAAATAAGGACTTAAACGACCCCTCAAAATGGTACCTTTTAAAACCTTATCAAGCAGCTGCGAAACCCTGTCAAGGAAATTCTTCGGAATTATACCTGATCACAGGCAGTACTTGTACTGATCAACGGGGAACCGTGGGCTGTGTACCTCAATTCAACAAAAGTGATCAAAGACACTTTCGTGCATTTTATTGCTAACTGTTTTATGCAGGGACACCCGACGGTTGCAGCTGATTGGAATTGAGGAGTCAATTCATTGCCGCATGCTCACATATCGCTTTCACACCTAAAGAAATCATGATAAGGGCATATCTTCATAAACGGGTTCTGATATTGTTCAATCCATGCTTCTTCTACTCTGATACAAATATCTTAATCAACAAATGCTTCCGCAACTCTGATAAGAAGATATCATGATCCAAAAGGTGAGCATGTCGGTCCAATAGTCACAACATCACATAATGGCGATATATCAAAAGGATGAGTCAGAGATTTGTTGTGGCTGATGATCTCAAAACTGGCTCAAAACTCAACATCATGTGGATCAGTTAAAAACCTCCACTTGAAACAACAAAACATGCAGAACATGAAGAATCAAAGACTACGAGCTAAAGAACAAAAGTGCTTAATCAAAGAAATCAAGAACAACGAAATGTGATATCAGTTTGTAATCAATGTAAGTTGAGGTGACCTCCCTTAGGGGGAGATTGTTAAGATTTAGTAAATCCATTACTTAAAGTGTCGGTCACCTCAAGTATATATACTCGTTAGAAAGCTCGTAGTCGTAGTCATTCAGTGATATTAAGTAGATTACTTAGTAACACCGTGGAGGACGGACGGGTCTTTACCCACTGTATGCCTGATCCACAGCCTAAAGTAGGCGTGTTATGCTTGTACCTATAAATACCCTTTGCCCTCTAAGGCAAAGGGTTGGAGCTTTCATAATTCATTTTTCTTTGTCTCACTAAGCTTCCCATCCTCTCCCACTTTATCTCTCTAAACCTTATCTTCTACGCATAACTTTGTGCTTATGATGTGTTTGTGATAAACCAAGATGCTACAATACCTTTTCCAATGATTTTGCTCTTAATATTGCTACCGAAAGTGACATTACCTCCGTCATACTCTTGATATGTAAAGAATAGACTTTTGTTTCCGGTCATATGTCTTGAGCATCCGCTATATTTTATCCATTCATATGGCTCCAAGCTGACTTTCAAGCATACCTATGAAACATACAACTCAAGCATTTGGTCCTCGATATCTCATTGGTCCGTTTGGGTTAAACATGACGTTTGCTTGGTTTATGTATGGAAATGATGGATATGGGTTCCATGGCATGTAATTTGGAGTTTGATATGGTCTAGGGAAGTTTTGATTCCAATCAGTATGTTGATAGTTGGGTTGTGTATTATAGTTGCTTTTAGGAAAGGGGCGTTTGGAAATAGATGTTTTAGGCCTTTGTTGAGTGATTTTTTTTTATCTAAACTCGTTTTTAGCAAGTCATACTCCTGTTGTAACAACAGGTTTTTGTCTAATAGTAACTACAGATTTCTTTGTAACTTTAACAAATTCATTACGGGCCGTTTTGCAAACATCCTATTTTTCTGCAGACACCACGGAACCAATGGGTTCAATGAACGAAACCAAAATTTTGGTTCCGTCTGATCCGTGGTTGTCTGAGATGGATGGAACAACTTGTTTGTCTTTTTCGGCCCTTTTAGTTTGACTACTTGGAATTAATACGCCATTAAATCCTAGTCCATTTTTATTCCCTGGTACTTTTTGTATTCTCATTATTTCATCCGCACATGAAATACTTCTATCAAACTTTTTGAACCTAAAGTTATGTTTGATAAGCGTTTCTTGTGTGAGTTTTAACTTTTCCATTTCGAGTCCAAGCTCTTGACATGATTTACAAACATTGTCATTAGCTTTGCTCTTTTCTTTTAACTCATAAACTTCATTTTCTAAAAACTCCTTTTTAGTTTTTAATAACTTGTTTTTGGTTATAATTTTTAAACTGAGTTTGCATAAATGGTTATATTATTTTTGTAATGTCTCGTCATCAATGGAAGAGTAAGATGAGTCAGAATGTATCTCAT
The DNA here is from genome assembly GCA_019973895.1 of Chrysanthemum seticuspe. NCBI lineage: Eukaryota > Viridiplantae > Streptophyta > Magnoliopsida > Asterales > Asteraceae > Chrysanthemum > Chrysanthemum seticuspe. The sequence continues at coordinate 75,023,031 of BPTQ01000009.1, read as the reverse complement.
TTGATTCTTGAGCCAAGGGAGCTATTTCATCCTTTCTGGCTCTTCGTCATTGTCTTCATTTCCACTCCAACCACCACTTACAAAAGCTCGTTGATTTTTTGCTTTTTGGTCGCTTGGGACAATCTCCTATTAGATGGCTTGTATCTCCACATCTAAAGCACTTTCTTTTCTTATCGTCACGATCTTTCCGGAATGACTTCTTGTCATCTCGGGGTTGCCTCACAAACTTCCCTCTTCTTCTAAAGAATTTCTTGAAATCTCTTACGGCCATGGCATATTCCTCATCTTCACTATCCGAGCAAGATTTTTCATCATCACTTGATTCCGCCTTTGCTTTTAAAGCAACGGATTTGACTTTTTCCCGTTTGCCTTTGATGATTTCCGAATCTTTCTCCATCACCATTTCATGAACTTTGAGATTTCCAATTAGCTCATCAAGTGATATTATTGAGAGATCTTTTGATTCTTCATTGGCCGTCACTTTTGCTCTCCATTTTGGATGGAGTGCTCTAAGAAATTTCCTGACGAAGTTCTTGCTATGAAAAGATTCATCGAGTGCTTTAAGAGAAGTAATAATAGTGTTAAATCAAGAAAAGCCACAATCAATGGTTTCATCTTCAGGAATAACAAATTGTTCATATTTTTGAACAAGAAGATCAATTTTGTTATCCTTGACTTGTGAATTCCTTTGATGTGTGATTATTAAAGATTCCCAAATATTATTAGCGGTTTCACACATAAAAATTCTTTCATACTCCTTTTTAGATTAAGCATTATAAAGCATCATTTTTGCTTCATTGTTTTTACCAATTAGTTTTTTTCGTTCATCGTTAGAAAGATATTTTGTTGTGGGATCATAGTCACCTTTAATGATTACAAACAAAAGATCTATATCTTTTGATTTCACATATGTTTCAAAGCGATTTTTCCAATAGATAAATCCATTGGTTTCAAAGAGTGGTGGTCTTTGCATAAATTGCCCTTCTTTAAAGTTTTCAGAATCCATGGATCGTTTCAAGTTTATAAAATACAATGTATTTTAGAAAAATCCTGAGCAATGAAGATCTAATACCAATTGTGAAAAACTATAAGGGGGGCTGAATAGTTTTACCATTTTAAAATTTAATTTGCTTTGAATAACAATGAGTGAATTCAAATAATATAGATAAACAAGAATAAAGAATATGTAAGTAAAGAAATAAACGATCAAACCACAAAACGATTGTTTATAGTGGTTTGGTCTACAAGGACTCTTTTTACTTGCCCTACTCCACTCCCCGAGTTTCCAACTCGAGAGTTATCTTCACTAATCAACAAGCTCCTTTAACCGGCGGAGAAAACATTTACACGTCGCTTACATAATATTTCCAGCACAAAGCTAGATGTCGATTTCTTTGACAAGGGCACAACCACTCCCAACACGCTAAGTATTTTAAGAACTAAAATACTAACCACTCACACTCAGAGGTTTATGATGGTTTGGTACAAACAATGATGTATGAATAACTACAATTCACACAACTATAAACAAACAATACTTGCAACAATTCGTTGAAGCTTGAAATGTCTTGATCTTCTTTGCTACAAAAGAGGATCACTAAAAATGAAATGAGAATGAGTTAGATGAAAGAGAATGAGAGGATGTATGTGTTTTATGCTTATAAGGGATGAGAAAACAACTTGGTTTGGCTTGCTATTTATAGCCAAAACCCTCAGCAACCCATGGATCACACGGAACCAAAACATGGTTCCGTCCTTTTTAAAATTTGGTTTCGTGGGCTTGACATAAAATCTCAACCAAATATTCACCATATCTTACCAATATCTTAACATATCTACCCAAGATTACATTTGATATGTTGAGTGAAAATCTAAACAAGATATCCAAGAAATCTTTCAAAGACTTCCATGATGATGCAACACATGATATAATATACATTTTTTATTTTTAGTTTTATATGTTTGTGTAAATAAACATTGTAATGTACATGTTAGAAAACTAGATGAGTAAAAACTAATTTACTTGTAAAAGACTATAAGTGTAATGTGTCTTTTTGTGTTTAAGAAAAACTTGTAACTATATGTAAAAGTCTTGACAAGATTTATACTTTTGCTAAAATGATATATATTATTGTTAACAACAATATATAGCAAAGATCGTAAAATATAAATAACGTTTTTTAGATGATATTTGTATTAAAAAATACAACTCACCTCCCTCACATACGACCTTCCTCACTCTTCTCTCCTTTGACACTTCAAATTCAAATTTAAATTTCAAACCAAAGGCTCCCTTCTATCACATCAAACCTACTTACTCCAATTCATTCCAACTCATCTCATTCTATCTCTCTCTTAGCTTAACCATGGTTCAATCCTAACCAAACCTCTCTATCTCTCTCTTCCCTCTCTCACAACATTTGAATTTCAAATTCAAATTCTTCCCTTTCTCACTCTAACACAACATCCACACTTCCTTTTCAAGCAAAGGATACTCTATGGAATATTCTTTATCTCTTATCTATGCCATATGAGGAATACCCAAACTACCCCTACTCAATTATTCATTCTCTTTTTCTATCTTCGATAATTGGTTTTACTAAAACACTTCACAAAATGATTTTTATCAAATGGCTATTTGAGTTGGTTGACCTTGAGAATTAATAATGGAAAGGTCTAATGTGTGAACTAAAATTGGGGGTTTAGCAAGGTTGTGTAGTTAAAAGATCAAAGTCCCAAGGAAAAACCTTTACAGGTTCTGGCGCTCCGACGCACCAGCCTCGTAAAAGTTTTTCAACTTTTGGGACTTTTGCCTATAAATACCCACCCTTGCCTATTTTATTCTTCATCTCTTACCATTACTTATTTCTCTCTACCCTCTAATTCTATCTTGTTTTCTTAATCTCTCACATAACATATTTGAAAGAACACATCTCTTGTAATGGAAGAATCACAAGAACCTAATCCACTCTTGTGATTGTGTCGAGGGTTTTCTTATCTATACCCTTTCTACTAGAATCGAGTCTCTAGGTTAGGTTAGGACTTGATTAAACAATCAAACATTCTTATTCGATTTAGTTGTAAGGGAATTAAGTCTTGTGTTGTGGTGACCAAGCCTAGATCGTTGGAGATCTAGTTGGGGTTTGATACTTCCAGTGGAAAGTCTTAGTGGTCTTTGTGGTATTGGTGGGAAGTCGAATAACGAGATTCTTTTGGGTGGTTACCGAGGGCGGAATAACGTTGGGAATAGCTCTTTCTTGTGAGTGCCAATCTTTGTATATATCGGTGAAGTGAAGTTGTAACGGTTTGTAGTCCACCGAAAAGATTATACTTAGTGAATAGTATCGTGGATTCCCAACTGGATGTACGGATGGTATAAACCCCCATCCCGAACCAATATATATCGTGGTGTCTCTTTACATGCTTTATATACTTTGGTTGTATTTGTGGTTGTGATTATTGTTGTATAACCACTTGGTGATCTTTGAGGCTTGAAGTAAATAAATTTCAAATAAGCCAAAAAGACCGTATTCAACACCCCCCCTAAGGTTCTACACTATCGAGTATGATACTCGAGGAGTGGAGTAGGGCTAAGATAGAGCTTCGTAACCGAACCACTATAAAATTCTTTGTGTCTAGGTTTGATTGTTCTATCTCTTTATCTTTACTTTAATTCATATATTATTTTCTTTGTGTTTATATATTGTTGATTGATCTCACATAACTTTGAATCAAAATATTTTCAAAAAGGATAAAAAGTATTGAAAGTTTTAAATCAAAATTAAAACGGATAAACTACTCAACCCCCCTTATAGTTTCTACACCCCTTATTGTTGTTCTACCAGAATAAACATAAGCACCTCTCGTTCATCTTTTATTTCTTATTGATTTACTTTTTTGGAATCTTGTTTATAACAAAGATACATTACACACCACACATGTAAGTGTTAAAAAATGTCAAGCGCTTATTTAGTTTAGGGCCTGTTCGGTTTGTAAATAAATTTAGGATTTGAATTTGATATAGGAGAGAGAAAGAGAATAAAAAGAACTAGAATATATTTAACTAAATGAATAATGATTATATAAGTTAGTGATGAGCCCACAAATGATACATGGTTATGTGAAAAAGAAAAAAACTATGTGACAAAAAATTAATACAAAAGAGAATAAAAAAAGAAAAGAAACATGGAGAAAGAGAGAACCAACCTTCTGGCTAAGGTTTTGTGTAAACCCACATACGAGGGTATGTAGCTAAACTTAAATGCCATGTTTTTAAACCAAACGTGTAAAATATACTTTCATCCCAAATCTTTTGCCTAAAAACCTCACACCAAACGGCCCTTCGTAACTTTCTAGTTTCTTAAGCTTTAAGTTCCTTAAATTGTCCACACTTAGTCCCTTGATTAACTTCACTTATACATTTTGACCTTGTTTTATATTTAGGACACGTCCCCACTATACTTTGCTAGATACCTTTGTATACATTTAAATCCCAACAAAATAAATGATAACTTCTACATCATGTAGTACAATGTCTTATAAATAAGCTTCTATGTAACAAAGTCTATAATTTGGTTCATTAATAACATACTCCAACACTTGTACAACAAGCTTGTGAATACATACGAGCATGTGGACATTATTTCTTTCAACATGAAAACAACAAAAACTAGAGTAATTAAACATACAATACCGGATTCTAAATTGTAACAAGCGTCGCCTATTGGTTGTATACACAATTCATAACTAGAAAGTTTCTCCAGTCCTTTGCTACTCGGAGCTAAAAAACCAAAAATTAAGAACAACTAACTTGTTTTAGAAATGATTTCCAAATTGTGTGAGACCTTTAAACCGATTCTAAGAATCATTTTTATGGGGTTTATTGGTTCGTAAATTAGAATTTTGTTTAGCTGATACTTCTCTTGGTAACCAAGCCAAGTCTTGAGTAAAAATAAAACCCAAGAATTGTTTGTTTCAAACACACAAAACACGCAAAACTCCGTAGACTATTTCGAGCAACTCTCATTAAGAACACGTCATTGATTCTATGATCTTTCAGACAAGTTTATTACGTCTGGCTATATATCAGCTTTAACTGTTGTAGCCTGAAGACATGCGACAAAACTATTTAAAAAAAAATGGTGTTAAACATGAGTCTCGAATCACCAATGACCCGCAAATATTGGAATGATCTATGCTTAGTGTAATATTTTTGTTTCGTCACTAAAGAACTTTGATTTTAAACAAATACAAGATAAAAGGAAACTAATCACATTAATAAAGTTTTTTCGTAAAATATCAAGATTGGTACAAATGATATCAAATACAGTAGTAAGTAGCTAGTAAGATTAATAAGAGGCTAATGAATAAAGTCATGCTTAAATTATAGAAAAATAACCTGTCGTATATGAATGCTCTATTTTTTTCATTGCACAAGTTTAGGCTAAAATTTATGCCAAGTTAAAAGTTGAGGAGCCAAGCTTATCTATATGCAAAACTTAAACTCAAATTCGGATATTGTGACAGAAACAGGTTTCAATTAACGAGTAATCACCAGAATAAAGATCCCCAATTCTTGAAAAATTAGGGTTTCAAGATCCAAACCCTAAAATCACTAGATCAACCAATAAACCACCATAAAAGCAAAAATACCAAACAAGAACATGATGAAACACCAAATCTAAACCCCAATAACCAGATCAGACTGATAATAACTTGAACAAACGAAGATCTAACAACAATATGTTGAATCAACAAGAGAAAACACCAATTTAATGAATACCCCCAATTTTATAACGAAACCCTACAAGTTTGTAACATATATATCAAGGAACCTACCCAACCTCCATTGGTTCACTTTTATTAATTAAAATGTTTATTACAATAAAACTAAAGATAGAATCACAATTGTGATCTATCAAACTAAACTGAACGATTACAACTGAAAAGATGAAACAACCAAACTATAAGGATCACAAGACAGTGATCAACTGAACGATTACAAGAGAGAAACAAACCATTTATCTTAAGAGTTTAAGAGCGTATGAATATTAAGAGAGACTGTGCGAGTGATGCGGATTATGCAAAACACAAGAAGTTTTACAATCCTCCTAAGAGTACCTAACCGTTGTAGTGTAGTATTGGCAAGACACGAGGAATTGATCGTTCTCAAATGGAATAGTGAGGTAGGCTCGAAGTGTATAACGGAATAAGTCTAATGGTTGAAGGATGATTATTTTTGTATTTTTATATTTTTTATAAATCAAGGTAAAATCTCGGGGTTCGAAGAGTTTGTTTTTTATAACTAACAATTAAACTAAATTAAATTACACTAAATATGCGGAAAAGATAAATTGGTAGGAGCTCGTATGATAGGTAAAGTGTATTTACTTATAATTTCACTACTCCATAGTTATCTCATATTGATGAGTCGAATTGTCACTTCCTTGTTTTAATTAGAGCGTTTTATTCCTTAATATCAATCGTTAAGGGTTGTCAATCCCTAACACTATGCATTTTGTTCTCGTCGAGGCTATCTCAATGTCAGCAAACGCAACTCACGCATTAAATACAACGAACGACACACTAATTATATAGCGGGGCATTTAGTCAGACGTTCAAGCTAATATCAATAGATCTAGCCAGTTTTCCTACTCTTAACGCGAATAACAACTAATTAAAATAAGAGACGACAATCAATAATCAATAACTAGGTTCCATGCAATCTTAAGTAAACACTAATAAGTTTAGCTTAGCATGTTAAATCGAAGAGAAGACAAACAAATAATCATACAATACATAGACATATTGTAATGATTAAAGATTGAATAACTTATCTTCAATAAAACATAGAGTATTTGGAGGCTAAAAACCCTTAAAAAAGTTTTAAAATTTGGCACACAAAGTTCCTCCAAAGTGGTCTTTCTAAGATGTTACATAGAATGAAAATCATACGAAAAATATATACATGAATACACCTGTGACGACGTCACTTTACAATTGTAACGCCGTCAGCTCGCCTTCATTAGGGTTTAGTTTATTGCATCGACTTTGTTGTGACGACGTCACCTTATGGATCGTGAAGCCGAAACTTGATCTTCGCTAGCAACAAGTGACGACGTCACCTAGTAATTGTGACGCCGTCCCAACTCCTTTTTCAACTAATTTTTTGACTTTGTTGTTTTCTTTGTTTTCTTGTCTAATCGAGCCAAAATCGCTCAATTTTTCATCATTCGCTTCCCAAGTACCTAAAACTCAAATATAAACATTTTAAGGTAATAACTGATCGAATATGTACGGATTTAGAGGCTAAATGACCCTTTAAAAACGTATAGAATTACACCTCATCAGTCAGATTTCAGATTGAAGTTATGATAGAATGATCCATATCTTGAGCTTAAATAGCCCAACTTTTTGATCTTGCAATCTAGTCCTTGGTTAATTGCAAAGAAGTCCTTAGAAGCTTAATATTCAATCCTGCAAAATAGAAAACAAACAAACAAGCCCCTCAAAGAGAAAAGCATTTATAAATAAGAATGAATTGCCCAAGTTTAGTCCCTGAACATATGAAATAACGTTTGATATCTTAACAGATGATAAGATCCTTAATTGTATTGATGTATATATCAATTGTTTGATTTTATATAATCATGCTTCCGCTTCATTTGATCTTGAAAACTTATTATGAACATGTTGTTCTTGTTAATACACGCGCGTGAAAAATTAAAATATACGTAGACGAATGCATAAGAGTATTAGTTTCTTGAATCAATATATAACAAAAACTTGAGGGACTAAAATGTGAAGAATGAATTTAGTTGCAGTTTCCACTAATACCCTACCAAACTCTCCACTTTTATCTATGCCCTAATTTCTCGAAAAAAAACACACAGTGTTCATTTTTCGCTATCAAGCTCACTGGTAAATAAATTCGAATACCCTTTTGATCAAATTTCAATAATATCCATTCAATTTTATATTTTTCATCGATTTTAAGGTTTCTTTTTTGTATGTTTGATTGGGTTTTTTTTTTTTTTTTTTTTTTTTTTTTACATTTATTTGATTTGACATTGTTAATTAAAGCTACTGATTTGATTATTTATATGAGTGGATTTATGGGTTTTGGTTTAATTTTTTAGCTTGGTTTGTTTGTAATAAAAAAAGATGTTATTTTTGCCAACTTTTAAGGTTTATTTAGGGTTTTAGCTAATGTTATATATTTTCAATTGTAATGTGGGTTTATTTAAGGTTGAACTTAGCTTTCTATTGCTGTTTGATATCGAAAAATGTACCTTTGTTGTTACTTGGTGGAAAATGGTAAATTTTGTTGTATTTTCATATTTTTTATATTTAGCGGTGTAAAACTTTTGAGGTTTACGGGGTTTCAGATAGTGAGGTGATCGTTACCAAGTCGTTTTTCTTATATAGGATATATAAATAAATAGGGGAGTTGTGACGTAATCTGTATACCTTGGAGGTTTATTTTATTTAGTTTGTATCATTAGGAACCTACGGAGGTATGCTAGACTGGTAACATTTAAGGAAATTAAACGGATTGTAACAAGTTTTTTATAAACCAGAGGTGGATTGTATGTTTTTTTAGTTTTACTTATTTCTAATGATAAACAATGCCGCTGTAATGTTTGGTTTTAATCTCACCTACAGAAGTTACGGAATATGCCAGATAAGGAAATTGGGCGAATAGTAACAAAATTGTGATAAGATAAGCGAAACTTGTGTTTATTAGCTGCAAAATGAATGTATACAAATTGGTTTATGTTTTTCGTTTTGGTTTTTATTATGCTTGTTAACAAGTTTAGATATTTTGCAGGTGTGTTGAATAGCCTGAATCTTTAGTAGAGGAAGAATCGGCAGAAAAGCTAACAATGCCTCCCAATCCAAGAGTTGTGAAAGCCTTTCGTGCCATGAGAGAAATCGGGATTCCAGAAGAGAAAACAAAACCGGTGTTAAAGAATCTTCTGAAACTCTATGAAAAGAATTGGGAACTTATTGAAGTAGAAAATTATCGAGCTCTTGCAGATGCTATTTTTGACAGCGAGGAGTCAGAGGTATCGTATTTAGTTGCTGATTCGTTACAACTAATGATTCTATTTAAATCTCATATCTTTTTTTAAGCATCGCTGTTTTCTTTTGGTATAATTTTTATTTTTCAGGCAGTAGGACAGAAGAAACCGCCTGATAATGCACAAGCTGAAGTAAGTATATATCACCCAAAGCTGAAATGAGCATTTTTGGTCCAGTCTGTTTATACTTTCTGTTAATAGTTACTTAGTTTGTCACTATAACTGCAAACAGTAAACTAATTTAGTAACAATATCGAGATAAAAAAAATTAGTAGCTTCTATGCATCAAAAGACACTTTTTGGTGACTTTCAAATGTTCCCTTGAAGCTTTTTTTTTTTACTCTACCCTTTTAACCCGTTATAAATAAAGTTTAATCAAATTGACGCATTTATAAGTGATGGCTTGAAACTGGCTCCTTTATCTGGTATCATGAGTATATAACATTACCTTTCCTTCTGATTGTTATTTTCTTACAGGCAGCAGAACAGAAAAAGAAACTCGAGCAAGCTGAAGTATGTAAATTCTTTCAATCACGAGTGTATTGATTTTGATAAACATCTTTTAACTTAGCATTTTAACTGTTTATGATTTAACACCACTCTTTATCACCAGCTAATGAAAGCTATCGAAGAAGAAACACAAATTCCAGAAGAGCCGGAACGACCCTTAAAACGGCTCCGTTTAAGGCACCAAGACGGCACCCCTAATTCAAATGGAACACCACTGAAGAGACCAAAACTGGAGGAGATTGAAGCGCTTCCTTATGCTATACCCAAGAGTCAATCAAAGGCGTTAGCAGGGGAGTCTGCTTCATCCCAACAACAAAGTAAAAACAAGGGAAAGCAACCTGTGGGAGATGCAGATGTCACAAACGAGTCAGAGTCTGACACAGGTCTCCGTCCAAGGCATTTGAGAGACAAAGGTAAAAAACCTATATCTCCTCAAACGAGTCCGTGTAAGACGAGGCCAAGTTCTGATAGGCCGTCCCATGGAGTGCGTTTTAAAGAGCCTAAACCAAAAGTAAAAACTCCCCTTCCATTAGTAAAACCCAAAGACGAGCCTGTTACAGATGACACATCACAGCCGGAGGTGCCTCTTTCGGTTACTGGGGCAGGTAATTTGTTAATTTTACAAGTTTTCTGTTATGAGCTAGAGGTGGTAAAATTGGTGGTTCGGGTGGTGGGTCTAAAAGTGTTCTGGTCTAGACATTTTTGGTTCCATTATGTCAGGTTGAAACTTTTTTGTGTCCCAACTTTTAAACTATATATAGCTAATCCAGATTATGATATAAACGTACTAATATTTCAAAAAAAGATTAACTTTTATTAACAAACTGATTTAGGATAGTTTAAGCATTTTTACACCATGTAAAATAAAACATAATCCAGTCGACCCTTGCATAAGCAAATGGGCTGATATTTCCACCTCTCTGTGAGGTGTTACTATGAACCCTGTTCTGACCATGCTGGTTAGATGCTAATTAATACTTGTTGGCTACAATTTCTTTGTGTCAAGTACGAATTTTAAGACACTTTGTTTTGCCTTTTTCGTAGATATTAAAGTTTTTGGTTTTTATGACGGTATTAATTTTTAATAAAACTTAACAGAATTATTGACCAATGGGGATGTCTCAACTGAAACCGATCTGCCCAATGAACCTGATGGACCTCTGCTGGCTTTATCAAATGAGACAAGTGGACATGAACTTGCAACGATCCCAGATGAATCAACAGTAAAAATTTTAGATATTGCTTCCTCATCTTCTGGCGAATATAAGATTTCATTAAGCTGCAACGCTGCAGGAAACCCTAATTTATCTGCCACAAATGTAGATACTCTATTAAAAAGAATGGAAGATAAATGTCTTAAATCATACAGAGTCCTTGACTCCAACTTTTCTGTGAAAAAACTTATGGAAGATATGTGTGATTCTCTTCTGGACACCGAAACCGACCCCACATCACCCACTCACTCATTGGAAACATGTCCAGCCAATGCTTCCAATGGCTCAGTCGGTAATGAAGGTGATTGTGAAAAAGACAAACTTGTAGAGCAGAATGGCTGTCAAGATACCGACTCACAAAGTTTGGTAGGTGTTTCTAACAATCCGTTAACTGCTGATGATACAAGGTCTCTTCATGAAGTCAATGACGTAGCTAAAGGGCAAGAGTCGGTGATAATTTCACTGGTCAATGAAGTCAATAGCGAGTGTCCTCCAGCTTTCCATTACATTCCCAAAAATGCTGTTTTCCAGAATGCTTATGTTAACTTCTCACTTGCTCGTATTGGGGATGACAATTCTTGCTCCACTTGTTTTGGTAATTGTCTGACAGCGACAAGCGCTTGTGCTTGTGCACTGCAATCTGGGGGTGAATTTGCATATACAATAGAGGGACTTGTCAAGGAGGAACTTTTAGACGAGTGTATCAAGATGAATCGGGATCCTCAAAAGCATTGTTTGTTTTACTGCAAGGAATGCCCTCTGGAAAGATCCAAAAATGAGGAGATTGTTGAGCCATGCAAAGGTCATTCAGTCAGGAGCTTCATTAAGGAATGTTGGTTGAAGTGTGGATGTAATAAACAGTGTGGCAATCGAGTTGTACAGCGTGGTATTCAACGCAAATTGCAGGTAAGATAAATGTTTCAAGTTGAACTGATATTCAGTCTTGTTATCACTGTTTTGATTCTACATTTTTGTTTGGAGTAGGCTGGTGTGGAGAGGCCACTTTACACTTAGCGGGTCAAACTGACTAAAGTTACGCTCTGACTTGAAACATGCCGGTTTTACTGGAACCACTTTTTTCCTAATTTTTCTATAAGTTTTTGATAAATGTATTGGTTATTGGTTATAACTTATAAAGATGATGTCGTCAAAATTATGATCATGTATTCATGTGGTAATTATGTCTTCACTTGATAGGGATTATCATCCAATCATAATCATTTAGGATGGTTATGTAATGGAAAATATTAAGCATAGCCCTAAGGGCTATGTTTATCGAAACCCTTTTGCTTCTTACCATCTTGCCGGAGGTATTTCTGGACGAGTCTCCCTACCCTCGGGTTGGGGTATGACCGTCCACATCATACCTCCCCCATAACCCGCTGGTTTGGGTATTGTTGTTGTTCTTGTTACTTCTTACCATTTTATACTGAAATATGCAATTTGTGACTATCTGATGCAACATTCTTACATATTAAGCAAAATTTTGATTTAGTAAACTGCAAGAAAACGTAATGTGCTATTCACTTTTTACTTGTAGCTAAATGATTTCGCTTGTTATTTTAGCATTAGAATATTTCAAATAATTAAATTTGTCTATCTTCTCTGCTAGGTGTTCATGACACCCGGTGGAAAAGGTTGGGGTCTGCGCACTCTTGAAGACTTGCCAAAAGGTGCATTTGTTTGTGAATATGTGGGAGAAGTTTTAACCAATGCAGAATTGTATGAGCGAGTTTCACGAAGTGCAAACAAAGATGAACATGCTTATCCAGTACTGCTCGACGCTGATTGGGCTGCAGAATGTGAATTAAAGGATGAAGAAGCTCTTTGTCTGGACGCCACTTATTATGGAAATGTGGCGAGATTCATAAATCATAGGTAAGCTGATACATTTAGATTGTGCGTTTTTATTGTTAAAACCTAACCTATTTTCTCCATATTAGTGGTTTAGTCCCTCAAATTCTTTTGTTAGTGTTCTGTCCCTATACTTATTTCGTCACCATGTTTGGAAGAGTGGTGTTACATGCAAATATGCAATTGGTTTAGGTATATGGTCAATAAATAATTATTGTAGTATAGTAATAATGACATAAATTAAGGATAATAATATGATCATATAGATAAATAGTATAAATATCCAACCTGAGCAATTTTACCAACATCTCGGTCAGTGTCCATTTTTGCAAACCTTCAATGCCACATCAGCAAAAATGACCGATTTGACTGGTTGTAAGTAAAGTGGCTTTTTAACTACTGTATCTGTCTACAAGTACCCAGGTTAGTATGACGACCAACTCACTATGAAAAAAGTTGAGGGGCTGAACCACTTAAATATGCGAAGTTGGTTGGGTTTCCATTGTTTACCATAATAAATCCCTTAAACTGACCCTCATTTCTTTTTTATTATTATTTGCTGGTAGGTGTTTTGACTCGACTTTGGTGGAGATTCCAGTGGAAGTGGAGAATCCTGATCATCATTACTATCATGTATGTAACTTAGCCCACTTCTCGTCTTCTCGATACTTATTACTTGTACACATTTTTTATGTTGCAGATTGTTGCAACATGTAAGTTAATATTATCTGTTTCTTATGCGCAGCTTGCTTTCTTCACTACAAGAAAGGTGAAAGCCCTAGAAGAATTAACATGGGTGAGTTGGATAAAATTAGTTGTTTAGATTTTATTACTTTCGGGACTTGGTTAAACTGAAAGATGTGCTTGTTCAGTTTCTTCTTTCTTCTGAACTTAAATGCTGTTCTGATGGCCTATTTTACTTATAAGTGAGTTGACGTGGTTATGCTTTTTTACTTCAATGGGTCAAATAAATATTTTTAGCTTTAAAAAACGGGTTGAAACTCTGCTTTAAAAAACGGGTTGAAACTCTTGCAAAGCTTATCTTTATCATGTGCAACCTACCAGATTGAAAAAGCTGTTTTAGGTTGACCAGATCCGACCCTCTTTGACCCTTAGCCGAACCAGCCCATATTGCCTTTCTAATTTAGGTTTTTGCTCCTGCTCTTGCAGCCACTATGTATTTTTCTTGTTATAATACGGTGTTTGTATGTGTATACAAGTTTTCATTTTTTAAGCAAGCTTATATGACATCCATGCAGGATTATGGTATTGACTTTGATGACTCAGAACATCCCGTCAAGGCATTTAAGTGCCGATGTGGTAGCAGGTTCTGCCGAAACATTAAACGTCCAAACAGTAAGAGAAGATGTTTCAACTGTATCAAAGCACGAAAAAAAAAATGTTATTGTAGAAAGAGAAGATGCAATTGAAATTATTGTCTTTCTGCTCTGTTATTGTAGAAAGAGAAGATGTTCCAACTACACAAATCTTTATTTCAGTTGCATCTTCTCTTTCCCTGAAATTATTGTAGTATAGTTGCATCTTCTCTTTCTGCTCCCTTTTGCTGTATCAAAGCACGAAAAAAAAAATGTGTGTTAATATCCACCTCTGTTTTTTGCACTGATACTAGTTAAAGACATTTACGAATTAATGTTTTAATTTCAGGGAGCAGAAGGAGAAGATGCAACTGAAATAAAGATTTGTTTCAATTTCATTGGTACGAATTACTGTTGTTTCGACGCTGTTTCAACTGTGTACTGTTTCGTGTCTATCTTATGTATGTAGGATGTAGCTTGATGACTAATTAAAGATGGGCGTGTTAGTTTGTTCAACGCCATCATGTTTTTTTTTTGTACCGGTGAAATTTATAAACCCCGTGTTAGTTCAACGGTGCTAGTGTTTTCATAAATTTGGACTTCGTTCAGCAGTGCTAGTGTTTTGATAACTTTGGACTACATCATTAAAGGTTTTCCCTTGTACCTTGTTTCGTGCATAAGTGCATATACATTAGACTTCAGCTATCCGAAACTTTGAAATGCATGAATGATTTTGCTTTTAGCGTTAAACAAACAATCAAACAACATGGTGTGCGGTATTATGTAATAAAAAAATTATAACCTGAAAAGCTTATTATATTGTTGTGTTTTGCTATTATATTATAACAGTGTTTGTTATTTGTAAATATTTTCACTCACAAAACAACAGTTTAACATTGACACAAGAATAAATGGGTTATGGTTGTGGTTATATTGGTTATATTGGTAACTAATTTAGGTGCCGTTTGGTATCCGGGTTTTGATTAGGTTTTAGTTTTGGTTTTAAAATTTTGTAGTTTGGTTGAGGGGTTTGGAATTTAAACAGTGTAATGGGCCCACTAAAACCCAAAGACATAGGGGATGGTGGGTTTTAGTTATTATATTGTCTCTCATACACTCTATTTAATTTGTCTCTCTTTCTCTTTCACACACATACATGTAAATTTACTTTTAAATAGTATTTTTATTTTTATTATTAAATCTATTAAATAAATATAATTTCTCTCTTCAAATCTTAAATCTAAATTCAAATTTTAAGCCAAATCAAAATCCATATCCAAACCCTTTTGTAAACCAAACGCACCCTTAATAAGATAGTCCATGTTTGGGTTGACATTTTTAACCCGTCAAAACCTGTATAAGATATGATTTAATGTTTTGATATGAATTGTCACCCATGACCAGAGGCGGAGCCAGTAGGGTGGCTAGCGGGTGCTCAGCCACCCCCAACAGGCCCAGCTATCGTAGGTTGATTTCCGGCCACGCTTCACAAAGTCTTCAAGATTGGCCCTAGGCGAACCGAGTGATGGTTGAAGGCATCAAATTATGTTGTGTTTATGATGGAGAACATCCACTTATATTTGTTTTTTTGAAAAAAAGAGCTTCTTATTCGATGCTTAGAAAAACAGAGCTTCGGTTTGTTTTTAGTTTATGGGGAAGATGACTATAAAAGACACATACGTGTTTACTTGTGGGCCAAAGAAAAAAAAGCTTTTGTATTTACTCCCTATGACCCTATCTAGATGTAAATTTTTGTCTATGCCCTTCCAGTTTAAAATTTGTCTATATGAAACTCAAAAGAATACAATTATTTGAAGTGTCATTTACAATCTTATGTATTACATATCTTTTTGAGATTTGAATAGTACCATATACTTCTTAGTGACAATTTGTTACGTATAGTTTGGACTTTAGGAATTTAATCTAAATAATCCCTAAACAAAAAGGCTTATTTGATGAAAAAAAAAATAGTGATACATTCAAAAAGGAAGGCACAACTTGTTATTGCCTATTGTAGGGTACTCGCATGTTATAGCGGCGAGTACCATGTGATTAAAGTTTAAGCTTCAATATATAAGAATGACGAACTAATTAATCGAAGGAAAAAAAATGATCACAGTCCGACTCAATCAACTCGTTTTTACCGGTTTCGACTGGTCCTCTTTGTTTTGTTTTTTAACGACTTTTATTGGCTAGCCGAACCGATAGCGACTTCAGATTATGGTTGAACCTTTTGGTCCGGTCCGGTTTTCAAAATCATATGTACCATCAACTTATTAGTATATAAATTGTTTAAAACTTAGTGTGTTTAATGTTGTTTTCTTAATTTTAAGATTTTGATATGTTATAAAAGTCATATGTGCTTTATAAGATAGTTAGATAATCAAATGAAACTAGTCATTCTTACTGAGAGTTGGAGCGACCTATTAATTGTCTGTTACTGTTATATAACAAGTAATTTCGGCCCCCCTTAACTCAAATTCCTGGCTCCGCCCCTGCCCATGACTATTGATCTACTATCATGTTATTCATTTTTCATTTAACAAAAAAATATACGATGGTTCACTTTAATCTACTATCATGTTATTCATTTTTTGTTTAACGAAAAATATTGTTATTCATTTTTCATTTAACAAAAAAAATATACGATGGTTCACTTTAATCTACTATCATGTTATTCATTTTTTGTTTAACGAAAAATATGAGGTGGTTCACTTTAAAAGTACGTTTTATAAGAATGAAAAAGTTGAAACGAAAAAAAAAAAAAAAAAAAAACACGATAAAGAATAAAACATTTTATAAGACATCAAGAGGTGTTAAGACATCCTGCTCAATATCTAGTTTAATAAGAGTTTTGGGTGTCTTAGCGCATCTTAATGAGCAGAGAAAAACAAATATTTTTAATCTTAATCGCCTTTTACCACTTCTTAATGATAAATGAAAAATAAACCACTTTTTGATCCAAACTTGTGACCTTATTTGACTAAGTTAGAATACAAAAGCTATTAAAAATTTTTTATTTATTTTTTAGTTAAAAAAAAAAGAAAAAAAACAAACACGAACTTCGTCATATAGCTCAAAAGGTAGTAAACACTTATTGGTTATTTGGTTGTTACACACTGATTTTGGGGCACACTACATATAGGTTAGTAAATTTTACCGGTCATTAATTTTTACGATCATACGTGTGATCATACCATGTATATCAAACTAACAAAATAAAGACGAAGCATAGGACCAAAGTCCAAATGAATTGTCACCCATGACTATTAATCTACTATCATGTTATTCATTTTACATTTAACAAAAAATATGCGGTGGTTCACTTTAATTTACTTTCATGTAATTCATTTAACAAAAAATATGCGGTGGTTCACTTTAAAAGTACTTTTTATAAGAATGAAAAAGTGAAGGAGGAAAAAAAATACACAATGAAGAAAAAAACATAATTATGAGACATCAAGAGGTGTTAAGACATCCCGCTCAATATCTAGTTCAATAAGAGTTTTGGGCGTCTTAGTGCCTCTTAATGAGCAGAGAAAAACAAATGTTTTTAATCTTAACCGCCTTTTACCACTTCTTAATGATAGAAGAAAAACACTCTTTTTGATCCAAACTTGTGACCGCATTTGACTAAGTCAGAATAAAAAGCTATTAAACATTTTTTTTTAAAAAAACAAACACGAACTTCGTCATATAGCTCAAAAGGTCGTAAACACTTATTGATTGTTACACAATGATTATAAAGGCTAGTAAATTTTACCAGTCATTAATTTTCACGACTATACGATGTGATCATACCATGTAGATCAAACTAACAAAATAAAGACGAAGCATAGGGACCCAAGTCTAAACGCAAGGTCAACAACTTTGATGTAAATTTTACCAATCATTAATTTTCATGACTATACGATGTGATCATACCATGTAGATTAGACTAAAAAATATAGACGAAGCATAGGGACCCAAGTCCAAACGCAAGGTCAACAACTTTGGTGTAAATTTTACCAATCATTAATTTTCACAACTATACGATGTGATAATACCGTGTATATCAAACTAACAAAATAAAGACGAATCATAAGGACCCGAGTCCAAACACAAAGTCAACAACTTTGGTGTAAATTTTACCAATCATTAATTTTCACGACTATACTATGTGATCATACCATGTATATCAAACTAACAAAATAAAGACGAAGCATAGGACCAAAGTCCTAATGCAAGGTCAACAGCTTTGGTGTAAGCCTTTTTTGCGCAAAGTTAGCTTGCTTTACTTTGCAAGAAAATAATCATGTTCACTTAAGTTATTCTTCAGTGACGTACTTTAATCTATAAGCGTATGGGTTTATGACCCAAAATTTGGAGTAACCAACAAGACACATACCACAAAATTTGGGATCATTTATCTTGGAGAAATCGAGATTTTTGATACAAAATTATATTACCCGACAAAAATTATGTGGTTCACGGGAATCCCTTTGAGTCCACCATGTACACCCTTGTTCAGGTCACTCACTCAGTTAAACACTGTCTTTTATATATGTTCATTTTGAAAGAAATGTATGAACAATAATTTACTCTTTACGGACCTTGCAGGAAAATAACACAATTGAAGAGTGTTTGGTTAGTGGTAATGGGAATGAGGGAATTGATTGATTCCCACAATAAATGTTTAGCAACTGTATTGATGGCAAACACGAGAATCAAAAGCAAGAATCAAACTAACAGGATTCCTTTTTTAAACAATACCAATTATGATTCCTACCTACAAATAAAATGCACTAGGGTGTTCATTGGTTCGGTTTTCAAGTTTTTCGGTTTATTCGGGTTATTTGTTTTCAATAAAAATCGGAAACAAATCGAACCAAATTTAAAGTGGATTAAACCCAACCGAAAACCTAATTTCAATTTGGTTTTTGATTTGACCAGAAAAATACGAATCTCAAAATCTATTATTTTTATCATTAATTTAATTATATATATTTTTGACACCAAAATGTATATAAATATAAAACTTACTTGATATATACTTAGATATATAGTGAAAGAGATACATTAAAAAAAAAAAAAAAAAAAAAGATCTACAAACTTAAAAGTTCTTATATTTGTACTAAAAAAAGGTTTTAATAATTTTTATACCTATAAAAATATATAAAACAAATATATATTTACTTAAATTTGGTTTTTGGTTCAGTGCCAAACCAAAACCGTACCGAAAACTGAATTTACTCGTGTTCGGTTTGGTTTTGAACCAAAAAGCAATTTATAACTTCAGTTCGGTTCATTGCTATCATTTCTATGGCCCAAACTTACAAATAACGGCCCAAACATCACATACCCTAAAAACATATTCACAATATCATATAAAACCCTAAATCCCAAATCACACCGCCTCCATTCACCATCACTCTGCAACGATGTCGAAACGAGGTATCAATCTCATTCAATCAATTTCTTATTTTCTAATCAATTTTATTTAATGTAATATTATGAAATGAAATTGATTATGTGAATTTGCTACAGGTCGCGGTGGTTCGGCGGGAAACAAGTTCCGCATGTCCCTGGGTCTGCCAGTGGCAGCAACAGTAAACTGCGCAGACAACACAGGAGCTAAGAATCTCTACATCATTTCAGTTAAAGGGATCAAAGGTAGACTTAACAGGTTACCATCAGCTTGTGTTGGTGATATGGTTATGGCTACTGTTAAGAAAGGTAAACCTGATTTGAGGAAAAAAGTTATGCCAGCTGTCATTGTTAGGCAGAGGAAGCCATGGAGGCGAAAGGATGGTGTCTTCATGTACTTTGAAGGTATAATTGGTTTTTATTTTTATATGGATTTGTTAAATGTGTATTTTGTGGGTGTTTGGGTAAAGGTTAGATTAGGAGGTTGTTAGGTTAGATTGTGATTTGGTATATAATAAGCTAGTTTTGAGTGTTTGGATTGAAGTAGTTTAGTTTAGGATTTTACGATTGCACCTGGTTTTAAGACTTTTGGAATTGTAGGAGACAGGGTCGGCATGTGCCCCCTTAGCGGAAAAAATTTTTGTTTTAAAATATCATGCTATTTTTGTAGTTTGCCACTTTAACGAACCGTTTTGTTTTGTAGTGTAGTTTCTAAAAATTATCAAAGTTTGTTATCTCCACCATAACTTTCTCGCTTCGCCCCTGACGATAACACTAAATCTTATATTTATGCTGGTTTTAAGACTTTGAACACTTTTGGAATGACTTTTAAGATACTTTGGACATGTGAATGATGAATGTTTAGGTCACTTTCATATAGAATTTTTGGGTGAGCTTAATTTAGTAGCTTGTGTTTTATTGATTGTTTTGTATGTGAAGTTTTAATTGTTTTAGTTGTTTTGGTGCTTTGACATATAATGTTTACGTATTGTTACCAAAAGCAAGTAAGCTATTCGAGTGTCTTGATTGAATGGGTATACTTTAGTTGCTTACGAAAGTTCTGGAACCCTTTTCCATGCTAGTTTGAAGACGTTGGATGGAGTTTTAGTTGTATTTAGTTTGTCATCCTATAAAACTAACTATGTACTATGAAAACATTATTGGTTATTCAAGATTTCATTGTTGGAGTATGTATTGAACAAAGTTGTTGTGTAAAAACATGTATCGAGACAGTAATATCAGGATGTGTGGGGTTTTTTATGGAACGATCACAAGCACCCACTTAAATTCTTCAAAAAATTTAATTGCTAGAACACACAATTTGTCGAAATATTCAGGTTTGTTTATTTATTTAGATAATATGCTATAGACAACTAATGTATAAATATATATGCTTTTATAGTCTGTCATAAATAAAATTAGTGCTACTATCATGTAAAAGGATCATAGACCCACCAGAGAACACTTTGTTGCATTTTGATTTCGGAATGTTTCAACTCTTTTTACTGAATTATGCGTGGGTAATGTTAGTCATGTATATATTGTACATAATGATGTGATTTCGAAAGATAGCCGACATCATCATTTTTTTCCTTGTTATATTTCTTAACTGCACCCATGGGCACAACTTTCGCGACACCACCCATGTAATTACTAAAAGAAATCGAAAACTAAAAGAAAACGAAAACGATTTACGGTGTTAAGCAAGCTTACTCAACCGCAGCATTACAACATAGTTTGTTTCCTCGTCACTTTTCAAGTTGCGGATATGGTTGTTTATTGAATCTTAAGTTGTTTATGGATTGAAAACGAACCTTTGGGAAACGGTATCCATGCATATATTATTGAAAGATGTTAAAGCTATACTAAAATATGCACATGAATCATTTAAAGTTACATTGCATTGATTTTGTGTTTTAGATATTCTATTGTTTGATGAGTGTTTGGTAGGTGTTTGGGATTTGTGTCCCCCTTAGCTATGAAGCTCATTGAAAATTCCTCTCGTAATTAAACTAAAAAATACTTCTCATTTTAATTTCAAGAATGGTTGTCCAAATGTGTATATATTTATTAACTTTTCTGTTTTGCATGTTTCATGTTTAATTGTTGTTAAATACATGTGACAGTTGTTAATTTTGCTGTAAGATTTGGTTTCAAAATATTTGTGTTTTGACGCTACTTATTGCAGCTCATGTCCTGATTTTTTATAAGAAAATTAAGTTTTAATGTATATTTTAGACGGTTTTTTTTGTGATACGACAAGAGGTTGTTTTGCTTATTTTGTAGAATGAGAAGTAAAAACGACCTCTTTTGCTTATTTTGTAGAATGAGAAGTAAAACATTCTATAATATTAGCTTAAAACCTTAAATCCTTGTTATAACTTGTATTGTCTCAAGTAAAAAACATTCTCGTAATTAAGGATTTAGAGTTTTAAGCCAATTTTATAGAATTTTTTTTTGCTCGCATTGTTTTAAATGCAATGTGGATTAATTTCAACCTTCTTAAGTTCCTATTGCAAAATGCTTATGTTGCCCCAAATAAATCAGACAAACCGAAACCGTGTTTGTTCATTTTTATACACTGGCAGAAATGAGTAATCTGTAACACCCTATAAAAAACATATTTAAGCTGTTTTTCTGTATTCTGCAGATAATGCTGGAGTTATTGTGAATCCCAAGGGAGAAATGAAAGGTAATATTAGTGAACTATTGTCTTAGCATTTAGGTATGCTGAACATGGGATTGTGTGATCTCCGATTTTACTGTGTCTAATACAACAGCTGTTGAAAATCTGTAATGCTCGAAGTGATTGGGTTGGGTTGTATATAATCTCAAACATGTCAATTTAATAAAGCTCACTAAAAGGGGACAGGGTCAAATGGGTTTATAAGTTCTTATATAATATTCAAATCTTGAGCTTTTTTTTTGTGGGGTATACAGTTTATGGTTCTTGTTGGTTGTTGCGTGGTTTTGGCCTGACCTAAGCTGTTTGGTGTTGTGGTGTTTGATTTTGCAGGATCTGCAATTACCGGACCCATTGGGAAAGAATGTGCTGATTTGTGGCCTAGGATTGCCAGTGCTGCTAATGCGATTGTGTAGGAGAGCATTCAGTTGTTTGTGTTTTGGTTATCGTTTTAGGAATGTTTTGTGTTGACTGCTTATTAATGTGGTGGTGGTTAAGAATTTTGTTATGAATCGAGACCTGCTTTGGTGATCAATGTTATTTGTGTTTGGAGCGATCAAGTCTTTTCCTGTTTTTGACATCTTATAATGAATCTAGAGTTGTCGTCTTTGATCTGTGTGTTTCAATTAAACCTTAACTTTTGCTACTTCTCCTTTCATTCTGTTCAGTTCATTCAAAACTTTACAACACAACATTATGCTCTACGTTCCACATATATAGCATGGGTTTGTTATTTTGAAACTCCTAGTCGATGTCACATGTAATTCAAGAAGCGCCAACTAGTATGTTCTTGAAAACAGTCGTATATACTGTATTGAAGCCTATGGGACTTTCGAGTACTTTTGAGTCTCACCCACTTGATCACAAATGTGATTTCATTGAGGGCAGATGGACTTGCTGCTTGTCCATGGTGGCAATCTGGGCATTTTTGCACGCTTTTACACGTTTTCGTCCGTTTTACACGTTTTTGTCAATTTTACACGTTTTTTTTTCCGTTTTTGCACGTTTCCGTCTGTTTTTTGCCTGTTTCTGTCTGTTTTTACATGTTTTCGTCCGTTTTTTAAACGTGCAAAAACGGACGAAAACGTGCAAAAACGGACAAAAACGTGTAAAAATGGACGGAAACGTGTAAAAACCGACGAAAACGTGTAAAAACAGACAGAAACAAGCAAAAACAGACGGAAACGTGCAAAAATGGAGGAAAACGTGTAAAAACGAACGAAAAAACGTGTAAAAGCGGACGAAAATATGTAAAACGGACAAAAACATGGAAAAACGGACGAAAACGTATAAAAACGGACGAAAATAGACCAAACATGAAATGCCTATACAACCTTAAGGACCAAACTTGTAATTTACTAACGAAATGGTTAACGAAAGTTAGAAAAAAACCTAAATCGGCAAAAAAAAAAGTTTGGTACCTTAAATTGAGAAAAAAAAAGAGTAGTACCTTTAATTGAAATTGGATATAAAATGGGTACTTTTTTATGCGATTTGCCCTAAAAACTCACTATTTACATAAAAAATATAAGAATCTAAAAAGTACAATAATCACTAACTACACAGAAAACATACTCCCCAGAGTCTCATATTTATCCTTTGTATTTTGAATTGTGCCAAAATTATTGACTAATTTTACTTTCAAGCAATTAAAATACCTTAAAATTGTAAAGACAAAATCTTATTAGTGCAACAAAGTATGAAAGTAATACAGTAGTTGCACTTCTCTCATGTGTGTTTTTCCCTTTGTACAATAACGAGTGTGGAAACCCGCGCGATGCAGCGGGATTGGCTTCAAAGGACTTATTTTGTAGCGACACTTAAACCTTAGGGACTAATTTTGCCAGGTTGCTATAGTTAGCAATTAATTATACATGACTTACCTTGCAACGCCCTTTAAACATTAGGGGCTGTTTTTGCCAAGTTGTAAAACTTTGCATTTAATGTTTAGACTTACTTTACAGCGCTACTTGAACCTCAGAGACTATTTCTGCCAAGTTAAGAAACTTTGCATTAAATGCTTGCTTTGCTTGGCTTGCTTTACATACACTGTGTACGCTTTTTAGTATATTATACAAATACAAATTTGGGAACAATTTGGAGCCACACATAAATACAACAACACATACATACAACAACATACAATAATTATGATGGGTACAGCATTAATGTAAAACTACAAAAGCAGCTGCCAATATAGTGGGAGGTGGTATATTCCGAATATTCTCTCTGAGCGGATCTTTCCAATGCAAAATATTTTTTGTTTTTTTATTTAAGTGACAAAGTTGGTATTGAGAAAGAAAAAAACAAAACATTCAGCAAACTAGATATTGTTGTTTACACAAACATCATTAGTCACATCATCTGTAAATTTGAGTCACACCAAAAATATTTGCTCTTTCTAACTTATATATAGCAATAATATCATCCCTAGCTTTGATATTTTGTCCGATTTTGTAATTTGGTCATCAATATGTAAAAATCATTAGAAAAGGGTAACACCTTTTCTATATCTTGTGTAACACTTTTTTGTTAGAAAATGAAAATCTCGTGAAGGGTTATGTTTTTATCAACCATTTATATGCATATTACATATGATAACCTAACTTTAATAGACTTTAGACTTACATCGGGCTTGAAGCATATCTATCTATCACCCCCGTAATTCAAGTAGTAAAATCGCGGAAGCCTGAATTGAATGAAAAAGCTAAATAAACATTAAAGCAATAAAAGTTTCGTTGATGATATGTTCGACAGTAACTGAAGACAAATCTTCATCTACAACAGCAAAAACAAAGTATAGCGGTAGCAAAACAAAAGCAGTAAAACAACTAATTAATTTTGATGGCGATATCCGACATCAAGCGAAAGTTAATCTTCATCGTGCAGCAACAAAGAAACAAAAATATAAGCAAAGGATAAACTTTTTTTGGGCAGTTGGCTTCCGGTTGTGCGTGGCAACACATCCGGAGGCCGACGAAGATGATTCAAGTTGGGTTTTGTGCAGAATTAAAAACGAAAAGAATAGCGCTGACTGTGTTAGTTAACTCCAAAGAGTTAAGACGTAATGGCCAAAACAGTACGCGCGTAGGGTTTTGGCCGAAAATTAGAAAGAAAAAAAAAGATAATCGGGAAGGGATAAATAGTGGCTGCTAGAGTTTGACGGGGTGGCATAGAGGCAGCGACTCATGACGGCCGACTAAGTCTCAAAATCAGACCGACTCGTGATACAATTTCTTTATAATTCTATTCCAAACTTGATGATCAAACTTGGAAATATAATAATATTCGGTTTTATGATCAAACTAATGAACAAAAGTTTGAAAATGAGTGGCTCCCAAGTTGCATAATAATTGGTCATCTCGAACTTTCGATGGCATGAGTACCAACTAGTGGGGCATATGTTTTGATGGATGAGCTATTCCTCAACATAAGTCTTCATTACACGGTCACATTCACTTCTTTTTAATCACTTTATGCAATAATTTTCACCAAAAAATTGAACAAGTTGACATAAAAGCACAAACAACTGAACAAGTTTTAAGGGGTGTTTTGTTTACCAAGAAATATCTTTTATTGCCTCTTGTTTCTAATTCTGAAGAGGTTAGGGTGTTTGTTTTTTTTATTTTCAATAAGAAGCGATAAAATGTAGAGAAAATTACCAAAAGAGGACTTTTTTTGAAGCTTGGTCCGTTTTTAAGACTTTTTTCTCCTATCTTTCCCAAAAGAGCCACGCTCAACTGCTCAACTGCTCAACTCCATTACTTTTTTGACATGTGTCTAAGTGGTAGGTGAGATACTTTTTACTTTAAAGTTAAATGACCAATTTACCCTTATTAATTTTCTTTATTAATTATTTCACCTACCCCACCTAACTCCATCCACCTACCACACCACCTTACCAGTCCATAACCACCATCACCACCGCTGCTCATCTGCTCGACCACCACTGCTCATCTGCTCGACCACCACTGCTCAACCACAAAAAACCACCACCACCGCTGCTCATCTGCTCAGCCACCACTGCTCAACCGCTCAAGCCACCACTGCTCAACCACAAAAAACCACCACCACCGCTGCTCATCTGCTCAGCCACCACTGCTCAACCGCTCAAACCACCACTGCTCAACCGAAACAGAAAATTACCAAAAGAAACATATGCTAAAAGAAAGGGGTAACATGATGTCGAGACAATAAATCAACACCATAAATCCATTCAATAAAATTAGTGTCGACAAAGTTAACACAAGTCACACCAATAAATCAACACGATGTCGACTAATACCAAAAATATTACAAAGTCTACATATTAAAATGAAAAAAAAAAAAAAAAAACTGAAAGCTGCTCTAATGAAAAGAAAAAAAAAATTGAAAGTCTACATATTAAAAAAAATATTACAAAGTCTACATATTAAATGAATCTTTTTCTAATGATAAATATGACTTTGAAGATGTGGGTGTACAGATATTCTGACTTTGAAGATGACATGTTGCTTGACGGTGAGAACTTTTCAACACGGTCATATGATTTAACGTATCAAATAAAATTATGAACCATTATCTCTCTCCCATCAACAACTCTTCCTGAGAAGAAAAAAAAATAGTTCTCACCGTCAAGCTTCTCAACTGCCTTCTGTAACCAGCAGAAAAATGATCTTTTTAAATCAACACAATGAAAAACATATTGTTGACGATGGGTAGATCTTGACACCGGATCTGGCCGGATCTGTAGATCTTGACACCGGATCTTGACGATGAGTGTTGGCCGGATCTTTGACGATATATTGTGTTGTCTTTTATGATGATGGTGGCAGGATCTTTTTCCATGGCCGGATCTTGTGGCCGGATCTTTTTCCATGGCCGGATCTTGTGGCCGGATCTTGAGGTTGAAGAAAAAATTAGAAAAGAAGGAAAAAACTCGAAAACTATATCGAAAACTCTCTTCTTTTGGCCGGATCTTGTGGATATTATTCCTGGATGCATGGTTTATTCTGTGGATATTCTCATCGTTATCCATGGCCGGATCTTGTGGCCGAATCTTGAGAGAGAGAAAAAATTAGAAAAGAAGAGAGATGTGGTGTCTTTTATATATATGTTAAGAGTCTTGATTGGCATGACTAACTCATAGGACTAATTTTATGCCTAACAAAGAGATTGAGACACTTGGCTAGATCAATGGTAGATATGAAAAAGAAGATTTAGTGCAATCCATGTGTCACACAATGAGTTGTTTAGTCATATTTTTAGGCATATGACTTAGGCATGAGAATCATTTTCCATATGTTAAAGGGTAAATTGGTCATTTAACTTTAAAGTAAAAAATATCTCACCTACCACTTAGACACATGTCAAAAAAGTAATGGAGTTGAGCAGTTGAGCAGTTGAGCGTGGCTCTTTTGGGAAAGATAGGAGAAAAAAGTCTTAAAAACGGACCAAGCTTAAAAAAAAGTCCCCTTTTGGTAATTTTCTCTAAAATGTATTAAGTCTTACTTGTTAAAAGATGAAAGAAGTATCTTATTGCCTCTTAATGTCTTATACTTTTGTTTCTATTTATATTTTTGCTTTTTAATTTTATTTTGCGTTAATTATATTCATACTTTTTTTTTTCTTTTTCTTAATTATATATATAAACATGAACTTTATCTTAATTTTTCATTCTTGTTTTACAAAAATGTTACGAAAATTGTGTTACAAATTAACGACTTCAACACACACATATATGCATAATAAACATTTGCACACATTTACCGGTTTGACATATATATACGATTGACATAGTAACATTTAATGAGTTTTTTAAAAATAAATGCAACAATTTTCATATATAAATTGCAGAATTTGACATCATTCAGACATTTTATCAGATAAAAAACAATCAATATTATATTATTTTTGGACTTTTCAAATACTTCTTAACAGTAAAATATGATAGTTAAATTCAGGCTTAAAACAAACCAAAACATCTTTAAGAAATAAACAACACCTTCACTTTTGCTTTTAAACCATAAAACACAATCATGTAATAATTGTTGATGGTTTAACCACTTGATCTAGATCAAGTGGCCACTAGGGGTAAACTTGGGGGTTGTTTCTTCTGAAGATCTCGTGTTCGAGGGTTGTCAATGTGGTTTTCCTCCTAGGCGAAGCGGAAAAAAAATGAGTGCGTTTATACCTCAAATCCGAAGGTTCGAAGAAGACATACTGCTCGCTTGGATGTCACTGCACGACTCGAATCGCTAAATACTAAATAGTCATTTTAGAAATAAATAAATAAATAAATACTTGGTGATGGTTTCTATGTTATTACTTCCAAGTGACGATTAGTTGAGATTAATTGATTATTGATGAATACGTATTTTCAAGGATTAGACACCATTAATCGAAAAGATCTAATGAAAAATTCTACTGTAATACATTTCATAAAGTAATCGAGTCGATGTAGATTTCAAGCCAAAGAGAAAGTATGTTTGTTATTGAACCAGTCGTGTCGTTGATAGTCAACAAAAAACTACTTGGCCGCCTCTCTAAAAAAGAAACTACTTGGCCACCCGGGTGTGTGGATAACGAATAGGCCCCATTGGATGCTTGGATGTGTCTCAAAGTATTATTACCACAAGTTAAAGTTGCAACTTTGCAGTGTGTGCTAGAAATTGTCTTTGATTTTGATAACAGGATAGCGTAAATAGTGAAAACTTGAGTAATTACATTAAGTGGTTGTTGACAAATCTAAAATTTTCGGATGCCGGATGAATGCTTACGCAAAATGATGATTTATGGGTGATTTATAATGGCATATAATTATACTTGCGAATTTGTAATTCTGGTATAACTCTTGATAAAACATTTACAGGTTCAAATTATAGTCATTGTGAGAAAATAGTTTAATAGATAAACGAAAATGATAAAAATTTGAGGATTAAATCATATATAAAATATTAATTTCGTGTTGTATGTTGTTACCATATTTAATTAAGGGTATTATAGAGTTTACACATTACTCAAATTTAAGGATTTTAAGTTTAAGAAAACTGATGCATGCATTAGAAGTAGTATAGATAAAATCATCTATTATAATATTTTATAGAAAGTTTTAAAAAATGATAAAAAGGTATATCATTTTGTTAATCATAGTGAAAATGTGTTCATATTTATTTGATATGAAAAAATCTAGCATTGTAAACCTCTTCTAAATTTAATACATTTGAGTTTAATGAGATTCATATAGATTTAAGAAGTTTATGTATAGTAGAAAAATGTTTATACATAAAAAAAGAAAAATTACACGTTTGGTCCCTATGGTATACCCAATATAACAACTTTAGTCCCTAAGTCACTTTTATTACACCAGCAGTATCTAATTTTGAAACTATGCACGCTTTTGGTCCCTATTTTGGATGAACGTTAGTTAAGTCCGTTAAGTATTTTGCACGGTTAGTCATTCGTTAATAATTTTTGCATCGTTAGTCCTTAAAGTTATTTGCATAAATCATCCTTGTGGTTAGCTCGGTCAACGGGTTGGTCAACGCCACGTGTCACCACCTGAGTGGTGCCACGTGGCATCGGGCCGGGTCGGTCAACGGATCGGGTCGGGTCGGTCAACTGGTCGGGTCGGGTTGCCACGTGGACCAATGAGGTGGTGCCACGTGGCATTGATAAAATATACCCCCAAATTTGTCACGCATGGGATTCGAACCCGGGTCATTTGGGTGGGAAGCATGGCTCTGCCCAACTGGGCTAAGCATAGCTTCAGTTACTTTAGCCTAAATTTTATATATAACCCTTTCTAAAAGGTAAAAGCCCAATTCAATATTATTAAAAGGTTCAATTTAGTTTTTGGTCTATTAATTTACGGAGTTATACGGACCGTAAAAAAATAAATAAATATACCGTCGGACTCGTTTTTTCGTGATCTTTCCAATGGTATGCTCGGGGATTTTTTTTGACTTCGTTTGAATCTCAAAAAATGAGAAAATCGCCATTTTTTCTTTGTTTTTGCATTTTCCGAGGTCCAAACCAAGTCGAAAAATTCCCCGAGCATACCGTCGGACTCGTTTTTTCGTGACATTTCCAATGGTGTACTCGGGGATTTTTTTTGACTTCGTTGGAACCTCGAAAAATGCGAAAATCACCATTTTTTCTTTGTTTTTGCATTTTTCGAGGTCCAAACCAAGTCTAAAAAATTTCCCGAGCATACCATCGGACCCGTTTTTTCGTGATCTTTCCAATGGTATGCTCGGGTATTTTTTTTGACTTCGTTGGAACCTCGAAAAATGAGAAAATCACCATTTTTTCTTTGTTTTCGCATTTTTTGAGGTCCAAACGAAGTCAAAAAAATTCCCCGAGCATACCATTGGAAAGAGCACGAAAAAATGAGTCCCACGGTATGCTCGGTGAATTTTTTTGACTTGGTTTGGACCTCAAAAAATGTAAAAACAAAGAAAAAACGATTATTTTCGCATTTTTCGAGGTTCAAACGAAGTCAAAAAAATTCCCCGAGCATACCATTGGAAAGAGCACGAAAAAACGAGTCCGACGGTATATTTATTTATTTTTTTACGGTCCGTATAACTCCGTAAATTAATAGACCAAAAACTAAATTGAACCTTTTAATAATATTGAATTGGGCTTTTACCTTTTAGAAAGGGTTATATATAAAATTTAGGCTAAAGTAACTGAAGCTATGCTTAGCCCAGTTGGGCAGAGCCATGCTTCCCACCCAAATGACATGGGTTCGAATCCCATGCGTGACAAATTTGGTGGTATATTTTACCAATGCCACGTGGCACCACCTCATTGGTCCACGTGGCAACCCGACCCGACCAGTTGACCGACCGACCCGATCTGTTGACCGACCCGACCCGATGCCACGTGGCACCACTCAGGTGGTGACACGTGGCGTTGACCAACCCGTTGACCGAGCTAACCACAAGGATGATTTATGCAAATAACTTTAAGGACTAACGATGCAAAAATTATTAACGAAGGACTAACCGTGCAAAATACTTAACGGACTTAACTAACGCCCATCCAAAATAGGGACCAAAAGCGTGCATAGTTTCAAAATTAGATACTGCTGGTGTAATAAAAGTGACTTAGGGACTAAAGTTGTTATATTGGGTATACCATAGGGACCAAACGTGTAATTTTTTCTAAAAAAAAAGAGTTTATGGATTCATTATGTACTAATGTAGTGTGATTTGACATTATGATAAACCTTTATAAATGTTCATTATTGCAGATGGCTTAAGTACAATTTCTAACAACATATTTTTTCAATCAATTATCATAATTTTTACTTTTTAGAGTAAATTGCGAAATAGCGTCTTTGTGGTTTGTTTGAGTCAGATATGTAATCTCTAAAACTTCAAAAGTGCAGAAGGAGTGAAGGAAATTTTTGCTTTGCATGTCGTCTGTGGCTAAATTGCGGTGACTAAAATATCTTTCTCTCTTGTCCTTTTCGATTTCACTTAAATAAGAATATTTTAGTCATTTCATTTTTACTAATGTTGATACATAAATTAAAACATTCTCACATGAATGTGTCTTCAATTTTGAAGTGTTAAAGGCCGCTTCTATTATTAGACAAACCACATAAACAGTTTTTACAAATATACTATAATATTTATGTTTCGTGATTTTATTTTAAGTGAATTGCAAAAGCGTCCTTCTGGCTTGATGAAATCGCAACGCAGTCAAGTCCTTAAAAATATGCAAATATAGTCCATGTGATAAACTTTTAGTCCATGATCCGAAGTTAGAAGAGTAAAAATACCTTTGTCTAAACACATACAACAAACCACCACCAACATCATAACTTCCACCACCCACCCACCCACCCAACCACCACCATAGACATTGATGAGTGTCTAAATACTCATCATTTTTGTACCAATTAAACTGTAAAAACATTTGAAAACACTCAGAAATGCATCAAAATGATTAAAATATCACAAATAAGTGTTTTATGTGTTTTAAATGCAAAAATATCAAAATCTGGTGAAAAACGTATCAAGTTTGCATAATTGGCAGTTTTAGTCCCCCAATTTCAAAAGTTGTCAAAAACAGTCCCTGGTAAAACAAAATAAAGAAAAATGTTATTCAAGGTCCCTGAAATATTCTAAGTTGTCAAAAATGGTCCTTGAATAAATCTTTTGTCAATTGGCAGCTATGGTCCCTCAAGATTCAGAATTTACAAAATGGTCCTTGTTATTTAAATACAAACCAAATGGACCCTTCTTATTATTGGACCCCTGCCATTACACCTTTTGACCCCTGCCTTAACCACTTGACCTCCCCTTTTTGACCCCCTGGTCAAATCCAGTCAAACAAACACCTTTTCCCACCTTATCTCTTCCCTGTCTTCCCCACTTGACTGCTCCCCTGCAACACCTCTCCCATCCACCTCTCACCTTATCCTCTCACCCCTCAACCCCCCTCATCATCACACCTATCCACCCCCCCTAGTTGCAAATGCAGAGCCCTGTGGTCAAAACACCCTTTTCCCGCCAAAAATCATCAAACAGCCAATATGGCCTCTACTCATCCAATGGCTAAAAATATTGATGGGATTTGATCAGAGGACACGTGGAAGCCATTTGAAGTATAAAAAGAGGAAGAGAAGCAAGAAATAAAAGTAGTAGTTAGTTTTATATTTTCCTGTATGTCGTTTTTTTTTCTTAAAATGTCTTAATTAGCTTCTAAATCTGTAACTTTAAGTTTTATGGTACTGAAACTAAGTGGTTTAGTCATTGTAATTCATTTTGAGTCTTAATTTAAAGTTTCAATTCAGTTTCAAGTTTGATGTACACTGTTTAAAATTTCAAATTCAAACTCTTATGTCCAAGCCTCTAATAGATTATATTCAAGTACAAATAAGCTTACTAAAGCTTATTATAGCTTTTGATAAGCTTGGAATTCAGTTTCAAGCAATTTTCATTTTTGGTCAACAAAAGTCAACTGTGCAGAGAATTGGGTTCAAACAGTAATGGAATTGGATATTGGTGTTGCAGAGCTTTGACTTGGGTTGGATTTGAGTAGCATAGTGTAGTTTTGGGTTTGGTTTAAGCTGTAATACAAGCTGGAACACTTGTGAGTAGTTTACTTGATTTCATTAATAGTGTAATTTTGCATGATCTATGTCTGTCTTGATTTATTGTTAGTCTTAGTTTAGACTTGCTTATTTACTGACATTAGGTCATGATCATTCAAGTTTCAGCAGTAGCATAAGCCAATTAGTCAGTTAAGTAGAATTAGTAGCTTAACAGTTGTGAAAGGAGTGTTTGGTTCAGTAGGGTGAATTGAGCTTGAGCCTTTGTTGGTATTTGAAATTTGTATACTCAGTCTTGATATAGATCACTTGAACCATTCTAGTCATAAGTTTTCATTCCTTTTGAGTAAAAGTCAAAATTATTTAGAACCTGTCTTAAATTCTTAACTGTTGAGAAATTGTGAAATCAAAAGCTTGTTTTTTGTTTAGATATCATTAGCTTAGGTTGCATTGGTCTTAGTTTAACATAAAACATCATATTCAGTCTATAAATCAAGATTAAAGTTCATTAAAGTCAACATTTCAATTCTGTCAAAAGTCAAAAATGTTGAAAATCTCAGTTTGTACCCAACTAGAGAGATTTTTCATTGCTTCATTTCTGGGTCAAATCCAGTGAAACTCTGGGTTTATAAACTTCAATTGGTCTATTTTCTTATTATGATTTTTGTAGATTTTTATAAATTTTTTATAAGCCTCAAAATGGCTTGTCAAAGAGGGCAAAAATGCCCTGTGCACTGACTCAGTCAATACTGAGTCTGCACAGGGTTTGTGCAGCCCTGGCACAGAGCTCAATTGAGCTTCTCTTGGTCTTGTTTTTGGTTTACAAGTAGCCAACCAGGTCTAGTTTAGGTTCCAATAACTGGTTTTGATTTCCAGCTTATTGGTTAGCTTATTTTTAAGCTACAAAATAGCCCCCAAAACTGATTTTAGCACTTTTACTCAAATCATTCAAATCATAGTAGTTTGAATCTCAAAGGTTTAGGTCAGTTGTAGGTTGTTGATTTTTAGTAGTTATAGCTTATTAGAGCTTCTGTGGCAGTTTGGTGCCCAGTTAGTGCCTTGTGCTTATTTCAAGTGCTTATTACATAAGCACTTGCTTTGCAGTTTCATTTTCTCCCACATAAGCCACTGATTTTCTATTTTTCTTAGATTCAGCATATTAAATTAGACTTTTTCTGAATTTTTCATATTTTTCTAGGTCAGTTTGCTATTTTTCTTTATTTAAAACAGTTTTTAAGCATTTTTTAATAGCTTTTAATACAATTAAATCAGAAAAAGTTCAAAAAAATAATTTTTCATTTTTCTTAGGTTAAGATAAACATAAAAAGTAAAAAAATTATTTTTCCAGATTTTTCTTAGTTTAATTTGTAATTTTTAGTAATTTAATTAGTTGAAAATAGTTTTTAATTCATAAAAAATAGAAAAATAATCAGAAAAATATAAAAATAGTTTTGAAAATTCTCTTTAGTTATTTTAGATTTTTCCAAGTCATAATTTTATTTTTCTAGCTTTATTTCATATTTTCTTGTATTTTAGGGTATTATTAATTAAGTAAAAATAGTTTTTAATTAATAATAATTAATTAAATAGTTATAAAAATAATTTTCTTTTTATTAAAATTTTCTCTTATCATTAGGTTTGTAAAATGTCATTTTTATATTTTTAGGATTAATACTGTTTCAGTTTCACATTTTCTTTTGTACGTTACGTAGTTTTTAATTTAAATTTATAAAAGAAAAATAAAAAACATCAGTTTAAAAATAGTGATAGCGTTTATTTAATATAATTTATCTTTTTAATTTTCTTTAACTTGCATTTAAGCCCCTGTAATTTGTATACTTTTTCTTTAGGTATAATCAATCATATCTATTTTTCCGTTCAAATTCTCTCGATCACTATTCGTTTGATTATTCTCGCACAGCTCGTTGGGACATAACGACCTGGGGAAACACTATACTCTCCTGGACTTCATTGCATTTGGTTCCAGACTGTTTTAAGTTTCTTACGGTTGGCCATTCACAAGTGGTCAGCTTGCGTGAGAAAACTTGACGGTTCGGGACCGATCAACATACACATGCCATCCCATCCCACACATAAATTGAGATTCAATTGCTACTACACACCAATCCTTATTGTTCCCATTTACTTACTTATAAAACTATTGATAAGTAATTTAACTGATTAATATGCCTAACAATATTAGTTTACACTATAACAGTTTATATATAGGTATGATAAATACACACAAAACTTTTTAATGCTTAAACTCTTATTTGATATGAATCAAAGAATTATACTAGAGTGTTTGGGAAATAACAATCTAGATTGAAAGGCAATGCGTGGTGATCTCCTCACTAAACTCAAACACAAACCAAAGTTAGTGTTTGAGTAAGAACTATGTTTAACCAATAGATTTATGTACATGTGACTTAGTTCTACTTTGGAGGAGTAATTTGAGCTCTTAAAGTATTAATAACTTTTAATACAAGAGATACAAATTACCCCTTTACAATATTCTATTTATTGGTGAATACCAATGTGGATACCCGTGGGGTAAAATGCATGTGTCAACTGCTTAATGGTGTAGTACTATCCTTCAATTCCTAGGGCTAGTATAACCTTGCGCTTGGGAATAGCTGAGACAACTATTTGTACATTTTTACTAACTATTGTACCTCTTTACTTTTTTTATAAGTATATTTCAATTATCTTCCCAAGATATTTCCCGCCCATATATCAATGATTTAAACATCCCAAAATGTATAAGTCATTAGAATGTCTTCAGTTTGTTGCGGAGCTCTTTAGGAAGCCAAAGAGCTATTGTCATCACTCACTGACTCCATCATCTTGATCCTAGTTCTTGTCTTCACTCTTTGAGATCTGCCTAAGGTTGTGATGAGTCTTTCTGACTCTGAAGAACTTCTTGATGATGACTCTCTGAATGTTCTCTTACAGTAAGGTACTTGTTTTATACTTAGGTTATCTTTCATTCAAATGTATACAAGAGATTAGTGGGCACTGAATTAGCCCACCACGTATCATCAAACCCCATAAATTCATTATCATCTTCAACTTCAAAGTTACTCAGTTTCACTAAAACCCTTAAAATAAAAAAGGATAAGAAATGATTATAACCACACATTAAAGATTCTACTTGAATTAGATGCATATCTAGAGTTTTAGTTGCATCTTAACATATTTCTATAAATGCATATACATATATTAGATGCATTTCATCAAGTTAGGCGAATCTTATGTATTATTCATCATCTGCACTTCAATGTGTTGCTAGTACTACTTGACATCGTTTAAACTTCAAAATCATTTTCAAAACTAATTAAGATGCATCTAAATGAATATAGATGCATCCAATTCAATTCGATACATTTCAAATACATAATTAAAATTATTTATCATCATTCTCATTTTAAAGTTTTTTTCTCACATCATCATCCTAAGAAAATATAGAAATTATAACTATTGATTTAAATTGTATTCTATTAAAAAAAGAGAGCAAAAAGACAAAAACTACATCCACAATAAACTAGAATCATCTAATTAATCTTTACAATAAAAAGATACAGATACAACTAATGTTAGCTTTGATTAGGTCATAGGATGATTGAATAAACAAAACCAAGTGTCCAAGTGCCCAAGTGCCCAAGTGCCTATTTTTGTATACTCCTAATTTTCGTAAATATTGGATGAATGAATGATAAGGAATCTCCATTTTGCACATAAACAATATCGTAAAAGTGTGGGACAAGAAAGAAGATGCCAAACAAGATAAATACGTTTTGATAATAAGAGATATAAAAATGGAGGAAATGCGATAACTTCGGATCTCTCATAAAAGCTTCAACATTAATCCAAAACAAAAGTCTTATACTTCCTGTCTTCCTCCCTCTTGCAAAAAGACATCCACAAACAAATATTTTACATTTTATGATATGTTTAATGCATATAGATTCAAGTTAACATTATACTTACCTAAGCATTTATTAGATCAATTAAATAAATATTTTATGATATGAAAAGCATTTAAAAATGAAACATATAAAGTATTAAGTTTTTTTTTTTTTTATCGTAAGTAAACAATTTTTTTTCTTTATGTAAGTAAATAAATATACATAGAAATAGTTTCGATGGCTTAGGTCATGTTTGGCAACAAGCATTTGAAAGCATTTAGGAGCGATAAGCGACAAGCGGTAAGCATTTTAAATGAAAAGCTTGTGTGGTAACACCTCAACAAGCGTCTGAATATTGTGTTACCGCTCCAATCTAAATGCTTCTTGCATAAGCATTTCATAATTGCTCCAAGCATTTGGTTTCTGAAATTACATATATACCCTCATTTATTTAATCATTTATTTTATTTTAATGTCTAAATGACCTTTTTCGTAAATTTACACTTTATAATTACTGCTACAGCTACGTTACCAAACACATTTTTAAACAAACAACTACTGCTTACTGCTACTGCCTACTACTTACTGCTTACTGCTACTGGTACTTGTCGCCAAACATAGCCATAAGAGCATTAGATGTTAGGGGTGAGTAAGAACCAAAAAACGAACCAAAACCCTAAAAAAATCGTTTCAGGAAAACCGAATCAGTTAAAAAACTAATCGGTTTGGTTTTGATTCCTTTTTAAAAATCAAAAGTTCCAACAAATAAGATACATTCTACACCAATAATATTTAGGAAAAGTACATCCAAAATATCCAATGCCCTTTCAAGGCTTCAAGTTCAGGCAAGGGTAGAGAAAAGAAGGGGAGCAAGTGATGTCTAGCGAAAAAATTTGTAGTGTAATTTTCTGAAATATTTACCAGTTTTTGTAATTTGCTTTTTAAAACTTAATTTATAATGTAGTTTTTAAAAGCTATTAAAGTGTGTCCCTTCTAGCTAAATTTTATGGTTCCGCCCAGAACAACATGTTAGAGTGACTTTTGCTTGAGTCAATTGACCCAGATTCAAGTCCCATATTTGGCATTTGCGTCATCTAGGTACTCACCTCCGCAAAACCTATGGGTACACTGAAGAGACTTTGTAGAATAAGAGCTCATGGGTCCGAGTCTTGGCTCGTGCTCACTTCAGTTGGTGCCCCATTAGGCCAAGAGAGTTGCCGGAGCTATTCCATGTGGGTGGACAACAACTGGTGCCAAAAAACACTCTGGATCATAGTGTTCCCGCCAATCTACGCCATTGTGAAGAGTGACGTCCGGAATATATGGATTATTGGATGGGATTATGAGGGAATCAGCTAAAATCAAAATAACTAATATGATTCCACATCTATAGGAATATTAAATGCACATAAAAACAACCTAAGACCCATTGTTAAGACTAAATTAATATACCACTTTCTTATATACAATAAGTTCATGGAACATGATGTGGTGTTATTCAAATATTTCACTCTTATCTTTTATCCAATCAATCTAAAGCTAAAGTTTTCCAATATTCCTTTCATTTATCTATAAAGGTCTGTGAAAAGCTACATAATATTAAAGTAATAATCATTAAGAAAATATTACTGTATTAGACTATAAAAATTGATATAAATTGTACTTTACCATACGAAATGAGAGATAAAAAAAACAAGAACTACATCCAGAATAGCTAATAAACATGAATCATATAAGTAATCTATAGTTTACATTAAAAAAGATACTGATACAACTAATGTTAGCTTTCGTTAGATATTACCATGATTGGATAAACAAAAGCAACTGCCTATTTTTGTATAATATTTATCCTAAGACTATGTTGTATGAACGAATGAATGATAGGGAATCTTCATTTTGCACACAAACAAAATCGTAAAAGTGTGGGACTAAGGAAGAAGATGTCAAACATGATAAATACTTATATAAAAATGGAGGAAATGCAAAAACTTCGGATCTCTCATAAAAGCTTTAATACTTAAGCCAAACACAAATTTTATATAATACATAATTATTATGTATGTAAATAAATATTTATGTAAATAGTTCTCTTACATCATGTCATGGGGTCATTACTTCAACCCCGCGTGATATCTTTAACCCGAAAGATTAGTCCTCTGTTGTGCATATAAGAGAAGTTTATTGGTTTCATTCTGGCTTGGACTCATCAGGGGAGCGACCTCCACTCCCTATCAGTGTGGTGTCATGCCGAGTCTTTTACTCATGGCACATGCTACACCTTTACCGTTGGGGGTACTCCAACAAGACCAACATGATAAACTAAGAACCCTCGTATTCAACACGCTTCCAAGCAGAACCTTACCCTTAGAATTTGGTTGTGACATTCTCTCACCACTAAAATGATTTGGCTTTACTCCGGCTTCGTGGCTCAAAAGGACATTCGACTTTCAACTATTTGGTCCCAACGTTTAACGACTACCTTCCCTCCTCGGTGAGTCCATTACGCTTTCTGAAACTTAAGATACAGCGTGCATCGTCTGTCATCCCACTTAGGTTAGTCAATTTACTTAATTTGGTTTCCATTGAATGTGACATTATGTCTCGACAAGACATCATGTTATGCTCAACAAAATCCCGGGAAACCTATCACGCCACCATTGCGCATGCAACAATTTTAAAAGGCACCCGGGGTCAGGGTGTTCCCGCAAATCTACACCTTTTTGTGGAATTTTAAGAGCTTTCGTATAGCGACATGAGTGATTCAACTTTGGTTTGCCTCAGTCTAACTTGGCTTTGATACCACTTGTCATAGAATCATTTCTTTGACCCACATGTCATCCTTAACCTGATACGGACCAGCCTTCTGTCCAGCGTATCATAGAGGTTCGTCGGTTTCGTGAGGAGCAACCCAAATTCCCTATTGGTGTGGTGCCATGTCGAGTCCTCTGCTCGTTGCATGTACGGACTAAAACGAGATCAACAAGATAAATCGGGAACCCTCGCATTTAACACGCTTTCATATGCAACAAATTATGGTACTTTTTTGTAGTTTTTTTTCCTTAACCTTGTTCCTTAACTACTCAAAAGTTATTTCAGCCTATAATCTTCTTTTAATTCTTCTCTTGTTGTTTTAGCTTGAGGATCCTCTAATTCACCTTCTACTTTTATTTCATCAGATATCCATGTAAATTATCATTTTATGTTGCGATTGTCTTTTAAACAAATTCCCGATCGGGATTTGATCATTTGAGCTACAAGAATCGATTCCTGTAACCATAATACCTGAAGTTTGATCCCCCTTAACTTAGGAACTCATCTCTGTTGAAAAAGGTAAGTAAGATATTGGTTCCACGAGAATTGGTACATCTTGAGCATTTAACACATCTTCTTGGTGTAAGTGGTAACGGTGAAACATGACGGTTTTTCTAGTTGTGAAAGTGTGAAACCATCCCATTTCCGAAGCTCTAACACATATTATCCAAAAATCACACATAAAAAGGTTTAGACTTGCATATAATTACTTGTATAAGACTACCTCTTCACACGTGTATAATATTATGTATTCTATGCTTTTATGCGTTTTACGTTTATATAGCTTTTTATGCGTTTTACACTTATATAGTTATATATACACTTCTATTATTACACAATTGTATTCGTACATGTGATTAAACATGCATCTCTTCTCATATTCTTCCTTGCGTTTTACTATTATAACTGGGGGTGGAAACGAGCGAACCGAGCCTGAGCTCGGCTCGTTTAAGTTTTAAAAGGCTTGAGCTCGAGCTCGGCTCGTTTCGAACCTTAAATTTTAAGCTCGAGCTCGGCTCATGGTATAATATATAGGCTCGGGTTCGGCTCGTTTATACGATTTGGCCATGAAAAGTTAAAACTTGGCTCGAGATTGAGCTCGAGCTCGGCTCGTAATATATCTTTATTGAGCTTGTTAATAAGCTCGAGCTAGTATATATGTTTATTACTTAAAATATCATAATATCGTTCAGGCTCACGAGCCCAAACGAGCTTTGTATGTAAAACTCGCCCTCGATTAATAAACGAGCTGCACTTTAGGCTCGTGGTCGAGCTCGTTTAGGCACGGCTCGTTCGAGATTGTTACCGATCCGATCTCGAGCTTTTCACGAGCGGCTCGGCTCATTACACCCCTAGTTATAATCATGCTTATATACCTTTTTTATGTGTTTCACTGAAGTAAAATTAACCGAAAACCAAACTGAACCGGGTCGAACCGAACCAAACCGACCTTATTCGGTTTTGTATAATTATTCCTGCTTTACTCGATTCGGTTCGGTTCAAAACACACCTATTCAGTTTGAACTAGCTAAACCGATCCGAACTGACCTTATTTGGTTCGGTTTCGATTTTACTCGATTCAGTTATCAGTTCACATTTTACCCTTAATTAATTTTCGAATCAATTCGGGTTTGATCGATTCGGGCCGATTTAACCTGTTGCTCAGCCCTACTATGTTTGAAGTAGTCTTGAATTACACTTAAGATACGTCTTAAGGTAAAGATATATAACTTATACAATCATATTCTCCATGTTCCAAGAGCATTAGGTATCCCCATTGTGATTAAAATACTCGACCACAATATGCTAATTTACATAATATACACACCTCAATTATCTACTCCATTAACATTATTTTATTAAACTACTTTATTGCCATAGGTCACTTCTTTTACAAGAATAATTTCCAACCAATCAACACGCCCAACAACAACATCCTTAACCACATACGTCACACACGTCACAATCACGCGCTGTCGTACGCGAGTTTGTGTCCTATTTTTTCCACACCAGTCGCTGCATACAGAATGCAAAGGCCAATTGAAACAACGAGTAGGTCATTTCCATTACACTAATAATCACTTGTTGTTTTTGTCAATAAACTCAAGTGACGTAACTAAATAAGTCTAATACGACAAAACGTCATAGTTTACAACATAATCACTACTTGCATCAATTTAAAACATTTTATTTTGTCAAAACTGATTATTAAGTTCTCACTTCGTCGGGTTTTTGTGTTTGTGTTTGTGATTTTTAAGGTAAAATTATTATTTTTGCATTTTAGTTAAGAAATGCGTGATTAACAAAATCTTTTTTAGAAATGATCTATATTGTTCACTGTGATTTAACGTTAAATATATTATTTGCATTTAGTGAAGCAATTAAGTTCAGAATGTGATTTGTAAGTAAGTAGATTGCGTTACATAGATGTGAAACGGGTAGACAAATGAGGTTCACGTAGTGTTTAGTTGTAGAAATTTTTTCTTGTTTTTCCGTTTTAAGATTGCTTGAGAAGGGAATGGTTTTTCTTCTCTAGAGAAGAGTTGAGAATTTTGAAAGCCCGTTTAGATGGAGTTATAGTTTTCCTTTTTAAAAAGATTACCTCGGATTGCGACGGTGGGCAGCGACGACGAGTATGGAAGGTGGAGATGTTACCGATGGTGATTTGGGTTGGAATGAGATACTTGAATGATATATTGAGAAATTCTGTCTTTTTTTTTTTTTTTTAGATTGGGTTTTCATTTCTAGTTAAAATTTGGAAAGCGAGAATTTCGCTAATTTTGAAAATTGTTGGAAAAAAGTGTGACTAAACGGATTTTCAGTTTTTCCATTTTCCTAAAAAAAATATCCTTACAAAATGTGATATTTTTCACCAACTAAATATCGTGAGGTTTGAATCTGAAAACATTAGGTTGTTGACTGGATTGAATCTGTATAATTACCATTCAACTTGGATAACTTGTGTGTGTGTGTGTGTGTTTATTTTTAAATTAACATCAGATTATGCAGCATGCTCCATGGGGTTGGTAGTTAAGAGTCGAAGAACTCTCCGGGGTTTTGTATGAGAAGTAGCCTGGAAAGTTCCTTTTTTTGGCGAGTTTGTTTATGTAAAGGTTTTAACATGGATCAAGGTTTTGATCTGATGGGTAGATGTTGTTTTGTTATAGTTAAAGTGTGAATGCTAGAGTACGGGAACTATGAAACTACCTGTTTTGCTGTTAATTATGAAACAGATAATTAAGTTTTGTTAAACTTACTGCTGCAAGAACTTAATTACCTATAAACAATTTCAATATGAAGTTGAAGGCGTGAAAGAAATTTGCTCACTGTAGGTAATCAAGACCTATGATATGGCATACATTGCGTACCTGGTTTATTAGAATGTAATAAACCACGAATTGTTACTTTGTGAGTTGTGAAATTCTGCTCCAAGTATGCTGGAAAAGTTTCCTTTTCCAGATTCTATACTCTTTGAGATAGCGAATATTTTGTAGATATTAAGCTTGTTTTGTCTAGTTCTTGACATTACTAGTTTTTAGTTTGGACCCTTTTATATAGAAGCTGAGGATTAATTTATCGAAATTAATGATCGTGTTTTCAGGAAATAGCTTTGGATAGTAATTAATTTCTTAGGCATGTCTTCAACGAATGGAAGTGTTGGTCACATAGTTTCATCGTC
This sequence comes from Chrysanthemum seticuspe, assembly GCA_019973895.1. Taxonomy (NCBI): domain Eukaryota; kingdom Viridiplantae; phylum Streptophyta; class Magnoliopsida; order Asterales; family Asteraceae; genus Chrysanthemum; species Chrysanthemum seticuspe. The sequence continues at coordinate 74,979,520 of BPTQ01000009.1, read as the reverse complement.
TTCAGCGATGTCTTCACATCTTCACAGGTCTTCCATTTCATCTGACGACACCTGTTCAAAAAAAGCCCCTTTTATTGCTCAGTCTTCGGGAGTTCTTCGCTCAACAGCTTTCCGCGACTATATGAAAGAAAATAATAGTACTTGGTGCGCCGATTCGCTATCTGATTTCCTAGATTACCCTGAAAGTAGTCCTATTGAGTCTAATGATTTACAAATCATCCCAGCCGAGGATATTGGCAAGCCAAATGATTGGCAAGATTGGGCTGACCAGCTAATCACCGAGGATGATGGTGTAACGCCAAATTGGAATGAGATTCTAGTTGATGATCCACAGCCAAAGGTAACACTGCAATTTTAGTTAACTCATATATCATGCTGCTTGTGAGATTTTTGTAGCTACAAAGAACCATGAAACGTTGGCTACCATGTCAACATTTTTTACTTCGAACCGTGTCAGATTAACTTAAATCAAAATTTTGGACACGTTGATTGTTTTTTCTGGGCTAAATAAGTTCTTTATGTGAAAATGAAAAATAGAATCTAGGTGATTACCTTTTAGGTATTTATGCACTCGTTCAGAAGTCATGTCACTATGTCAACAACTGTCTAATATATATGGCTTTTAAATTTGTTTATCGCAGATGGAGTTTCATGTGGGGAAATCATCCAAGAAATCACTGTCAGTGCAAGTCAATGGGCTTGTTCCTGCATCATCTGGAGATGCTAGTACCCCAATGACACCATCGTCGTGTGGAAGTGGGTCCCAAAGCAAGCCACGTATGCGCTGGACCCCGGAACTTCATGAAGCTTTCGTGGAGGCGGTCAACAGGCTCGGTGGAAGTGAAAGTAATTTTTTTTTTCTTGCTTTTTTTGTATGTTGCCGCCTTGGTCATAATTGTAATTAACTGAAATATAACCACAGGAGCAACCCCCAAGGGAGTATTGAAGCTAATGAAAGTCGAGGGCTTAACCATCTATCATGTAAAAAGTCATCTACAGGTACATTTATGGTTTTTACGGATGATTTAAGATACATACTCAAAAGGAAATCTGCTTCATTTGATAAAAAATATGCTTGGTTTTTGTCTGCAGAAATATCGGACTGCTAGATACAAACCTGAACCTTCATCAGAAGGTAAACAAAAGATGTCATCAGTATTACCGTTTCACTGTATTAGACTATTGTCCATGCAAGTTTGGTGTTACGTGATATTTAGTTATCTGGAAGTGGTATTAAGACACATATTGCTTTTACTACTTGATAAACTGAAATAGATGTCTTTATTTTGATCTGCAGACAGTGAGAATACTAAGCTAATTTGCTTAGAGGAAATACAGAAATTTTCTATAGACATTTCTCTTAACTCCTTATTTTCTCTTGACAAAATTGAGAAAAAGAAAAGATACATGTGTTCTGGCCTTCTTCCCTTAAAGTAAAGGTGGTAATTTTGACCCATCTGTCTCAAAATGGGTTGATCTGGAGATTGTTTTATCTCCGGCGAGTCAACTGAAACTTTCCTTAAAAATGAAATGAATAAAATAGGTTGAAGTCTTATTAAGTTTATCATGCTCACCTCTTAATTCAAAGAGATTATGTTGTTATTTTCATAGTATAGTTTTGTAACCATATTCGACACCTTAATCAATCAATCATAAAACTTGAAAAGCTTAATCCAATGCTAGATATATGGTACACTTCGAGACAATAATATTATAAAAAAGATAGTTATATTTACTGATACAATTGATCAATCATTTCCTGCAGGACCTGCAGAGAAAAAGCCTGCTCCAGTTCAAGATTTATCGCCACTGGATTTTAAAACGTAAGTTAGTTGTATATTTTCAATATTAACGACACATAAAATGTCTTTTTTTTGGGAGCGGATGCAATTATTTTTGTTCTTTATTCCACAAAGGGGTGCGATTTTGGTTCATTCTTTTGAAAAACAGAATGATATTGTCAAATATAACCACTTTAGAGAAACACATGTTTCAAATAATTTTCTATGTACCAACGGCAAAATTTCTGCTGGCTTAATTTTGGATATCTCTGGTCTTAATTCTATTAATTCATCTTTGTCTATTTTTTTCGTCCGCAAAGTGAAAGTTAAACTTTATTTCTGTGTAAAGAAATCCACTTCTGATAATATGTCAAGCATTTTAACTTCTGATGTTCATCAATGGCAATTAGTGTTTTTGTAACACGTTGTGTTTAGTATCTAAGATCATCAACTTCTGAACTTTGTAAAACCAATTTGATGCAGAATAAGGTAATATGGATCATGGCATCTAAATGTCAAGATAGTCATTTCTTCAATATACTCCAATTCATTGTGAAAATATTAAAAAAGAAAGCTACTCAATACAAAAAGAAAATATAAATGGATCGGTAGACTGGCAGTTGTAATTAGTTCAGCTATTTGTATACGTTTCCCGCCTTGAATTTAAGTCTCAGGAGAAAATGAAATTCACATGAATTGGGGATTACTCTCATTCATGTGCTATTTTAGGCAGTTAATTTCAGTAGCTTAATATCGTATTATCTTCTATAATTTCAACACTATTGCATGTACAACAGGAGCTCGGAGATCACTGAAGCATTACGATTACAGGTGGAGGTTCAAAAACGACTACATGAACAACTTGAGGTATAATCTTTGGTCTCTACAAAATGACACTGTATAACAAAATTCAAGTTTTCCAAAAAGAAAATCAGCACTTTCCGTATGTGGTTATTCCAAAAAAAACACGATATGCCAATTCCTTACCATGATACACTTTTTTGCTTGTCACTAACCATTACTCAGATTAAATTTTTGACTTTGGTTCGTAAGTTTTCATTATCTTGCTTTTTAGAAAATAGGCATTTTGCACATTTGGTAGAAAGTCAAACAAAAAGGTGCGAATTTCGATCTATAAGTGAGTCGATATTTGTTACTTATAGTTTATCTCAAACGGGTCAAGTAGATGAATTCCGTAAATGAGCTAAAATAGGAACACAACGAAAATTGATTGAAATGTATAAAACATCCTAAATATCTGTATTTCAAAAGCTAGGTTACTAGTCTAATACTATAGTATTTTATATTTTGTAAGAAAACGGCAGTGTTTCGGTTCATCAAGCGGCCAAACCTGACCCGTTTTGACACTCATCATAAAATATTTTTCTTTTTGTTGTGTTATTTAACCCCCAATTCATCTTTCAAGTTAGAATTTTTTCTTCAGATCAAATGTCATGTCAAACCTTGCACTTTTTAGGGTGCGGGAAAAGGAAACTTATCAAAATTATCACAAGTGCCTGTTTCTATATTGATCTCTATAATATTTTTTCTACAGATTCAAAAGAACCTACAGTTGAGAATAGAAGAACAAGGAAAATACCTCCAGATGATATTCGAGAAACAATGCAAGTTCGGCATTGACCAACTCCGACCCTCATCACCCACCCTCGAGAAGTCAGAAGCAGAGGTGACACATGAAATATCAGGTTCTGCACCCCAAACCAAAACAGAACCTGGCCCGCTTAAACTTGGGCCACCAATTGCAGAAGCTTCAAGCAAGGAAGTAGAAGTTGACCCCTCAGAATCACAACCCTCAAAGCGGGCTAAATTAAATGAGTCATCAACTGAATCATCTTAAGACCTGTAACTTATGTAAATATATGTACCTTGTCTTTTTCCTTTCGATTATAGACTTCATTAGTTAAGAACGCTTAATTTAGCGCTATTCTAGATGCAGTTTGGTGTATCGTAGAAATGAAGTTAGCTAGACGTTAACTTTGCTTGGTTTGAGTGTAAATATGCATTGAGTTTGTTTTGGAAGTTATAGTCGTGCTAAAGTAGCAGTAAGTTGATTTTATCAGTGATCACACTCTCGAACTCATATAAGTTATGTTTTGCATCCATGAGAATACATCACTGAATCAGCGAGGGTATGTTGCAATGGATCTATACCCCAAGCAAAATATACATTTGTATGTTTGGGATTGCGAAAACTGATATGGAATATGAATTAATGAAGTTGATGGAATCATGCTGTTTTTCTAATAAATGAGAAAACGAGTTTGTAATCTATTTGTAAATATTGATGATCTTTGCCGATCATCGGGCGGAAACCGGACCGGACCGAGACCGAATCCGGCAAAAAACCTAGACCGAGACCGAGACCGAATGTGGTCGGTCCAGTCCGGTCCGGTCTCGGTCGGTCCGGTGCCATCCCTAGTACGGGTTCACTAAAACCCGCCCCAAACCCGACCCGTTGCCATCCCTAGTCCGGTCCAACAAGGCTAAATTTTCGGTTTGTGGTCCGGACCGAGACCGAATTTGCCAAAAATGGTAGACCGAGACCGGACCGCCGATCCTTCGGTCCGGTCGGTTTTGTCGGTCGGTCCGGTCCATCCGGTCCGTTTGCTGAATCAAAACTTGAAATTCCATATTCGGTTAAATAATTACTTAAGTAAAAATTAATCTTAGCTGAATCAAAACTTGAAATTCCATATTCGGTTAAATAATTACTTAAGTAAAGTTTAGTGTATATAAGAAGGTGAGTTATTTTTTAGAGACCATAAAACATACAGATTGAGGGACCAAATTTTAGCCACTTATTTTTAAGGCTGCCCCCAATAGAGACGTTCGAGACTCGATCGAGGGTGTATAGGCGATCGATTTGTATCGATCGTTTTGATGTGGTTATGTCGATCGGCAAGCAAACCCAAACAAATAGATCGTCTGGACGATCGAGACCACAACAAACAAAGCAAATGAAATTTTAGTTATTAATGAAATTTTATTATTAATGATGTGGTTATGTAACGTTTTAATTATTAATAAAATTTTAGTTTATTTTAAAAATGTTTTTTGTTAAAAAAAAAAAAATTGAACTTGGTCGCCTTTACTGGGGCACCTAATCGCCTGAAGGTCGCTGGAGAGAGAAAGCTGACGTGGCAGTGAAAAGTAAGGGGATTGAATCCCCTTACTGGGGGCAGCCTAACTAAAATACAAACAGTCACTTCCGGCCCTCACACCTACGGCTAAATGAACTGGACAACCACGGACGGAGCGTTGTTCATGTTTGTTCGTTTAATTTTAACGACAAATAAATGAACACGGTCGCTTAAACGGACGAATTTTCTTGTTCATATTCGTTTATTAAGAAACTATGGTTGTTTATGTTCATTTATGTTCGTTCAATAAGATATTAAACGAACAAATATACATGAATGTAGACTAATAAACATAATGGGTTTTATAAGCGTTGTTTTGTTTAAGTAAACCAACTTAAAAGTGTATAACAAATACGATATACGAACATAAACGATCGTTAACGAATGCATAATCTGACGCTCACAAACATAAATGAACGGGCAAGACTGTGGAAAACTAGAAGGGGGGGGGGGGTTGAATAGTTTTGCCAATTAAAACTCGTTTAAACTATTTAGATCGACTTATGCCAATCTATTTGTATGTGTGTTGGATGTTGATAAACAAACATATAGAGATATAAATATGTAATGAGAAGATAAAGAGTAAGAAGCACAAAACCACAACGCGAGTATTTATAGTGGTTCGGCTACAAGGACACCTTCCTTGCCCTACTCCACTCCCCAAGTCACCTACTCGAGAGTTCGTAATCACTACACAACACCGACTCCTTATGGTGGAGAAACCTTCACAACGTTGCCTACTCTTTTTCCGGTACTAGGCTAACTACCGGGTTCTTTCACACCAAGGTGAACCACACCTACCACAACGTCGCCTACCCTTTATCCGGTACTAGGCTAAGTACCGAGTTCCATTACAATGAAGGAACTACTACCCAACACTACACCAATTAACTAACCCCAAAGGAGATCTACTCCTTATAATGTCAACAAGGATAACAATATCCTTTGACCCAATACTAATCAATCTTGTACATCGAATCACACCATATCAAATGTACATCTTAGGCACCTTTCACTAATTCCTTTGACTAGATCTTCAAGACACCCTTCACTAATGTCTTGTGACTTGACACTAGGCACCCTTCACTAATGCCTACAATACGGACGATCGACACCTTTCACTAATGTCTTCGTCTTGACACTTGAGACATCTTTCACTAATGTCTTCAACACTACACTTCTTAGAAGAAAGAAAAGAACCATCAACAAGAGGACTTCAGTAGTCTTGATGATGAGAAAGCATGGCAACTCATGGACTTGAGCTTGCTTGACTTCAAAGGTGGTGATCTCGCCTTTAAGAGGAACCTAGAGGATCATACAAAAACAAAACTACAAACATAGATCACTTGGATTTAGGATTGGAGAGTTTTTAACTCAAGGAGAAAGTATGTGATAAAGGAGTGATAAACAATGAAGAAATGGCTCACTATTTATAGAGAGAAAATGCTACTGTTCCCCGGATCCCACGGATCCCTTCCTCAAGGGATCCGTCTAGTGTAAAACTAGGGATCCGTGGGACGCTCCTCTTTGCCCATGGGTATTTTGGTTATGGGTCATGGGTTATGGGTTGATCCATGGGTCTTTTATTAGATACAATGTATCTCATGAGTGCAATGCACCTAGTCAAATGGGTATGGGTCAATACCATGGGTTATGGATATTATCCATATATGACATAAGCATGATGTCATGCAATGGGTTATGGGTCAAGCTCCATGGATATGGGTCATGGACTTTGGGTTGTACCCAACTACATTCAATGTATTTGGTCAATGGGTTATGATACTTAAGTTTCTACACATTTATATTACCCAATATACTACATACTAGTTATGTGTATATTTTACCCAAATATGTAAACACTAGTTGTTGTACATATGTAATACTAAATCATAAAATCACTTATACTTGTTTTAGTGTTGTATGTGAGAACGTAAGTGTGTTAGAAACTATTAGCTCAAACCATTTACGTATTTTATTTGTTTCGTTAAAATGATTTTACGTTTGTTATCGACAAAACATTAGAAGATCGTAAAATATAAATAAACGTTTTTACGGATTATTTGTATTAACAATCTCCCCTTTTTGTTGATGACAAAACATAAAATTATTTTAAGGAAAAGCTAAAATTCGTAAAAGTTTGAATTTGTAGTTTTTACTTTCCTCTCCCCCTTTTTGTCGAAACAAAAAGAGCTTCGAAAGGAAACTAACACAATGTTTTAAGAAAAACATGTGAAAAATAGAAAAGAAAGAAAAAGTAGAGAGCAAGTAACGGGAAAGGATTTCGTCTTAACTTCCCCTTGACGAGTCCATCCCTATGTGAGGGCGTCAAGAAAAAATAATACTACGCTAGTTCATTTGCAACTAAGTTTGCAAAAGATTTCGTCTATGTGACGAATATGCTCCCCCTTGATGATTGCAACCTTGCAAAGGGACGTCATGAAATGTAATCCTAATATTGCAAGTAATTTTTGCAATGTATTGCTTTGACACAAAGCTCCCCTAGCTTTAGAGTGTCAAAGTCTTCACGTGTAAATTGAATAACTACAAAACAAAGGTTAGAAAACAAGTATAATGCATAATTTCCTGCAAATATGACTCAAGTTAGTAGAAAATTAGTTTTCTGTCTCACAGACCCCACGGATCCCTCGTTCCGTCCTTGTAGGGATCCGTCTAGGCAAATTAAAGGGATCCGTCTAGCTGATGACTGATTTCAACAATGGTGATATAACAAATAATGTTAATATCAAAGTGAGATATGTATTATACAACATAATCATATACTCAGAAATATAGCAAGTAGCATGTAATTTCATTTAATAAAACTAGAGCTATGATATACATGACTCTAAAAACTAAGAAAATGAACGATACATGACTTGGAATTACTAGATTTATCTAAGTAACGCTTGATACTAGGACACCAATAAAAATCCTCTAGCTCAAGTTTGTTTAGGTTTAATCTCGTCGAAACGTTCGAGGAGGTGATAGAACATGAAACGTTGATCTTCTCGTACTTCATGTATCAAACTTTCAACATGTTGACAATGATAACAATCTTTGTCATAGCTAGGTAGTGGTGGTGGAAGAAATGAAATTGCTTGATGCGAAGGATCAAGTGAAGCGGGTTGGGGAGCCTCAAACGACGGAGGGATTGGTGGAGGCGCATTTGAAGATGGCTCGACCAAGAGTGATGGTGGTGGTAGAGAAGTGTCAACTTCCATATGGTCGGGTGGTTGACTTTGATAATTTCTCATAATCCAAATGGGATTATATGATGGTGACGGCGAAAAGGAAGCCGGAGCTAGTGTTGACTCAACACCTTGATTTTGTACCATTATTCCTCCTAATGAGGAGAATGTTGCCGGTGGAGGAGGATGAGACGGCCTAGGAGGCAAATCCTTTAAATTGTAGAGGTGTGGTGATGATAGTGGAGTTGTAAATGAGATAGCTCTAGGAACCAATGGTGATGGTTTAGTGGAGATGGGATTATTTGGCCTAGGAGGTATGGTGGTGTTTGGCATATGTAGTTTTGTGGGTACTATCCTTTTAGGGATTGGTTTGATTGGTTGGGTTGGTGGAGGAGAAATCCTTGCATTTGTGGACTTGACCGGAGATGATTCGGTTGAATAGATTTCGTGTACAACACGAGCAATTTTCTTGGGTGGTTCTTTGGTGGATAAGTTGTTACTTGGATTTTTCCTCATGATGAGATGATTTCAAGAGGTTTGTAAAGGTTTTTAAGTGCTGAAAATGAGGATGAAGATGATGACTTTAGGAGTCCTAACAATGTGGTTTATAAAGCAAAGGATTTGGCAAGTGCATTCAAGACTTAAGCCACTAAAATTCATTGGAATGTGATGATTAACATGCACAAGAGTCAACTTCAGAGTTGTACTGATCTAGGAACTCATTTAAGATGAGATGGAGTGTTTAAGTTAGTAAGATGAGCTTGAAATGATTGTTTCAGCTAGAGTTGGCATGAGTCTGTCATACGGATCCCACGGTTCCCTCCGTCGAGGGATCCGCCTAGGCTAATCCTAGGGATCCGTCTATCAGCAGCTAAGAAAAGATAGCAATGATGTTTGTAAGGTCTAATGCCTATTTCTTCTTGAGTGTTTCAGTTTATCTAAGTGTCTTAAATGAAGAGGTGCTTAAGTACTTGAGGGTAATGAGTGATGTAGCTAATGATTGCCTTTTATGGAAGAAATTGGAACTTTCATGAGTACCAATGAATGAACAAAGATGACACTAAAGATTTTGAGAGTGTCAAATGGAGCTAAATGATCCTAGAGATCAGATAGTGACTTAGGATAATGTTTTGGAGAATATCCTAAAGGTTTAAGATGGAAAAACTAGAATTTGATCAATTTCGACCAATTTTGAGGTAAGGATGATTATGATCAATTTTGCCATAATTGAAAGATTTCCAAAGCTAGATGTGAGGGATCATGTGAGAGATGATGAGTGAGCTTGAAAGCGGAAGAGTAATGGGTTTAAGTGAAACGATAGATCTACAAGCGTCTTGAGTGTGATCTAGATGAGTTATGTGTGATTACGAAAGATCTACTTAATTTGATAAGGACTCAATTTTCCTTAAGGCACTATGTCTAACTTGGTGTGAAGTGTTCTAAAGACATGTTTGAAATACAATGATTGCAATTGCATTTTCTGTTTGCCGGATCCCACGGTTCCCTAAGAGTAGGGATCCGTCTAGCACAACCTTTGGGATCCGTCTATCTGCTAAGCAGAACCTTTACTAAAGGTATGCAATGATTTTGACAATGCATTATATTTCAAGGTTAGTTAAAGAGGTTCTAACACTAAGATATCAAATGTAAAATGTTTTATTTCATGAAAGAAATTGGATTACATTGATAAAGCATGAATACTAAGGATTGATCCTATTTGAAAGATTACTAAGTTTCTTGAGCGTTTTCGCTAGAAGGATCATCAAATGGTTGATGAGTATTTGCCGATTCAGGAATGAAGAAAGTCTTCATGAGAGATGTGTTTAGAGGTTCCATCATCTTGTTCACAAGTACGTACAACGGACTTTGAAATTGAGGGTGGAAGTACATGATGTTATGATAAAGGCGCGTCAAGAACATTCCATAAGGGATGAGTTTGTTCTTGGAGCCTTGAAGATTTACAATTCGCCTTGCGAAGAAGTAAGCGAGATTGTATGGTTGTTGTGTTAGCAAACAATACATTATGTGAGCACAACAAGCGGGAAGGATTTCTCGATTTCCCCTAAGACTCCAAACATTTTCCCGTAGGATGAGTGCGAGAGACTTGTACTCTTCTCGGATATCCTTTGTACATATAATGTTTGAATCGGAGTAATAGGGTCGAGGTTTGCATATTGTGCGAGTCAAGTCTTGCGGGGAAGATATGTGTGAACAATATGGACTATTTTCTTCACGAAAGTTGAAGAGAGAATCAAGAGACCAATCTTCGGTGAAGGCACATTGTCCATGATTTGGAATTCGAAGAATTTTAGCAAATTGACCAAGGGTTAAAACAAACTTTTGGTTTTTGATCCAAAACCAAAGAGATAGAGAACGATCCTCGTTATGAACGAGTTCGACTTGACGGAAGAATTCCAATACAAACCTTGGACATATTTTCTCGTTAATTTCGAGAAGACATTCCAATCCTATGGTTCGGAAGGAGGTATTGATTCCTTCTTCGTATTGTAGAGGAGTGTCGACAATACGTCCTTCGTGGAAGTGACGGGTTTTGAGATTATTGAACCCATGGACATGATTGCCAGGTGTGTTGGGCTTAAGGGAGATGTTAGGAGTGTAGACGCTAGTGAGTGAAAAATCAAACTCATATTCATGCGACATAGCGAAACCTATAGGAAAGACAAGTTAATAGGATGTGACGTATTACGGGTAAAACAATGATTACCTAACGTTTTTACAAGATGTTTATTAACAATGACATTTAATTCACTTAATGTTTGACATTCTAGTAGAACATTTCTTTTAGGAAGAAAGTGGTTTTTATTTTGCATGGAAAATCTGTTATCCAGAAGGACGGTTCCCACGGTTTCCTTCTATAAGGGATCCGGCTAGTATACTTGCCGGGATCCGTGAATTTGTAGTAACAGAAGCAGATTTTTGATAAAAACATAAGTTTAATAGTTTTGTACCAAGATATGTGTTTTAGCCTACATTTACTTTTAGCATGCATTCATGGTTTCTAATGTATCACGATGGAATACGAAAGATATAAATCAAAAGAAATGACAAACACATAATGATGATAATAACCTAGATAAACTAGACTATTAATAATATTTCATTTCAATGCTAAGAATGATACAAAGGATTGGGTATATAACCCCAATGTAGATTAACAACACAAAGTATATGTCTCCGTATGTGAACTTCATCATAGGGAACACAAGAGCGATGAGTGTTAAGGCGATGAGCACGAGGGCAATGTAAACCATGTTGATGACGAACCTTCTTAGTTTTGGTTTGAGATGAGATGAGATGAGAGGAAGATGAAGTTTTGAATGAGAGGTAATTTTTTGAAAATGGAAGATTTAAAAAAGTGGGGATTTGATATAGTGGACGACGGATGGTTTATTTATGGGGAAGGAGGAATTTTTGAGATTTGTGTTTTATTTTATTATTAAAAAAATATGATTTTTGGATTAAGTGAAATAAAACACAAGTTTTATATACCACGACTTTAGACGGAAAAGTAACACGTATGTGAGAAAAGGATTCCTAATGAAGCTACATGTAATGCATGTATATGCACAAAAGATAATCATATAAATACCTATGTAGGCATACTTAATTATCAAGCTAATGTCATTTAGAGATAAGTAGAAAGTCATACCTCTAATGCACTTAGGAATGTCTTTACAAATGACACAACAAATGTCAGTAGACAATTCCGGCTCCTTTGTGTTTAAGATACCTTCTTAGGGAAGGTATTCTTGTTAGCAAACGATTCCTATGGCTTGGTAGGTATGAGCTTTGACTAAGTAACATGACAAAGAGGATTAATGCAATTAAATGAAAAATAAATCATAAGAAAAATGTTGTCATCTAATCAACATCCAAACAAAGAGTTTTAAAAGACATGGTGTTTGTTTTTATAAAAAACCTTCTTTGTAGTTTTTAATTAACCATGGATCGTATCAAGTTTTTAAAGTACAATATACTTCAAGAAACTTGGTAACGAAGCTCTGATGCCAATTGTGGAAAACTAGTAGGGGGTTGAATAGTTTTGCCAATTAAAACTCGTTTTAAACTATTTATATCGACTTATGTCAATCTATTTGGATGTGTGTTGGATGTTGATAAACAAACATATAGAGATATAAATATGTAATGAGAAGATAAATAGTAAGAAGCACAAAACCACAACGCGAGTATTTATAGTGGTTCGGCTACAAGGACACCTTCCTTGGCCTACTCCACTCCCCGAGTCACCTACTCGAGAGTTCGTAATCACTACACAACACCGACTCCTTATGGTGGAGAAACCTTCACAACGTTGCCTACTCTTTTTCCGGTACTAGGCTAACCACCGGGTTCTTTCACACCAAGGTGAACCACACCTACCATAACGTCGCCTACCCTTTATCCGGTACTAGGCTAAGTACCGAGTTCCATTACAATAGAGGAACTACTACCCAACACTACACCAATTAACTAACCCCAAAGGAGATCTACTCCTTATAATGTCAACAAGGATAACAATATCCTTTGACCCAATACTAATCTATCTTGTACATCGAATCATACCATATCGAATGTACATCTTAGGCACCTTTCACTAATGCCTTTGACTAGATCTTCAAGACACCCTTCACTAATGTCTTGTGACTTGACTTCTAGGCACCCTTCACTAATGCCTACAATACGGACGATCGACACCTTTCACTAATGTCTTCGTCTTGACACTTGAGACATCTTTCACTAATGTCTTCAACACTACACTTCTTAGAAGAAAGAAAAGAACCATCAACAAGAGGGCTTCAGTAGTCTTGATGATGAGGAAGCATGACAACTCATGGACTTGAGCTTGCTTGACTTCAAAGGTGGTGATCTCGCCTTTAAGAGGAAATTAGAGGATCACACAAAAACAAAACTACAAACATAGATCACTTGGATCTAGGATTAGAGAGTTTTTAACTCAAGGAGAAAGTATGTGAGAAAGGTGTGAGAAAGAATGAAGAAATGGCTCACTATTTATAGTGAGAAAATGCTACTGTTCCCCGGATCCCATGGATCCCTTCCTCAAGGGATCCGTCTAGTGTAAAACTAGGGATCCGTGGGACGCTCCTCTTTGCCCATGGGTATTTTGGTATGGGTTATGGGTTGATCCATGGGTCTTTTATTAGATACAATGTATCTCATGAGTGTAATGCACCTAGTCAAATGGGTATGGGTCAATACCATGGGTTATGGATATTATCCATATATGACATAAACATGATGTCATGCAATGGGTTATGGGTCAAGCTCCATCGATATGGGTCATGGACTTTGGGTTGTACCCAACTACATTCAATGTATTTGGTCAATGGGTTATGATACTTAAGTTTCTACCCATTTATATTACCCAATATACTACATACTAGTTATGTGTATATTTTACCCAAATATGTAAACACTAGTTGTTGTACATATGTAATACTAAATCATAAAATCACTTATACTTGTTTTAGTGTTTTATGTGACAACGTAAGTGTGTTAGAAACTATTAGCTCAAACCATTTACGTATTTTATTTGTTTCGTTAAAATGATTTTACGTTTGTTATCGACAAAACATTAGAAGATCGTAATATATAAATAAACGTTTTTACGGCTTATTTGTATTAACAAAGACTTTTGTTCATGTTTTTTCATTTAAGTAAACAAACGTAAATTATTGTTCATGTTCTTTCATTTAATAAGTAAACGAACACAAACGAACATTTTACCGAACGGTTTATAAAATGTTCACTGAATGTTCAATTCGTTTATGACTACTCACACCCCATATTTTTTTAATTAAAACACACTTCTTAACCTTTTTTCGAAACTAATATATCTCAAAATCGATAATCGTTAGGCGAAACAAATTACACGATTGAGACAAGCATTTAGTTAACTTTCAAGCACTTTCATATACTTTCGACAAACTTTTTATTTTTGTTTTCTTTTGGGTACATGAGTTTGCATGATATATCACATGTGATTTGACACTAATATGTAAGTTCGAACACTTAACATGTTGTCGTAAAATTGACATAAGTATTTGTGTAGAACTCCAAATAATTCACTGTTTTCTGCATATAAAAATACAAATTCCTAGCTTTCCAACCATATATCATACATAATTTCTGAACTTTCATATTGTTACAATTTATTCATAGAAGTTGGAGAAATTATATGATTTTTTTTATATTCAAACTCGTTTGATATATACATGCGATATAACACTAAATTGTAGATTCGAAAATTGAACAACTGTTGTAAATGTACATAAGTATTTTTTTTTGTACAAAAAACAACGATTTTTTTGGAGTTGTATACAAATACTTATGCCCATTTTACGAGAACATGCTGTTCGAACTAGATTTGTGTAATATCACATTTGATATATCAAACGAGTTTGAATTATCATTTTTTTTTCTTTCTATTTTCATCAACTTCTATGAATAAACCATTTTGATTTAGAGATTCAAATATTATGCGCGATATATTGTTGGAAAGCTAAAGATGTTTATTTTTCAATGCAAAAAATGGTGAATCATTTGTAATTCTATTCAAATATTTATGCTCATTTTATGATAGCATGTTGAGTGTTTCAACTTACAAATTAGTGTTATATCTGATCACATGTGATACATTGAGCAAGTTTGATTAAAAAAAAAAATCTATTCTCTATAAATAAACTGTATTGATATTGATGTTTGAAAATTATGTGTGATATATGGCTGAAAAGCAAAACATATGCATTTTTTAATGCCAAAAACAATGAATCATTTAGAATTTTATACAAATACTTATGCTCATTTTACGACACCATGTTGAGTGTTGAACTTAAAGATTAGTGTTATATCCCATCTGATATATCAAGCGAGTTTGACTTAAAAAAAATCTTTTATTTTCTCAAACTTCTATGATTAAACCGTATTTATTTAGAGGTTCAAAAGTTATGTGTGATATACGGTTGAAAAGCTAAAGATGTGTAATTTTCAACGCAAAAAAAAAAAAAAAAAAAAAAAAGAAAAAAAAAATTATTTGGAGTTCTACAAACATACTTATGCCAATTTCACCGCAAGATGTTCAGTGTTCGAACTTACAAATTAGTGTTATAATCACATGTGATGTATTAAGCAAAATTCTGTATCCGAAAAAAAGCAAATAAAAAAAAAGGACGAACGTATATGAAAATGTCGAAAAATAATTAAATGTTCATTACGATAATGTAATTTATGTATGTTAACAATGAGTGGCTTAGATTTTTCTATCAATATGAGATAAAAGACAAAAAAAAAAAAAAAAAAAAAAAAGAAAAAAAAAAATCGCATATCTTATATGCAAAGTAGGGACGGATGATTTGCTTCTAAATTAGTGTAGTATGTAATCTCATAAAAACGGACGACGTGCAAAAAAAAAAAAAAAAACGTAAAGGTGTAAAAACAAATGAAAACGTAAGAAAACCAAATTTTAAGTTATTTGCTAATGACTGTTAGTATAAAAGACTAACGATGCAAGTTTATTTTAGTCATATGGATGAAGTCAGAATAATAATTTGAAAGTTTGATAGGATTCATCGTTAATAAAAAAGTAAGTGTTTCAACTTGAGAAATTTGAGAAAGTAGGTTGTTATTTTATAGTGTTTACCTAAACTTATTTACAAAGTTAATTATTTAAAAATATTGGTAATATCCAAAAATATGAAGGCAAAGACAGCTAATTCGTAAAAGTATAAATCACCGACCATCCCCAAGGTTTTTTTTAATAGAATTGATACCTACATCACATTTTTTTATTAATGCACCACAACTTAGGCATTACAGTTTGTACCGTATAATACTGTAATGCACAAATTGTGATGTATTAATCAAAAAATGTGATATGACTATCACTCCTTTTTTTTAACCATATTTTTGATCTTTCAATCGACTAATTCATGACTTTCAACCCGCCAGCACAAACTGACCATTCCCAATTTTGCAACATACCACATGTTACTATAAACTTTCGACATGTTTATGGTTCATTTCGAAACACAGCCACTTCAGAAGGATTACATGTTGCTATCACGTTACAGGTAAAATGTACTTGTTATCTAATTTTACATATATTTATTCCATAACTTAATTTAAATATCGTTTATAAAGATGGTATGACATTTTCAGTTTCTATTCATTTTTGGTGGGGATCCGGTGGTTGGTCAATTGCTTTTGCACATAAATTTATTAAAAATGGGTCATGAAATGCTTTCATTATTTTTTCTAGTGTTAAACATATACAACTAAAATTTTTAGATATTTATTTTTCTTGCGAATGTGTTCGATAAAATATTACAATGAAGCCGAAAAAGTTTAATCAATGTCAAATGATGCTTCCTCTATGCTCTAGCGATAGTTAGGCACATCTTTTTTTTAGTGCAAAGGTGAATTATATATATCATTCTAAAAAATGTACATCATAAGAATAACATGAGAAGATTTTGACAGACCCAAATCTTATACTTCACATCTAACTATCTGAACTCATTCAAAACAACACTACAGAATCTAGCATTATACTTCAGCAGACATACTAAGCCAACCATTTGGCTGAGAGCAACACTTCATCTGAAGAGACTTTGCCATACTAACCAAATTCACCTTTTATGCACTTACAATCTAGCTACATTTCCAGCACACTTCCCCATCTAGACCACTCAACCAACAACCACAGTAGTAGAGACAGGAAAAGTGGCTGGCTTCACTAGGAACCCATACCCTTCCACTCAAGAGCTCTTCCAAAACAGCTTACATTTCCATCTCTATGAATGGCTTCAGGTGTTTGGAAACACATTCCTTGAGTGAAGACCAACCAATCCTCCTTTGATGGTGTCTTGGGTGGACCAAGAAGGATCACCTTTTATTCCTTTCTATTCCACCCATCATACACCATCCACCCAAGCTACTTACCCTCCACAGTTAGGCACATCTTTCGACTTAACTGAGTGCTTATTTTGAAGACAATAAGCAGTAATCATGTACCATCTATATATTCCAAACTGCTTATTCATAAAAGTACAAGAAACATGTAAGCACTTCTATAAGCAATCATATTCGCTCTAAGAATTGTTATATAGAAGTTTTACCTAAGACGGGTTTGTAGATCAACCATAACCTAATGATTGTTAGTTCAAATTCAAATGTGGACACAAGTAGTTTAATAGTTGTAGAGTAGAGGTGACAAAATAGACAGGTCGGCTCATGGATCTAGATGTGTTTGGGTCTAAATGGATTCGAGTCTAGACAAGTTTTGATCAGGTTAACCATCTATTTTCAAAGAAAAAAAAATTTATTTTGAGTAAAATACGAAAAAAGTGAATACAAAAGTTTTAATAAAAAATAAAAAAATTTGACCAGTTAAACTCATCTTAACGTTTTGAGTAATTGTTATATAATTATTTTTTTATAAAATAACCAACTAAGCTCATCCCTAATAGATATTTAACCAATTTGACTTATGTTTAACCAGTTTCAAATTACCACCTCTAGTAAAGTATATTAGATTAAAAATTAGGGGCAATTTCATATCTCTCCTCCTTTTAAATGAAAATTTCATATATACCCAAACATGCATTAAAAACATTGTACATTGTGCATTCAATACTTGCACTTTGGGTATATATGAAATTAATCATGAAAGTAAGGTGATATATGAAATTAATCCAAAAAATTATGTGTATCCTTGTCTTTAACAGAAAAAAATTGTTATTGAACATGATTTGAATGCAAAGTGCGCACGATATACCTCAAGTCTCAAGTCTAAACTTTTCGAGGGTTGTGCTCTTTATTTTAAGGGCAAATTCTCAAAATGCCCCAGTTGGCCAACTTTATTACCCAAAATGCCCCATTTTTTTTTCACTTTTCAAAATGCCCCATGGGCAACTCTCCCATGGGCAACTCTATCAAATATTTGGGCCCACGTTGTACTTCCAAAGTACAAATCTAACACTTTGTCTGTTGGGCAACTTTGACCTAATGTATTGGGCAACTGACAATTTTTGTCTTTTAGTGAAAAAGCAAAATTTGTATTTTTTAAATTTTAAATACAAATAAGTTGGGCAACTTGGCCCCACACATATGTACTTTTGGGCAACTATCTATAAATACCACTCTATACCATACAAATACACCTTTAATAAACCAAATTACACATCCCAAATAATTATTTATTCTCCTAATACACCTAAATACAAAACACAAATTACCCAAATCATCCCACACACACACTACTGCTTTACCCCACACACACCTTCCCTCTCAAAGGCGAAAAATCATCTGCAACTTGAAACACATATCCTTCCCTCTCAAACTCAATAATCCAACGCCCTAATCCTACTCCCTCAATAGTTCTTCTTCCATACGACGCATATTCGTACATTCAAATCAATCCGACGCATATTCGTACAATCAATCGCTGATCTTCAACATCTCAAGAATCCAACCACGAACATGTTTGATGCAAAGCTAACGGTCAGATCTAGATTAGAACATATTGCTACTATTAAAGGTGCATTGAATGTGAATAGAACCAAATTGTTTAGAGAAACTGTCTTTGGCCCTTGGTTAGATTTTCCTAAGTATTCCCCTGACAACCACTTATACCATTATTTATATCAAAATTCAGTTGAGGTGTCAAAAGTTAGTGATTGTTGTCCACCTTTAACTTTTGTACTAGGTGATAATGTTTTTGATTTTGGCCGTGAACAATTTAGTCTTCTAACTGGGTTTCGTTTAGGACCAGTAGATAAAAGTGAAAGTGACCACGGCCATGTTGTTAAGGGTTTAACATATAGTCCTTTTTTTGATCGGTTGTTTCCCGATAAAAAACAAACTAAGAACAAAAAAGTTAAGGGTGATGACCTTTTGGCCTTGGTAAAGTCGGCGGAAAGGTGGGAATTGTTATCCGATGAAGATGCTGTGAGGGTTGCTTTGTTGGTGATTGCAACATTTGTATTTATTGGTCGGGAAGGAAGGTTTAATGTTCCTGACCATTTGCTAAGGAATGTTGAGGATTTTTGTGTATGGAATGAGTATCCATGGAGCGAATACATGTGGGCTCATCTTTATAAAAGAACGGTGAATGTTGTTCCTAGGCATCTTGAGGCAGAATCAAAGAAGCCCGTTCCAAAAGATCCAAAAAAAGAACAAACATACACTCTGTATGGATTTACATGGGTGTTGAAGGTTAGATTTTACTTGTAACATACATTATTTGTGCTTGTATATATTCTGATGGTTAATCTAAATAATGTGTTGGCATTGTTCATTAGGCATTGGCTTGGTTTCCTAGGCATTGTTCTGTAGTCAGTGTAAGTGTTTGTGTAGATTTAAGGATGTTATGGTTGATGGTTTCGCACTAGATAAATACATAGAAACTATTTGTAAACGGTTGGTTGAAACCACTGACAATGTGTCTTCATCCACTGCTAGTTCAGAAGAACCCACTGTTGCAACAACACGTTATGTAATTGTATCCCCTGTTACTACATATACAGCCAATGCTATCCTAACCACTGCAACCATAATCACAACCACTATAATCACAATCACTAACTCTTAATTCGATGTATTTGTTTTTTCAGATTTGGATTATGGAGACATTCCCAAACAGCTCCCAGTTCTGGACCAAAGACCCAGAGAAGATCCCACGTTGTCTAGCTTGGTCAAAAGTAAAAAACTTTGAAAAAAAACATTACACAATTTTATTTGATCCGGTAAGTAAAAACCCAAAATTAGTTTACCGTTGTATGTTTTTATTGCATTTAGCATATCAGCTTATCTCCTTTGTTATTTAGGCTTTCAGACCACTACAGAAGATTGTACCAACAAATGCCGAGCTGAGTTATCCGTGGTACATTCGCAGTATGGAGTACATCCGTCAACTAGATTCCCAACTTGTTGAAAGAAGAGAAGAGTTGGCTGACCAAATGATGGTGGAAGAAGAGGAAGCTATGGCTGGTGTGGATGTATGCGGTGGAATTCAAGCCGATTTAAATGTCCCTTTCTGTGACGCCGATGAAGTAGTTACAGAAGGTCAAACGTCTAGTGTCAATGACAAAGCTGTTGAAGAAGAGAATGTTGTTGGGTTTGGTGAAATGTTGAATAAGAATGAGCCTGAGAAGGTTGAAGATATTGTAGCCGGTAATGTTGAGGTTGCGGATGGGATCAAATGTGACAAAGCGGAATCGTCACATACCTTAGATAAAGATCACTTTCGTGCCGAGCTTAAATCCCTTAAGTCCTGGGTTGGTAGTATAGAAGAACGTGTAGGAGTAGTTGGTGTATCACAGCTCTTATGTGAGTTACACAGCGTAGAAAAGAGAATTGTGGTAATTGAGGAAGCTTTAGGAATAAAGTCACAAGATGATGTTGGTGAGATTAAGGTAAAAAGCAGTTATTTGATTTTTTGTTACTTCATTCCACCAAAATGGTCTCTTTGAGTGCCTAAGTAAGTTCACTTTTTTACAGGTGGATAGTGTTGATGCCAACAAACCGTTGGCTACTTCCGATGAACACACCCCAATCAGGACCAACGTAGGATCCGATGACAAGCAGAAGCTGTTGTATACCGATTCTGATGAGTTTACCGGGCCTATGACCCAAGTTATGAAAGCTGCTTTATCGGGAGGTCCTGACGATGCTCATGATTCCAACAATATAATGCAGGTGGATAACAAATTTGATTGTGCTGCCTTACCAAATTTGAATGATGAGTTCTCAGACATTGCTTACGATGGGTTTGATCCAACTCCTGTTGACGTACGCATATATATATATTGTTTTTTTCCCTTCTTTTACTTTTTTCTATTTCAATATTAAACCCACATACCCTTTATCTAGGAATCGATGGATGTGAATGGTGCGGAAAAAGAAAATGACAGTGCGAAGGGTAAAGAAATTGTTGTGTGGCGGCCACCTCTTTGGTGGGAATGGTTTGTGCAGTTTACTCTTACATTGTTAGAATGGTGGCTGCAGCAGGGGGCTTTACCGGTAGACAACGTTTATGATCCCGCTGCGCAAGGTGCTGCACAAGTAGACACATTGGATATGGAGGTTCAGGAAACGGCTATGGAAGGGGCAGATACACAACCTGTTGAAGTGATATGCCTTGATTATGAGGATGGGCAGGATGTTGTCAAGGTACATTTAATTATCTTATCATTTGTTAACAACAAATGATGCATAATAGTAGTACAATCCCAGAGCAGACATGGCAAAAATAAGCTGAGCAAAGACATTATTAGCGACAAACAAGTCCCTGCATTTCATTTGATTACTATATACATTAATACATTTGCATAGATAGCACATAAACACACATTAAAACAGTTTTCGACACCTAAAAAACAAATATGATACTACAAACATAAATGACCATCATGATAATCTACATTTTAGT
The DNA here is from genome assembly GCA_019973895.1 of Chrysanthemum seticuspe. NCBI lineage: Eukaryota > Viridiplantae > Streptophyta > Magnoliopsida > Asterales > Asteraceae > Chrysanthemum > Chrysanthemum seticuspe. Next base: position 74,957,919 of record BPTQ01000009.1, on the reverse strand, counting down.
TCCAGAGCTCTCTCCCTTGCGTTTCTTATTTTCCTTGAGTCGTTGAAACAATATTTCAAGACTACTAATCCTATTTTCCAAATTATACATATTCTCAAATAATGTAGGATTATTCACATGTTGCTCCAATTCATTTTTATCATCTTCCTCAGTTTGTTGCACCACCTCCCTTTGCTGCATCACCTCACTCTGAAACTCTTGCTCTACCTCATTTTGCTGCACTATCTGACCTTGCTGCACCACCTGAGTTTCAGCCTCCTCCTCATTCTCTAGATCTTCCTCATCTTCATCTTCTTCCTCCTCTTCCCTATCAAGTCCATAAATCTCATCCCAGTAGAAGTCTTGGCGACGCAGCCAAGTAAGGATATTTGTCCTCATCCACACACTCACTTGCCTATATGAACCATATTCTGACATTGGTTCTTCCCCAAAAGCATCTAACATTGCGTCAAAAAGCAAAGTGTTGTTTAAGACAAACTCATACTCTTCTTCATCATTTTGAAAGTTTCCATTTGGTGCTGCCATTGTTCTTGATCGAGAATAAGAGAGAATAAAGTGAGAGTTATGATAATAAGAGAGCAGAAACTAGGAAAATTTTATTTAGTAGGATATGTAGCAGTAACAAGAATCTTATCTTTTACATTGTGCTGTACTTGAGTTAGAATAAAATACTATCTTTTACACTGTGTAAAGAATCTTATCTTATCTTTACAATGTGCTACAGTTGATATAATTATTAAAATATAAATTCTTTTTTTTTCACTTATTTGTATTTAATACATTAATACATTAATACATCACTTTTACAAACTAGGAAACATGCAAACTATTTTCTTTTTCACTTATGGTTGACTTGACTGTTTGAGTGTCTTACGACAATTCATTTGCTTCCGAACATTAGTTTTACGGCTACTAGGACCAACATCTTGCGCATTGGGTCCCAACCTTTGTGATTGCTTAGAGTTACCACCGCCAGTTGGTTCTATAACTTATTTTTTTTCAATACCGTATATCTCTCTTCTTATGTCTTCTAGCACTTCAGCTGGTAATCGGTAAGTAGGTTCAGCATCTGGTCCATATAATTCATATATTTCAGGAAACATTACCTCTCTTGCTACCTTTATTGACCACTCCCTTTCATCGTGGTTTTCCTCAAACCTAACTCCTTTAGAACTCGACATAAATCAATTAATGTGATGGAAATATGGTTATGAAACTGAAAATGAATAGGAGCAAATATTTGATGGAAATATGGTGAACAATAAGATCATGGTTTCGCTATTAAATAGACACCACGTGCTAAGTCACATGTAAACAGTTAAACATACATAGTCAACTTTGCAGAGGATTTACTTTTGAAAATAATAAAGGGCCCTGAACAAACAGTCATGATTTGTTGTGCATGTCCTTAAAACAATTACCACAACATTGGTAAGTCATGACTAAAAAAATTTATGCCGTAGAATATCAGTTGAGTATTGAAGTTATTTAATTGTTGGATAGTCGAGCTGTTTGTTAAAAGATGCATCATTTTTTTTAAGGCTGCAAATATCAGATTAGTTTTCAACTCCCTTAAACGTAAGAGGAAGCCAGGGAGATATTGCACCTCACCCTATACTACTCCACCACTACTCCAAAGAGAAGGCGTTCAGCACGGATTAATTGTCAAACCCCATCCCCTCCTAACGCTCCAGATTTTGATGATACGTTGGAACCGTTTGTGGAGGTATTTGACTGTTTCAACTTATATGTCTCTTACTTTGTAATACAAACATTAACTAAAAGAGTTAATTTGTTCTAATTTAGAATCTGTCGAGAACTGGAACTGGGAAGAAAAAAACAAAAAAGGTAACTGTGCCATGTTCCGTTCAAAAATTTTTGAAAGAGAATAACGGAACTAGGTTTATCTTCCCATGGGGCAATGAAGACACAATTGCTGATCGCCGGTTTTGGGACTATTTATTGGCAACGGGTGGTAACAAGGATAGATGGCTGAGGGACGAGGTGCGTATAAAATCAGTCGTTAGTATTGTACCATAATTGTTTCTTTGTGATTCCCAATTGTTTTTAATAATGTGCCCGAATGTGTAAACAGCACCTTGACCTATGGGTAGATTTGATGTGGCATTTCCGACCATCAGATGCCGACTGGGCTATGGTGGGTCCCTTTTTCACCTCAAGTAGTTAATGACATGGTACGAACCTATTGGAAAAATGGTGTAAAGTACCCGGTGCCTTGGGCTGATGTCGAAAAGGTATTTATTTCTTTCCATATTGCCGTACATATAGATTGTTCAGCCGGCTCCGTTTTGTTGATGTCGTAAATGATGTAGGTACTATTTCCAATAAACGAACCTCACAAGCACTGGGCGGTAGGAGAGCTGCATATCAGTACGGGTGTTTTGACATTGTATGATTCGTTTCCAGCCTTTACAAACAAACAGATTTGGTGGAAGGATACCATGCCTGCAAAATTTCAGTATTGGCTGCCAAAATTACTAGACGAAACGGGAGTCTTTGCAGCAAAAGGCATACATATCAACGGTTATCAGATTAGCTTTCAAAAATGTGTTGACGTCCCCAAACAAACAGGTCAATACGGTGACTGCGGGATATGGTCTTGCATTAACCTATATAGGCTGAGTCATAACATGCCATTAAAGTCTGACGATCCTGCAGAAACAGCTCTTGCCTATCGCGAAAGAATGTTTGAGTACCTATGGAAATACAAGATTGAGTATGCTGGTCATTGACTATATTTATTACAAGTTTTGGTATCGTCAACTCTCATTGACTAAGTATGTATATAATTGGTACATAAAGGTGTTAGCTCATAAGGAATGGTCATTCTTTGTCTGTAAATATCCAAAATGTTTTGTGAATGTTTGTAAATACTATTAGTTGATATTAGTATTGCTTGTTTAAATCATAATAATCACTACTCAAAACTGATTACATATAAATTATGATATTACATTTAAACCAGCTTCCAATCTTCTACTAGCCGTGGTTTATTCTAAACTAGCCGTCGTATCTACTCAACTAGCCGTGGTTTCAACAGTGCTTGTAGCCGTGGTTTTGATCATACTAGCCGTGGTATCTTTTCAAGTAGCCGTGGTTTCTTCTCAACCGACCGTGGTATCTTTTCAACTAGCCGTGGTTTCAACAGTTATTCTAACCGTGGTTTCTTCATACTTCCCGTGGTTCCAACAATAATTCAATCCATGGTTTGACCCACCATCTTCCTCAGCCTTCTTATTAGATACACCACCCATTCTACTTAACCTTCCTTGAGAGTTTTATTGCCAAAGGACCTTGTACACCAGCAATCTTTTGAATCTTCAAGAGCAATTGATCTACCATTGGATTTGTTGATATGGTTCCTTGTGGATCAAGCGTCGCTTCCAACATTTTCCTGGCAACAGTTTTGGACAATGGATAGGGTTTATCAATAAACATGAAAAACTTATCCTTAGTAGATTGTACAACATGTACTCTGGAATGCTCATAAAGTATCCATTCAACTACTTCAAATTGTTTCCAGAATTTGTCCGCTGGATTAGGTTGACACATGTTTTTCACTGATCTCCACACGAACATTGCTAATCCTCCAGTTGGCCCATGCTTTCCATATCTAAAATCAATGACTTTCCATAACTGTTCCAAATCCTCTTTTGATAGAAAGAACAACAATCTTCCAAAATCTACGTATGTACTTCTGCATCCATGTGCTCTTGTTATTTCAATCACTTCTCTACCATTTTCAGTGATTATTTTCAAATCATGAACTGGCTGACTTGCGCTTAGTGGTGTACCATTAATCGGCTCTTGTATACTGATAACGCTACACGCGTCGTTCGGGGTCAAGGAAACTTCCTTTTCTTCGAGCAAGTTTTATAACACCCTAGGCAGTGAACCTAATCGTTGTAGTGTAGTAATTAGGGTAAGCCACGGGTATTGATATCGTTCTCTAGGGGAATAGGAATGCTAGTGAGAAGTTACTACGCTAAGGTTGAGGTTGAGGAAGATTATTTTTTATCTTTTTATGTTTTTTTAGAAATTGAAAAGGTACGAATCTCGGGTATTGAATTTGGGGGGTTGGTATTGCTACCGATTACTCTACTATTATCTAATTATCTAAGCTAAGGTTGTGATAGTCTATGTCTAATTGATGTGTACTCGTATGATAGTTTAAAGAGTGTGTTTACTTAGGTTTTACTACTCCTAATTATCTCCTATTGATGGTTGATTTGTCACGTCCTTATTCCTAGTTGCGTTGTGATTCTAAGGCTATAGGGCGTGCTTGTTTCCTAACTCTTTGAAATTACCAAAGGGTCTTGTTTACAAATCCTCTAGTGATTTATAGACGCCTACTCTACGGTTGTCCTTGAATACTTTATCCTACAATTACCTAGATAATTATATCTAAAGTTCACAAAGAAAAGTCAAGCATTAAGTACACAACGAATAATCTAGCGCACTCTAGATCATTAGTCAACTAAGATAAGTATCAACCAATCAATATTCAATAATAAGTTTCATATTCCCTAAGCAAACACACAAATAAATTAGCCGGACATGGAGAACATGCAAGCATACACACAAATAATCAAAGACATAATTAAATTAATGAAGTAAATACTTATCTTGATGTATAATAGGGTTTAGAACCCTAAAATACTGCACAAGAAAGCCTTGGTTCGGTTTTAGGTTTTTACTCCAAAAGACTACACACAAAAACTGAAAAATTCGGATTCTATATATAAGATTACATCTGCGACGGCGTCACACTTATGTTTCGTGACGCCGTCGTGTCGCCGTCATTAGGGTTTCGTCTTGGCCACGTAAACCTTGCGACGGCGTCACCTTATGACTGTGACGCCGTCCCCTTCAGCTCTGACGCCGTCTTGGCTGCATCTAGGCCGTCTGAGTAGCGACGGCCTATTCCTTTAGAACCTGATGTCGTCCCTTGAAAACATGCAATTTCGCCTCTGAGCCGTCGCAAAATGCCTTCCCGACGGCGTCGCGTATATGCAGTGACGCCGAGGTTTGTTATTCTTACTATTATATGGTACGACACTTCTTTCCTTCTGCATTTGTCTCGCCCTCGCAGCCAGAACCTTTGACCTTGATGGAACATCTAATAGTGCCCATTCTTCATTACTCCATTCCAACTTTGTCATTTCAGAAGCCTGAAGAAATGCTTGTTCCATGTTCCATCGTTCAATCACTCTCATACTAGCTTCATCTTGTTCTTTTTTTTTCAAAAGCAAGATGTTCAGCCTTAAAATTTTCATCCAACTGTATTGATAATTCATGATCATGTGAAACCTGATCCTCCTTACTATCAAATTCAAGTTCTTCTTCAGGTTCAGAAATAGATTCACCCTTTCCTATGTCTCGTTGATCTACTACTTTATTAACTGGCTCCCCATTCTTCAAACTATTAGCCAATGGTTTATTTCCAGTAGGTTCAATTACAATGGGAACAATTGCAATAACAGAATCAGGAATTGCTAAGGTTCTACATAAGTTCAGCAGTGTACCATCAGTGGTTGTAGTAGCAATATGTGTATCTGAAGTAACTGTCGATGATATTACCTCTGAGGTTACAGCAGTGCTGTCATTTGTTGTATCACTAGATAGTGTCTGCACAACTTCTTCCTCTTCGTCTTCAACTGCAACATTAAAAGGTTCGACCAATTGTTCTTTTCCTTCCTCTACCAATCTTGCTTTTCCAACCTTCAAGCCTTTAACCAAAGGTTTACCCAAGGGTTTAGGACCAGTGGGTTTAAGTAGTATAGGAAAATGTGCAGTACCCGATCCAGTCCGACTGGGTAAGGTTTTACATAAGTTCATCAGGGTACCAGCAACCTCTTTCTCAACTTCATTAGACTTGGGTGGTTGTGTGACCGTGGTTGTCATTAAGGAGGCATCACTTATTTCATTTGTACTACCAGGGGATTCAGCAACATTAAGAGTGGTTGTTTCCTGCCCCACTTCTTCATGTTCGTTTTCAACTACAACCTTTGAAGCTTCAAGCACGGCTTCTTTTCCCTCCATGTCAGTAACCATATAGTCACCACCATGATCTCCACTATCGAAATCCACCTCAACATCCATGTTTACATCCTCCCCTGAATCAAAGATTTTGCTCCTCCCCTTTGAGGACCTGCCTTTCTTAGGCATCTTCGATACTCTAGTAGATGCAGCAAACCTTGGTCTTCTTACTCTCTCCAACACATAAACCCTGTGCTTCAACCTTCTTATTGTATTTTCCATTTGTGTACATTTAGCCTTCAATTCATTCACTACTTGTATAACATTCTCACCATATGTGGTACCCGTGGGTTCAGAGACGGTGGCATTGGGTTGAGCGTCAGTGGTAGCAGGGGGATCAGCATCATTGGTTTGGGTGTTTTTTGATGCAGGTATAGGTAATGGTTTAGCAGTGGATTCTAATGGGTTAGCAGTGTGTTCAGACGTGGTAGGAGTTGGTTGAGCATCATTGCTTTGGTTGGGTTGGGATTCAAGTACCTCCTGATTATCAGGAATGTCTGGCAAGTTAATCATATTAGGGAATAAAGGTGTAAGCTTTCCTGAGAACTTGTCATTCTTTTTTCTCAAGTGTGTGAACACCCTAGAAGACATATGATGTACCTCATACTCCCTTTTATCACGAACGGGTTTTTTGATCTGTTTCTCCACTATTAATTGAACAAACCTAGGATATAAGTAGTATTTACCCTTTTCTTTAATGTTCTTCATAAACCCCTTAAAGATCATCCTAGACGAGTTAAACACCCTCCCTTGTGATAAACATATGACAGCAGTTGCTATTTTTGATGAAAACTCATCAAACCCAGTGGTCTTATTGCTAAGACACAGAAGCAAAGTATGTATTAAAAACTTCCATTGGGGTGAGAACATACCTTTATGATACTTAATTCTTTCCACATTTTTCTCATAACCCAATCTTTTCAACCCCTAAAAAATATCTGCATCAGACAAATTGACAACCCCATCAGGATCCTCCAGCTTCAAAACCTCCCTAATCACCTCCTCTTCGACTATTATCTCATTCTTACCAACAACACTCCTAATAACCTCTGCTCCATCTCGTTCTTGAATTTCTGCCTTCAACCAAAATTGATTAATGTAGGCTTTAAGAATGATAGGTTGTACACTTATTGCAAAGTGAATTGGTGTGTGTTTGATAAAATCAATCATCTCATGGAACCCTTCAGTATGATTGTTCTTGGTTAGGTATGCAACGACGTTGTGTGTGGTGGGATATTCTTTCGCCATTTGTGTGATTTAGATGTAAAAGCCGTTTAACTATCAGTTTGGGAGTGGGTTAGGGTTTCTGTAGAGCGCCAATTGCAAGTGTTTAAAGATCAATTATTTGATAGCGCAGTGATTTGGGGATTATATACTTTTAGATCAACATGTTACATAACTGCCCCTTGAGTTTCCATTTTCATCAATAATGCACTAGCAGTGGTTCGAAATATACTAGCCGTGAGTTGCCCACACACAGGGGTGGTTAGAAAGATACTACCCGTGGGTTGCCCACGGCTATCCGTGGTTACAATTGTTCTATCAGTGGTTTCCAAAAAACAGCATTGGTTACACCATGTTTACTCCACAACAAGTCACACCTTATTCACATTTTTGGATAAGGATCTTGTCATGTTTATTTGATCATGAGAGGTAATGCGTTTGTTTTAATTGTACATTCTTTGAATAATTGAAAGTGCACTAGAAGTGGGATGCCCACAAACATTTGTGCTTACAGTAAGTGCTAATCACCAAGTCAAATATTCAATGACTTCATTTACTACACAACAACTCACACCTTCAGTTTTATAAATTAATGAATAATTTCCAAGTATATAACCCTGGAAACAAACATGCAAGTCTGGAAAGTGAAATATATGAAGTTTAAAGAAGTGAATTACATGTTTTTTTAAAATAAGATTAAGTTTATGAAAGAAACATACAAGTCTCCAGGCTGATAATCTAACTTTAACTAAATTTAACCTTCAAATAAGGGTCCAAGGTGACCTTATTCAATCAGATTCCACAGATCCTCGTGTTCCCGGTCTTGCCGCATTCTCTCTTCCATTTCTCTTTCAGCCTTATCTTGTTCGGCTAGTTGTTCCATTATTGCTTCATCTTCATGCTGCTTAGTAATCGACTTCTCACCATCAACATTTCCATTTATTTTGTTGTGCTCATCTTTATTCTTGTCACCTATTTCCTTGACAGCCAACGCACCTTTTTCAGCTACATCCTTCTTAGATCTTTTGTTAACTTGTTTCGTATATATTTTATGAAGCACGTCATCAGATGGTCGTTCCACTTCAAAAGACAAACGCTTACGCACAATCCCTGTTAATTATGTAAAAAAAATTAATAATAATAAAATAAAAAAGTAAGGATCCTAAATATATTACTAAAACTAGTAATGAATTGTTACCGTTAGACATTACTACAAATATGAAATTGATATTACTTAAAGAATCTATATGTAGTTGGCATTAGTTACTAGTTTCATCCACTGGGTAGTTGGCAATTTTACTCAACTTAATAAATTTTTCACATAACACAAATAAATGTGTATCTTAGTAAATCTTAGGCAGTTGGCACAAGTACACCATTAACAATAAACAATCACAAACGGGTGGTTCATACTTAATACACTCATTAAAGTGTATCTATGTTGATACATTAAATTTGGGAAACCTTAGAAAGTTTACATTGTTGGGCAACCTAAGTAAATGCACAAGTATAAAGGGCTGGTAATTTGGACTTGGCTTGCCTCAAACAGTTTACTGTAAAGTCCAAGAATTATTTCCACCTAAATTTGTTCAAAACACAACCATGGATTACGATGACAATTCTAATTTTAAGGTTTATTTAGTGCATCCTGCATCTAAACATGCAGTTAAACTACCTAAAAATATCACTTTCAATAAACTAGTGGCGTATGTGAAGAAAAAGGTTAACGGTGTCAAAGACACACCAAATGATAGAGTCAGGTTATCTTACAAAGATGGTTCCATGGAAGTGGACATTGTTGATGATGAAGACGTCCAATTCTTCATTCACGAACTCTGTTGTAAGAATGAGCAAACTCAAGCTCTGTTAATTTCAACAAAAGAACCACCACCTTCAGAGGTAAAATCATCTTCGGCTTCTAATCATTTATCATTAGACCTGAATTTTCCGCTGATTCACAAAGATAGTTACCATGACACACCAAAGGTCGAGGATACCTTTTTTCACCAACCTGATCATTCACTTCCTCCGTCGCAAAGAGACTCATTTAAAAATATGCCCACGCCACCAACAGCACCACAACCAGAATTAAAAAACATCGATTCCCAAAACAGCGATACCTTTTTTTTCAAACATAAACAATTTTATAATAAAGCAGAATGCATGTTTACTATTGGAAAGAAATCATTACTTGAGCGCTTTGAATACAAAGTTATTAAATCAGAGCCCACTAGGTAAAGCGTGAAATGTATAAATCAAGGCTGCTCATGGAACATATACAACCGTAAAAAAAAGTGGATAGCACTTTCTTTGTTTCTAGCATCAACAATGTCCACACATGTTCAAGAACTGAATTACATCCTAATCATCGTAATGCGACAATGAAGTTACTTAGTCAGTTGCTAATCGAAAAATTGAAAGATACTCGGAGGGTATATACTGGAAAGGACATACAAAGAGATCTGAGTCTTGAATGGAAAGTAAACGTTTCTTACAAACGAGCTTGGGGGGGGGGGTAGGAATTTGGCATTTGAGGTGTTGAACGGCAAACATGAACAATCGTTTGAGCAGTTAGCTTTATATTGTCATAACCTAAAGCTAAAAAACGAGGGGACTGTAACACACATCGATACAGACGAAGCTGGAAGATTTAAGATGGTTTTTGTAGCATTTGGTTTTGCGGTAAGTTTTGCGGCAAATTTATATTAATTGTTAGTATATTAAGCTTTAACGTATACTAAGCACTAATATATACTTAACGATACTAGATTCGGAGTTTTATAGCCTTCATGCGGCCATTGATTATAATTGATGCTGCGCATCTGAAAGGGAAGTATCTAGGAACCAACATGCTTGCTGTTGGTATGGACGGAAATAATCAGATTATTCCAATCGCTACCGGGGTCGCACAGGGTGAGACCGCTGAAGCCTGGACATTGTTTTTGGGGTGGTTGAAAGAATGCATTGGCGAAGTGCCTAATCTGGCGATTATTTCAGACAGGCATCATTCAATAACAAAAGCTTGTGACACAGTTTTTCCAAATTCCTTTCATGGTTATTGTTGTCGTCACTTGATGATGAATTGCAATATCACCCGTAAAAAGCATAAGGCTTTGTACTGGAAGGTGTGCAAATGCTACACAACTGAAGATTTTGATAATGCAATTTCCGAGCTTCGTGCAAAAAAATCAGAAGCCGTCAAAAAACTTGAAGACGCCGGGTATGAAAAGTGGTCTAGGGCATATTGCATTGGAAAAAGATACAATTATTTGACGTCAAACAGTGCGGAGTCAATAAATTCATTAACAAGGCACGTTCGAAAGGTACCAATAACTATGCTCTTGGAGTACTACAGACGTCTTCTACAGGATTGGTATTTCGAACGTCGTGAAAAATACTACGGTATAACTATATATTAGCCGTCTCACATTTACTTGTTCGATAAATGTTACCTTATGTATGCTTATTTTGCAGACGCACCGGAATTTGAACTTACACAATGGGCAGCTAGGAAGGTTGAGCAGAGAATGTGGAAGAGTGCTAATTGGGAAGTAAGAGGCATTGCCATGTGTGCTGTGTACCAAGTTATAGACAATCGTCGTAGTCATATTGTTGATTTTGTAAAGAATGAATGCAGTTGCAGGTACCTGCAATATACAGGTTGTTAATTACGGTAAATGTTGTTTATTCGTGTATGGTTTTTGATTACGAAGACTCGTGCAGGAAATGGCAACTTTCGGGAATACCATGTGGTCATGTGTGTGCAGTGTGTAGAGAAGAAAAATTGACTAACTGTAACAGATGGGCGGAAACATGGTTTACAAAAACTGCACTCAAAGGCACATATCATGAAATGGTGTATCCTTTAGAAATAGAGTCAGAATGGCATGATCCGGGTAACTTGCAAAAGGTTAAACCGCCGTTGATGGACAAGAGGCAGGCAGGAAGACCTAAAAACAAAGATCGCTTCCCATCAAAAAATGAGGAGCCAAAAGTTAGAAAATGTGGGAGGTGTGGTACCGTAGGGCATACCCGTGCAGCATGCATGGAACCAGTGCCCAGAAAAAAGGTAACCTAGATTGTTCGTTCAAATGTATATCTAATATTGTTTTTTAGTATTCTGACATGATTGGTTGTATATGTTGTTAGAAAAAAACGAATAGCAGGACAGACAAGGGAAAACAAGTTATGCAAGGGATGGAACCTCAACAGGGAACGAGTAAAGGTGGGTCAGGTGCTCATTTTCAATTGAAATATGACCCACAATCGCAAGTAGACGACGAGTATTTTCAAAATGGGAGAATTTTCCAGGATTGGGATGCCGTACGTTGGGATGGAGAACCAACTAACATCGTTTCGGAGGGTTACGTATATAATTCTGGCATTAACCTAAATTCACTCCCTGAATCATCAAATACATATCACTTGGATTATTTCAATAACATGGATAATTACTAGGTCAATGTTCTCTTTAATTAAATAATGTAATAGTTGCTAAAGTATGTGTATGCTTAAAGTTACACATTACTTCATATGGTTGTGTGATTTGATTGTTGTTCCAAGATTAACTTACAAACTATCAATTATTGGTGTGTTGCACTTTGATAAGTGTTAGAAGTAATAGTTTTAACCAAGTATTTGTATTTTGTCGTGAATAAAACGTTGTGTTTGTGTATGAATGTTTTGTTAAGTTTCATGGTCAAGGTCATGGTAAATAATTGTGAAAGGTTAGGCAATGCAAAAGGCTAGTGCAAAACCAGCTATGATTTGTCCTGTTTTGTATGTTTGTTCAGAAATAGTAAATCTTGTGAGCATGTGTAAGTGAAAAAAAAACAAATATAGTGACAATATGTGGATTGGGTTTAAAGTATTTGAAAGGCTGTAATTTTTTATTGGATGTTATTCAATAATATGGGAGCAGCTGTGCATCATGTGACAAATGCTATATGAGGACATGGATTGGTGTCATGATAATACAAATACAGTTAACAGTAATGTATGTATTTGCTGCTTGCCTATTTAAAGACTGCAAACCCATCTTGTTAGTTAACCAATTTATTTATTTATTTTTTAATTTGTGATAACGTATTGGGATAAGGAAATGTCTAGATTTCCTAGGCGTGATAAGCTTAGAGCCGATGCAAATTCTAACAACTGGCCTGATATGTTAGTCTTCTATTGCTACCAAGCCTCTGGCTAAGATGTTCGTATGACACAACAATTGAATGCGCTTGCGGGAAGATTGCTTCAAATCACTGAAGAAAGGCTTAGCTTCATTCAAGAATTGGAGAGTGTTGGAAACATGCATGCTAAAAAAACAGCAGAATATTTGAGGGGGGTAAATGGTAAAGATGATCAAAAGATCATGCAGATGCGTATCCTTTCACGGGGACTGGAGCTAAATGCTGCGAACAATGGCATCTTTATCGAGAGACTCAGGGGCTTGATGGATCTCTAAGTGTGTGTCTTTTCAGTGTGTTCTATGTTGTTTGTTGTTTTTGCATTAGTATGCGTCCGTTATCTTATTATGAGTGTTCTTGTAGTGATTGTGTGTCACCCATGAAATGCGATTGTAAGATATTGAATTGAATAAAATGGGTAGTTATATTTGTATGAATTAAATTTTTTTACTAAGTGGTTATCATTCGACATCTATTTGATTTTAAATTGTATTTTGAAGTGGTTATCATAACAGTGTGTGTATATTAAGTATTGTTGGATAGAATTACCTCACAAGTACTAGTTGCATTGGTTTGTGTTAAAGTAGCCGTGGTATCTTCTCAAGTAGCCGTGGTTTCATCAGATCATGGGGGGGTTTATTCTCAACTAGCCGTGGTTTCTTCTCAACTAGCCGTGGTTTCTTCTCTACTAGCCGTGGTTTCTTCTCATCTAGCCGTGGTTTCAGCATTGTACAAGCCGTGGTTTCTTCTCAACTACCCGTGGCTATAAGCATTCTTAAAACCACGGCTAGAAGGATCAAAGCACTGATCAATGTCATTTAAAAAGATGTTAACAAGAAAATTACTAAGTAGTAAACTGGCCACCATGAAAAGGACACTTATCTTGCAAAATGAGATGAATTCCATCGACTACATTCTTTAACTTTGCAGCAGTTGTTTCTTCTACACAGGTAGCGGATACAGCAACATAAAGCAAAATGAAAAGCTTTTCATTATTTAAAGATAACTTAACAAGAAGATTAATAAGTTGTAAATAAAATGCCACCATGAAAAGGGCACTTATCTGGCAAAATGAGAAGCATTCCTTCCGATAATTTCTTTGAATACAGCTCGATACAAAAAACACAACCATGCGAACACTTATAATGACAACGATATTAACAAAATAATACTTCCCTGTTTGGGGTTCACATTAATTAAACTAGTTGATACATCAGATTAGCTACTACATACACTGATACAAAATTCATCCCTTGTTACAAACAGTTAGAATTACAACCAAATATGACAACAACATGTCTACCAAACACATACCCTGTGTTTTAAAAAAAATTGCCATATGCTCACGATATGCAAGGGCAGGCTGTACAGGGTTATCGATGGCCAATGACTTCCCATTTGACATTCTGTATAAGAATATGCATACCCAGATACCACAATCACCAAACAGAGTCCCCTGATCTGGAACGTTGGGTGCATTCTTGAAGGTAATTGCATATGTTGTCGGATTTATACCTTTCTTCTGGAAGACACTGGCTTTGTCTAGAACGATTGGTAGTCCAGCCTGTATATACATCCAAACATATTTTGTTATTTTACATACCAACTTAACACAATACATAACAACTTAAATGTATACATCCAAACATATTTTGTTATTTTACATACCAACTTAACACAATACATAACAACTTAAATGTTTGCATCTGACACACTGAAGCTATGGCAAACACTAAAAACATAAATGATAACGCTACACGCGTCGTTCGGGGTCAAAGGAACTTCCTTTTCTTCGAGCAAGTTTTATAACACCCTAGGCAGTGAACCTAATCGTTGTAGTGTAGTAATTAGGGTAAGCCACGGGTATTGATATCGTTCTCTAGGGGAATAGGAATGCTAGTAGGGAGTTACTATGCTAAGGTTAAGGTTGAGGAAGATTATTTTTTATCTTTTTATATTTTATGAAAATGGAAAGGTACGAATCTCGAGTATTGGATTTGGGGGGTTGGTATTTCTACCGATTACTCTACTATTATCTAATTATCTAAACTAAGGTTGTGGGAGTCTATGTCTAATTAATGTGTGCTCGTATGATAGTTTAAAGATGTGTTTACTTAGTTTGTATTACTACTTAATTATCTCCTATTGATGGTTGAGTGTCACGTCTTATTCCTAGTTGCGTTGTGTTTCTAAAGTTGTAGGGTATGCGTTTCTCCCTAACTCTTTGAACTTACCAAAGGGTCTTGTCTACAAATCCACTTAGAGATTATAGACTCCTACTCTAAGGCGCTCTTCGGATGGTTTAGACTACAATCACTCACGTAATCATACTCTAGGGTTCACAAAGATGAATCAAGCATTAAGTACACAACGAATGACCTATCGCATTACTAGATCATTAATCAACTAAGATAAGAAACAACCAATCAATATTTAATAATTAAGTTTCATACTTCCTAAGCAAACACACAAATAAATTAGCCGGACATGGAGAACATGCAAGCATACACACAAATAATCAAAGACATAATTGAATTAATGAAGCAAAGACTTATCTTGGTGTAAGATAGGGTTAAAAACCCTAAAATACTGTACAAGACACCTTAGGTTCGGTTTTAGGTTTTTACTCCAAAGACTCTCCACATAAAGACTGAAAAATTCGGATTCTATATATAAGATTACAATTGCGACGGCGTCACCTTATGTTTAGTGACGCCGTCGTGTCGCCGCCATTAGGGTTTCGTCTTGGCCACGTTAACCTTGCGACGGCGTCACCTTATGTCCGTGACGCCATCCTCTTCAGCTTCTGACGTCGTCTGGATCGCATCTAGGCCGTCTGAGTAGCGACGGCCTACTCTTTCACAACTAGACGCCGTCTCTTGAAAACACGAGTTTTGAGTTCTGACCCGTCACAATAATTCTCCGACGGCGTCGCAAATAGCTCCTGACGCCGTCGCCTTCTACATTCAGCGACTGTGAGTGTCTCGATTTCGACTTTGGCCATTTTCTTCATATATTCGCGCCTTTCTGTCCAAATAAGTGCCATTCCAGCATTTTGCCTTCACGAGACCTAAAAAGTGAAAAGGAACGATATTAAGCAATAACGGATACAAAAGTGATCAAATAAGGACTTAAACGACCCCTCAAAATGGTACCTTTTAAAACCTTATCAATAAACTACACCAAACTACAATAAAACAAGACATCCTAATAAACCGCCATATCACGATGAGTCTGCAAAATAAGTGATTCACGTAATGGTTTGAACATAAAGGACCCAACATCTCCCTCGATGCCCAAGTGCTGGAAGTTCCCAGTAGCAAGCTTGTATAGTACAATGGTTGCGTTAAATCCTTCCTGGTTTCCAATTTCAATTACAGGGTCGTCGTTGTCGTCAAAACCGATTAATTTGAGTGCTATTGGGGTGGTAATGCTAAGAAGCTGTGTAGCAGATGCAATCGTACCACCACCAACCGTTAAAACCCATATAGAGAAAACAGAACTGACATCCCCTTGAATGTTTCCCTAAACGACCAGACTGTCTCGTATGTTTGAAACATAGAACGGTAAAGGAAGGTTGCCTATTAATTCATCAGGTATGTCCAGGACTTGGAAACGGTTGGTGAGCAATTCAAAAGACACAATCAAATAGCAGTCGAATGTGCTACCATCGTTAGCATACAACCGTTGATAACCACACCAATAGATGTGACCCCCAACATTAGCTTGACTTGCTTTTTTGATTCTGATTGTGTTCGGAAGCAAGAAATGCTGATCTAACATCGTCCATTGTTTAGAGGAGAAGGTGAAAATTAAAACAGTGCATGGCTGTGTTTGATTGAATGGGTATGAAATTTTTAGGAAGGTCGGATCAAAATTGTCAGGACGAATCCCAAAAGCCATAAAGCGTTTTTCATACTCCTGTGATGTCAAAACATAGGGGACAAACGTGGTGACTGATCGGTTGATGGAAGGGTTCCAAACGACCGCCATGGTATCACGGACAATTGGTCCATAGGTAAAACCCCAAACTCCATGTGACCAGCCAATTGGTTTGACGTCAGAAAATGAAATGTTTGAGGAAAGAGGGTGCAAGTCAAAATGTTGATTTACCAAACCCACGTAACCTTTAAACCTCTGCTTGTACATCAAAACGTATGAAACTGGTGGAGTGATTCGAACACCAAAACGGACGGTGAAATGCATGTTGTCTATGCAAGACTTCCAAGCCTTGCAGACACTGCGGCATTGAGCCACACACCTCACTGAGAGCCTATTAACTATGTCCATTTGAACTTCAAGTGGAATGTTGTCAGACATCGTGAAATTTTATTGGGCAACTGTGAAATCAGTTAAGATGGGCAAGTTTCACAAGAATTTTGTGGGCAACTATTAAACTGTAAGTATGTGTTTAGTGTTGTATGGACAGTAAGAGTATTATAAATAGAACAATTAGAGCATTCATATCTAGGGACTAACCCATAAGATATGCATTTAAGAAATAGTACATGTATTAAATGGTTAAACAGTTAAGTTCCAGTTTAAAGAGTTGACTTGTGCTTAATACTACCATCAAATTAATGATCAAGTACAAGGGACTGGTTCATAAACACTTGAAAGTGTATGTTACATAATTAATTATAGTTGGGCAACTATGACGCATGGGCAACTTAGTCAATAACTAGTTTGTTTGTAACTACTAGTTACAAAAAATGTTGTTCCTTTTTAAAGTCTGATAGGCAACTTAGTCAATAACTAGTTTGTTAGTCAATAACTAGTTTGTTAACTTTGTTGTATTGACAAACATTTATCAACTAAGAACTTATAAGCAATGGTACCTGTAAACATGCACGCATCTTCTTGTACCAAGGACGCCACTCAGCTTCAGGCTTATAGCCACTGTCGTAAAATGTTACAACCCCCGTCCTAATATGGAATCGAGCCAGAAACCAATGTTTTTCCTTTTCATTGATAGGCATATAAACCTGCCGTATAACACAAAAGGCCAGTTTTACAAAACATATAACAATATATGTATAAAGGAATGAACACAACTATTACCTGTTCAACATCAGCCCATTGGTGTTTGTACTTTTCCCCGTTAACATACCAAATGGGGATGGAGTCTTGTAATAGCAGCTGAACAAAGTATGCAGTTACCATAGCCCAATCAGCACCATCGGGTCTGAAATGCAACATGTATTCCACCCACAACTCTATGTGCTATAAAGCAATAATAAAAATTGATTAGGGTATAAAAGCAACAATATAAAATGAATATACCATCGGGGTGAAAGATATGTGTGACTGTTACCTCGTCCATAAGCCAACCTTTCTTAGGAGGGTCTAAACACACTAAGGATTCCCAAAATCTTCGATCCACACGAACTTCTTTGGACCAAGGAAACATACATCGAAGGGGCCCCTGCTTTCCAAGAAATTCGTCGTACTCATCAGTAAGATGTACTTTGTCGATAGCCTTGTTCCTTCGGGAAAGAACCTACGCACACGTTGTTACTAACACGTAAATTAAAAACAGTTTAAAAAAAATATATTAAAAGTTGTTTTTCATACCTCAACCCAAGGTTTAACATTTTGTAACTGTGCAGTCATATCTGGATCCCGGCACCCATGTGTTCGATTATTTTTAGATTCCACAAATCTTTTTGACCAGTAATACGACGACTCAGCGCCATCTTTTTTACTCCTCATGTCAGGTGTTATGTCTGCCTTGGCTCTTTTCCAATGGTCTGAATTATAGAAAGCTATAGACCTCTTTTTCTTTTCCTTCTCAATTTTCAACAACTTTGCCTTTTGCTGTTAGGTCACTAGTTTTACAAACACAAGTAATATAGAAAGAGATAAGGCGATTGAACAAGTAAAACACACACACACGATATAAAGCACGGTTAGGCGTAGATGTGTAATGAGAGAAATAACTTGAACAACCAACCTTCAAATGAAGGTTTACAAGAGTATTTATAGGCAAGGAGCTAGGGCAACACTCCCACTCCTTCCCTTTTCCTTATTGGACATGGGCCTAAGCTTATGGGCCTTCTATATAAGCTTGACCTTAAACAAACATAAAGGCCATAATAAGCTACCTATTACATAATAATGACTAACACTTGAATTATAGTTTAGGAGTGATTCCAACATTTGCAACCTGCGATTCTTCTCCTCTATCATCGCCATTAGAAAATCCTTTTCCATCATCTTTTGTTCTTCCATCCTCCACCGTTCTTCCTCTTCTTTCCTCAACCTTAATTCCTCTTCCAACAGATACTCCTGAGTAACAGGTGATGCATTTAAAATACATTTAATACGGTATGGCAAAAGTGTACATTTGGATATCACATTACCAGAACTACATCATCCTCATCATCACAATCTGCCGGCTCTGAACGAATGCTAGAAATAAGAGAGTCAACCAATTTGTGGAATTCACGATTTACTTGGTCTCGAAACTCATAGCTGAGGTGGGAAAAGGATGCAGTAAAGTCCCATTTATCCTGTAATCGAAATAAAGTTCATTGTAAAAAAAACGGATAGTTCTTTCACATGCAAGGACCTACAAAACGGATAGTTCTTTCAAAGAAATAAAGATAATATATCGATGAACTGGCCTACCAGAAATCCGCAAGTTCTTTCACTTGCAAGGACCTACAAAGTAATAAAGGGTATTATCCTTAACAATAATTCTAATATAAACGTATAGTTATTATTTAACGTTGACTAGCAAATAACCTGAATAATAGCCTCGAGTTTGAAAACACGAGAATTCAACTCTTCAATGACACAATCCTTGAGGCTGATTTTTGTTAGAAGACAACTGGTCTGTACCCTAGACACAATCGGTAAATACTTTTTTTCTGTCCTACCACGTTTCCGTGCAGCAGCCAACTTCTGTAGATACACATCGTAATCATGCGGTAATTTTGTTGGAAGAGTCCTTGGTATGTAGTGCAGGTAAAATTCCCTAAATTGACTATACCACTCTGACTGGTGCTCGTCTAATGTTGGTTTCAGATCATAAATTATCTTCGAGTCCTAAATAACATCATCAACAACAAGGAAATTAAATTGCATATACCAGTCCGACTGGTGCTCGTCTAATGCATTGAAACATTTGAATGTGTTTTACCTTGCCAAATAGCAATCCATAATCCGATCTTGTAAACATTACTTTCCTTGACCACGCTACCGCCCTTGGTATGACATCTGGGACTTTATTCCACCAACGACTGCTTCTTTCAAACGACTCAAGAATCCATATCTACAATAATAAAGATGCTTTACTCTCATACATTGGGTTCAATAATAATACTAAGAAAAGATAATATAAATAGGAATAACCTTAAATGCCCAAACAAATCCAGCAACCGTGTATGTGGGAACATACTTCCGGTCTCTTTCCAGACCCTTTAGGTGTTCCCACTTGTGGTTTGATACAACGTCTAGTATCTGGTCGTACAGGTGCCTCCAAATGTGCTCCCCCCATGGAAAGGAATTCCATGCTTCTAGGTCTTCGACCAAACGAAGGAGTGAATCATCCACCTCTTCAACCAATAAGCGACCCATAAAAATAACCTCTAACGATAACAATAGACACACACGGACTGCGTCTTCATCAGTTAATTTACCGAACAACTCTTCATCCTCAATAACACCAAGAAGATCTAAGTTGGAAAGTTTTACCCCTAATTTTTTTGGAAATACCCTCAACTTAAATGTTAAATCCCCTGAACTATATAAATCAAAACATGCTGTCCCAAAACGAAATCCTGTTATAAGAGAAAACTCGGGTCGACCAAAATGTAGACTACGACCATCAAGAGTATATATAAGGGGCATGTCATAGCTTGTTTTATCCACGAAACCCTGTTTTTGTAAAACATGATCTAACATATGTGGTTCATGGTCAAAGAAGAACATATCCAGCCACCCTCCAAAACAGGTTGTCCTAAACAATTTCCTTCTAGTATGATTCAGCTTTTCTTTAATTATTGGAAAGTATTTCAATTTGCTCCTAACAATGACATTGGCTTCGTATTCCTAAGAAAAAAATAAAAAAAAACCAGTTAACAACAATTAACAAGTATCTTACGAAAACTACAATAAAAAAAACGTATACTTCCTTCCTAATACTGCAATCATATTTAACAAATGAAACATTTGTATCATACTCACACCAAATAAACAATGGCCCAATAACAGACAACTATTTAAACATTTGAATGAGGCTCAGATCTGTATAAATCAATAGTTTACAAAACATCAGGATATAACCGCCATGGCTGCAATAGTATAAACTATACAATTGCCACGCCAAGACACGGAATATCGCATTACTTGCATGATTAAACAAGATAGATGTCGTCACAGCCTCATACACACACACACACACACACACACACCTTATGTATACACACACCAGGGGATTTGCTACATTCTTGAACAAACATAATTATAGTTTCGCTAGATTCTTGAAAAAAGTTAAGGAACAATATGATATAGTTGCGGATTCAAAAGAAAGTTGAACATACCAATGTGGCCGCGTTAGTTTGTAGGTGTGTATGGAATTTCAACTTAGTGAACCCTTCTGACTCCTCCTACAGTACCTTTTGTCGTTTCAACTCCCTTTGGGCAAAGGCCTGCACCAGGCGGATTGCTAGATCGTTGAAAAAACAAAAGGCACTGTTTGGGAATTCAGAATGGATAACTATGCTGAAATTCCGTACACATATACAAAGTAACGTGGCCACCTAGAAATGTTCTACTTCCCTTTTAATCCACAAGTATATCATATTGATCCTTAACTTTTTTAACAAACTATCAAAAGTGTATAACAAGTATATCAGACTCATATAAACTTCAAAACTGATTGTGCATTCTGATATGCATTAGCAAGGCTCAGATCTGTAAAAAACCTGGATAAGCACCGGAACATCAGGATATAACCGCCATGGCTGCAAAATTATGTAATACAATTGCCTTGCCAACGTACGGCAAATCACATCATTTGCATATCAAAATATTGTTTTCTTCATCACAGCCTCTTGCATATCACAAATACACAGTTGTGGACAACAGGAACTGAAAACGGTTAATTATGGTTTTTAAAATCATACTTATAGTTTTGCTAGATTCTTAAAAAAAGTTAAAGAACAATTTGATATACTTGCGCATTCAAAAAGAAGTTGAACATACCAATGTGGCCGCGTTATTTTGTAGGTGTGTATGGAATTTCAACTTAGTGAACCCTTCTGAATCCCCCTACAGTACCATTTGTCGTTTCAACTCCCTTTGAGCAAAGGCCTGCACCAGGCGGATTGCTAGATTGTTGAAAAAACAAAAGGCACTGTTTGGAAATTAAGAATGGATAACTATGCGGAAATTCCGTACGCATATACAAAGTAATGTGGCCACCTAGAAATTTTCTACTTCCCTATGAATCCACAAGTATATCAAATTGATCCTTAACTTTTTTTAAAAACCTAGCAATAGTATATAAGAAGTATATCAGACTCATATAAACTTCGAAAGCGAGTGTACAATGTAATATGCATTAACAAGGCTCAGATCTGTAAAAAAGTTGGATAAACACCAGAACATCAGGATATAACCGCCATGGCTGCAAAATAATGAAATTAAATTGCCATGCCAACATACGGTAAATCACATCATTTGCGTATCATATAAGATAATCTGTCATCACAGCCTCTTGCATATCACAAATACACACATGTGTCCCAAAATAAACCAACTACTTCAAACAATTACCTATGTAAAGGAGTTGGTTAAAAAAGTTGATTGTCAATATGTTATAAACAAGTGGATAAACGTTAGTACTTTGACCCTCCACTCGAAATCCCATTGCCATGTCAAAACCCATTGCTATGACAGTGACATAGGAATGGGTTTTCGAGGGGAAGCTCAAAGTACCAACGTCCTTTCTACAATTCGTGGATTCTACAAAAGCATTTCTGTTGGATAATCATGAAGTGTGGCGTGTCATGAACATTACACACTATCGTGATCATTGAGATATTCAAAGACAATTTGAATGTATGAAGTTGCGTATGGCGACATTCTTACTTTCAACTTGAATTTCAATCCACAAGTATATCATATTGTTCCTTCTTTGTTAAGTAACTCCTTTACATATATAAACTAAATTTTTATAAAAATCTATCAACAGTCTATAACAATTATATGACAGTTATGGCAAATTACTGGCAATATTATGATATGTAAAGCCCATTTATTGTTACGGTTACCTGATGATGAGGCCTGAATATTTAAGGGTAGAAAGGTGGTGCAAAAGGGTTTAGCTTGCTCTCAGAGTTCATAACTGTGTATGTGATTTTAGTGTGTAATTTTTGGTGTGAAACTCTATATGTGTGTGTGAGAGAGAGAGAGAGCAGAGATGATAAGAAGAGAGATGAACGGGTTTGTAATGATAGTGCTAGAATAGTGCAGAGTGAAGTGGGGTGAATGAGGCACCTTCACAAACCCTTTCATATCTCTCGCCACCATTCCACCACTATCCTTACCAACCTTTTCATCTCTTTTCTTATCATCTCTGACCTCTCTTTCTCACACACACACACACACACACACAGAGTTTCACATGTTTGAAAGTTACACACTAAAAACACCCACAAAGTTATGAACTCTAAGAGTAAGCTAAACCCTTTTGAACCACCTTTCTACCCTCATCATCAGTAACAAAATATCAAGATAATATAAAGTGATCATATCAAGATATGAAAAAATTAACTTCCCTAAATGGCCCATGGGCAACAGTCGGCTTTGACATTGGTCTAAAACTCTTCCATATACTTGTTTGTTCACGTGCAATCCAGGTTTGCTGTTGAATAGCATGTCAGATCTAGGTTGATTTATGATTCACATAAATGATCCCAGGTCTGACATGCCATTCAATCAACAAAGCTGAATTGTAAGTAAACAAACTATCTGCATTTGATTAACCTGCCTTCATCTAAGATATAACCGCCATGGCTGCAAACAGTAGTTAATAATCAAACATGGATGAACGACACCATATTAAGTTAGTTTCGTAACATAATACGGTGGTGCCGTACATCCATCTTTGAACATTGATATGTTAGTTTCGTAACATAATACGGAGGCTCAGATCTGTATAAATAAATAGTTTACAAAACATCAGGATACAACCGTCATGGCTGCAATAGTATAGAATTGCCGCGCCATGAAATGGAATATCGCATCATTTGCATGATTTAATAAGATACTTGTCATCACAGCCTCTTACCAATTAACAGCATATATACATAATGTGTTGCCATAGGATGCCAGCCACAATGAAACATGATTGACCAGAAGATGTTAATCATCTATGTGAGTATACCAATCAGGAGTTTCTATTTATATGCATTAGCAAGGCTCAGATCTGTAAAAGGTTTGATAAACACAAAAACATCAGGATATAACCGCCGTGGCTGCAAAATAATGTATTAAAATTACCATGCCAACATACGGTAAATCACATCATTTGCATATCAAATAAGATAATCATCATCACAGCCTCTTGCATGTACTAAATACAAAATACATTTCAAACCTTCCTTCTTAAACACACATTGGCAATAAATAAGCAAACGTTGCCCAATAAATCAGCTACGTAAGTACAATGTGGGCCCATGTCAACTATATGGGAGAGGTTCCACCTGCACCACATTTATTGACATATTGAGGGTAATAAATTTTCAAACTTACCCACCTTATATGTATGAATTTAAATTCAAGTGGTGTTGCTAAATAGGTTACAAAATTCTATCAAAAATGTCTACAAAAGACTTCAGCCAACAATTTCCGGAACTGTTTCCGCAACAAAAAGACTTCGGCCAACAGTTTCCGGAACAAACAGACTTTGGCCAACAAATTGATGAAGAACAACTTTTAATAGAAATGGAGGAGGCTGCTATTAAGGAGGAAGAAGAATGGGAGATAGCAGAAAGAGAAGCTGCTCTTAAGAAGGAAGCCGAAAGGGAGCGACTTATGCACCAAGATGAAGAAGTGCTGTTAGAGATGGAGGAAGCTGCTCGGGACAGAGAATTCAATGCATTGTATGCAGAGTGGGATGAGCGCAGATTTGAAGGTTGCTATGAGTATCTTTACGACGATGGTTACGACTCTAACAACTCTCAAACTTGGGATCACCCGGATTATATTTAGTTGTGTCGCAATTTAATTTTCAGTGTATTTTGTTTCGTTAACCCAACCAGTTTGCACCATCATTAGAGTGCTTTATTCACTTACTACCACTTATCTTACAGTGGTTTGTCAAACTTAATAAGTAGCAACAAATCACTAAAACCACAAGAACAATTAATCAACCAATAGGTTACCAGTTATCTTACAGAAACAATTAATCACCCAATACGTTAACCCTAAAATATCGAAACCCAAAATCAAACAAGAACAATTACGTAAAAGTTAACCCTAAATTAGCGAAACCATAAATTATCGAAACCCTAAACTAGCGAAAACATAAATTAACAAAACCATAAATCAATAGATGAAAATACGTAAAATTACTTACCCTAGCACAAAATGTTTTTCTGATAGACATTAGATCGGACAGTGTCGTGGTGATGTACTGCCGATGTGATCGGACAGTGTGTTAGCTCTTGCTGAGAAGTGTGTTGAGGAAGTGTGTCGTGGCGATGTGGTGGTTTCAAATAAGAAGTGTGTTGAGGAAGTTTATCTCTGTATAAATGTATAAAGGCATAAAGGTTAAACTACTTATACATTTTTTTAAAATTTTTTATACATTCAATGCATTCTACACTTTATACATCAAAAGTTGCCCAAAGTACAACCTTGTGGGACCCAGTTGCCCAATATTTATGTACTTTTTAATAAAAAAAAGACCATACTTTTTGGCTAAAAGACAAAAATTGTCAGTTGCCCAACATTAAAAGTCAAAGTTGCCCAACTGAAACTCTAGTACACTTGTACTAGATAAGTACAAGGTTGCCCCACAAAATGGGACACATTTCATTTATTTAAGATAGTTGCCCAAATATTCAGTTGGGAGAGTTGCCCATGGGGCATTTTGAGAAGTGAAAAAAAAGTAGGGCATTTGGGGTAATAAAGTTGGGCAACTGGGGCATTTTGAGAATTTGCCCTTATTTTAAACAGCGAAATTGTATTTCAAATACTCAAATGGCGGTCGTGTTCGGGTTGACAAGTTGGCCGGTCAGAAAACCTCAACCCGAAACTGACCCATTTAAATTATCGGGTCAGCTATGTCAACTCTAACTTGTTTACACATAACCCAAACTTGACCATTTAACCCGTATATATACTTGGGTTGACGGTTTAAATAAGTTACACGAGTTGAATAGGTTAAACGAGTTTTGGGTTAACCCATTTAACCAATTATATATATAAAAGTTGGCACATTACACGACTTAAACATGTTAAACGGGCTTGCAGGTTGACCCGTTTAACCCATTTTACCCGTATAATAAAATATAAATAATTTTTAATTTAAGAAAAATATCTTAAACAGGTTGGCGGGTCGACCCGTTTAATTTATTCCCACCCCTGACCTGTTTAATAAACGGGTTAGATGAGTCGACCTAAACCCGACCCGAAACCTATTAAAGTCAACCCGAAATTATCGTGTCGGTTTCAGATCGGGTTTCGTGTCGAATCAAAAATTGCCACCCTTATCATATAGTACTGTTTTAAACGAAGGCAAGCCAAAGTAGGGTTACCCTAACCACCCGTCCCAATCTAAGGAGATTTTACCAATGTTATAAAAACCGGGTCATGAATCAACCCGATCAAGTTACCGAGTCATTGGTTCAATTGGTTTGACTTTCAGGTCAACTCGGTTTTTCATTTATATATATTGCATTATTTCAGCTCAAATAACACCTATAAAACCTTTAATTTTTAATACCAAACATACATAAAAGCTTAAAAAGTTCAATACCCTTCGCATTATATGTTTATAAAACATATAGTATACAATGCCACACACGTGCAATTGATGGACGATACAAGTTTTAAACTTAAAAACAACATCATCCATCATCATGTTCAATGCAAACTTGTCATTTACATTTTATAAAATATTAAGAAAAGAAAAATATCAAACACGGCTGACTTTGGTGCACTGAGTGGACTTGGGTCACATGAAACTCAGCGAGTCAAACTGAGCCGCTCAAAATCGGTTCATTTTGGCCCATTTTCTCTGCCAAAAACGGTTCAACCGTTCTACCGGCCAGGTCGAACCAAGTTTCAAAACACTGGATTTTACTACATCTACTTGAAAAGCAATAAAGCGATTCAGGTGTTGTGATCTGCTTATGCTAAACCGATATCGGCTAGAATAAATGTAATGCTCAACTTAAATCCACAAGTTAAAACTATTTGACATTTTGATTGCCAAGACACAAACAAGTAATATCAAAATGAAACACTTCCAAAAAATCTAGTCACATTTTTAGTAAAATATATCCTATAAAGAATTATATAAATTAAAGCCTATAGACACTTAGAATGCAAGGCACCTTCAAACAACTACTGTAACTTCTCTTCTAATCAAACCTTAGGACACCCCAACCATCAGTTGGTAAGCTTTCCACCAAAATACCCCCTTCAAAACCACCTCATTGTTCACAATCTTATTCACACAATTTCTACTTTTGTTTTTGTGTCATGGCTGCCCACTTTACAGGCTCCCATGACCGCCCTGAGCACGTCACACAACCAACCATATGCAAAGTTTGTGGTGATGAGATAGGTCGTAAGGAGAATGGCGACTTGTTTGTTGCTTGTCATGAGTGCAAGTTCCCTGTGTGCAAGCCGTGTTATGTTTATGAAAGGAGTGAAGGGAACCAATGTTGTCCTCAATGCAATGTTCGTTATAAACGTCACAAAGGTAAGGTTTTTTTTTTGGTTGTTTTTATTTGTTTTGTAGTGTGAATTAGTGGATTATAATGTGTTGAGTTTTGTTGTGAGTAGGTTGTCCACGAGTTATTGGCGATGGTGAAGATAGTGATGATGGAGATGATTTTGAGGATGAGTTTCAGTTAAAGAGTCATCAAGAAACCCGAGATCAGAATCATGCGGATAATCCATCGGTAATTCAATTTAACGTCATTTATATGTAGCAATGTATCTCTTAAGCTGAAATAGTAGACTGATTCATTTAATCTTCGACTAATTATAAAAAGCATTATATGATGGTAGCAAGTGATGCTTTTCGTCATATTTAAATAATAATCGTCCCCTGACTTTAGAATTAACATTAAGCTTTGATACCATATATGTCGTTTTGATTCATATTTGATTTATCTAAAACAGGGAATGTGATAAATGCGTTCTTTGCATAAAAATGTGAAAATGAATCAACATGATTTATCTTTTACGATTAGTCTTTTAACAACTTAAATATGTAAAATCTTAGTAAGCTTCTTCAGGTGTCTACAATTTAGACGGTCGATATTAAGATTCCAAAGCCAAAAATATATTATAACATCAACTCGAGCCATTTTGAACCTCCTCATAAGTTTTTGCGAGTTTTGACCCGAACCCATTGTCTTAATGTCTGATATGTCCTTTTACAGGAAAATGGTGACTCTAATGCTCCAAAACAGAACAATACCAATGGCTTTGCTTTCTCCTACGCAGGAAGTGGTATGAAATTAATTTTACTTTTGGATTTAATCTAAAATGAAGCTTTTAGAACAGTGACTGTTGATATGTAACTTCGTGATTACGTTTTTGTATACAGTTGTAGGAAAAGATTTTGATGGTGATAGAGATGAAGAATGGAAAGATCGAGTACAGAAATGGAAAACTAGGCAAGAAAAGAGAGGCCTCGTGACAAAAACTGATGATGGTGGAAATGATCCAGGCGAAGAAGATGATTTTCTGTAAGTGTTTTGGATTCGTGTTTTTTAAACTGATTATTTGATTTCACCCTATCAGGTAGTAGATAATGATTTCTTAGTACTTGGTGTACTAAAACTGGTTTTTGTGATTAGCTGGTTATTTTGAGAAGTAGCCACAGTAAAACAGATTTTAATTATTTGATTACGAGATCAAACAACATAAAAGCGTATCCAAACTCGACAATTTGATGTCGCCTGTTTTGTTACAACTGATTATCTGATTCCTTTATATCACTGCAGCATGGCCGAAGCTCGACAACCCTTATGGCGAAAAGTCCCAATTTCATCAAGCTTAATAAACCCATACCGTATAGTCATCATACTTCGTCTCGTAATCCTTATATTCTTTTTCCGTTTTCGGATCATGACACCAGCTTACGATGCCTACCCACTATGGATCATTTCTGTCATATGTGAAATATGGTTTGCGTTATCATGGATTCTCGACCAGTTCCCAAAATGGTTCCCGATAAACCGCGAAACTTACCTTGACCGCCTCTCCTTAAGGTTTGAGCGTGAGGGTGAACCCAATGGCCTCTTGCCTGTGGACTTTTTTGTGAGTTCAGTTGACCCTTTAAAGGAACCACCCATCATTACTGCAAACACGGTTTTATCCATATTGTCCGTAGATTACCCAACTGAAAAAGTGAGTTGTTACGTGTCGGATGATGGTGCTTCGATGTTGCTTTTTGATACGTTATCAGAAACCGCCGAGTTTGCTAGACGATGGGTTCCGTTTGCTAAAAAGTACAGTATCGAGCCGAGAGCACCTGAGTTTTATTTCTCAGAAAAGATTGATTATCTGAAGGATAAAGTGCAGCCTACCTTTGTTAAGGATCGTAGAGCGATGAAAGTAAGTAACGTTGTTGACATTTATTTAGTGCTTTTTAGTAACTTTTTCTAAATTGATTTTCTCGTGTAGAGAGAGTACGAGGAGTTTAAGGTGCGAATTAACGCGTTGGTGGCAAAGGCTATGAAAAAACCAGAAGAAGGTTGGGTCATGCAAGACGGGACTCCATGGCCCGGGAATGATAGTCGAGATCATCCTGGGATGATTCAGGTATCGTCTTCAAATTAAAACTCATTTATCCTATCCTTGTGTTTGGTGAAAATAATGAAAATCTACAAAAGGACGATTTATGTTGTTTTCACTAAACCAGGTTGACAAACTAGTGAAATATACTCTTTTCTTTACTAATACGTAGTATCTCTGTAAATTTTTGCAAAATGTAACATCGGTTTGAACTAACTTTGACCATAAGTCAATCCTATGGACCGCAAAAGTGAACCTATAATTTAACCCGAAAACCTTGTTCAATAGGTTTATCTAGGAACTGGAGGTGCACTTGATGTGGAAGGAAAGGAGTTGCCTAAATTGGTTTATGTTTCTCGTGAAAAACGACCCGGTTATAACCATCACAAGAAAGCTGGAGCCATGAACGCCCTTGTAAGTATAAAACAAAAACCGACAATATATCTTCCAGGCACAAATCATGTTGATTGGACTGATTGTTTTGTATGGTTTACCAGATTCGAGTGTCTGCAGTGCTTACAAATGCACCGTTTATGTTGAATTTGGATTGTGATCATTACGTCAACAACAGCAAAGCTGTAAGGGAAGCAATGTGCTTCTTAATGGATCCACAACTCGGTAAAAAGCTCTGCTATGTCCAATTCCCACAACGATTTGATGGTATAGATCGCCACGATCGTTATGCCAATCGTAACGTAGTGTTCTTTGATGTAAGTTTCAATACCCCTGAACTTTTAGAGATGCAAATTTTGACCCATATACTCAACGGAATATGTAATGGGTCGAATGGGTCCAACGGGCATAACCTGATGTGTATCGTAATTTATGTAATCAAACTAGCACGCTAAACATTAAAAGTTGTTTTTGGACAGTAAATACTTCTGGTTGACCCAACCAAATCCGTAAAAGTTATCAGTTTGACCCATTACTTAACTTCGGAATCCTGCCCATGTGGCCTCATTTTAAAAATGTTCAATTTCTACAGATCAACATGAGAGGACTTGACGGAATCCAAGGCCCAGTGTATGTTGGTACAGGATGTGTCTTTAATCGACAGGCATTATATGGATACGACCCCCCAGTGTCAGAAAAGAGACCAAAGATGACATGTGATTGTTGGCCTTCATGGTGCTGCTGTTTCGGCGGGTCTAGGAAAAAGTCAAAGGATAAGTCAAAGTCTAAAAAGAAAGGGTTCAAAGCTTTACTCGGGTTAGGAAAACTTAGAGGCAAAAAGAAGTACTCGAAAAAGTCGTTGGGACCAGTTTATGATCTAGAGGAGATTGAAGAAGGGTTTGAGGGGTATGATGACTTGGAGAAATCATCATTAATGTCTCAAAAGAATTTTGAGAAACGGTTTGGGCAATCACCGGTTTTTATAAGCACGACTTTGATGGAAACTGGTGGTATTCCTGAAGGGACTAACAGTAATTCTTTGATTAAAGAAGCTATTCATGTCATTAGCTGTGGATATGAAGAGAAAACCGAATGGGGCAAAGAGGTACATGATGTTTTTACACTTTTACTTCCGTTAAAAGACTTGAAATACTCAGGTTTAAAAAGCGCGGGTCAAAACTGGTCGGATAACTTTTGACTTGTTATTGTTTGACCCGCGTAACCTATTTAATTTAAGTTATATCTTTCTAACTTAATGATTTTTACCTGTTAAAGATTAAATCTAAATCAAATCAACCCATTTTTAAATAAATCGGGCCTAATCAGACAGGGATTTTTTCAAACTGATCTTAGGCCATGTCGAGGATTGGATTGGACTTCGACTGATGTGCCACCCAAGGGGTGTGATTGATGTAATGTTATATTAGATTGACCTTTTTACCCTTTTTGTTTTCAGATTGGATGGATTTACGGGTCAGTCACTGAAGATATCTTGACGGGATTCAAGATGCATTGCAGGGGGTGGAAGTCAGTTTACTGTATGCCAAAGAGGCCCGCGTTCAAGGGGTCTGCACCCATCAATTTGTCTGATCGGTTGCACCAAGTGCTTCGATGGGCTCTAGGTTCAGTTGAGATTTTCATGAGCCGTCATTGCCCGCTTTGGTACGCATGGGCCGGAAAGTTGAAAACACTCGAAAGGCTTGCTTATATCAACACCATTGTTTACCCTTTCACTTCAATCCCCTTGCTTGCATATTGTACACTTCCTGCCGTCTGTCTTCTCACTGGAAAGTTCATCATCCCAACGGTAAGATATTATTTTCACTTAGTTCACAAAACAAGAGCACATTCGTCATTCAACTAGTGTTTTGATGTCTTGAATAATTTTGCAGCTAAACAATCTTGCAAGCATGTGGTTTCTCGCGCTTTTCATTTCAATTATAGTAACTGGTGTACTCGAACTAAGATGGAGTCACGTTAGCATCACAGATTGGTGGAGAAACGAGCAGTTTTGGGTTATCGGTGGTGTCTCAGCCCATCTTTTTGCTGTTTTCCAAGGCCTTCTCAAGGTTCTTGGTGGTGTCGACACCAATTTCACAGTCACATCAAAAGCAGCAGATGACGCTGAGTTTGGGGAGCTGTACTTGTTCAAATGGACCACACTACTGATCCCACCAACGACTCTAATCATCATGAACATGGTTGGAGTCGTGGCTGGAGTATCTGATGCAATCAATAACGGGTATGGGTCATGGGGGCCGTTATTCGGGAAACTATTCTTTTCGTTCTGGGTCATTCTTCATCTATATCCTTTCCTAAAGGGTCTGATGGGCAGGCAAAACCGGACTCCAACTATTGTTATTTTGTGGTCGATTCTCTTGGCTTCAATCTTCTCGTTGGTTTGGGTTAGGATTGACCCGTTCTTGCCAAAACAGTCAGGACCGATTCTTAAACAATGCGGTGTGGAATGCTAGAGAACGGGCTGTTACAAGATAATTTGGTCGAATGATTTGAGCAAGTGTTGTAGAAATTTTGCAAAGATTTGGATACAAGAACATAATGTTTGTTTGAATTTGAGTATAAATTTATATTGAAAATACTCCTATATCTTTTCCATTTTGGAAACTCAATACTATGGTACTTAATCTAAATAGTCCGAAAGAATTGTCCACTTTTTGAATTTTGTAAATCAGTTTTCATGTAACAAAATTATACTTCGGCTATTTTTCCAATCATGATGGTTGTCTATCTTGTTAATTCGTTTGTGTCAGTTTTTTTAAAAGGTTTCCTCGGTAAATATTATTACTCCAAAAACACAAAATAAGTATAACGGATAATGGTGAATCTCACATCTCAGCCCAAAATAAGGCGTAAACAAACATACCAACTGCGTTTCAATCCTAACATATCATAAGGATGACATGTCAAACTTATGAGACCTACTTCTATGACGAAGAAAATATTATGATTAGGCTACAATGACTTACAATAACATCGAAAATATAACCTACTTCTTTTTTCTACCGCGGATCTTGGTATCCCAAGCATTACAGAAAGCCTGCCGATCTTCAAAAATGCCATGATCATCGAATAGTGGAAAAGATCCATATGTTGTGAACGCACCGAGGGTCGCTTATAAGACTTGAAAAATTCAATATTCCATGACAACGACTCGTGCATGACTGTGACAATGAGGACACATATTTGCTCAGAAGTCACAAAAATAGGAGGAAATGTCAATTAACCTACACACAAAAGCATCGACATCATTTGAGATTTTGAGTCATTTTTCACGCCAAACCATTTGACACTTGTTGCAACCAAGAATCATGGGTACTATGTTCCGATATGTCTTTCACACGAATCAAGCAAACGTTTTTATAATAACATAAAGATGTTAAGCTAATTAGATCATTAGGTATGCAAATAATGCTATAAACAACCATTTACAGGCCCTTTTTTGTTAAATGAAAGGTTGAAAAGATAGATTTGTAGTAGTACGTAGGCAAAGCTACTCTGTTCTCAAGTTTTTTAAAGGGCAAATCATCTGAAAATGTACTTAACTTGTCACTTTTTCTCGTTGTATGCATTTTTTTTTTTTTCACATTCTATCACTAAACATGCATTTTTAGTCCTTTGTGTTTACCCGTTACCTGCAAAGCCTGCATCGTTAGTCCTTTATACTAACGGCCGTTAATAAATAACTTAAAATTTGGTTATGTTACACTAAACTTGCATAGTTGGTCCTTTATACTAACGACTGTTAATAAATAACTTAAAATTTGGTTTTCTCACGTTTTCATTCGTTTTTGCACGTTTTCGTCCGTTTTTCCACCTTTCTGAATGTTTTTACACGTTTTCATCTGTCTTTACACGTTTTCGTCCGTTTTTACACGCTTTCTTCCGTTTTTACACGTTTTCGTTTGTTTTTGCACATTTTCATTCGTTTTTACATGTTTTCGTTTGTTTTTACACGTTTTCGTTCGTTTTTGCACGTTTTCGTTCGTTTTTCCACGTTTTTGTCTGTTTTTATACGTTTGCATCCGTCTTTACACGTTTTCGTTCGTTTTTACACGTTTTCGTTCGTTTTTGCACGTTTTCGTTCGTTTTTCCACGTTTTTGTCTGTTTTTATACGTTTGCATCCGTCTTTACACGTTTTCGTTCGTTTTTACACGTTTTCGTTTGTTTTTAGACGTTTTTGTCTGTTTTTGCATGTTTTCATTCGTTTTTCCGCGTTTTTGTCTATTTTATACGTTTTCATCCGTCTTTACACGTTTTCGTTTGTTTTTTCACGTTTTTGTCCGTTTTCCACGTTTTCGTTTGTTTTTACACGTTTTCGTTTGTTTTTGCATTTTTTGTCCGTTTTACACGTTTTCGTTTGTTTTTGCATGTTTCTGTTCGTTTTTCCACGTTTTTGTCTGTTTTTATACGTTTTCATCCGTCTTTACACGTTTTCGTCCGTTTTTAGGCGTTTTCCTTTGTTTTTGCACAATTTTCATTCGTTTTTCCACGTTTTTGTTCGTTTTTACACATTTTCGTTTGTTTTTACACATTTTCATCCGTTTTAACACGTTTTCATCTGTTTTAACACGTTTTCGTCCGTTTTTGCATGTTTTCTTCCGTTTTTGCACGTTTTCGTTCGTTTTACACGTTTTCTGTTGTTTTTACACGTTTTCTGTTGTTTTTACACGTTTTCATCCGTTTTAACACGTTTTCATTCGTTTTAACACGTTTTCATTCATTTTTGCATGTTTTTTCGTCCGTTTTTACAGGATTTCGTACGTTTTTGTTCGTTTTTTACGTTTTTACACGATTTCATACGTTTTCGTCCATTTTATACGTTTTCATCCGTTTTACATGTTTTTTGTACGTGCTCGTTTACTAAAGTACATGCTTGTTTACTTAAATACATTGCTTGCTTTTACATACGGAAAAAAAAACTTGTAAAAACGAAAAATAACGTGTAAAAACAGACGAAAACGTGCAAAAACGGACGAAAACATGCAAAAACGAATGAAAACGTGTAAAAATGGACAAAAACATGTAAAAACGAATGAAAACATGTAAAAAGGGACGAAAATGTGTAAAACGGACAAAAACGTGCAAAAACAAACGAAAACGAACGAAAACTTGCAAAAACAAACGAAATCGTGTAAAAACGGACGAAAACATGTAAAACGGACGTAAACGTGTAAAGACTGATGAAAACGTATAAAAACCGACAAAAACGTGAAAAAACGGGTGAAAACGTGTAAAAACAAACGAAAACGTGTAAAAACGAACGAAAACGTGCAAAAACAATTGAAAACGTGGAAAAACGGACGAAAACGTGCAAAAGCGAACGAAAACGTGTAAAGACGGATGACAACGTATAAAAACAGACAAAAAGGTGGAAAACGGACGAAAACGTGCAAAAATGAACGAAAACGTGTAAAAACAAACGAAAACGTGTAAAAACGAACGAAAGCGTGCAAAAACGGACGAAAACGTGTAAAAACGGAAGAAAACGTGTAAAAACGGACGAAAACGTGTAAAGACAGATGAAAACGAATAAAAACAGACAAAAACGTGAAAAACAGACGAAAACGTGCAAAAACGTGTAAAATCCAAATTTTAAGTTATTTATTAACAGTCGTTAGTATAAAGGACCAACGATGCAAGTTTAGCGTAACATAACCAAATTTTAAGTTATTTATTAACGGCCGTTAGTATAAAAGGACTAATGATGCAGGCTTTGCAGGTAACGGGTACACACAAAGGACTAACGATGCATGTTTAGTGATAGAATGTGAAAAAAAATAGATAGATGCATACAACGAGAAAAAGTGGCAAGTTAAGTACATTTTCAGGTGATTTGCCCTTGTTTAAAAGTTGAGTTGAAGTAGGAGTAGTGGTAATTGGAAATATGGGTAACGTATTATGTTATATAGTGTTTGATGATGTGATGGCGAAGTAGGATATGCACATGTCTGCTGATGTGCATTTGCAGCGGGTCTTGCAGACTGTTTAGATGAGTTTCAAGATGTTTCAAATATTGAATGTAAACTGTTCCATTTCCCAAATCACAGCTTAACTGGATAACCAAAACTTCCTTTCATATCCATGTTTGTTGCATTCAGACCACAAAGAACAGGATCTAAACTATGCATATCAACCAATTTCATACTAAAAGATAAATTGTTAGAACAAAAGATAAACTGTTACATCAAGGTTTGACCATGTTTCATCCAAGTATGAACATCAACTATCATTCAAATACATTACCTAAATACAGTACCTAATATTACCTATATACATTAACTAATATCAACTTCCAAAAAAAAAAAAAATCTACATGAACTGTAACATCATTTGTTGGTGCATCATTTGGGTTTCTTAACCGCCTTTGCAAGTATTCCACTTGTTCCAAGATTCCTTTTTCCTTTGCTGCCATCATCTACCAGA
The DNA here is from genome assembly GCA_019973895.1 of Chrysanthemum seticuspe. NCBI lineage: Eukaryota > Viridiplantae > Streptophyta > Magnoliopsida > Asterales > Asteraceae > Chrysanthemum > Chrysanthemum seticuspe. Next base: position 74,921,625 of record BPTQ01000009.1, on the reverse strand, counting down.
CTACCACATGTTCCAACCTTCATTTTTTTTCCTTTACTTGCTTCCTCTGCAACCTTCTTTATTCCAAATGACTTATTAAGAATAAAAGACCAAGTATGGTTTGCTGCAAGGCCTAGTATGCATCTTGGATCAGGAACTTTTGTTTGGAACAATCTTTTTTGAGCCGGAATATGATTGAGCTTGAACTTTTTAGTATAAACAAATAATTGGTCATCATCATTACTTGTATCATTAAGGCTAGTATGTTCTTTAGTGATGGTATCGTCAGTGGTGCTTGAGAAATACCATGAACACATTTGGTTAGGACCTTTAAGAGCTAGGAGTTCCTCACTGCTATTTAATGATACAAGGTCAATGCTTGAATCAGAGTCAATGCTTGTATGAGAGGAGTCAATGCTTATGATTTCTACAAACATAGACAAAAAGATGAGGCTTGAAGTAACAAATATGCAATTAGAGTAACATAACTAGTATTAAAGATCTAAAAGCTCAACATAGCTAGTATTAACATGGGTGCATTACTCTCCTCACTGCTATTTAATGATACAAGGTCAATGCTTGAATCAGAGTCAATGCTTGTATGAGAGGAGTCAATGATTATGATTTCTACAAACATAGACAAAAAGATGAGGCTTGAAGTAACAAATATGCAATTAGAGTAACATAACTAGTATTAAAGATCTAAAAGCTCAACATAGCTAGTATTAACATGGCTGCATTACTAAGAGTTCTCATATACTTAATCCTATGTCTATGCCAATGTTTCTATTTTTACACCAAAACATTCAAATGATTACATAATATTTATAAAAATCAAAGAATATATGATACGACAAATGATTACACATTGTTTATAAAACTTAAATTATATAAGCAACTAACCTTTCTTCACATGGTGATTTAGAGAAAATGTGATTTTGTGATTTTGGTTTTTGTGATGCCGGAAAATGTGTTATGACGTGAGGTGTAGCGATTGACGGAAATTAGGGTTGGGTTGGTTTAGTTTAATTGTGGGAAATTGAGGTTAGTTGGGGTTTAAAATTTCGGATAATAGCAAAGTGGATTGTATATAACCTGACTGAAAAAACGCGGCCAAAAAAAAAAAAAAAAACCATAGCTACAATCATTACAAGAATCGTCCATGTGGTTTCGCAACAAAAATGGACCGTTTTGCCGCTCACGTGACCCGAGTTAACGGTCCAAAGTAACGCCCGTCCGGTCAAAGGACGGGTCAACGGAAAATGGACAACCACATGGAGGATTGTTGTAGTTATTGAGAGTTAAGGACGAAACCTGCAACTATGGCCTAACCATAAGGATGATATATGTAATTAAAACGTTTGATTTATGGTTAACCAAAATTTATGGAAACGTTCACAATCACATATGTTCGAACAGATAGAATCGAACCTTTGGTTTTATAAAATGTTATAGGACCAAAAAGTCAAGGTTCAAAGTTCAAACACTAGAGCTCTTTCTAAATACCGTCACTAACTCAGTGCAACGCTAACGACCAAGATTGGTGATTTCGTGTCACTAAATGATGCTATAGTGACCGTATTAAGGGTCGTCACTAAAGGGAATTTTTCTTGTAGTAAACATAAGTAACAGTAGCTCCAGAAAATCTAAAGGAGTTCGTCGACACTGTAGGGTTTCTTCATATTATTGAAAATTGTTTAAGATAACATAACAATAATAACAAGTTCAATTTTTTATATTATTATATACCTTACGTGTGTATTATATAGCAAATCGTCATCATAAATATCCATGGAATTATGGGAAAGAACCATATGTTGTGAACACTCGTCGCATTATTGAAGACTATTTTTTTCTGTGACAACGACTCGTTCACACTTGTGAACCTTGCAACGACGACTAAGATGACACATGTTGTGGCAGCTACTAGAAATAGATGAATGACAAACCTCCCCCAAATCATACAAAAGCATCTACCTCAAATAATCATTTCTCACACCTACCATTTGACACTTATGGCTAACTTCTTTCACATGAAGCGTTGAAACGTGTTCGAAATAATATAAAGATGTAGGTAATTGGATTCTTAGGTATATAAATAAGAGACACTTTATTTTGCTTACTCATAAATTTATGCTTACTAAGGGACAAATCTCCACCATCCATCTAGTTTGATTTAATGGTGGGGATTAACCTAAGATTTAAAAGGTAAACCTAAGTCCATGTTTTTTTTTTTGTCTTTTTGTCTTTTTTTTTTATTCACATTTTTTTTGTCATTTTTTTTAAATTAACGTTTTTTATTTAATTCACGTTTTTTTTTTTAATTCGTTTTTTTAAATTCGCTTTTTTTTTTTTTTGATTCACGTTTTTTTTTCATTCGCGTTTTTTTCATCGTTTTCGTCTATTTTCATACGTTTTCGTCCATTTTCATACGTTTTTGTCTGTTTTCATACATTTTCATATGTTTTCATCCGTTTTCATCCGTTTTCATCCGTTTTTATACGTTTTCGTCCGTTTTCATCAGTTTTCTTTCGTTTTCGTCAATTTTTCATACGTTTTCATCCATTTTCAAACGTGTTTTTACGCTTTCATACGTTTTCGTCCGTTTTCAAACGGATTCGTCCATTTTCTTACGTTTTTGTCCGTTTTCTTACGTTTTCATACGTTTCTGACTATCACAAGTGATATTCAGAATATCAAGTGATATTTAGAATATCACTTTTTGATATTCTGAATATCACTTGTGATTTTCTGAATATCACTTTGTGATATTATGAATATCACTTGTGATTTTCTGGATATCACTTTGTGGTATTCTGATAATCACTTATGATTTTCATGTTACAAAACATTAGTTGAAAATCACTTGTAATATTCAGAATATCACTTGTTGATCATCTGGATATCACAGAATATCACTTGTGATATTTAGAATATTATTTGTGATACTCAGAATATCACTTGTGATATCACATAATGCCACTTGTGATATTCAGAGACATATGAAAACGGCCAAAAACATTTAAAAACCGACGAAAACGTATGAAAACGGACGAATATGTATGAACACTAAACCAAAATTTGACCATTTTATCTTTATACGTGGTAAATATAAACTTACATATTTTTATAAGTTTCAAAATAAGCAAATTAAGCTTGTGAAACATAAACCGAAATCACATAAGCTCATAAGCAAATAAAATAAGATTTAACAATTACCCCCAAACTATGTAGTTGCTATTCAAATATTTTATATTTGTGATATTCTGAATATCACTTGTGATTTTCTGGATATCACTTTGTGATATTCTGAATATCACTTTGTGCTATTATGAATATCACTTGTGATTTTCTGGATGTCACTTTGTGATATTCTGAATATCAATTGTGATTTTGATGTTACAAAACATTAGTTGAAAATCACTTGTGATATTTAGAATATCACAAGTTATATTCTGAATATCACAGAATATCATTTGTGATCATCTGAATATCACAGAATATCACATAATATCACAGAATATCACTTGTGATATTCATAAACGTATGAAAACGTCTGAAAACATTTAAAAACGGACGAAAACGAATGAAAACGTAAGAAAATGGACGAATATGTATGAAAACAGATGAAAACGTATGAAAGCATAAAAACGAGTATGAAAGCGGACGAAAATGGACGAAAACGTATGAATAATGAACAAAAACGTAAGAAAACGGGCGAAAACGTATGAAACGGATGAAAACGTAAGAAAATGGATGAATATGTATAAAAATGGACGAAAACGTATGAAAGCATAAAAACAAGTATGAAAACGGGCGAAAACGTATGAAAACGGACGAAAACGTATGAAAACAGACGAAAACGTATGAAAGCGAAAAAACTTGAATTAAAAAAAAAACGTGAATAACGTGAATTTAAAAAAAAAATAAAAAAAACGCGAATTTAAAAAAAAATAAAAATAAATAAAAAAACTGAAAAAAAAAATAAAAAAAGCTGAAAAAAAAACGTGAATTTAAAAAAAAAACGTGAATTATAAGAAAAAGACAAAAAAATGAATAAAAAAGAAAGAAAAAAAACAAGAAAAAAAACATGGACTTAGGTTTATCTATTAAATCTTAGGTTAATCCCCACCATTAGATTAATCTAGATATATGGTGAGGATTTGTCCCTTGGTAAGCACCAAAATAAAAGTAAACAAATGAAAATTCCTCATATAAATAATGCTAAAAACAACTATGCATTAATAAATTTACTTATGATAAACGTTCTTTTTGAACATGAAAGCTTTAAATTTCCAATAACGTGAAAATTTGCTAAAGAAATTGGTTACTTTTTGGAAATGAGCTTACCCGAGCCCGAGCCTGAGCCTGAGCCTGCCAGAGCTTGAGCTCGGCTCGTTTAAGTTTTAAAAAGCTCGAGCTAGAGCTCGGCTCGTTTCGAGCCTTAAATTTTAAGCTCGAGCTCGGCTCGTGGTATGTTATATAGGCTCGGGCTCTGCTCGTTTATAAGATTTGGCAAAGAAAAGTTAAAGCTTGGCTCGAGCTCGAGATCGGGTCGTATATATGTTTATTACTTAAAATATCATAATGTCGTTTAGGCTCGCGAGTCCAAACGAGCTTTGTATGTAACACTCGGGCTCGAGCTCGATTAATAAACAAGCAACAACTTAGGCTCGAGCTCGTTTAGGCTTGGCTCGTTCGAGCTTTTTACCGATCCGATCCTGAGCTTTTTACCGATCCTTTTCACGAGCGGCTCGGTTCATTTCCGCCCCTAACTTTTTATAAGTACATATTAGAATTCTATAAACCTAAATATGTGTATGGGTTATATTATTGGTACCTCTGACTCATCATTGGGTGTACTTTTTACATTCTTCACATCCTGACCCACTCCTGTTTATATTATCACACAATTTTTTTTATTTGTTTTTGTTCCATATTTCTGTTAGTTTAATACGTTTGACTTATTAAACTTTATATTTTTTGTTATGTATTTTCAGTTTTATAGTTTTTTAATAGAACCAAAATTATAATGGATGTTTACATGTATGAATGGTCTCTATGGTTTGTCAAAACATTCACCTACCGTCTCTCACTACACCATTCAGCGAATGTAGCGACAACGGGTTGTTTTCGCTAAAAGCCCAAAAGTTGTCACTACAAGTATATTTGTGACAACATGTTGTGACAACAAGCGTTGCCTCTAAAAGCGCGTCGCTACAAGTTATTGTGACAACTTTTGCTACCTCTCGTGACAACAGGTTTGACCAAAAGGTTGAGTTGTTGACTCATATTTTTGTTGTAACAACAGTTATCGTGACAACTGTTGTCACTAAAAGGTTGGACTTTCGTTGACCGATTTCTATAGTGACGACTTTGTTGTGACAATTGTTGTCACTAGAAGTTTGACTATATTGACCAAGTTTCTTGTGACAACCTTCTAGCGACGAACATTTTAGCCACTAGAAAGTTTGACTTTTTTACCAAATCTATATTGACAACTTTTAGTGACAACCTGTAGCGACAACATGTTGTCACTAAAAGTGGCATATGGTACCAAACATCTAGGCTGTTTTGTCGCTTTCCCCAGGTTTTTCGACCCTGTTTTCCAGATTTTTCCGCAACCAAATTTTCCAGATTTTCAAATCAACACAACCAATAACTAAAGCAAACTACATTTCATAAATTGTTCAAAGACTACATGGTTTAACGACTTAGTTCGAAAACATAAATGTAAATTGTTCAACATCATAAACATAAATTGTTCAACATCATAAACATAAATTGTCCAAAACAAGAAGTTGGTCGACACACCAAACTAAAAAAGTTCAAATAAACAACCTGCTAACTTGCGGGCTCGGTCGCATCCTCTTCTTCATCAACATCCATAAACAATGAGGGGCCAAGCACAGGGAGCGGTGGCAAATCAATGATGTTACGGTCCGCTAATTGATTATGTAGGCTCATAACATGCTCTCGAGTATCTGTCACGTAATTTGAGCTTGAGTAATTTGTGGTGCGGGTGCGGGAGCGGGAGCGGGGTGGGAGCGTACAGAAGAAGACGACGAAGAACTACCCGCCAACACCCTACCCCGTCCTGGGTTAAACCCTCGCTTAGTACCCAAGACTCGTGATATAATCTTCGCATCAGTGAGTTGCTGCTCTTGACCCTGTTGGCCCTCTCTGATCTCAAGCATCCGATTCTGTAAAGTCACAAAACGGGTGAAATGGGTCAAAATGAGTCAAAACGGGTTAAATAACTTAAATAAACAAGAAAGTTACTTATTAGTACATGTATCGGCTAAAATGGTTGAAACAGGTGTAATATAAATGACAAAGTTACTTATTAGCCCAAACGTGTGCTAATAAGTAACTTTTCCGTTTATATTACACCCGTTTCACCCATTTTGACCCATTTTAGCATAACGTGTACATGTTTGGGCTAAAATGGGTCAAAATGGATTAAATGACTTAAATAAACAAGAAAGTTACTTATTAGTACATATATTGGCTAAAATGGATGAAATGGGTGTAATATAAACGACAAAGTTACTTATTAGCCCAAACGTGTGCTAATAAGTAACTTTGCCATTTATATTACACCCGTTTCACCCATTTTGACCCATTTTAGCATAATGTGTACATGTTTGGGCTAAAATGAGTCAAAACAAATTAAATGACTTAAATAAACAAGAAAGTTACTTATTAGTACATGTATCGGCTAAAATGGGTGAAACGGATGTAATATAAACGAAAAAGTTACTTATTAGCCCAAACGTGTGCTAATAAGTAACTTTGCCGTTTATATTACACCCGTTTTACCCATTTTGGCCCATTTTAACATAATGTGTACATGTAGGCATAATCTATTAAACTCTAATGCATTATGTAATCACGTCTATAAACTTTTGCTATAAGTAGGTTGGAATAAGCATTTTTCTATGAGTAGGTTGGAATATATTGTTGATCCCAGTTGAGCAAACGATCTTCTTTAGAAACTGACTTAAACAATAACCTATTAAACACTATGCGGAATATAATGTTTAATCTTAAGAAGAATAATAGTAAACACTAAACACCTCAATATTATTATTAATACGAATACTCTGAATAGTATTAGGGTTTTACAACCTTGAAGTGTATCGACCTTAGATATATCAAAACACACGTATATCTAATCTAAACCTAGGACCTCCTTTTATAGGCTAAGGAGTCCTTTACAAGATACAATACGTAACCTACAAGATAAATATCTTTTCCATATTTATCTAATACAAATATTAAACCGACATAAAGAACTAGCAGTGGTTACAATACATTAGCAGTGATTACACAATACTACTAGCAGTGGTTTAACTCAGCAGTGGATTCAACTCTTCTAGCCGTGGTTTCTTTTACTCTAGCAGTGGTTCCATACTTAGAATAATTCATGATCAGTGGAACCTAAAACCCAACATATATTTTTCATTGCCAAACTCCCTCGATATAGAAACTTCAACAACAGCATATAGCAGCAGTAACCGAAACCTAAATTCAAGAACCTGCAGTTAACCAACAACCCCGCTGCTGCAACAGGGGTGTTTGGTTGTTGTTTCAGCAGTAACCAAACACTCCCGCTGCTGCAACAGGGGTGTTTGGTTACTGCTGCAGCAGCAACCAAACACCCATGTTGCATGAGCGGGGTTGTTTGGTTACTGCTGCAACAGCAACCAAACACCCCTGTTGCAGCAGCCGGGTTGTTTGGTTACTGCTGCAACAGCGGGGTTGTTTGGGGCAGTAGATTATGAAAAGTTCACAGCAGTAGATTATCGTTGACTTTTATAAGAATTACTTACGTATTGCGCTTCAGCTGCTTTGGTTTTCCATTCTCCATTCTTGTATATATGTTTGTCTCTAAATTGGTCTACCAGGTCTGGGTATGCACCATTACCATCATTCCACTAAAAACACGTCAAATTAGCATATGATAATAATGAAACAAATAAAACGAGTATAAAAACAAATATTTAATAACGACTTACCTCTTCATGCCTACTTTGGGCATATGACTTCGAACCATGGTTGGATGTGTACACTTGCTTTCCACGGTTGGCCTTGTTGGCTTGTGAGCGTTTCATGTGCTTCTCTAAATTCACATGTTTACAAAACTCACGCCAATCACCCAAGGCCATGTTTCCCGGAGGAAAATTATGGATCTCCTCCGAGTGCTTGTACCCGTCCCGAAGCACAAAATACTCATCCTTGAATTTGTTCTCGCGGTTTCTGTAAATAGCTCTGAATGTAGCTTTCATCGCTTTCTCAATGAGATCCGCATTTGGGCCTGACAAATGTGGTTCCATGTCAAAGTAGGTCTGCAATTCAAAAGAACTAGTCATGTAATGAAATATTGTTTACAAATTTAACATAGTAGATTTAAGAGTAAAGATCGACATGTATTTTAGGCCACTAGGTTGTCTTGTACACATCATCTACATCATCCCATGTCTCATAGTGGAACGGGACTTTTCTTTGTATCTCGTTGCCTATCATCCTTGTAAAATCGCTGCTGTTGTCCCCGATCGGTTTTGTTGTTTTCTGATCATTCAGGTCAAAGGATATGGAAAGTAATTGTTTCCCACCGTCATCGAACTTCTTAGTAAGCTTAGCGTCGTTGCCTTTTTTACGACCCTTCGCGTCTACAAATTAAAATTCAAATGAACAGATTAACAATACAAAATAACAATACAAGTAATCAAGTGAAAAAAGTCAAATTATAGGTAATGAAATTCAAATACATTATCTTTAAATTACTTACTCGTGTGGGTGTTGGGAGGCACCCATGGACGGTCGTCGTTTAGGGGACCATTATCCCCACCATGGCCATGAGCCATCATTGCCATCTGTAAAAACAACCGGATAACAATTTAATATTAATTAAAGTTCACAAATAAAAAATACAAGTGCTCGAACAAATTAAATGAGTTATTCGGAACAGTAAACATAAATGTAAAGACAACTTGATAACAATTTCATATAAATATATTGAAGTTCACAAATAATTAAATACAAGTACTCGAACAAATTAAATAAGCAATTCAAAGCATTATAAAAACAACTCGATAACAATTTCATTCAAATTAGTGTCTTTACAAATTACAATCTCATATCAATCTGAATCATAACTATAATCTTCAGAATCACAACTAAGAGGATGAGCAGCATCATATTCAACATCATCATTAATAAAATCATGATCATCGACAAGAGAAGTAGGAATATCAACTTCTGTTGATGGAACAGCTCCACTTAACCACGCATATTCCAAATCTTCTAAATTAGCTGTCAATGCAAGATTAGATGAGATGTTGTAATGAATAACATCTACATCCACGATGATGTCTTTATCCCAAATCTTTCGATGATTGACATCTTGAACGACCTTCCAATGATGTGATCTAGAAGGGTATGCAAGGTAAAAAACTTGTGTTGCTTGTGTTGCCAGAATGTATTGTTGATGCCTCCACCAATCATCTCTTGTAGATATACTGGTTATGTTATTTCTAGTAGCACAAAGTTGGGTATTGCGAGTGTTATTGGTCTTAAACCATTTACATCTAAACAACACAACTGATGGATCTAAACACACACATTGTGTTAGTGATACTTTGAATTATATTAATAAGCACGCAGAATATACTTAGTAATACTTAGAAGATGGTTTATATGATGTAATGTAAGTGAGAACAGAATAACACAAAGCTTCAATATTATTAAGAAATAATACGAGTGATCTTGCTTATCACTAGGGTTACACCTTGAAGCTACATTTCTCCATATGAAGGCACATATGATGAAACATCTGCAAGAGTCCTTGTGGTCCCTCCCCTTGCTACAATCCTTCCACCAGGAGAGCTGCAGGCACCACCTTCTCTCCCAGTGTTGACAGCACCACCACCAGTGGGTCCTTCATCTTCCTCACCACCTGTTAGAGGAGTGGTGATGGGACTAGCATGCCCCAAGGTGTGGAGGGAGATAGATAGGCGAATGGCGCCCAAAGAGATGCCAGAGTGGGCCTTCCCTAAGAAGCCTTAGGTGGTATTTTGTGGTTAGGTTGGGGTTGTGATGGGGTAGGATGTGAAGCTTGTGTCAGTAGTAGGTTGTTGTATGCTGTTTTTCAGTTATTCCTGTTGTGTAATGATGCTGGTAGTATGTAACACATGGATGTATCCTCTGCACTTAGAGTGCAGATTTGTTTAATGATAATAAAAATCCATGTCCTTAACTTTAAATTCCATGCATCATATTGGTTGTGATTAACTTCTTTTAATTGAAACTTTACCATTAACTCCACCTCCAAAGCTGACATACTGTCCATCATAATGTTCAAAATCTGAAAGATAGGACTTGTTGCCAGTCATGTGCCTTGAACATCCACTATCTGTGTAGCCTTGATCTGATCTTTTTGTCCTTGGATGTTCCTGCACATAAAAGAAAGGAGTTAGTTTCCTTTGGGGACCCAAGCCATGATTGACTTGGATCTGCCTCATGTATCAATATAGTTATATCTATCAAAGGTCATTGATACACCATTGGGATTGGTTGTTGAAGTAATTCCTTTAGGTTTCCATTCCCAACGTACTGAGGCATTCACAGCATTTCCCATGTTACCCCTGGTCTTGTTTATAACCCTTGCAGTGGGAACTTTTGGTTGAGCAGTGGTAACTGCTGGTTTAGTTTTAGGTACCTACTGTTGGTTATTTTGAACCCATTTAGTTTGAAAAGACCTTTTCCCTGTTTGTGCAGATTTTGCAAAAGTTATTTTGGGCTTTGCACTTGTAACATGTGATTTAGGGTGAGCACTGTTAACAGTTTTAGCAGTGGCAAAAGTTTTGAGACCACTTCTTAGTTGAACTGCCCTTGGGATCATTTTGCTATGTGAATTAGGGTGCACATTATTTTGAAACTTGTTAGACTCCACCCTTTTATTCCCATGGACTTCCCTTCTCCTAACATGATAGTCACAATTAGCATGTAAATGATAAAAACTACCACAAATATAACATGCTTTGTTGTACATTTCAAAATCACTACCTAGTTGTTGAGATTTAACATGATTCCAACTCCTCTGGTTACCCCTAGGAGTTGATGATTTGTTTCTATACATCTCAGCATACCTTACAGTTGATATAGGCTTGTTGACCTGTTTCCTAGGTTCCTCTATAATAGTATTAACAACTTTTGGGATAGAAGCCTCTACATTCTTTTTAACATTCTCATCTACAATAGATGAGTCATTAGCACTTTCAAAAACATCAGTTTCATGCTTAACCTCTTCTCCACTTTTCACAAATTTGGGAGGACCATATTCAAGATTTAGATCCTGAAATTCCTCTAGACCTGTATGAGCTAAATCTATGCCAGGAGGTGAAAGAACACCCCTTAGTGGTGGAGGAGCAGTGTTGTATCCCATACCAGACTTAACTTTACTAGTAATTTGAGCATTCCAAATTTTATCAATTGACTTATACTGATAATAACAGGTGTCAACAGTTAAATTGACATTCTCATTTATCTTTTTAAGTTTTTCAAACTCTTCTTTTAATGCCTCATTCACTGTTGTCTTATGATCTATCTCTCTTCTAAGAATAATCATATCATCATTATATTTTGACTCATTTTCTCTATAATGCACTAGTTGTTTTTCTAATACAGCTATGCCTCTTCTAAGGTTTGACACAGTATAATTAGCTGCAAACAACTCTGTTCTTTGGTTGTCAAATAATTCATTAAGCCTTTCAACTTCTTTAGAAGCCCTACATGTTTTAGAAAAACTTTCAAAGTTTTGTACCTCAGAGTCAGAGAAAGCCATGAGAGCAAATTCAGTAGACACAAGAGCAGCATCTGAAGGTTCTTCCTCTTGTCCATCAGCCATGCAACTCCAATCATAGCTCACACCATCAATTGCCAGCATTGCCTTTGGTTCTTCCACAATTGGTTCTTTCTTTTGCTTGTACCAAGTAGACCTTTTGTCCTGGTTCCTTGGTCTTCTGCATTCTCTAGCAAAATGCCCCAACTTGTGACAGTTGAAACACTCAACTTTCTTTTTATCGAACCCTGCAGTTTCACTACCATTGATGTGAATTGGCTTGCCAGTCTTCTTATAGAATTTCATAGCCCTCATGCTAAGAAGAGTTATCTGCCATTTTATGTCCATCTCCTCCAAGTCATCTTCATCAATTTGCTCTATGTCTTCATGAGTTAATATAGAGCCATTAACTTGAGTGGAGATAAAAGCATAAAATGTAGGATCTCCAATACCAGCAACCTTCTTCTTCAAACCTGAAGTGGTAACATTAACATTACCAGTGGAAAAAGTAGAACCAGCAGTGGAAAAATCATCATCATTGTCATCTTCAGAATCATCACAGTCTTCAGAGGTTGACAACAATGCCAAGCTGCTAGAGCTTGTACCAAGTTTCCCTGTCTTCTTCAACCTCTGTTCAATGAGTTTGAAGTTATTGTAAAGATCACTGAGCTTCATAGTTTCCATTTCTGGTTTATTTTCCCAGACTGTAACATTTGTATCAAACTTAGAAGGCAAACTTCTTAGAAACTTCAAATTGAGGTCTTCCTTTTCTAGCTCAATGCCAAACACAGTCAGTTGTGTGACAATCTTCTGGAGTTTGGTGAAGATACTGTCAAGTGAGTCATTGCTTGAAGCAGAGAAGTTTTCATAACTTTGCTTCAACAATGTCTTTTGTGTATTCTTTGTAGCATCATTGCCACCAAACACTGAGCAAATCTCTTCAAAAAGTTCTTTTGCAGTCTTGAACTTGCTGAAAGCAATGATTTGGTCTCTAGGAAGAGTCATTAGTAACAAAATTCTGGCCTTCAGATCATTCTTCTTCTTTGCTCTTTCATCATTAGTCTCAGGTACAGTAAATGTTTCTACATCTGTGTCACCAACTTTCTCAGTCTTTGTAACAGACTTGAAGGAATCACCAGTTAGGATGATCTCCCATCGAGCATAGTCTTGAATGAGAAAGTATTGCTCAATCATTATCCTCCACATCTCAAACTCATTGAGTTTGAGCTTAGGAAGCCTTGGAGAAGAGTTGGGCTAGTTGTTTTCCATCTCCATTGATTTGAGTGAGTAGGTTAAGCTTATTCCTTGAATCTTCTAAATCAAAATATCAGAACCTTCGCTCTGATACCACTTGATGGATCTAAACACACACCTTGTGTTAGTGATACTTTGAATTATATTAATAAGCACGCGGAATATACTTAGTAATACTTAGAAGATGGTTTATATGATGTAATGTAAGTGAGAACAGAATAACACAAAGCTTCAATATTATTAAGAAATAACACGAATGATCTTGCTTATCACTAGGGTTACACCTTGAAGCTTATATCTTATCACTAGGGTTACACCTTGAAGCTTATATGAATAAAACGTACACTTAGCAATGACCTAGGATCTCCTTTTATAGCACAAGGAGTCCTTTACAAGATAAGTATAATCCTAACAATATAGAATATACACAAGATCTTTTCTATACTTATGAATACATGGATACATAACAATTATCCTAACAGCAGTGGTAATATTGTACTGACAGTGGTAATGAGTTTCCACTGCTAGTGTAATCTTTAGCAATACTAACCACAAGCATATCAGTGGTAACTGTTATCTATATTCCCAACAAAACTTTCTCAAGAGTCAGATAAGTAAGCTCCAAAATTTCTTCTACCACACCATAAAACATAGTTCCATTCTCCCAGGCGTTGAAACTCCGCTGTTTTGAGTTGTTAGGCGTTGGTTGCGGCTGTGAACCACAAACTTCACACCAGTAACTATACAAGAGGTGTAATAAGTCGCATGGTCTTTCGGTCCATTTTCCAAAGAGAGTAGTTCAAGACTACACTCGGCTGGCTTCTCTACTTGGAGAATAGAGATCTATGACAAAGACAAAAATAGATAAGTTTAGACAAAGAATGAAATAGATAAAGCGAGGAAATTATATTTGTAAATCACATATACATCGAGTTTACCTTGTCGCAAAACCAACGGGGAGATTTTGTTGGCAAATCATTCGCGGACATGGCAAGACGACATTCTCTGTAAATGTTCATGATATTAGTGTAATCACTACATATATAATTAACGTAAAAGAGTGTTCATATGAAAAGGACTTACGTCTTGTATTTGTCGATAATTATACTCTTTAAACTCTTATACCAATTTAAACAATAATTATACAACATACCTTTGCTTTATAGAGATAAGAAGAAAGAAATAGAGGAATAAAAGGAGATGCGGTGCACGGTGGTGCTAGTGTGGTGGTGTTGTGGTGGTGTCTGGTGTGGAGCTGTGGAGGTGTTGTACTAGTGTGGTTCGGTGGTGTGAGCAGAAAACGAATTGAAGGAGGTGAATAATGAATGAGAGTGTGATTGTAACTAAGTATTTACAGATCTACTTTATGGTACCTAAATTTATAGCGACAACAATTGTACCTATTGTGACAACATGTTGTCACAAAAGATTAGGCGGGGGTGTTTTGACTTTTGGTGAAAATTTTGGTATGAAACTTTTGGTGACTACGTAGTATTTTTAGTGACAACATGTGTTGTCACTACAAGTTTTTACTTTTTTGTTAACTTTATTTTGGTATAATTATATACAATGTTTTAAAAACCAGGTTTTTAATCGACCCGGTCGAGTCACCGGGCACCGGTTCTATCACCGGGTCAACCGCTTCGACCGCCGGGTCTACCCGGGTCAACGCGGTTTTTATAAAAAAAAGTTGAAAAAAACCAAACCCGGCTGGGTTTCAAGACCCGGGTTGACCCGGGTCACTCAAAACCCGGCGGATCTAACCGGTTTTAGAAACCTGGGTTTTTATACCCTTTTTTGTGGCCGGGCACCGGTTGAACCGGTCGGGTCGACCCGGGTTCGAAAACATTGATTATTGATAAGGTTTTAAAAGGTACCTTTTTGAGGGGTCATTTAAGCCCTTATTCGATCACTTTTGTATCCGTTATTGCTTAATATCGTTCCTTTTCACTTTTTAGGTCTCTTGAAGGCAAAATGCTGGAATGATGCTTATTTGGACGAAAAGGCGCGAATATACGAAGAAAATGGCCAAAGTCAGAATCGAGACACTCAA